>OY728122.1:1649116085-1650366085 GCA_963277665.1 Viscum album | reverse complement strand
ACCCTATCATGGGGTCCACATCTTTTGGGAAACCTATGTGACCACCCAAACTATATTAACCCACCTACGGTGATTAATTTATCACATTTGAAATGATAAAATGAATCATATTTCAAAATATCGATCATTTTAGTAGTTTAGAACAACCATATACTTATATGTTTCCCATAATACAGTGGAAATATAAAATACATAGCATAAATAACATTCCCTAAAACATGATATTACTCATAATATCATTTATCATATCTAGGTGAATGGAAATAAAATAAAGAAGATCTCAAATTCCTAGTAACACTTACGTAAAATGAAATCTATCATGAGTAATAAGGCAAAATAAATATGTCATAGTGTGTAACTGAAAAAGCATTACATTTCGTCAATAACTTGAGCACAGAATGAATCTTTTGATAATATCAATAAAATAATCTCTTCGATAATAATAATTGAATTCTCAATGAAAGAAATGAATTATAATACACATCATTATCTAAAAAATCATGATATATTTATCATCCATGACTAGTACCAGTACAGTTTAATCGATTGGTTGATTGATATGAAAAATAAATTTAATAAGTTTGGATAGATGTTTTGTCTCATTATCCCTGACAATGCATCAAATTATATCTATAACCAATACCCACTCATCACTACTTGTATAATTAATTTCTCATATATTTAATGATTAATTTAATTCATAAACAACATTACTTACAAATAAATATCCATATTGAGTAAATAATATTGAATATAAAGATTTCCTCAGTCAATAAAATAAAATTTAAATTAAAACACAATATATAGAAATTGTATATGGTTTAGGAAATAATCAAATCCATGATAAAAATAATATGGATATTTAATAGAAATTTAATCTCCAATGAAATATGATCAGAATAAATTGAATGTTTCAAGAGAAATTCAATGACAAAAAAATTAGTCAGAGATAAAAGTGGACCATCAGTTTATCATAAATATAGGTTTTATAAAATAAATTATTTCATGTTTTGAAATAAAGAAAATAAAAGTTGAATATTATAATAATATTTTATTAATGATTTTTCATTTATAAAATATTGAATTTTTTTAGAAAAACCAAAATAGTGTAAAATATTTATATAGTTGGATCCATTAATTCAGTGTACATTAAAAAGAAACATTCCTTTTTTACATTTTATAAAAGATATTTTAAAATGGAATTTTATAAAATCACTATAAAAATTCTTTTTAAAACATATAAAAATCAAATATGACATTATATTACCCCAATAAATCATTTGATTAGATAAAAATTACTTTTAACAAATAATTTTGAAAAATATGTATATGGAAGAAAAATAAAGGTGATAAAGAGGAAAAATAAGATTTAATTTTATTTAAAAATATTATTAGATTGATTCAAGTACCAATGGTTAAATTTTTTTTCAGAAAACATGTATGATCCTTAAATATATATAAGATAATAAAATATATTTACTTTATGAAATATCTAATGTAATATTCCTGTAAAAAATATAATAAACCCCATAAGGATGATATTATAATATAAATTCTTAACTAATTGGTTACTTTTAAATTGAAATCCCTTGAAATTGTAAAATTTAATGGAAGAATTAATCATTATGAATAAATTAATATTCATGGATTATATATCATGGGGTTAATATATACAACAAATATAATTAAATAGGTGCACTGTAACAAATATGTCTCTATGGAGTACAAATTTTTACAAAATAACATACCTCATGCTTCTACATTATTGAACATGATTAAGACTCATTTATAGTGTTTTTAAAAATATTTATTAATTTATAATAGAACCATATTCATATTAATAATATCATATATGGTCCACTTTGACATATAATCAACCATTAATCTACATTATTTTATTATTATTGTTATTAGTATTATTTTGGGTGTTATCGTCTTATTTTCCTCATTTGTGTTTCACCATAGATATTATTATTAATTTAAAGAAGTAATATTTTCATCATATATAGAGAAATATCATATTTTGTTATTAGATACATTTTTAGAATCATTATTAGAAGCTTTACATGGAAAATGCACTATATCTATCTATGGAGATGATAAGTTTTACGTGCACACAAGCGAAATTTTCGATTTTAAATGGGATAGAGGGTATGTATGAAAATGATATAATGAGTTTAAAAAATAAATATTTTGTCATTATTCTTATATAAAATAATTATTTCCATAATTATGACTATCCATATGTGGCGGTGATGGAAAACAAACTATATTGATTTGTGAGGCAGTAGTATTCCATACAATGGAGTGATGGGTTTGTTTCATATTTGATGGAGATGGAGGTGGATAAGTATTTTTACATAAATATAATAAAATAAAATTTTATTTATTATATTTTTGTTATATATTTTTTTTTTTACATGATTGTAGGTTTTAATATAACATGTAAAAAATAATGAGCATGGTTATAACGATTTCCTTTTCTTAAAGAAACCTCCTTTAGATATTTTATTAAGGACCATACATGTAGTATTGTGGGAAGAGAAGAAAATGTTGAACATGGATAAGGTTATTGGGGAGATAATTTTGTTGGGTTATCTCGTGATAGTTGTCTCGATTTTTATGACTATGTGATGATATTCGGTTCCATTATTTATAATTGTGTTCAGTGGGTCACTTGTAATATTTCAAAGATTTATAATATTATTAGGTCACTATCTTGTAATAATGTATCCAAAATCAAACAAATTCTATATTAATAATGCTATTGTATAAATACATCCAATTAATTAGGTTTAAACTTGTTTTTGGTCATTTTTACCCTCATCTTTTTAGATTAACCTCTAGTAAGCCCTTTATAACCCAAACCATGGTAACATATTTTTAACGTTTTTACTATTCATTATGACCAAAATCTAAGTATACCTAATTACCTGATATTAATTATTAGGATTAAAAATATGAAATCAATTTTATCATATTAAATTCATCTATGTGACTAATTTAATTTAAAAATATTTCTGTGGAACAAGATGAAAGAATTGGTTTTCATGAAATAATTTTTTCAAGCATGCGTTTATCATAAAATATATTTATTACTAGTAATAATAAAAATGTGGACATAAATTAAAATTATTCTATATATAATATAAAAATTTCATATAAATCCTTCAATAATTTAGGGTCTTTTAATTAATTAAAATGGGAAAATATTATTCCCTAAAACAAAGTTTTATTAAAAAGTATCCATTTATACCTCTAAATGACTTCACATTTATTTCTAAAAAAATTGATAATAAATAAATGCTAATTTAAATATATTATAAAAAATTATTAAAAATATATTTAGGAATATTCAAATACAATATTTTTAATTACTCATAATATCTTCTTTATAAGAAAAAAGTATTAAAAAATCATTCTACGCTTAGTTTGACCTAGTAAGATCAAAATTCATATTAATCCTATAAAATTAGTAGTTTTATGCCATGAAATATTAAAATATGCATTGTATTATAGTTTTATTAAAACAAAATTTTCATTCACTGTTATTGAATCTTTTTTTACAACCTTTTCCCATCTTTAGATCATCTCTAGGAAATCCATGCCTACACTAACAAATTATGGGCCACTATAAATCACTTTCATGAAGGGATTGAATATCCTTCACAAACAATTATCTCACTGTATAATCCACTATATCAAAAATCATAATATCACTCAAAAGTGAAAATCACTATCCTGTGGAATATAATTCCATGAACAAGATACATAGAAAAACACCATAGAAGTTATTATTGACACTTTAACTATCTGAACCTTAGTCGTCAGCAAAAACCAATGATAAAAAAGGACACATATGTCATCAGAATCTTATACTATATATTTATTACATACAATGGATTACTTTTAATAGTAAAATATCCATAATGATAAATCAAAAATTCTAATTTCAATATCTTATTTGAGTAAACACCACAACTAAAATAGAAAAATCAAAAGAAATAATTTTGTGCACCTATTGAGAAGGATATCCAAATTGAAAATATGCTCATGATACAATAATCATAGGCCCAAAAAAAATTGATGTGTTTCTATTCCCTATATACTATATCCCCAAATAGAAAACAAATAAATATACACTCTAATACCACTTGTAACACCCCATCCTATTACACCACTTTGACCTGAAGGTCTATTTGGAATTGGTATTACATCCTAATATACTATAGGATAATGCCTAGAATATAGGCCATAAATCATACATTGGGGAGTCTATACCCTCTAATATATGCTATTCCACATTATAAAAACCTAATGATTATATATAAGAGTCATCAAAAAACACCCAATCAATTAACATAATTCCTAAGAAATATAACATTATAATTTTATATAATGTACATCGCACTAGTTTCAAATATGGAAGATCACATAAAAAGTAGAGAACTAATTACACAAAAGTACCTACATAAATCACTGAGACACACCTAAATCCTAATATATAATACCTTATCATGCTTGTCTATCCTGATCCACTATATATCCTATCACGTAAACATAAGGTCTGCATTCGAAAAAGAGATCTTGTGAAGGGTTTAGGAAATGAATCTCATCATGGTCTCACAGAGTTCTCTTAATTTTCACTATATTGTGTGTGTATTAATGAAGAAGTAATTAACACAAAATGAATATACATGTTCGGTGATCATGTTCTAACTATGCCACTATAACACCTGACAAAACCTATTTTAAAATATATAAAAATACACATTGTTACATACCCCACATTTCCTATCATGCTTTTTCACTAACCACTCCCCCATGGCACCTTACCATACCATATTCGGAACAATGTTGGAATCCATTCACTTAGTTTCTCAAGTGATGACCCAAGCTCGATGAGACATGGTAGGGCATCCATGTCAAGTAAATAATCCAGTACTCTTAGAGAAGAAAATACTAAATAGTACCCTTATAAATTCCCCTTTAGTTAAGGGAAAACTAATTTTCACCCAACCCAACCCCTTATCATGGAAGGGTATAATAAAATTACTCAATCCTCACTCTCTTAAAATAGTTACCACAAAAAATTTAACCCATCCCTCCAAATCCTTTAAGAGTAGATTCAATAATAGTAAAAAACCATTTCCCACTAATCGAGGGTAGGGAACACATCATAATACTCAAAACAACCAACCAATATTGGTTAGGGTACAAATCAGATCACCCATACCACCCACTCCTAGAGGATGCTGTACATCATAGATCCCAACACAATCCCATAGTTGGGAAGGGCACACTGAATCACCAAACCTAGTACCCTCAGAAAAGGGTGTACATTAAATACCAAACCATAATCTCTTCCATATTAGAATCTATCTGTCATCCTATAACATCACTAAACCAGCCACATGCTTGAAATAGAAACATGGAACATTTCCCAACTCACATGTTCACTAGATTATCTCTTTTGGATTCCTATGAAATTCATACATAAATATTAAATGCATTTATATGAATATTCCTAACATCTAATAACATTTTACACCATAAAACCATAATAGAATAGTGTACATAAATACTAGATCTATAGACACATTATTTGGGTTAAATCATTATCATCTATCATAAATGTTCTATGACATGTTCCCTTCATGACATAACCTAACTAAAACCTTTCATAATAAGTTGGGTAAAGGAAACATAAGATATGGTGTTCTCATGTTCTTAATAAGGGTAAACATGAGAGATATCAATAAATTTTTATATTCAATAATAAGATAAGAATAATGATATGAGATATTTTTTATAACATGTAAATATCATTCCCAACATGTCATATATCATAAACATGTATTCTGGAAGAAAACATTATCATATCAAAGTCTATGAATCGTAAGAGTGAGTAATCATCATAAATCATGCCTGAATCATTAGTTAAATGCATAATAATAAAACATGTCATAATATTGTGGCATAATTATATGAATATAAACCATATTATTTTAAAAGGTTAACAATTATTACCATAATATCATTGTAGTTCAAGAAACAACACATGTTTCCCATATCATAATGTATCACAAATGACCAATTTTCTCCCATATCATAGTTGATCGTACATCCCATTCTAATTATAATAGTGGATCAATCACAACATATAATTACCCTTAATTATCATATTGAATATAAGGACTTACATAATTAATTGGATGGATTTCACAGAACCACTAATCACATAATGAAACCCATACATATTTGTTTTATAATATCATAATTCATTCACCATTTCATTAACGAAAAACCAATTGAATAAAAATGGGTTTCCTAAATATTTCATCATTTAATCATAGAAACTAATGGAAAATTAACGATTATAATAAAAATATTAGCAACATAATCTTAAAGAATCCAATGACAGAATTGTGATGGTATTATTATATCGTATCCCTAGTAAATCAAATGAATCTTTAAATCATGTTATCATGTATGAAACATGAATTTAAAATTTTATTAAAATATGTCATTAGGAAAAAAACTATTCATTTTGAAACTAATAGTTTAAAATATAAATATTCCCAAAGTATTAAGGAAAAAGTTTTAATTTAGAAGAACCTATAATACCTGTAATGAAAGATTCAATGTATTGTCTGTTTATAATGATATGAAATTCCATACACATTATTATAATAAAAAAGTGTTTATTCACAACTTATGTAAAAATTACCTCATTTATAAAATTAAATGATGAATATTTTTAAACATTTTTTTATAAAAATTGAAACATTGATAAAAATTACATTAAATAGTGACTGATTAATTGTATTTTATTTAAACATTGATATGAAAGAAAAATGTTTTCCAACTAGAGTAGGTGAAATAAGAGTAAATTTCCAAAAAAAATATTTTATTAAACATTTTAAACAAAAAAGTGAGGATAATGGTACCAAAACATCAAATTTCTATAAATAACTAAAGGAGAAAAAACAAAAAAATATGTTTATCAGATAAGGTTCATGTAATTTCCTAAATGTAAATTCAAGAATGATCATAAGGGATTAAAATGGGATGGGAAGATTAACCCCTCACCTAATGTATTATCATGATTCATGCACATCCAACCACCCTATATATTGAATATAGATTTTTTATAACTTTATTCTATAATTATACTTATATATATCACACCATAAATGATTTACTCTAGAAAACCAACCCCAGTAGCCTGGTTTCGATGTCTACTACCATTACATTTGGATGATTAGAAGGAATAAAATCTCAAAGGATTGAAAAATTTAGTAGTCTTATTAAAATATATTCATACATGAGCCTTGAATTACAAATAAATACATTAATTAAAAAATATTTTTTTTGATAATAAATATATTCCCATTTATAGAATCCTTGAATATCATTCTTAATACACCTAATAGATTCCTAGGGAATGTAAACAATGCAAGGGTGACCTAAAATAATCAGTATGGGTTAATTACAAAGGAATGGATAATGAATCAATGAGAATAATCAATTTGGAAAGATAATAACTGAAAACATATTCAATATAATCAATAATCTTATAAAGAAGTTTATAACAATATAGAATGTTAATCAATAAAAATACATTATATTTAAAATAACTAGATAAATAATAATCGTTATGGAAAGTCAAATAACTAAAATATAATAAATTTAATAAATGTATATATAATAAAATGTATAAATAAATAATGTGAAAGCCAAAATCTCATAGATAACAATAATAACTAAATTCTATATATATTAAATGATTAATTATTAGACATCAATTTTCCTAAAAATATGATACTATTATCATTAATACCATTAATGAAATTCTGTATAATAGTACTATGAATATATTTCCCAAGAAAATTTAAATATTTGGGTAGAAATCCATCTATTTTTCTTGGATACAAACTGAAAGCTATTTTCGCCACCTGATTTCATCTCAGGATAATATCGATTCATTGAGGGTCCTACATTTACTAGTCCCCAAACTGTATAGTGCTTTTCTAAATCATTCCTCATATATCAAATAATTTAATTAATTAATGAAAAACAATCCATATCATCAAGTATTTGTGTTGAGTAAATGATACAGAATTATGATTATTTCAAATAATTTTTAAGGTGAACACCATATATAAAAATGCTATATAGTTTAGAAAATATTAATATAAATTGAATTATAATAAGGATATTAAAAATGTAACATGCAATAAAAATGATCATAATTAACTAATTATTCCATGAAAAAGTTAATAATCACAAAATAAAGTGATATTGTAATGATTGATTTTACAACTTGCTAATTCTCAAGTCAAAACCACTAGGACAACATAGATAAATGTTAAATATAAAATAACATGATGTATGATTTAATTATGATATAAATTTAAAAGGAGGAATTATATACACCACCATAAAGTGAATTGGTGTGTAATAATGAATAAGCCTCAATGGAGTGTAAATTGAGACCCCTTACCTTGCATTTCATTTCTGAAGAACATCCTTTAACATCATATATAATTATTTTAAGAATTTCAATAACTTCTAAGATAACATTAAATATATTTATAATATCATTTGTTAACTTCTTATAATATCTTATTTCATGTTTGTTAATAATTATTCATTACTTTCACTATACGGGGTGTTATTTCCTAGTATGTCGAGTTTGTTTTAAGTGGTCATTTTTACTATTACATACATACAGATTTCATCATATCCTGAATTTAATCCATGATGAATATTTTACACACATTTAGAATAAATTTAAATATAATAATACCTAACATTTGGAGTTAGTTTGTGAAATGGGCCATTGGTTGAGACGTAGGTCGTACGTACACATTAACGCTATTTCCATTTCTTTGTAATATTAAAAGAATGAGAAGTAAATGACTTATCTATATATGTATTTATAATTATAGAATAATATTTATGTAAAATATGTCACATAATTTTATTTAGACTATCCTTAATTCATTCCATGTACAGTGTGAATGATTCCCATAGCTCTGAGAAGGCAGTAGTCCAAATGTCCACAAATGATGTTATTGTATCACCAAAAAGTTGAAAAAATAAATTTCTGTTTATATAAAATTTTATAGAAGCATAAATAAATTTAATATACTATATATATGATATATATATACACACACTATATATCCATTATTATTCCGTCAGTGAATTGGGGTAAATAGAAGAACAAACTACATCGGTTTGCGAGGCGGTAGTCCACCGTACACACGAATGAGGATTGTTTATCCCATTTGATGGACGTGTGTGAATGTGTATGATAAACTATTATCATTTAAAAAATATAATTATACTTAATATGATTATTTTATTATATAAATATGATAAAAAATAATTTAAAGAGTGGATAGGTAAATCAAACATAAGTGATCATTGGAGAAGGTTACCTTTTGTTTGGGTAAATCCTTCTCATTTATATCAAAACACTTCCATGGGTTGATTTAAAATCCAATTTATGATTTTAGGAGGAGGAGAGGGAATTATGAATTTTATTTGGGAATTATTTTTAATAAAAATATTTCATGATATGTGTGAATAAGTTGGAGGGTTTAGGGCCTTTTATAGTTGAGGATGAGTGGAATTCTTGTAAATTTCCGTACAGGGGATTCCACAGATGTTTTTTCTATTTTACATATCTGTAATAATGGTAAATATTCTATAAAAGGTAGTACATGTCATAAATATGGACGTCCTATGCCTTTTATAATGTTTCTAGGTAATTCTGTGTGTAAATATTAAGGTTTAGTCCCCTGTTATGGATCTTTTTGAATTAATAATTGTAAATAATGTTAATTACATTCACTAATATTTTTTGTAAAAAACAGTGTTTTCATTAATACACATTGTTAATCATTCTAAAAAAATATGGAATATACTTTTTCAAATTAAAATCACATAAGTTCGATAAATTAATTAAAATTTAATCTCACATTCTGGACAATAAATTGTGTTATTAAAGTGAAAATGTTCAAAAGGTTGAATTTTTTATCCAAATTGAATGTCATATTTAATAAAATGACCTAAATTAGATTCATTGATTTATAATTTTTATAAATTTACTTTAAAAATAATTATAATTATAATTCTAAACTATAAATTATTTACATGAAAAAAGAGTTTTCAATTGAAATTATATTTTCTTCGAAATAAATAAAATAAATAAAACTTCTCAGAAAAATTCCAAAAATTCACCAGAAGATAATTTTTATGTTAAAATTTAAAAAATAAATTTCATTTTTTCATATAAAAATTATAAAAATTATTTAAATTTCATTTCAAATAGTTTTTTTGTTAAAAGGTATAAAAATGTTCTTTTTAGAAATATTAAATTTTGATGTGTAAAACTGGATTTATTCTTTTCCTATGCTTATATAATCTATGGGATGAATGTAAAAAATATTATATTGAATATATAATATATATAATTCATTAATATCATTAAATAATTTTAATTTATTTAATTTATTAGGATAAAATAATTTTTTGAATATAAAAGTAGTTTTTTATAGAAAGATTCTATTTACATTCAATTGTTTTTTATATTCATTTAAAATTAATTTTTGACCAATGAGTTCAACCATATATTTCCATATGTTGTTTAATACTATTAATAACCACTAATTCAATGGATAGGTTATATCATAGTATATTAAATAATATCATTTTAATAATATATTATTGTTCTGTAAAACTCCTTCTTGTGTGTAACAAAAGTTGTAGAAGAAATTTTTTGTTGTGTAAGTTTAAAGATAACTTAGTATTGCATTCATTTTAATCTGGAGGATATATTAATTTTTTTAAATATTAAATATAACACAAATTATATTTTAGTTATATTCCATTCTATGATTTGTATTTCATGTCATACATGCTATTGAATGAGAAGTTACACTTTTATAATTTTTTTTCAGGTGTTACATTTACTTATAACATCTTATCACTCTATTATTATCAATTATTTATAAAAACCATGATCCAATGTGATAAGTGATATGTTTTCCATTCATTTTTCGGTATGGAAGACTCATTCCTTATGAATTTATCATAGTTTCATATTTTATAAAATGTTAATTATATCATGATTTCCATATATAATAATTTTATATGCGTATGTATACATATATAAATTGGTGATGAAAAATTAATTACGTCACTTCATAGAGATGATAATCTTTATGTACAAATTAGTGATGTTTACACTTTTCTAAGAATAGAAAAAACAATAATTCAAAATTAAAAAAATATAACAATATCTTATATATTATGTAATTAAATCATTATAACCATCAATTTTAAGGGTGTTGAAAGACAAAATTTATTATTTTGGGGAATGTTATTGCCCACATGTATGTGCATATCATGTTCTTTTTTCCCATATGATGGATCATTGGTGATTAATTATTGTTCCAACATCATAATAAAAATTTAGTATATTTTATATATTAAATTAATTATTTTATAATGGATATCATAGATTAATAAAATATAAAGTGTTAAATTAAATTTAAAGTACTTAGTTAACATTTATATAGAATTATCAAGAGACCTCATTTAACATAAACCTTAAGCCTTATAAATATGGTCTTTTGGAAAGAATAGAATATATAAAATGTTGGGGAAGGAATATAAGATGAAATTTTATAGTGTATTATTTTATATATTAGTCTAAATATTTTATAAAAAAGAAGAAGAAGAGGTTTACTTTTATAAGGAAGAGAAGGGACATTCTTAGAATATTGTTAAACATTAAATTACTAAAATTTAATTCCATGCTCAAGAGGCTTGGAATTGATATGTTTTTAATCTAGGGTATTTTTATATTTAAATAATATTATCCAATATTATATAGACATTTTTATGTGATTTTTTAACACTTATCTTTTAGTTTTCTACCCCCATTAACCCTTTTGACAATTACTCTAATATCAAATTTTTTTACTCTTTAAGTGAAATTATTGTGAATATATAATTAAATGTGAAAATAAAGTGTAAAATGGTAAATAAAAATCACCATATCTCATTAACATGAAACAATAGTATATTTTCAGGAATTTTATTCATATTATAAAATATATTTTAACATAAATTACCATTCAAGTCATTTTTGGGACTATTCACAAAGTATGACTTTAATGGTAGAATGATTGAAATGGGGTTTTAAGAGATAATAATAAAACATAATTAATAAGATATATTTTTCAAAAACATTAATGAATAAAAAAAGTATTCCAAATTTTTATATTTTTATTATTTTTAAAATTATTTTTATTATTTTTATTTTCCTTGAATAAATATTGTCTCAATATTGTGTAAGCATTTATGGTCATTATTATATCAAAAAAAATATTAAAATAAATCACTACGAAAAAAAATTAAATCATTTTCAAATATATATTTAGAACCAAAATTATCTTATTTTTATCCACATGAAAAAATATTAGATATATTAAAGTCAAGAGAGTGACGTTTTTTATTTATAATTTTCGAAAAATAATATAATGGTAATAATCAAAGAATTATGGCAGTATGATTCAATATTTTCAAAACACGGATGATCATGGAAAAATATATTCATTCAATAGGATAAAATGATGTGTTTGGGAAATTGTAATTCCTTATCTCAATATTTTGGGACTCATTTAACATAGTTTACCCTTACCATGTGGATATATATTTATTGAGGTTACAATTTAGGATGAACAAAAATAAAAGGGAACTATTTTGAAAAACTTATTATATAGATTAGTAATATTGAATCCATTTCATTATTAGGTTTTTATAAGTCGTGGTGATACATTTTAATATAAGAATGAAAAGAAAAAAGAATTCAATTTTTTGAAACATGTATTTCCTAAGAATGAAATTGGATATATTTGTATCACATGCATAGAAAAAACCAATTGATGAATGTTAAAAAATTTATTGAATATTTTAGATATAAATTTCATTAAAATCACTCATCAAAAGTGAAAATTTATATTTGTTAAGATGACATCACATTTTACGCATAAAAATAGTTTTTTTTCAGAAAAAAAATCTTCATCAATATCAAATGTTTTTTTTCATTTCTATTATATTGATAACCAAGTAAATAAAATTATTCCTATTTATAATATAATTTTTAATAATATAGATATTCATATTCATACCATCTAATCAAATATATACAAAATATTATTATTTAAATAGTATATAAGGGCTCTTTTTAAACTTGGTGTTGCATGTAAAGTTAGACACCATTGAAATAAAATTTATTTATAGAGAAAAATATCATAAAATGTTAGAGTGTTACATTATCCCCACTTATAAGGATATTTACCTTGAAATTATAAAACTCTGATATAAAAAAATGAAGATACTTCTTCGTCCTCATATCTTTGGGTTCCCTAACAGCTTCTTCTAATTAATTGATTCAACACAATACTTTGATAAGGTTAGTGGTCTGGTTTCATAGAACAATATCTCTATGGTCCAAAATTTAATTTTTTTGTTCCTCCTATGAGAGATCAATCTCTAGGGGTATGAACTATGACTTTATTACATGTGATGAATCAAGATTTAGAGATACATAGAACACATCTTTCACTTGAGAGAGATTCAATGGAAATACCATGCAAAAGACTCATTCCCAATAAGATAAAGAATTTAAAAGGGATAGATATATCTTAGGATTAGATATCCCTTATTTCGATATATCATATCCTTATTTTTAGGTGATATTAATAGTGATAGATTATCACCAAATTTTAACTCTATATCTCATCGATGATTATGAGCACATTTTTTCTGTGGACTCTAATATGTCATTATATGTATTGAATGACTATAGACTTCTCTTCTGTATCCTCATCTATCTCATGTCCTAATATATTTCTTTCCCAAAAATTATCCTAAAATTTTGGAGTTCTACAAAAAAAATATATAGAGGTTTTTATATGGATCGATATGAATTTTTGAGTGAAAATCATTGTTGTAATAATATTTGACCTTAGAAAGGTGTTCATTCAAAAAAACCTTAAAATCCACTGAACATTCTGTCAATATATCTTTTTAGAATTAAATTTTTCTCTTAGAATAAAAATATATATTATGATGATATATATTATGGAGCCTCAACTCTATATCCAGATCCAAATCAAGAAATCTCTGGGACATCAAGGTAAACCTCATATTCCAATCATGTTAAATTAAGAGGGGTACATTGTGAAACCTCACCACCTAATTAAAGTATATACTAGAAATATTATCAATAGATAAATAGTCTTTAATGCCAATGAATTGTTTTGACTTCATATGAAGGTTAACTATATACTATTTCGCATTGTTCCCTTTAGATATTTGGGTGAGCCTGAAAATGAAATCCATGGTAATGCTTTCCCATCTCTATTATGGTATAGGTAATTGTTTTAACATTAACATATACATATGTATCATAGACTTAGCATGTTGAATTATGAATAATTTAGATACATACTTTGTAATATCCCTTTTCAAGTTTTCCCACCAAAAGGTATTCATTCAAATTTCCTTAAATATTCATAATTGTAGGTTTAATATATAATAATGAACTAGGATCTTCATAAAACAACTCATTATTGAAATATGGTATTTATGGGACACATAATCACTTTACAAACCTTATAATTCCATCAAAATAAAGGTTCAACTAAATAATATTAATCAATGTTTTCTGTAGTTTCACATCATCCTTATTCACCACATTAATCCTCACACGGATAGAGAGTTGAACAATCATTTGAAAATGATTGGATCTATATTATTTCCTTAGGATTAAAAGAAATATATTTTTAAAATTAGTAATTATTTGAACTCATTCAATTATAATCATAGAAAACCTAGCATGGTCCTTTTTACTCAAAGCATCGGCCACCCTACTCACCTTTTGTGAGAGGTAATGTATTGAGACGTAAAAATAAACAATCAAACCAACCATCTTCATTGGAATATATTAAACAATTTATATATGAATATATATTAAAAAAATATTATTTGTATCTATGTCACTCCTTTCACAAAAATGATAATTCCTCCATATCATTACTGCAAAATTTACCACTATCAGCTCCAAATTATATGTCGCGTAATTTTATTATTGTATTTCTAATTGGTGTAAGTAATATTATATCACTATATCATTCTAAATTAAAACACATCGAGGTACCTTATTTGACACAATAATATAAATCATAAACCCTTCTCACTAAAGTTTAGTGCGAGTAATGTTTCACTAAACAATGTTCTCTTCGTCTCCATTAAATTATCTTCATATTCATTTGTCCAGAAGAACTTATCAACCTTCTTTGTCAACATAGAGATTAGATTAGATAGTCATTGTAAATATATCATAAAACATCAGTATTATATAGCTAACTGAAGAAACCTATATATTTCAATTAACATAGTTTTTCTAAGACATTATTATATAACATTAAACTTTTATTGATCCACCAATTTTCCCTCACATGAAATAATATTAAACAATAATGAATCATTTTGAATCAAAAATTCAAAATGGGTAATTTTATTATAAAACACCTCTTTCCATAGTTTCTTCATCCAAATTATCAAAATATCATAATTATATTCCATTTTCTTTGAACATATAAAAATATAATGAATAAATACTATAACAAATTGATTAGGTTAATCTCTAATGACTATATTCATTAAATCAATGATGATACTATGGGAATTAGAATGTTCCAAATCCATCACTGAATATTCATAACACCCATACGTCATACATAAGGTTTTCTTGGGTATATCCACATTCTCGACACCTAATTAAAGATTTCATGAATTATGCTCAATCATGTAAGAGTATTGAAATCCTCATAATTGATCAAATAAATCTCCATTATGGGGTAGAGGATACTTGTTCTTGATATTGATCTTGTTATCATATCTATAATCAATAAAAAGATGAACTGAAATCTTTTTATTATTAAAAATAATAGTAGGTGCACCCCACGGTGATTCACTGGGGAATATGAATCCCTTATCCAAATTCTACTTGATTGTATTCTTAAATTCTAGCAACTCGAGGAGTGTCATTCTATATGGAGTCTAAGTAATTGGTTTAAAATTTTCTATAGGTTATATTGAAAAATCACATTCAAATTTTGGTGTAATACTAGGAAACAATTTTTGAAATACATCTTAAAAATCCTATAATATAAGAATATACTCAATTTTGATTTTCTCCCCATCCATATATGTTAAATAACCTTCAGTAATATGAATTATGACTGATAATATCGATGTAATTTCTGAGGGAAGTTCCTATTCATCATCACACCAACAAGTTATTAGAGTTTCATTTGACATATGAAATGTGATTTAACTACATTGAAATTGTTAAGGTGTGTATTTAAAAAATGTAAATCCATGTTTATAATCCCATTAAATTAAACTATAAGAACAATAAAAATATTTAAATGAATCACATTCCCACAAATGTCAATGAAGGTGTAACTATAATATAGAGATAAAATCATTATACCACTACGATTTTTCATTAATAAATCACCATATAATTATTAAGGATGTAAATTTAAACCCTTATAAAAATAAATAAATATATACGATTTGGTACATCCATAATCAAATAAGACATTTTGTATTATATATTTGATGATAAGTTAGCATTTCACCACTTCATTATCATAACATACTTCACCAGTCATAATCACATTATATTTTTATATACCATTTGGATTAAGTGGTTGTTGAAACTGATCATCATCTTTACCCTTTATATTCAAGCATTGGTTGGAACAATTCCCATAATCCTTAAATTTGAATCAGTGGAGTGTGGGTGGTGCATTAGTTTCCATCTTCCATTCCTCAATTGTATTAACAAGACTCTTCAAAACCTTTTTACACACATAAGATTTAGAACCTTCTGGTTCACATTTAAATCACCTCCCAATCCCAATCAATCAATTTCCTTGATATTTATCTAAATATTTCAATCATGCATGTGACTAGAAATTCATTCCATCATGTGATTTATTTGATTTTTTATGAGTTTCTGTCATCCTTTTGTTATCTAGACCATCATAATGAATGAAATATCTAATTTCAATTTTTAAATTAATATGACATTGAATAATTTCATCATAGATACAAAATTCTCATATAGTTAAAACCTTTTAGAAACTTGTGTTTAAACCACCAAATAATCAATAAATTTTTCTTTCAAGGATGATAATTATACTAGAAGCATACCTTTCATGTTTTGTTATATTTACCACATAGATACCAATGGATTAATTATACTTCTACTTGAGATCAATAAATTAATTCCCCCTTTTTGTACTCATAATATGAGTCATGTACTTAAAGTAAATATCTTATAATAATTTTCCCATTATAGGGAGTCAATTATATCTTCTTACTACATATTATTAATAAGTTTACACTATTGATATGCTCCTCTTAATAAATGATAAACAATCAAGACACTGTTTCCCTATTTCAAGCTACATGAAGTAAAAAATATATTCTCATTGATAATGATCCTTCACTCATTCACTAGTGGATATGAAGACACATAATAAGAATGTGGATATTTCATCATGAAACATTCAAAAACATGTTGTTCTTTATGATCGTTTGGAAGCTCAGAATGGTTCATTTCGTGAGATAGTTTTTATTATAAAAACATTAAGATTCTATATTCTAGATACCATATCATTTAGTTTCTAAGGAGAAAAATCATTGAATTTCTCACCGCATTCATTTTTATCATGATTCGTCATGTTTCTATTCACATAATGAAACCAAAAATCATTTTGTAATAATCAATCGATAATATTAAAAGTGAAAATTAATATAACAATAAAACATATTTTATTTTATGTGTAGATTATTACACATTATTTTCAATATATGACACCTTATGTTTAACCTAGTTAATCCCTAGTCATTATATATTGTAATTCTTCACAATGATTCACAAATAAAATTTTAATTATCCCAATTATATCCCCTAAGAATTTCAAGGTTAGAGTGAAGTCTTAATCCCAATCCCTAAGGACTAGTTACATCTGATTAAATACCCAATACACCCTTTTCTGAATTAATAACCACATGTGAACTTGTTCCATAACCATATCCACTTTTATACTATCTAGAAAAGGTCATATTTGTTAATAAAACCACATTCCATTATTTTCCATAACATAGGATGTTATTCTATATTTGACCATATCCAAAGGTTTCTCAATAATGTTATCGAATAATAATTTTTAAATTTAAATAAAACCTACTATGATACTAAATTTTGTTCCCAATTAATTAATTCATAAATATTACATTGATTTTGAAGAATATTCAATAAATATAACAAAATTTCATACCCCATAACTTTAGACATTTAGTGTACATTGATACTAGATATATAAACATTTTATTTATAAACAATATTTATTATTACACAATGAGATTTAAATGTATTTTAATTTTAAATAAATTTAATGTCTTAATTATATTGTACTGAAAAAAATCAATATTTTAAATGAAGAACACTATGTTGGATAACTTATATGACACACAATACCAAGCGTAAAGAACACAAAGAATATTTCATTTAAATATTATTGGTATAACATTGAAATTGATTTGGTGGGAATGAATAGGATTAACTAATTTATGAAATTTATAATTTTCTTACCAAATACTAAAATATTTATAAATTCTTTTCAAATAAAAACTCTAATTTTAGTAAGTATATTCTGTTTCATTAAAATAATGTTTCTATCAAAAAATGATATATATATATATATATTGATTTTTAGGATAGAATATTATAAATAATTTTTATAAATTTTATTAATTTTATTTTATTAATTGAATTTTTTTAAATCAGCATTTCAATATTATCTTAGGGTGAACTTATATATTTTTTCAGACATAATTGATTTTTTAGTGAATATTGAAACATATTGATTTTTATAAAAACAATCATTTAATTTTAATAAAATAATTAATTTAAAACTACCATTCTTATATTATGATTTCAAATCATCATAATTATTATTTATTTTTATTTAATTCCATTAAATAAATTTAAATCATCTTTATAATGTATTTTAATATACGTATATTTTTAGGTATTAAAAATCATTTTCTCCATAAATTGTTTTAATGTTCATAATGTTTTTTATCTTATCTAACTAAAATAACCCATAATGATAAATGATGTAAATTAAATTAATATATTATATATCTATAAATATTTCTTGAAATTAATTAATTTATTATTAATTTTCTTATGTTTATTATAATATCATCTTAAGCTTGAAAAATGAATTCCAAGAAAATATCAATTTTCAACACGTGTGCAGGTTAAATTTTAAATTAAATTCATCCTCTTCAATGAATTAAATTTGGTAAAATGTATTCATTATTTTTAATAAAAACAATTTTAATTTTATAATACAGTCATCATTATTTTTTGTTATAATGAATTTGAAAAACTATAAAAATATGTTACCATAGTTAAGGTTTAAATTCAGTTTACATGGGGATAAACTAAAGAGGAAAATGGAAATACATATTTGACACCAATTTATTTTCAATTATATAGTATTTTATTATCATTATCTATCCTCCAATATTTTATTTTTAAATTTCTTAGGGACTTTTGGTAATAATGACTTCCCAAAACTGAATTAATTTTGGTATTTAGAAAAATACCACTCCTTAATTATAAATGGGGCCTCCCTCCCCTCACTTCTTCACACTTCTAAAGGAATTTTAATTCACTAAAACATGAAAAATACTCTCTAAAACACCCTTATCCACATTATATATCTTATTATATTCCAATAAGACAAACCCCACCGTCCTTAGGAGGTTATCCAAAGGAGGTTTCTCTAAGAGAAGCTAATCATCTTCATGAAGTTCTTTCTTTTTCATTATTTTTTTCAAACATTCAATTCTGTATTTGAAATTAAAAATAATAGAAAAATAGTATATCACATATAATGGGATTTTTTTGATTGAATAATATATATCTATCTCCTCTAACATCAAATGGAAAACAAATCCACCTATTGTATGTATGCTAGATTACCGCCTCATGAAGCTTTATGACATCTTTTATATAAAAACCTCCCACCGTTGGACATAATATTGGATTTTTTATATTTATAATATTTAGGACATATATATTATTTTTAAAATCTTAATACCACATATACCTTATTAAATTCCAGTTTTTTTAAAATACGATAATGTTTCTCTTGTGTACAACGAACTACCACCTCTGGAAGCGATGTGATTCGTTTTTCACTTACGCTTTATAAGGAAGGTATAAGAATTGATTTAATGAATATATGTGTGATATATTAAAATTTATTTAATTTTTATGATTAATATATCACCAACTTCTTTACCATTTAACCCATTTTTAAATGATATTGTCACACAAGTGTACGTACTACTTACCGTTTCAAGGAACCGATGCAATTCATTTTCCATGTCCATATTTAAAGAGTAGTTTTAAAAATTAACACATTAAGTAAATATAATATATATGAAATTAATATAATTAATTATATGAAGGGATTATATATTAAAAAAATAACCATATCATTCATAACAAACCACACATTAGAAAAAAATGTAGTTAACACCTGAAACAACTATAGGAATAACATATTTTTAATGAAGGTGTGGAATTTGGTTTTATGTGGATAACATATGATATTATAAAAATGAAAATGGTTCTGGTATAAATTAAAAAGATTCTTAAAATCATTATATATGAGGTTAAGTGACATTCAACTAGAAGGTAGAGTGAGGTAAAGGATATCATCCAAATATCCATTTCCTTGAGAAATATTTGTTATTATGAATCTATTAACTTTTATGTGTTGCATATACATAAAATTTTATTTGTTTAATAAGAATACCGAATTATTTATTATGGTTAATTTTTAAATATATGTTTATTCCTTTAATGGTTTGTAAATCTAAATCAACCAAAGTGGTAAGAATTTATTTTACATTCTCCCTTTGTTTTGAGATTTATTTTAATTTTGTTAATGGAATATTATCATTAATAATTAGTGAGGTAAAATAATATTATTATCAAATGGATATTTGTAACATCCTGACCCGGGGTCCACTTAACGCATTCCCTAAGCTGGTGGGTCACATAGCCTCAAGTGTGCCTCCACATACACTAGAGGTTACTGACAAGTAGAAACAGTGTAACAGTGGTATAGAGGGGAGACTACATCCTCATATCATAGTAGGAAAAAAAATAAAATCAAATACAATCAATAGCAGAAGAATAATATAAACAAACATAACAGATAATCTAATGAGGAAGTGTAAAAATATAGCTGAAAAAGTAAGTAGCATATGATAATAAACTGAATAGATGGTAATAATATAAAAATCCTATATGATAGTGTTTGATACATTGATTAATGGAATGATGTAATAAAAAGGTAATAGGAAGATACATGGATGATATACAATAATACAAAACAGAAAAATAGAAAAACAACTCTATAAGAATCTTGAGCTTATGTCCAATCCTCTTCTCCATTGACCTAATTATAGGTAATCATTTCTAAATTTTTAAGTAGGGTTCCTGCCCTTATGAATAATTATACACACATGATCTTTTTCGGTACAAAAGGAAACTTGTGTGGGTTGTTAGAAAAAATATCAATAGGCAACCACCAATCATTTATATGTGTAATACATATAATTCTTATAATAAAATAGTGTAAATATATAACATAATAAGTTAAGATGTGATGAATAAAAAAATAATCAAGCCTCTCTGGTTCATAAGGGACACTTGAAGACTCTTCCATCATCATCTCATTTCTAGAAGGAAATTTAATAAAAATAAAAATATATAGTAGTAATATATATAGTATAATTATATATATTTTGTTAACCTATCGGAACCAATTTCATATGGATGTAAGTGCCTATATACTTGGAATACTATAGAAAGCTGGAATAGGGCACAACATAGAAATCGATGTTCAGTCTAACAAGCTTATATGATCATGAAATAGGGTAAATTCCCTACATCCCAATAGAGTGATATATTAAATGAATCAAAACTCATTATGTAGAGTAATCCACTATGAAAACACTGTAAACATGGAACATGGAGTGTAAATCCTAACTTCCATATAGTATCATGGGTCTGAGAGATCATTCTCAACACCTGATGTAATAGAGCATGATATTGTCAAGCTCAATGGTGTCTGACCATCATATTATAGCCTATGAAAAGGTGTATTATAAGTATAAATGGCATTGGGAATTAACTCCAATACATTTCATTCATATATCTCTTATATATAGAATAAGAACACTCATTCATAATATAATAGGCATGAAGCATAATCATATTTGTAATATGAAACATGAGGCATTAGCTCTCATATGTTCCATTAGTCATGTTCAAGTCCATTTAAAACACTACGACACATGATAATCATTTTAAGTAATAAAAAAAGGGTGTGGCCTTATGATCCCTTGGGGTCATTAAATTTTAAACTAATTAATTCAACTTATTATAGGAAATAAATCATCCATTATCTATTTCATTTTAATCCACCCATTCAATTTATCGAAACCTAAAAAATTCACTTATAAGGATGAATTGTCCACTGGAAGGCATCTAGTTCAATTCATTTAAATGATTCACCATCATTAATAAATAATTTGATATAATTAATTCACCATGACCAATTCATTTAATTCATTAAGACATGGGAAACAAGTCATAAGGCTCAAAGGGTCATTTAAAAGATGACACGGTCGTGAAGGCATTTTACAAATTGGGTAATTCCATCCATAAGAGGGCCAAGAACCTATGGGGTTACATGGGTTACATTTAATAATCATGTTCCAGTGGTAAAACTACTTAACGTCTACGAAAAAGGATACAAATCCATTCTGGTCATTTGGAACAATTGACCAAAAATTGTCCATTTCACTTGGATCACCCATGGGGTGACCATATCAGGTGAAAATAATGTATGAAAATTAAAACAAGGACCGTTACATGCATAATAATACATGATGATCATAATGATATAAAGAATTAAATAAAATATAGAATCTCAACAAAATCCAACATGTGACATAACGAAATAGCTACGAAATGATGAAATTAAAAGGGAAAAAATTTGACCCCTGACATCAAGGACGTAGATGAATCCTAGCATAGTATTATCCATAGATTCAGAGTAGGTTGGAAGATATCTGAAAAATGTACTAATGCCCAGAAAATAGGGCATATGAGACTACACCTAAATATCATGAAGTATTTAATGAAAAAAATAAAATAACAATTAAATGACTATGAGAGCTTACTAAGATAGATTCAATGCTTCTGAAAGATCAAGGAACATAGACTGGATTGAGATGTTTCTACAATGACTATATTTAGGAATTTTTGAGATCAATGTAGAATAATAATGGGCAATGGACTGTTGGATGGAGGAAGGAATATATAAATGAGGTTTTCAGTTAAACAAGGGTCAAAACATTCATTTCACCAAAAAATATGAAAGCACTTATTTTGCTGCATAGTTTGGACAAACCATGTGAAATACATGATCATTTCACATATACATGGGGAACACCACACTATTAGGTGCAGAGTTTGACAAACCTTGTGAAAACTATGAAAATAATTCTTTATCCCAAGTCTCTAATGGGCTGCATAGTCATGCCCCTAGAGATTCAGGGATATAAGAACAATGGGTGGTTTAGTATTTTTTCCCTTCCAGAGATATTAGATCTAAATGATCCCATGATGTATCAATGTCCTCTGGGACATTATTGGAAGTCATTATTATGGGTTTTTAAGGTAAATAAATTTAAAAACTAATGATCTATACCTTATTTGAAAATATAGGTTGTTACAATGTCCCCTCCTCAAAGAAACTTTTTTCAATGATGGCCTTCTGAGGGTAAATAGGTATCATTGGATAATACCTCTATAAATTGAGCTCATATTTCAACTTCCCACCCCATGTCTCATATTCTAGCCTCTCATGCATACATAGCACCCATACTAAATAAACTGACCTACCGGAGAGTGTCTTCACATTCAAATCAACAATACTCACTAGATACTACTCAATAGAAGAACACATATCCAATTAAACCATATCAGGATAAAAAACATGTGTCAGGTTTGGATAGTATTGGAAAATCTGAGATACGTGAAATACATCATACATAGACTGGTATCTCTGAGGATGTTTCAAAAGGTAATCCACTGGTCAATTTTTTTTCACATCCTTGAATGGTCCAATAAACTTCAGTTAGAGCTTTCCCTTCTTCTGAGTACATTTATGGCCCAAAATGAGTGGGAATCATAAGAAACCCCTATCTCCAACTGAAAACTCAAGATTTATTCAATGTTTATTGGCATATGTCAACTATGTAGAATGAGTTGTCAATATTCACTTTTTGATCAGCTCAACCAACTCTATAGTATTTCACATGAGATATGGTCCATGTATATCTACTTCCCCAACATCTATGTAGTCCTAATGTGAGTTTAATATAATACCATATAAGGGTTTATTAGGATCTAACTCAATGTTATCCTAAAAGATGTTATTATAATAAAACACTATGATAGGAATGTGTTTTTCCTAATAACCTCTAATGTTGAGGACACATGCACGAAGTATGTCCTCAAACACCAGAATTTCATAATCTGTCTATACATTATTCTATGGGTGATAAGAAGTGCTCATATGTACATACGTACCCAAGATCTTCTGTAACCCCCTCCAGAAACATGACGTGAAATGAGTGTCTATATCATAAATGATAGAATGAGGAGCTCCGTGGAGATGTGAAACCTCTTAGAAATATATCCATCCTAGATCGTATACCAAGAAGGTACCTCTCACATGACATAAGTATGTGAACTTCATCAAAAAATCAAGGACCAATCAATCTATATCATTTATTCTAGGTGATATGAGTAGACATGTCATGAAATCTATCAAAACATTATCTCATTTCCACTCATGAATGGACATTTGTTGTAGAAGCCCTTCTGATCATTGATGATCCAAAATCACCTACTGATAGGTTGAACATTGATTGATGAATATTAAAATCTTTTGTTTCATACTCGGCCACTCATACTGATTTCATGGATATAAATACGTTTTGTTGACACTAGGGTGAACTACCCATGCTAAATCATGCAAATACCAAATAAAATCTTCTCTAATGTCTTTAGAGACCCATACACACCCATGGAATAATAATTTATCATACATATCCATTGTCCAACCTGAATCTGTATCATCATCTGAAATGAATTCCATCGGGACAAAGACATCATAATTAGATAACTATCTAATTATCACATGTTCTAGGAGATTAGAAGTCACTACTCAGGATGATAGAATATTCGGAAAATGGTCTTCCTAAACCTCAATGTGAAACTCATAAAATAAGGCCATAATATTCCATTCAGCATTGGAATAATGAACCCCCTTTTTTGGAGTTTTTCAACTCAGATAATTGGCTACTGAGTTTCATTTTCAAGGCATGTAGGAAAGATTAAAATCTAACAACTATAGGTACTCAACCCACCACCATTACCTGAGATTCATATCCTACTATGTGAAGATTTTTTTGAGGAATTTTTTATCACCGATTACTATAAAATGTGTTCGTTGAAGATAGTGTCCCCAATTGCATAAGGCATGAACAACTACAGTGAGCTCGAGGTCATGCATTGGGTAATTTCTCTCATGATGCCTCAACTAATACGACCCATACATGACGAACCCCTAGTCCAACCTCAGAACAACTCCAAGACTGATACCTACTTAATTTTATTAGTAAGTATGACCCATTATTATAATTGGAAGAATAATTAATGGCACTGAAGTCATTCATCCCTTTAACTCTTGAATGACTTCTTCACAAGATTTTTACCACACGAATTTCACACCATTCATTTTCAAGACTACAGGTGGTACTGAATGGCATGAAAAATCCTAGATGAAGAATCTGTAATATCCAGATATCCCAATGAAACTCTTATTTTTGAATAAGTTCATAGACTTATCCAAGTAAACTACAGTTCTCAATTTATCTTGGACTATGAAAACTCGTGATTCCAAGAGGATTTAACTCATTAATTATACTTTTTTGATCCACAAGTAGAAATTAATGAGCTTAGCATAGATCTGGTGCACTCATAGTTTATTCCAAACGATATCAAAATGATTTTCATGGTCATTTATGGAGAGTTAATATAATAAAATATTTTCAAAAAAATAATGGCAAATGAATCTAGATACAAGTGGATGACCTGATTCATAAAATCCATGAAAACCGTAGATGCGTTTGTGAGTCCAAATGGCATAACCGAGTACTCGTATAGAACATACCTACACCTAAAAATAGTTTGAGGTATGTCTATATTCATAAAATGCACCTATTGATAGCATGACCTCAAATATATCTTTGAAAAATCCATTGGTCGAAGGATATGATCAACAAGTTCATCAGTTTTATGAAGTGGATACCGTTTCATTATCATGAGTCGATTAAACCAATGAAAATCCACACATAACTTGAGGGTACCATTCATATTCATGTTGAAATGATCCAGGGAACTCCAAGGAGAATTTTGGGGGAGTATAAATACATTAGCCTCTAGATCCTGTAAATAGTTATTAAGATCCCTAAGCTCATTAGAAGCTGTCCTATATAGAGAAATAGTCCCTAGAGATTCTCCTGGTGTGATATAAGTAGTAAACTATACCTATTGTATTGAAGGTAGACCATATATGTCATTAGGAAAGTATTATATGTAATGAACCACTACAAGAGAGAAAATAGTGGGTCTGAGTCATTGGACATGGAGGAAAAGTCCAACAATCTGAGCTATCACACTACCTAGTCTCTACTACATAGGTACATCTATAGTCTAACTGATATCCCATTCATTATTATTCTCATTATTAATGACCTGTGGTGATGTAAACGTCACCCAATGAGGATTGCAGTCAATATGGGTTTGGTAGTGAAAAAACTGTCCATCTTGGTAATTATGTCGAATCCCATCATGTGAAGGATGTACATATTCAACATGAAAAATTTAACTACCTATCTCAATGGGATAGTCCCTTCAAGGGTTAACTCCCTCTAAACAGATACCTAACATTGTATATAATGTCATGAAAGTGCTCAATATCTCAGGGTAGACATCCCATAATAGTCTCGTATATAAATGAGAGAGATACACATATGTAAAATAATGCATTAAATAATGTGGAGGCTACTAGAATAGAACCTCTTACAGCAGAACGTCTGGTGCTCTGCTCCTCTAGTGTAGGTTGGACTACATGAAACTACCATATACCTTATCATCGAGTCAACTCTCGACTTCCTTGAGTAAGCCTCCTCTACAGGCATTGAGAATAATAAGAATCACTGCCTCTGCCTCGACGGCCACATCATCCAGACCCGCCCATGGTATTATAGGTTCTAGAATTACACGATCCTATTGGTCTAACTCATAACCAAAGAGTAAGTGTAGATTCACTTACTATAAGAACCAGAGGGAATGTTCTACATAAACAATGAATATGGACAATAACATCCTAACCTCAACACTAGAATAAATTACAAGGGACAGTGGGGTTTTTTCCACATCTCACATAGGTGACCAACCAGAAAGATATATTGGTGAGGAGACTAACTGATTATACCTCAAAAAGTATTTTAAAAGCACATATTTTTTACAAATTATGAACCACATATAGCTGTAGGTGTCAAACTGACCTGACTCAAACCTTCAGATTCCCTCTTGTTCTTCTATATAATAACGGTTTGGTTGATGATTGTAGAAATGGTCAACAACAAAAACACATTGAATTTCGATCAAATGGTGTGTAATATCCCATCCTCAAATATTATGTCAGTCATAAGATCATCAGTAGCTAGAGTGGGAGATAACTACTATAGCTTAGGGAGATAATAAAAATACTCCCTGACAGACATGCTCCCCTACTACAGCTTCATGAATTCTATACATCTAACACAACTAAATTATTAAGGATATAATTATTCAAATATGATGGTCTGAAAGTATTCATTGGCCATATAAAGATTCTGATCTTAATTGGTGTTAACATCCCACCATCGCTTAGCTGAACCTCCCAGCGTATACAACACTAGATTGACCATCCTATATTGAGGCTTCTTTATATTATCAAATATAGATAATATCTCATTATTCCAAGACTCTGCAACAATTGTTCTTCTATCCCTTGAGAATGTGGGTGGGTGATTATACTAAAACTCAAAAGTCAACTCTACCATGCTTGAGGTAGGTCAAAATACACATTGCATCAACTGTAATAAAAAAAGGAAACCCTATCAGAACTAGAAATCTAGGCCTATATAAAGAACATGGAGAGGTTTTATAGGTGTCACTACAGAAGGTATCATTGGTGGCTTAGGACCCCCCAACTCAAGAGCATGGTCATCATTATCATTAGGGCGTACAATAGGAGAAAATCCTGATGAAATGACACTGAAATTCCAAATGTACACATCTAAATAGATTTAAAAAATTTATAAAATTGAATTTAATAAACTCGAATAGTTATAAATCCATTCTATAAGAATGATCACCCTTTCATCTTACATTAAAGGAAATGTATATTCTATATAAAGATTCTATAATAAGAGATAATAATGATCATATATATCCTACTAACCACAACTAAGGTATGGATCAGGTCCAAGTGTCTATGTTTGACATATATAAGATGGGTTTTTTCAATTTAAACCAAATATTTATTTTTAATTTGTTCTTATTTGAACACATTTTAAAATATTTAAATTTTTTTAATTTAGTGGATTAACTTTTTTGATCCATAAATGACCAAACTCCTTAGGAACCAAAATAAAATCAACTTAACCCAAAACATAACACGTTCCAGCTCATGGAACTAATGGTACATAGCTCAACATTACATAATTGACTACTTAAGGTGTCTTATTTATCCTATTATAGAAAATACCTTTATGAAAATTAATGAAATTTATTTATCAATCATGTTTTCAAATCCCTATAAGAATTGTCAGTACAATTTTTTATAATCAAAGAACTACTAATTTGTGTCAAGAAAATGCTTTCTAGAAATAAATGTGGCATTGAAAGCTGCATGAAATATTATTCCTTTTGTGACTGTTAAAGATACATGTAAAAATTTTCCTTTATCTCATATCATTAGGCCAAGGATTAAATAAATCCTCAATAAGAAGAATAATAATAACCACAAAATAGAATGTTCATCACGAAATGGTGAAATTACGTCAACTATAATGATAAAAACAAACAACAATTTTAGATCAGTAAACATGTACTTTACACCAATTTTTTTACTCGATGACCAATAATGACTTGTTTCCATGATTGAATCATTCCCAATATCTAATTCATTGTCTCAAAATAGTAATTCATGAAAGTAAACATGACCCCAAGCACGTTTCCCTAAATGCCAGAGGCTGCCAACTAGTAGCGAGGGCCTTGGTGAGTCGGTTGAAAACAATTCCATCATTTGGTAAGGTATACAAGGTAAGAAAACAACAATAAATTGCGGAAGCAGTAAACAACTTGCATAACAACAGAAACCAAACATCGAAAGCAATGTAGATATATAACTATGATTTCAATGATGCAGCAGGTACAATTATCTAAGGAAAACATCAAACACAACAACGTGTTGAAATACAACTAAAACCAAATGAAAAAGAAAAATAAAGTAATCTCCTTAGCATCGCTAGCCCCGGCTCGGTCCCATGCCCCCAACACCAGTGCAATCATGAACCTGAAGTATAAGGGCGCTTGCCCTTATCTATACCTGCAGCAACATAGTCTTCTTGGGCCCAAAAGTATGGCCCAAATAGGGTGTGAGATACAATCCCAGTGGGAAATCACCCAATGATTTGTGCCTAAATGTCAATGAATAAATTGTAGTAAAAACAACAAGAAGTAGTGAAAAGGAAAGCACAAGTACCTACAATCCATAGTTCTAACAAGTAAATCACACAAGTAATCAGTCAGCAACAAGAACAAAACACGTAACCCTCTGGGTAGCTCTCACAGTCTAACCCCTATGGTTCAACCACTAAGTACTAGAGACCCTCTAGGAGGCACACATTGTCTCACCCCTCTGGTTCTCCTACTCAATTATGCAGACTCTCTGGGGAATCACTCACTGTCAATTCCCACTATAGTCTCATATTGTGCTAAAGGATCTCTGGGAAAGCACTCAACGTCAATTCCCCCTATGGCCCGCGTCGTGGATCTACAGACTCTTTGGGGAAGCACTCAACGTCAATTCCCCCTATAGTCTCACATCGTAATTAAAAGACACTCTGTAGAAGCCCTTCGGTCAATTCTCCCTTTGTTCTACTACTCTAGGTTCTCATAGTCCCGAGTATAACTAAACATGTTGCGCATGTGTATCATCCATGTAAATCTCAAGAACTACTTGGCTATCAACTAAGGCTCAAAAAAAATCAAAAGAGGCAGTTCCACTATCCTTCAACAAGGAATGGAAATAGGAAAAACACCCAATAGGCAAAAAAAGCATGGCAAATCGACCTGAGCACAAGATAAATTACACTACACACAAGAAATAACCTGTACTACAGAAATCAAGCAAAGCAGGAAAACAAAAAGGGCAAAATAGGAAACACACAATACCCCACTCAAGGGTATTGGTGGAATTTGCACAAAATATTCATCAAATCTCTACGGAAAGGCACAAACCACCTACCTCGATCTGAGGAGATCGATATATGTGAACCTCGATGATAGATTCCTCTTAGAACAACATAGATCTGAGAAAACGCACAAAACTATCAACCTATGATAAATTGAAAACCAGGAGGAATCAAGAAACAAGGATAAAGCAGAAGGAAGAACTCATCGTTGTGATTCCAACACAACTGACCGTGCTCGAATCAGAGAACAGACGGCGAGGCGGTCATCCGTCGAAGATCCGGCCGTACGGTCACTCTTGGACAAAATCTGAAGAAGAAGACGAATTTGGGGGTTAGACGTGACCCCGATCCGTTTAATGAAAAAAAGTAAGTACACAGCGTGTACATCAATTTTTTTCCATACTCTGAAATAACCGGCCTCCACCTCAGCCTTACACACTATGTGTGTGGCCCGGCATGAGCAGCACACAACTTCGAGCTGGGGAAGAGTACACAGCGTGTACTTGTGAAATTTCCAAAAAAATTCATCTTTCCCAAAAACTCTAAAAAAAGGAAAAACGTACATGAAAAGAAGATTCGGGTTCTCACAAACTTCCCCCCTTAAAGAAATTCATCCCTGAATTTCCCTAACATGTCGGAGAAGAAGAAACCCCGAACATCTCCAGCCACTGTGATCGTACATCGGCGTCCATCTCCCAGGTCTTGTCATGTACTCGCCCGTGCTGCCATAGAACTCGTACCAGAGGAACAGACTGTCCACGAAGAACCTTAGTACTGTGATCAAAAATCCGTATAGGATGCTCCTTGAACAATGAATCCGCTTCGATCTTGACTTCCTCGGGCTGGAAGACGTGAGATGGGTCTGAAAAGTAAAGTCGGAGTTGAGCGACGTGGAAGACATCATGCATGGCCCGATACCTCTGAGGTAGCTGCAACCGATAGGCAACCGACCCAACTCTCTCCAAGACCTCAAACGGCCCGACGTACCGCGGTGAAAACTTACCCTGTCTCCAAATCCTCTTGTGTCCCAACCTCAGTGCGACATGAAGGAAAACATGATCACCGACCTCAAACTCTAGAGGTCATCTCCGCTGATCAGCATAAGACTTCTGTCGAGACTTTGTCGTAGCCATCCTCTTCCGAATCAGCTCTATCTGCTCTGAAGTCTATTTTACAAGATGAGGTCCCAGAAAAGATGCCTCTCTTGCCTCCAACCATGATAAGGGTGATCGACATGGCCTACCATACAAATCCTCGTATGGCTCCATTTGAATGGTCTCCTGAAAACTATTTTTGTAGGAAAAATCCACCAGAGGGATATGATTATCCCAAGAACTGACAAAGTCAAGGATTAAAGCCAGAAGCATATCCTCAAGCACCTGGATCATGCGCTCGGACTGGACATTAGTCTGGGGATGGTATGCTGTACTCAAAAGTACCTGTGTACCCAGGGCCTTATGAAGTCCCTGCCAGAACTGAGAGGTAAAGCGCGCATCTTTTTCTGAAACAATAGAGCGCGGAACTCCATGCAGATGAATGACCTCTCTAATGTAAAGTCATCCCAGATCATCGACACTGAAGGTCTTCTTGATCGGCAAGAATTGATCAACCTTCGTAAGCCTATCGACGACAACCCAAACAACATCTTTTCCCCGAGGTGACCTTGGCATTCCAGTCATGAGGTCCATCGCAACATCGTTCCACTTCCATTTTGGAACGGTTAAATGCTGTAAAATCCTCGCTGGTTGCTGATACTCTGCTTTCACCTGCTGACAAGTAGAACATTTCATGACAAAACCAGAAACATCCTTCTTCATACCTGGCCACCAGTATTGGCGATGAAGGTCCCGATACATCTTGGTGACTCCAGGATGAACATCCCAAATAGAGGAATGGAAATCCCGCATCAGCTCCTTGCGTCTGTCTGCTAGCACCCATACGCATCCTTGGAAACACATGATCTCATCCTCACCCACTGTCCATCCAGGAGGAGGGTCCTCTCCTGACACACTCTCATGCAAGACTAATCCTTCTGAGTCTGATAGCTGCCTCATCCGTACCCGATCAAGTAGCGTATAGGTAACAGCTACAGAAGATAGAAAAGTATGTCCCCATCTGTCATGCACCTCCAGATGCATATCAGAGAATAGAGCCATCAGTTTCCTCCGACTCCTGGCCTCCTGAACTTCCTGAATTTGAGTTCTCTAGCTCAACGCATCAGCCATGGTGTTGCCGTTTCCCGACGTATAGGCAAGCATGAAATCAAATGATTGAAGATACTCGACCCACCTGCGCTGCCTTAGATTCCGATCACGCTGAGTGAAGATATATTTGAGACTCATGTGGTCAGTGAAGACCAAAAAGTTCTCTCCTAGAAGATAGTTTCTCCAACAGATCAAGGCATGAACAAAAACTGCTAACTCCAAATCGTGCGTAGGGTAGTTCTTCTTAGGTGGCCTCAACTACCGAGACCCGTACGCAACGACTCCATCTCCCTGCATAAGCACCGCTCCCAGCCCGATACCTGAAGTGTCATAGTAAACAGTGTAGCTCTTTCCTGGATCTGGCAAGACTAGTATCAGTGCTGACGTTAACCTCCCTTTCATCTCCAGAAAGTCTGATTCACAAGAATTTGACCATAAGAACTTCGCCCCCTTCTTGGTCAGACCTGTCAAAGATGATGCTAGATGAGAAAAGTTCGGAATGAATCGCCTGTAGTATCCAGCCACCCCTCGGAAACTCCGTACCTCAAAGACGTTCTTCGGCTGCTCCCAGGAAACAATAGCTCTAAATTTCTCTGTGTCCACTGATACTCCTGCCTCTGAGATGATGTGACCCAAGAAGTGAATCTAATTCATCCTGAAGTGGCACTTCGATAGTCTGGCATAAATCCGATGCTCTCTCAGTGTACTCAGAACTATCTCAAGATGTGTGGCATGGTCGTGTCGAGTGTGAGAGTACAACAAGATATCATCCACGAAGACCACAATGAAGGAGTCCAAATAAGGATGGAACACTCGGTTCATTAGTGCCATCAATACTGTAGGCACGTTCATGAGACCGAACAGCATGACTATATACTCGTATATACCATACCGGCTCCTGAAGGTTGTAAGAGTTATATCTGATGGTCTAACGCGCAACTGATGATAACCGGACCTCAATTCAATCTTCAAGAACACCCGGGCTCCTCGAAGATGATCAAAATGGTCATCAATCCGTGGAAAGGGATATCGGTTCTTGACCGTCAATTGGTTCCGCTTCCGATAATCCATAGAAAGCCGAAGGGTACCGTCTACCTTCTTTGCAAATAGAACAGGCGAACCCCAAGGAGAAGTATTGGGTCGAATGAAACCCTTAGCCTGTAGCTACTCCAACTGCTTCTTGAGCTCCTGGAACTCAGGTGTGGCCATCCTATAGGGAGGAATGGACACCGGTGTCACTCCTGGCACGAGCTCAATAGAAAAGTCTACCTCACGCTCTGGAGGAAAACATGAAAAGTCCTCTGGAAATACATACCTGAAGTGATCCACCACAGGAGGAAAGTCCAACTGTGGAGTCCCCTGATCATCCAGATAAAGACTATAAATATGGTTTGTCACTCCTCCTAGCCCAAGATGCTCGAGTCCTACCCAACTCACCTGAGCATCCCATTAGCCTCTATGAAGAAAAGATTCACCCTCAGGTGAAATGAAACTGACTCTGCGGCGATAACAGTCAATGACTACTGGGAAGGGAATCAAACATTACATGCTAAGGATGACATCATAGCCTGTCATCTCTAGGACATAGAGATCCCATAAGAAGTGATACCCTACCACCTCGAGAGGGCACTCTCTACACTGGAGTACACGAGATGTCCTCGTTCCCAAAGGTGTGTCTAGTGTCAACGAGTCGGCAGATGAAAAGATACAGAGTCCAAGGCTCTCCACAACGGAAACAGAGATAAAACTATGCGTAGCACCAGTATTGAAAAGGGATGAATATAAAACTGAGGCAATAAAAATCATACCTTGAACAGTAGAAGGGCCGGGATCCTGTTCATGATAAGAATTCTCCATGGTAAAATATTGTCCTGTACCAAGACCCTATGCCCCTGGATGACCACTCTAAGCTGAGCCGCCCTACTGGTGTTGAGGAACTGGTGGCTGACCACCACAGCCTCGACCTCTAGCTCGGCCCGAACGACCGGAAGAACTCCAGTTCCCCGACTTGTGAGAAACTGGTGGTGCTACTCCTAAATGAGGAGTCATGGAAGAACCCCGGTCACAAGCTGCTGGTGAGAAAACCAAGAAGAAATGCTATAGGTGACCCATCTTGCCGCAAGATCGACACTCCATGGTGTCCCTCTGGCACTGCGGTCTTATGTGCCCTGCCCAGCCACACTAATAGCATGTCACCTGGCTGCCTGATGATGCATCTTGCTTCCTCAAATCACCGCGCGTAGGCTCCCTATGGCGCTTCTTGCTGTCATCTGAAGGAAAACTAGCTGTAGAAGCAGAACCACCCTGGCTTGTATCTCCAGATTCTCTCAGATTGCACTCTATAATCAATGCCTGGTTGACGATGGAAGTAATCAAAGTTAGCTGGAAGGTGTTCACCTGCGAGCGGATATCCTGCCTCAGTCCATCCTCAGACTTCCTCGCCAATAACACCCCACTCCCATCCTGAAGGGGTGTAAAATACAGCAGCCCAGTGAAATGAGAGGAATACTCCATGACAAATAGAGTACCATGCTCTAAGCTCATGAACTCCCGGGCTAGTTTGTCCCTCAGGGTCTCCGAGTAGAAGTAGTCGTAGAACACGCGCTAGAACTCCTCCCAAGACATAGCATGCTACTGACCTACCTGTGAGATCATGTCCCACCACCTCTTGGTGGAGTCTCAAAGCATGTAGGTGGAGATCATGACCTACCCCTATGGAGGCATCTCCAGATGCTCGAAGATAGTCAGCATGGCTTCCATCCATGACTCCACAGCTTGAGGTCCTCCTTCCCCTAAGAAAGTTGAAGGATGTTGCTGCTGGAAAACCCACATCAAGTCTGCCATAGACATGGAAGGAGGCGGTGCTCCCTGGAAGGCCTGATTCATCCTCATGAAACCCTCCCTGAACAGTGCATCATCGCACGTAACTGGTACAACAACCAGTGCCAAGGATGGCTCGGCTGGGGGATCGACAGGATGTCCCTAATCAGCCATATCTAGCGTCTGATCACTGCCTGACAACAGTCATACGACTGGAGGACATCTTAGAGGCATAGCTCTTAAAGATCAAAAGCACACTTTAGATCAGGAAAACAAGGACAGAGGACACAAGAGTACAAAATGGGAATAGGGGATGAAAAACACACTATATTGAAAAACAAGACTACATGGCGTGTATAAAACTACACGACATGTATAAAACTAAACGGCGTGTCTTTTTAAGCCACTGACATGGGAATGTAATCCTTCCCTACAATTCGTGTACACTTCAAACTACACGGCGTGTTTACACCAACACACGACGTGAACTTGGAACTATTCCCCTACCTGAGTTCCTTACACGGCTTACCCACACGGTTCGACTTAACCTGAGACCACACGACGTATTTGAAAAAAAACACGGTGTGCACTAGGCAAGGCTTCGACGGTCCATGGTGTTTAGTACACAGTCGTCTACATTGCTAGACCATACACGACATGCTCCGAGAAAACATGGTGTGTACAGGTGAAGGCGACATCGTCCTGTGTTGTTCGTGACACTGCTGGGTACCTAGGCAAGACAACACGGTGTGTTCCAAAAAAACACAGCGTTTGGAAAGGAAGGTAACATCGGCCCATGTTGTTCGTGACATGGTCGGGTACCTAGATAGGACTACACGACATGTTCCCTAAGGACACGGCGTGTTCTACACGAGCTTCCCAAGCTTGTGTTGTTAGTGACACGGCCGGGTACACGGCTCATTACTACACGGCTGTTCCTAATGTTACTTTCACGACACCGTGTTCTGCTCACACGGTCAGTGACACGGCCTGAAAACTACATGGCGTGTATCCAAAAAGTACATGCCGTGTATTCTGGGTTTTTCTGGGCAGTAGCTCTGAAACTGCACAGAATTCTAGAAACACTAAAACATGGAGAAAACGAGCCAAATTCTAATCTGAGAGGGCCCATAACACCTCAAGAACCAAAATTTGGAATTAACTTTAAACAAAGAACAAAAAAACCAGTTATCTAACATAAAAGCAGAGAATCTATCAAGCAACTATCACAACAACATGCATAATCTACAAACGTTCTATCACAACAGCATGCAATCGCTAATGCACCCTAGATGGCATGGCACGAATGTATGGGATGTGATTCATACAAGTGTCTATATGATGCATGATATGGAATTCCCTCATCTCATCGGGTTGCGACAGAATCAGAACCGAAATATCAAAACAGTAATAGCACAATCCACTTGAATCACTCTAGGTGAAATCAGATCAACTATAAAATCACAAAACCAGCAAACTGAAATTAACGAGGTAGTATGGTCGTTCCATGTACACGGGTTAGGTACTCCCGAGCACAGCTTAATGCCACGTACCAAATCCATCCTATCCCTGGCTAAAGTCTCCAAACAGTAAAGAAAGAGAAAGTAACACCTCTGATACCACTTTGTAATGAACCGAGTCTGGAGCCCCTCCACTGGTGGCCCGTACCCGGCTCGCCGCATGACCTCAAGCGTGTTTCCCTGAATGCCAGAGTCTTCCAACTAGCAGCGAGGGCCTTGGTGAGTCGGTGGGAAAACTATGCCCTCATTCGGTAAGGTATAGAAGGTATGTAAACAACAATAAACAGTGGAAGTAGTAAACAACATGCATTACAACAGAAACCAAACAGCGAAAGCAATGTAGATATATAACTATGATGTCAAAGATGTAGCAGGTACAAGTATCTAATGAAAATAGCAAACTCAACAACGTGATGAAATACAACTGAAACCAAATGAAAAAAAAAAATAAAGTAATCTCCTCACCATCGCGAGCCCCGGCTCGGTCCCATGCCCCCCAGCTCCAGTGAAATCATGAACTAGAAGTAGAAGGGCACTTGACCTTAACTATACCTCCAGCAAAATAGTCTGCTTGGGCCCAAAAGCATGGCCCAAACAAGGTGTGAGATATAATCCCAATGGGAAATCACCCAAAGATTTTTGCCTAACAGTCAATGAATACATGGCAGTAAAAAAACAAGAAGCAGTAAATAGGAAATCAAAAGCAGCTACAATCCACAGTTCTAACATGTAAAGCACACAAATAAGTAGTCAGAAACAACAAGAAAACAGGTAACCCTCTGGGTCGCTCTCACAGTCTAACCCCTATGGTTCAACCTATAAGTACTAGCAACCCTCTATGAGGCACACAAAGTCTCACCCCTCTGGTTCAGCTACGCAATTAAGCTGACTGAAACAGCACTGTCGTGGGCGCCCTCAAATGATTAGTGTAATTTGGGGTACATAGGTGCAGCAGAGTGGCTGACCAAGGTCGTCTCTCAAAGGAGGAAGTGAATTTAACAACTTATTAGAGGCATTCTAAAAAAATAAATTAAAATAGAATAGAATAAAAACACTACTTTAAAGGATTGGGGTTTGTTTTAGTTTATGAATCTAGAAGAAGTTTCCTGGACGAATATTGTATAATTTTTTTTTGTTTTTAGTTTTGAAATAAATTTCGATTAAAATGACACAACAAGAAGATGTTTTTTTTTAAATCTATTTAAAAGGTGTAATCGATCTAACTATACCTCTTCACTTTATTATTAATAATTATCATGTAAATTAGAATTCACTTAATTATGATCCCTTAATTTGTTAAATCCCGAACCCTACTAGAATTAACTTTACCACAAAGATGATGTGAATTTAACCCTAGGCTAACTTCGGAACATGCAATCGCAGCACCCTGCTTTGATTGATGTTCTAAGATTATCTTATGGTAAGTGGTAAATTAAGGAACATATCCATTCTTGAAATGAGGATGAATTGTGTTTAGTGATTATATTTTAACTCTACAAATTTATCCCGTGTGGTCTTGTATTACCGATTAAGATTGCGCTCTCACAATTTACACAATTCCCGACCTCACGTGTTTTGTGTTAATTGATCAATTGTTTGCATAGTTTCTTGTAATTTAAAAACACAATTAATGAATCATATTAAATGAATTACAGTATCTCAATGATTCAAAATAATTAAATGAAGAGGGTATAGGTCGACCGATTACTAAAAAGAACTACTCTTCCATGGGTGGCGTAATCATCGTAGAAGCGTTTTGCATGTGCAAAGGTTTAAAATGGGTATAACCCAATAAATCTTCGACTCAAAAATTCCAGCCCAATAAGGAATATTAAGTGAAGAAGAAATTTAAACAAAAAAGAAGAAAAGAGAAGAAATAAAAGAATAACAAAGAAGTTTATTACATAAAAAAAATCATTACAAATGAAGGAGAAGAAGAAGGCTTTGTCGAAGGGATCCTTGCTTCAAGAGATACCGTTATTGAAATGGTTGGATAATTGGAGTGGATCCACTTCTCCTCTACCCTCAACTTCGCAGTTCATGTCCCCAACCCCTCCAAATGTGAAAAAATCCAATTTATAGAGGGGAGGGAAGGAGAGGTTACAAGTGGTTTCAAGTGTGAATGTGGAAATTCGGCCAAATATTTTAATGCAAATGTCACCGCCCATTTGAGCACCAAAACGCGTGAATTGGCCGGCCTTCAAGTAGGCTCAAATGTGCGGATATGGGTCCTCTATATCCTCTCCAATGTTGGGCTTAATAAAATCACATATGTAGGAGTTATGGGCGAAATACAGATACTTATCTATTCTGGAGAGTCCAGCCCATCTTTGACTTTATGGCCCCATTACTCCATTAAAATGCATTCTTTTGATCTAGTGTCCTGAATACAAGTTGTAGATAATTAAGTTAGGAACACCTTTACAAACTTTCAAATTCAAATAAAAAATATAAAAATATTTATATTCGAAATACTACAGTGCACTATTAAGGGTAAAAATGGAATTTTAACCAAATTTTCAAATGAATGATCAAATCCAAAATATTTTATAAATAAACATATTTAACACAATGTGAGGAAATTGTATCATTTATTATCAATAAAATATTCAATAAAATAGTGTTTTATCAACTCCGCCACACTTACCCTTTTGCACGCCTGGGCAAAACCTCATATCAAGTAAACATCAATATCAAATCAAAACCAATTTTAAAAAACATATCATTAAGATCAATCAATTTCACACCAAGAATAAAAAGATATCATGCCTCATAAAAAACCTTATTTCAAGTTATCCATTTATATCATTCAATATATTTCCACTTCATTTATCCGCCCATGCACAAAACACTTATCTCTCTTGAATTTTCTCTCATAACTCAAATATCAATTTTTTTGCAATGTCTTTCTCATCCAAACTCATAAAAGGGTCACCATAGGCTTGATAGATTCCTACATCACTACCCGATGTGAGTCAAGGACATATGTTTATCATGAGGACTTTTCAGGGTTGTTCTGTGGCTTTTGGTTGGTAGGATTAAGATGTGAAAAACTCTGAGGCTGAATGAGGAGGGCTTGACTCTTTTGAAGCAAAATTGCATTAATCTAATTTTCACTTAAATATGGTCTTCTATTCAATCCCCATACTATCAATTCAGCTCCATCATCATGAAAAGTCATGAATGGTTTACACCATTCATCAGTTCAAGCATAAAAAATGTCAATCTTCTCAAACATGATTTTCTTGAAAGCTCCAGATGGGCACAACTTTCCACCTCAATTAGAAGCTCCAGAAAAGGCACAGCTTCACTTGTCATGAAAGCTCCAGAAAAGGCACAACTTTCAATATAATTACTTTCTTTTTCAGCAAACACATCTCTTCATAATTTAATTTTCTACCCAAAGTATCACAGAATGTGGTGGCAAAACACAAGACAACTTACCCCACACTTAAGCTCAACTAGATTATGCAATTTCACTTCAAGAGTTGGTTGGATAGGGAAAATTGGCTTGTAATGTGGCTAACCTAAAAGGATCTGCATGTCTTATAAGGGCCACAAGGATTAAATATTCAAGGTAGGCCATTATAAAAAAGGATTCTTTGAAATAGGGGCTTTAAAACCAAACAAATGCCTCAATCATTTAAACATAAGTACCTCAAACCCTCAAGTTTTGATAGGAATAGATCAAATTCTGGTTAAATCATGTTTGGTTTGGTTCTCTCAAGAAGTGAGGTGAATGTAAAGAATATGAAAATAATGGTTTAGAAGCCTCACAGGAAAGTGATTTCAAATATAAAGACAGTGAGATTGGCATGGGATTCAAAATTCAGCGTACTTTTCATGAAATTACTAAATATTTGAATTTGAAACAAAGTCATTTCAGCATTCATTTATTCTTAGTTTCAAGGGGTAAATTGTTTCACTTATTGATATGGATTTAAAAATGGTGATGAGAATCATTTTAGCTCAAAATGTTTCAAAAAAACAGAGAAAATTGTAAAATAAACACACAAAATTTGAAAAACACACAATTTTTTTTGAAAAACACGCAATTTTTTTTTTGGTTTTTTTAAACAGGAAAACAATTGAAATTACTAAACTAAATGGTTCCCTACCCCACACTTAAAATATTGCATTGTCCTCAATGGGAACCCGTGAGATGATATATGCACATGAAATGCAGAATTTTTAAATAGGACAAATAATATAAAAGTGAAAGGGTTAGGAACAGCCTGATGTGGTCAAGTGATGATGGGGTCATGCAGTGTGATAAAATCCACTGCATCAGTAGGATGTCCCTCAATGTATCTCTTCAAACGTTTCCCATTGACTATAAAGCTCCTTCCAGTGTCCTCTTGTGTGATCTCCACTGCACTATAAAGAAAATCATTAGACACAATATAAGGACCTAACCATCTGAAACGCAACATATCGGGCATCAACATCAGTCGTGAACTATAGAGAAGGACTTTCTCTCCAACATGAAACTCCCTTTTTGGATCATTTTGTCATGAGATACTTTTGATCTTTCCTTGTAGAGCCTTGAGTTCTCATATGATGACAGTCGAATCTTCTCAAGCTCTTGAATTTTCAACTTCCTTTGAATTCCAGCTTGGGCCAAATCCATGTTGCATTTCTTTATAGCCCAATATGCCCGATGCTCGACTTCCACAGGGAGATTACACACTTTCCCAAAAACAATCCGAAATGGGGACATACCAATGGGGGTCTTGTATGTTGTCCTATAATCCCACAATGCATCATCCAAGCGCTTACTCCAATCCTTCCTATTTGGCTGCACGGTTTTCTCCAAGATTTGTTTCAACTCACGATTTGAAAACTCAGCTTGGCCATTTGTTTGGGGGTGGTATGGTGTTTATGTTTTGTGTGTCACCCCATACTTTCGAAGGAGGGAAGAAAAATTCCTATTGAAAAAGTGTGTCTCTTGGTCACTGATGATGGCCTTTGGTACTCCAAACCTGCAAAAAATCTGTTCTTTGACAAAGTCCACAACAACATGAGAATTGTCAGTCCTGGTGGCCTTGGCCTCCACCCATTTACTCACATAATAAACAACAACCAAAATGTACAAAAATCTAAATGAACTAAGAAAAGGACCCACAAAGGCGATTCCCCATACATCATAAATCTCACAAAATAGTATGGGTTGTTGGGGCATCTCATGTCTCCTAGAAATGTTCCCAGTGTGTTAGAAACGAGAGCATGACTTACAAAACAAATGGGCATCATGGAACAAGCTAGGACAATATAATCCAGAGTCCAAAACCTTCCTAGATATCTGTTGGGGTCCAAAGTGTCCACCACAAGCAAGTGTATGACATAAATGCAAAACAGACTCAAACTCATGATCGGGAACACACCTCCTAATGACTTGGTCACTACACATGCGCCAGAGGTAAGGATCATCCCACACATAATACCTAGACTCAATTTTTAATTTTTGGACTTGATGCTTCTTCAAATTGACTGGGATTTCATAGGGGACAATGTAATTAACTAAATCAGCATACCAAGGATGCTTACCTGAGATGGTATAGAGATGCTCATCGGGGAAAGTGTCTTGAAGTGGTACCTGGTCCAAGGTGTCACCCTCTAGTGTCTGAGTAAGCCTACTCATGTGGTCTGCCACCAAATTCTCTGACCCCTTTTTGTCCATTATCCCGATGTCAAACTCTTGAAGAAGGAGCATCCAACGGATAAGTCATGGCTTTGCATCTGGCTTCATCGAGAGGTACCTCAAAGCTGCATGGTCAGAAAAAACAACTACTTTAGAGGCCAATAAATATGAACGGAATTTATCTAAAGCAAATATGACAGCAAGAAACTCCTTTTATATGGTAGTGTAGTTTGATTGGGCTGAATCCAATTTCCTTGATGCATAGGCAATCACATGTGAACATCCTTCCACCCTCTGAGATAAGACAGCTCCAACTGCGAAGTTGGAGGCGTCACACATAAGCTCAAAAGGAATCTCCCACCATGGGGGCTGTATGATCGATGAAGTGGTTAGAAACGCCTTTAGATCATCAAAGGAAGTCCTGTAAGAATCATCAAACACAAAATCAGAATCCTTTGGCAGTAATCGTGACATAGGAAGAGCAGTCTTACTAAAATCTTTGATGAAGCGCCGATAAAATCCTGCATGCCCTAGGAAAGATCTAACATCACACACACATGAAGGATATGGTAAGGATGAAATAATGTCTATCTTAGATCTATCAACCTCTATCCCATGTGTTGACACTACATGCCCTAAGACAATGTCATGCTCTACCTTGAAATGACACTTTTCAAAGTTCAGGACCAGATTCTTCTCAATACAATGATTCAACACCTTTCCCAAACTCTTTAGACATTCATCAAATGAGGATCCATACACTGTAAAATCATCCATAAATATCACCATGCAGGTCTCAATAAAATCAGAAAAAATACTTACCATGCATCTCTGGAAGGTACCTGGGGCGTTGCAAAGTCCAAATGGCATCCTTTGGTAGGCAAAGGTACCAAATGGGCAGGTGAATGTCGTCTTCTCCTGGTCCTCCGGAACTATAGGAACCTGAAAATATCTAGAAAATCCATCCAAGAAACAATAGTGTGTCTTCCCAGCTTGTCTCTCAAGCATCTGATCAATAAATGGAAGGGGGAAATGGTCCTTGCGAGTGGACTGATTTAGTTTCCTATAATCAATACACACACGCCAACTATTTTGCACCCTCATTGGAACTAAGTCATCATTCTCATTTTTAACAACAGTAACACCACTTTTCTTATGCACAACCTGAATAGGACTTACCCACTGAGAATCTAAAATGGGAAATATTGTACCTGCCTTGAGCAATTTCTCAAATTCATTTTTAATAACTTCCAGGAGGGTGGGATTGAGTCTCCTTTGTGGTTGTCTCACCGGTTTAGCCCCATCCTCCAAGAGAATCCTATGCATGCAAATGGAGGGGCTAATACCTGATATGTCAGCCAAGGTCCACCCAATCGCCCTAATGTTCTCCCTAAAAATATTCAAAATCTTTTCTTCATGTTCAAAAGGGAGATTTTTAGCAATGATAATAGGTAATCTTTCACCATTCAACAAGTATGAGTATTTCAGATTTGGTGGCAATGGATTGAGTTCTATTGAAGGAGGGTGTATTATGGATGGAGACATTGAAGGAACTGAAATATGTGCACAAAGAGCATCAGTATCAGAATAGACATCATCAAAATCATAGAATAGAGCATCAAATCCATCATCATACTCAAGATCCATTTCATAATCAGAGTGAACATGATCAAAATCAGAATATGAATCCACATAAAAATCAAATCCAAGATAGGATTCTGTATCCGCAACATGTGTGGTAGTGCTCTTAGACATCAAACTCAAACCAATACTCGTAATCTCCCTAAGCATAGGACAATCCAATTCTATGGAGTTTTTATTTGGTGGTTCAAAATGGGAGATAACAAAAGCAGAATGGTCCTCTGAGGGGTACTTCATGGAATCCATAACATTAAATATCACAACTTCATCTCCAAACTCCATGGAAAGTGTACCCTCATTGAAATTTATGATTGTTTTTGCAGTCTTGAGGAAGGGCCTACCTAAGATAATGGGGGTAGAAGAACTTACCTGATCATCCTCCATGTTAAGCACATAGAAGTCTGCTGGAAAGATCATGTCTCTTACCCGAAAAAGTACATCCTTAAGGACTCCCGCTGGATATGTCGTAGCTCTATTTGCCAACGGCACCACTACTCTTGTCGGCTTCAACTCACCAACCTTCAAGGAAGAGAATACAGAGTGAGGCATCACATTTATAGAAGCACCTAAATCACAAAGTGCATCAGAAAAGTGAAACTCTCCTATGGTGCATGGGATGGTGAATGTCCCTGGATCCTTGAACTTTGTTGGAATTGCTAGAGTTGGTGAAATGAGTGCTGAGACATTCCTTCCAAGGTTGATCCTCTCATTTCCCTTGAGCCCTCTTCGATTGGTACAAAGTTCTTTTAAGAATTTCGCATACCTTGGAATTTGGTTAATGGCTTCAAGTAGAGGAATGTTGATCTCCACACACTTGAATGTGTCCAAAACCTCCTTGTGCATTGCTTCTTCAGCCATATTCTTGGTTTGAACAACCCTGTTTGGAAAAGGAAGGGGTTTAGGAGGTACATCATCAATATTTTTCTTACCTTTATCTTTCTCCTTGGATTCCTCATCAGTGGGTATGGAATGCGTCTTCTCTAGAGTAGAGGTGAATCCCGGTGGAATGGTAGGTCCAGATATATCATTTATTTGCTTCCCACTTCTCAATGTGATGGAAATAACATTCCCCTTTGGATTTGGAGTGCGTTGGGAAGGTAGATTTCCAGAATTCTTATTCACAAGTTCATAGAGGGCGGTGGCAATCTAACTCATTTGAGTCTTCAACTCTCTCAACTTTGAACCTTGACTCTTCAGCTAATTCTGTTGATTAAGAACAATTTGTTTCAAAAGACCATCAGTGTTAGAGTCTACCTTTTGTTGGATATTCCCTTGTTGCTGACTTGCTGATGCTTGGGCTTCAAATCTCCTTTGGGGTTGTTGCAAACCCTACTGGTAAGGCGGAGGCTGCTGGAAGTTTCATTGAAAAGGGGGCCTTGGTTATTTTCCAGAGCCATACCACATGTCCGGTTGATCTTTCCACCCTTGGTTGTATGTTGGAGAAAATTAATCAAACTTCCTTTGGGGATATGGTTGTTGTTGCTGCTGAAATGGTCTCCCTGTGAATACTGCTATGCAATCCTCTGTCTCTTGTAGTTGTGGGCAACAGTCAGTTGGGTGGCTTGTCTCTGTGCAAATGCCACCTGGCCTTGAAGGAGGGGGTTGGGATGTCTTTTGAGCCAATGCAATCTACCTCACCATAGTTGTCAATTCTTCTAACTTAGAATCAATCAAATGACTTTCAAGAGAAGAAGGACTTACTTGATGTACTCCTCGAACATGTGGTGTACCTCGATCACCAAATTGTTGGGAATTTTGGGCCATCTTGTCGATCAATGCACGTGCGGCTGCTGGTGTCTTGTCCACTAATGCTCCTCCAACTGTAGCATCCACCATGCTCCTCTCCATGGGTTTGAGTCCTTCATAGATGTATTGGATGAGGAGTTGCTCACTGATTTGGTGATGTAGACAGCTTACACACAACTTCTTGAATCTCTCCCAATACTCATACATTGACTCCCCTTGTGCTTTCTTGATCCCTAATATCTCCTTTCGAATGGATGTGGTCCTTGATGCTGGAAAAAATCTCTACAAGAAAAGATGTTTTAAATCGTTCCAACAAGTTACATCTTCGGGTTGTAAATAATACATCCAGTATTTTGCAGCTCCATTAAGTGAGAATGGGAATGCTCTTAAGTTGATTTGATCTTCATAAAAATTTATTGGTTTAATGGTTGATCAAACCACATTTAATTATTTCAAATGTTTATTGGGATCCTCACCAGAGAGGCCATAAAACATTGGATGTAAGTGAATTAACCCAGATTTTAGTTCAAAGTCTGATTTGAGATTTGGGAATGCAATATAATTTGGTTGATAGTTCATATCTGGTGCAGCCAATTCTCGAATGGTTCTATTAAGTTCATTTCCATTTTTTCAGCCATTGGTTCCTCTTTTATTTTTGAATTTGAATAGCTTCCAATTTCAATGTTTCCAGAAGAGAGGAATTCACCAACTGGTTGAATATTGAAACTTCTCGTAGACTGAGAATTTCTGATTCGAGCCCTAAGGCTACGTTCAATCTCAGGGTCAGGATCTAAGAGATCTTCGGGATTAGTTCGTGTCATCAATAAATGAATGATGAGAAGTAGGAAAGTGGACAATAGTGAAATAAAAATTAGAAGTTTGAGTTGATGGTCCAAAAAAGATGTAGAAGGAAATAAAAGAAGAAGGAAAAAAAATCAGATTGGGTTAAGATGGAAGAAAGAAGAGAGGAAGATAATAAAATGTAAAATAAAATAAATACCTCTAATTGGTTGAAATAATTACTTGCCTCCCCGGCAACGGCACCAATTTGAAATAGCGCTGTCGTGGGCTCCCTCAAATGATTAGTGTAATTTGGGGTACTTAGGTGTAGCAGAGTGGCTGACCAAGGTCGTCTCTCAAAGGAGGAAGTGAATTTAACAACTTATTAGAGGAATTCTAAAAAAATAAAATGAAATAGAATAGAATAAAAACACTACTTGAAATGATTGGGTTTTTTTGTAGTTTATGAATCTAGAATAACTTTGATGGAAGAAGATTGTATATTTTTTTTTTTGAAATGAATTTCGATTAAAATGACACAACAAGAAGATGTTTTTTTAGAAATCTATTTAAAAGGCGTAATTGATCTAACTCTACCTCTACAATTTATTATTAATCTTTGTCAGGTAAATAAACATTCACTTAATTATGATCCCTTAATTTGTTAAATCCCAAACCCTACGATAATTAACTTTACCACAAAGATGATATGAATTTAACCCTAGGCTAACTTCGGAATATCCAATCGCAGCACCCTGATTTGATTGATGTTCTAAGATTACCTTATGGTCAGTGGAAAATTAAGGCACATATCCATTCTGGAAATGAGGATGAATTGTGTTTAGGGAATATATTTTAACTCTACAAATTTATCCCGTGTGGTCTTGTATTACCGATTAAGATTGCGCTCTCACAATTTACACAATTCCCGACCTCGCGTGTTTTGTGTTAATTGTTCAATTTCTTTATTAGTTTCTTGTAATTTAAAAACACAATTCATGGATCATATTAAATTAATTACAGTAGCTCAATGATTCAAAATAATTAAATTAAGAGGGTAGAGGTCGATCGATTACTAAAAATAACTACTATTCCATGGGTGGCGTCATCATCGTAGAAGCGTTTTGCACATGCAAAGGTTTAAAATGGGTATAACCCAATAACGCTTCTACTAAAGAATTCCAGCCCAATTATGAAGATTAAGAGAATAATAAATTTAAACAAAACAGAAGAAAAGAGAAGAAATAAAAGAATAACAAATATGTTTATTACATAAACAAAATCATTACAACATGAAGGAGAAGAAGAAGGCTTCGTCGAAGGGATCCTTGCTTCAAGAGATACCCTTATTGAAATGGTTGGAGAATTGGAGTGGATACACTTCTCCTTTCCCCTAAACTTCCCAATTCACGTCCCCAACCCCTCCAAATTAGAAAAACTCCAATTTATAGAGGGGAGGGAAGAAGAGGTTACAAGTGGTTTCAAGTGTGAATGTGGAAATTCGGCCGAATATTTAAATGCAAATTTCACCACCCATTTGACTACCAAAACGTGAGAATTTGCCAGCCTTCCAGAAGGATAAAATGTTTTTATATGGGTCATCTATCTCCTATACAAAGTTTGGGTTAATAAAAGCCCATATGTAGGAGTGATGGCCGAAATACAGAAGCTTATCCATTCTGGAGAGTCCAACCCATCTTTGACTTTATGGATCCATTACTCCATTAAAATGCATTCTTTTGATCTAGTGTCCTGAATAAAAGTTGTAGATAATTAAGATAGGAACACTTTTACAGACTTTCAAATTCAAATAATAAATATTAAAATATTTATATTCGAAATACTACAGTGCACTATTAAGGGTAAAAATGGAATTTTCACCAAATTTTCAAATGAATAATCAAATCCCAAATATTTTATAAATAAACATATTTAACACAATGCGAGGAAATTATATCATTTATTATCAATAAAATATTCAATAAAATAGTGTTTTATCACTGACTTTATGGGGAAGCACTCACGGTCAATTCCCCCTATAGTCCCGTATCGTGCTAAAGGCTCTCTGGGGAAGAACTCAACGTCAATTCCCCCTGTGGCACACGTTGTGGATCTATAGACTCTCTGGGGAGGCACTCAATGTCAATTCCCCCTATAGTCTCGCATCTTAATTAAAAGATACTCTGGAGAAACCCTTCTATTAATTCTCCCTTTGTTCTACTACTATAGGTTCCCATAGTCCTGAGTATAACTAAACATGTTGCGCGTGTGTATCATCCATGTAAACCTCAAGAACTTCTTGTATATCAACTAAGGATCAACAAAAAATCAAAAGAGGCAGTTCCACTATCCTACAACAAGGAATAGGAACTAGAAAAACACCCAACAGGAAAAACAAGCATGGAAAATCAACTTGAGCACAAAATAAATTACACTACACACAAGCAATAACCTCTACTACAGCAATCACGCAATGCAGGAAAACAATAAGGGACAAAAAGGGAACACGTAATACCCCACTCAAGGGTATTGGTTGAATTTGCACAAAATATTCATCAACTCTCTACGGAAATGCACAGACCACCTACCTCGATCCGAGGAGATCGATATACGTGAACCTCAATGACAGATTCCTCTTAGAAAAACTTAGATCCGAGAAAACACACAAAATGCTCAACCTACGATAACATGGAACCCAGGAGGAATCAAGAAACAAGGCTATAGTAGAAGGAAGAACTCACCGCTGCGATTCCATCACAACTGACCGTGATCGAATCGGAGAAAGGACGGCGAGGCGGTCGTCGGTCGAAGATCCGACCGGACGGTCGGTCTCAGACAAAATCTGAAGAAGAAGATGAATCTCGGGGTTAGACGTGATCCTGGTCCTTTTAATGAAAAAAAGTAAGTAAATGGGGTGAACTTCTTGAGTACACGATGTGTACTTCAATTTTTTTTCATACTCCGAAATAAATAGCCTCCACCTCAGCCTTACACACCGTGTGTGTGGCCCAGCACGGCCATCACACAGCTTCGAGACAGGGAAGAGTGCACGGCATGTACTCAAAAAGTACACGGCATGTACTTCTGAAATTTCCAGAAAATTCATTTTTCTAAAAAACTCCATAAAAAGGAAAAACGTACCTGAAAAGAAGATCTGAGTTCTTACAGTAAACATGTACGTTACCCGAATTTTTTTCTAGATGACTACGAATGACATATGGCCATGATTGAATCATTCCCTATATCTAATTCATTGTCTCAAAATTGTAATTAATGAATGTTAACTCTCTGATACCACTTTTTAACAACCATACTCAAGGTCAAATAAACTTCTGCCCTGAGCCAGTGGGTCACATTCCCTCAAGCACACCTCCCCATACACCAGAAGTTGTCGAATAGAAGTTAGTAAATAAAGGTTGTATAGTGGGTAGAATATTCCCTCATGTAAATTTGTCATAGTGGATACATTTATATACAATCAATAGCAGGGTTATAATATAAATAGATAGAATAGATACACTATCTAGGATGTATAAATAGACCACTGAATGAGTAAGAAACAAAAGATAATAAACTAAAAACTTATAATAATATCAAAATACACTATAGAATTTTCTGATACATGGATTCATGTCATTCTATAATACAAAAGAGGAAATAGGGAGATACAAGAATTCTATACAATAATAAGAAAAGTTAGAAAAGGAAAATAGCTCAATAAGTATTTCAATCCTCTTCCTAATCCTCTAATCCTAGGATCCAACTAGATATCAGAATGTCAACATCCTGAATCATGTTTCATGGACTTATCAATACCTACTGACAAAGAATCTTCTTGGGTACCAAAGGCAGTCTGTGTAGAGTGTGACATAAAATCTTACTAGGCTATCACTGACGGTGTCTACATATTATCCATGCAGTGCTGATAAAAGAATAATTTGTAAATATAACAGAATAAGTAAAGAAATATAGAATAAATAAATTACCTTAATAGTTAGGTTTCTATGGGACACTAGATAGCTCTACATTAATTATCTCTTTATCGAAAGGAAATGTCTGAAAAATCATTATATATATAGTAGTAATATGTATATAGTATAATTATATATATTTCATCCACCTATATGAACCATGTAAATACAAAATTATGTGGCCATATACATTGAATACTTGTGTTTGAAAGATCATGGGGTAACTCAGACATCCATGAGTATTCTAATGAGCCTTTAAGCGCATGAAAAAGGGTACATGCCATAAATCCCAATAGAGTGAGAGAATCCATGAAATGACACTCAAGATGGATAGTGATCCATCATAGAACACACTAATCATGGGACATGGTGTGTAAATACCAACATCAATATAGTATCATTGGTGCGAGACATCATTCTCAACACTCGATGCATGGGAGTGTGATACATCCTTGCCCAATGGTCCCTTACCATCATATCATAGCCTACGTAAAGGTGTATTATATGTAAAATTGTAATGGATAATTAAATCAAATCCATTTATTTTATATATAACATATATGTAGAATATTTATAATAATTCATAATATAATATGCATTGAGAATGATCATCTTTATAATATAACACCTGAGGAATTACCTCTCATATGTTCCATTATGCATGTCAAATGCCATTTAAATCATTAAAATACATGATAAAAATTTAAATTCATAAACAAGGGGCACAATCATACAATCTATTGGGGCCATTAAATTTAAAACCATTTCATTTAATTTAATAAAATAAATCAATCATTCATTTTCCATTTTATTTAAGTCAAACGTTTCAATTTGTCAAAACATAAAAATTCACTTTTAAACGATCAATTGTCAAATGGAAGGTGTCCTGGGGAATTCATTTAATTGATTCCACTTTATTTCATAATCCATCCTATACAATCCTATCACAATAACCAATTCATTGTATTCATTAAGACATGAAAAATAAGTGATAAGGTTCAAAGGGTCATATAGAAGATGACATTGCCAATAACAGAATTTCTCACTTGAGAAATTCCAACCATAAGAGGTCCAAGTACCAAAAGGGTAACTCAAGTTACATTTAATAGTAATTTTCCAGGGGTAAAACCATTTAAATTCAAAAACGAAAGCTACAAATTCATTATGATCATTTTGATCAATTGAAGAAAAAAGACCAATTTCACTTGCCTCACCAATGGGGTGACTATAAAAAGTGTAATGAACCTATGAAACACAAAAAAGGACCATTAGGGGAATAATAAGACACTATGATCAATTTGATATGAATTAGTCAATAAAATTGAGAGTCTCAGAAAAATTTAATATGAGGGATAATAGCATTACTACGAAACAATGATACTCATAGTGAATCAAATTTTACCACTTACCTTAAGGTTATAGATGAATCATCACTAATGATCTACCTCATATTTAGAGTAGTTTAAAAGTGGTATAATAAATAGTCTTATGCCGCAATAGTAAGGAATATGATCGTACACCATAATAGCATGAAGTATTTGATAGAAAACTTAAATATAAATTAGCAGACTATGAGAGCTTACAGAGACAGATCCAATTCCATTGAAGGATCGACGAAAAAACACCTAATCGATAAGATCTGTTAATTCCTAGCTTTATGTGTTTTTGAGATAAAAGGAGAAGAAGATGGGGTTCTGTTCAATTATAGGGAGGGAGGAAAAGATAAATAATTATTAAAGTTTAATGTAGGGGAAAACATTCATTTTAACCCAAACTATCAATGAACATGGTTTGGGTGTATGGTTTAGGAAAACTGTGCATGAACCATGATCAGTTTGTTAATACTTGGGTAACACTGCATGGAACGACACACAGTTTGACTAAACATTACAAAACCAAGAAAAAAGTATATATCCCATCTCTACAATAGGTCGCACGGTCGTGCACCATATTTCACACTATTGTAAACAAATTGTGAGGCCAAGTATGTTTTTCCCCTTTCAAATCTCCAGGCTCTGAACGAGCCCCAAATACACCAATATCCTCTGTGACTTGGATAGAAATAATTATTAAGAACTTTTAAGGATAAAAATTTTAAAATATAAGGATCTATACTATCTTTGTAAAGATGGTTCATTACAAAATCTATGGATTTTCTATATTTTCATCAAATTTTTCATCTTTTTGTAATTACATCAAGGAATGAAATTTCTATAATAAAAATAAATTTTATATCTTTTTAAATAATATATAATTTTCTTTCATATACATGTTTTAAAAAAAATCAAAAAATTAATTTTATGTAATAAAATGATTCATTAAGTGAATTTTATATTTTATTTGATTTTTAAAAAGTGGGTAGAAGGAATCATTATAATATATTTATAAATAGTTGTTTTTGAGAAACATTATAAAATATATTATATATAATGATAAAAATTATCCCTCTTGTTGTAACCATTTTACAAAAATTTTCTTCTACTACATGATTTAACAAGTTTTAAAATGAAAAATATTTTATGAATGATTATTTTAATATATCACATTCATTATCCGTATTCATTAAATGATATAATTTTATAAAACCCCTATATTCTTGATGAAATAATGGCCACCTATCATTTCATGATTAACCTCGTGATTTTTAAAATTATCTTGAGATAATAACTTTCATTTAAACATTTTTCACTAGACATTACAATTATCTTAAATATAAATATTCATTGGATCATGGATATTATTATTTTATAAACATTATAAATTTATTATATATGGTGTTTAATTTGGATGATATTTGATTAACCAGGGAAATATTGATAAATATATATTTATTACCTTATAATGATATTGGATGATAAGGAATATTATTCATGAAATTAATCAATTATTCATTATATGTGGAATTATTTAAACATGTATTAATGGGTGGGTATTGGAATTATATACCCCCTTGAAGAATTGGCAGTCTCATGAGACAAATCAGTTTGCTAAATTAAATGGGTCTTCCCCATAATTTGAAACAATAATGTGGGAATATTAAAGGTGTAGATACCATGATGTATGAGATAAAGACATTCAATATTAAAAATTTCCATCATTAAGAATTCAATTTTTATTTTCCACGATATTATTTCATTGAATTAAATGTGGATGCATTTTGTTTTGAATATATTAATTAAATGGAATGTGTGTTTGTTTATTTATTTACCATATTGATTATTCCTTATCTAATGATGATATTAATGTTTTTTATTAAATGGAATGTGATTTAATTTATTTACATTTCCATATTGGTTATTCTATATTTATTCATGATACCTTCCAATTCATGTGACACTTAGTGACTATGTGATATCACCATTATTTTGAGTCCTTCCACCATGATTTGTAGAAGGGATATTTCAATGAGTTTAAGGATTCATAATTTTTACATTCACTATATTATATTTTATGTTTTAAAATATAATGGACTACCCATGTATGTTTTTTGTTTACTAAGAATACTTAACTATTCATCCCATTGGGATGTGATCACTTTTCTATCACACCAATGTAATAAATTAAACAAAAATTCTAGGCTACTAGGGAAAAGTTCATTATAGATGGTATTAGAGAATGTTTAGAAGAATCCTTGGGAACTAGATATAGTAAAAAAATATTTGGGAACAAAAAACAATGATAGGCATTGAGAATATGTAAAATAGAGCATACTATATTTTTGGTAAGGTTTATATTATATGTAGTTTCCTAGAAATGCATCCCTTTCTAGATACTACAAGTGGACATGGTTATAGAATAGTTTTACATAGGGGTAATAACTCCAAAAATGGTTCACTAAGCTTTGATTCCATCATCATATTGTGAAAAGAAACAAGACTTATTGCATACTTAGTTTGAAATTACATCGAGAAATACTTTTGATAATTTACATTTTAATTACAAACCACTATATAGTATTTTAATAGATAATTTAAATGAATGACCAATGAAAATCCAAAGGTTTCATAGATTGAAAATTTGTTGTCATGATTTAGACATTATATAAAGGATCATATGATTTTCCAACAATGATTACTATTTCTAAAAATATGAATTTTGGATTTTTCTCAATGGATTAAAATGGGAAGAATTGTGTTAAAGTTAAAGGTTATGGTAATTTATCAGGATTTAGGATATTTTGGGAGATATTTATGAAAATAAAACCCATTAGTTAAGTACATAATTTTTTGAAAATGTTATTTGAGGAGTAATGCCTTTACATTTTTGGGACATATGATTGATGGAATTGGAAAACATTTTATCGTCCCTTTCATGTTGGGGTACATTAGAATTATTACAAATTTTCAATTTCATAGGCATTATTTTAATAACATTTTAAGAAAGGTCAACTAGTATATTGGGTGGGAACCCTTTGAATCTGGAAAGGACATGTTTATTGAACCAAAAGGAGAAGGTATATTGGGTTTTAATGTCTTACCCTAGACAATGTGATGAATTTGGTAGTGCAACATTACTTTTAATTTAAAAGTTTTAAATTTAAATATAATTTTTTATTTTGGGAAATATATTATATGATCAAATATTTTTGATTTTTTTTGTAATTTGTGAAATATCATAAGACATTTTATTTGATTGAGGTATATATATATTTTTTATTTAATGTTAAGGATTGTTTTGGGTGAATGAAATTAATTAATTTGGGAGGTAATTTAAAATGAATGAGATCACATTTTAGGTTAAAAAATTTTTTACTATAAAGAATATTAACAATAATTGGTGTATAGGGTTATTTATTTGTGGAACATTCTATGTTGAACTTATTGTGAAATTGTTTGATTAAATTTTATAATTTATTCACATGAATGTTTATATATTTGTATTATTATTATACGTTGTGGTAAAATTATAGTTTTGTTTAATATTTATATAAAATTGTACTATTTTTTATTATTTAATGGATTATATGATCTTTTAAAGGTTATTTTTTATTATTTTTAAAAATTCACATTGGACAATCATTTCTTTGAGTAATAAATTAGGTGGAAATTGATCAAAGAAACAAAAATGATCGGATTTCACATAAAAGTTATCAAGTATGTATTTTTTCTGGTGCTCTCTTTCTTGATTGTAAAATAATCCATCAAATCTAGGAAAATGATCATCAAATTAAATATCCTATTAACTTGATATTCTATGAATCAATGGTCTTTTAGGTAATCAATTTTTTTTGGTTTTGTGGTTGTTCATTTTCTATTGATCATTCACTTTCTTGCGATCAATGATTATTATCACTATCTAGAATTATTTATGTTTTTCTTCCATAACCATATTTAAACTTCATTCAAATGTTCTCTAAATTGGAAACCTAGTTATGTTTTATTCAAGACGAGCTTCATATTTCTGTTTCACTCATTTAAGATGAATTTTGGTTATCCCTTTTTATGATGTTTGTTTTCATCAAAGTTATTTTCAAATATCAATCCCTTGAATACTAAGAGAAATTTAAAATTATAATAATGATGTATATTGTATGTGGGGTGAATGTAACACCATGATATTTCAATGTATATTTATTTTAATAAAAAATTAATCACATTGATATCTTTTAGGTACTCACAACCCTACGATTTTAATATAAAAACGTTATGATATATTAAATATAGATACACAACATTGTTCTTAAACAACCCGTGGAATATATTATTTAATGTTGACAGTTTTAAACTATCTTGTGAAGTTTTGGGTAGGAATGAGATTTACTAATTTATAAAACTTATAAAAATCATACCCAATATAAATTGTTGATAAATTGTTAATAAATAATCACTCAAATTTTAATAAGGATATATTATTCTAAAAAATATGTTTCCCTAACATAATATTTTTTATTTGTTTTTGTGAGAAAGTCATATAATTAATTTCTAGATATTTGAAAAAAATTATTTCATGAAATTAAGAAAAAAATTTAAACAAATATATTTATATTATCAAAGGCTGATATTATGGGATTTTTTTAAAAATTTACATTTTTCAGTGCATAGTGAGAAATACCAATTTTTTTAAAAAACTATCATTTATTATTAATAATTTAATTAATTATAATGTCTCATTACTATTTTATTATTTCTAGGTTATATAAATATTATTTAGTGAAATTTAATTTTATTAGAGCAATGACCGTAACTCCAGAAACCCAAATCTGGTGTCTAATTTATTATATTGTCTTTAGATATAGGATGTCATGTCCCAAAAGACTGAATAGTTTAGTAGTCTTAATATACTAAATACACACATGAAATTAATATTAAATTTTAAACATAAAATACAAAAAGTGTTTTCTTTATGAAAACCATTATTTTCTTTAGCATATCCATGCATATCAATCAAAAAAATTCCTGCTATCCTGTGGAAAATAAAACATAAGGGGTAAGCATGGATTCAAAGTGTATGAGTAAATTGAATGATATGATGAATAAATAAGAATAAAAAATATTAAAAAGTAAATAACTATAAAACATGTAATCCAATCAATAAATATATAATAATAATGAAAAAATACACGATGTTCAATTAAATCCATATAAATAATCACATAAGATTGAAACTTATGCATTACTATTCTATCCTATAGAATAATCACATTTTAATAACTGAACTAATAATGAAGGAATTCATAATGTGAGAAATCTCAAACTACCATGAAGATTCACAAGATAGCTGAAATCAATTTTTCGAAACACATATAATTTGGTCAACTGATTTGTCTCATGAGACGTCTTAATGAATTGAGTAAATATTTATATTCAAGCCCCACCCATCACATACTATGTCCAATGTGTCCTGAATATCAATGTTTTTAATCATAATCAATATAAACATTCATATTAAAAATATTACATTTGAAGTGTTAATACATTACCAATCAAATAAACATAATCATAAAACATAAAAAATAATATGGTGAATGATTAAAATTGTACATTATTAGTCCATCTGATTACAAACCATTCATGGAAATAAAAAGTATGATATCAATAAAATATATCCCCAGTGAATCATATATAAAATAATGGGTTGATTTCATTGATTAATATAAATAATATAAAATTTTCATTAAAACATTCATGTGGAAAATATCCATTGCTCTTTAAAAATCACATATTTTTTTTGAATAATATTTTTTTTGTAAATAAACTTTTAAAATTTTCAAAATAATATTAAAACACTGAGTGGTCATGATTTCATAAAATTACGTTCATGTTATATATATTAAAAGAAAGATTCCATTCAGTTTTTTAGTAAATGCCAAATGGGACATGTTTTCAAAACGTTATGAGGATTACATTCAATTTTTCTAAAAAAAGTATAAATAGGTAATTTATTTATTAAAGGATTTTTAAAATTTTAAATACATTTTTTAATTATTTTAGAAAAAAATGATTTGTGTGAAAAATGATTTTCCACCTAGTAGAAAAACAAAGTCATATTTTCATAAAACATTTTTTAATTACTTTAAGTTCCAACGAGTTTAAAAAAAGAAACTATAACTTAGAATAACATTAGTAACCTTAGTATAAGTAAAATACATTTATTTTATGATAGAAATATCATATAATTCTCCTAATGTAGTACTAAATAAAGGCAACCCCGAATAAAGATGAGTTTGTGAAATAAAATCTTTCAACATTAAAATGTTAGGAATCGTAATACCCATAAAATAAACAATAATCAAATGAAAATTTATACACCATTAATATAAATTTATTCATTATATAACATATCAAAAGTGGCATTATATAAAATATAAAAATAATTATTGGTGAATAAGGCATATGTCTCACATAAGTAAAAGTGGGACAAGAAACCCTTACCTCTTGTTTGACTTCATTCATATGTTTACAAATCTCATTTATAATGAATATAGGTTTATTATAAATAAATAATATAAAAATTAACATATAATAAATAAAATATTTATTTTAATTATTGCCTTTTATCACCATTTTATTAACAATTTGTTAAAATCCTTATTTCAAGTGATAATTGCTTTGTTTTTCATGTTTGTTTTAGTTTGGTAATTTTGGACATTTTAATATTATAATGTTTGGATAATATAATTAATTTAAAAAATGATATAAATATAATATATATTCATTATAAATATATTTATAGTAATCTATTAATGTTGGATGTAGAAAGTGGATTACACTATTCATTGCGATATTTGGTTGTATGTACGCATGAACATTGTTTCCATTTTTATGAATGAATTGAATTAAAGGAAAATAAATATTAATTTATCTTCCCAAAATAATAATTATTTAATATATATCTTATATATTTATCAAATAGTTCTTCATTACTATCCATGCCAAAATAAAATGAAAAACTTTTCACATCGCTACGTGGATGTGGTAGTCTGCACATATGCATTAGCGATATTATTGTTTTCCAAACGGATTTAAAGGAATGATGTCTGAAATGATATTATATTTTTATAAATATAGTTATATAATAAATATCATATAAATTAATTAAATTTAACCATACTACCATTTATGTAATGACTGCGTGAAAAAATGAATCACATTACTTTGTAAGGTGGTAGTCTGTCACACACATGAGTGATGTTATCATATCCCAAAACAAATAGAGTTTAAGAAGATATATGTGATATAATAATTCTATAAACATAATAATTTCATAAATAAAATATAAATATGTTATATCCATCATTATATCCGTCCTTTTAAGGTGATTAATGAAATTAATAATATGGGTTTGCGAGGAGGTAGTTCATCATACACATAATCAACAGGTTCATTTTTCATTTGAGGAAAGTGTAAATGGATATGGGCTATGAAATTAAAATAATAACTTATATGAATATAGGATATAATTGTAAAGACCTTGAATTTTCAAGGAATTTTTTTTCTTAATTCTTATGAATTTTACGAGTATGTGGCTTCTAACGACACTTGATTCTAAGGCCCGGTGTGCCCGGAAGGAATTTCAGATGTTTTGTTCAGGTACGTTCAATAAACGTATGTGCAGGTTTTTCTACCTTTTGTACCTATGCTCGAAATTGAAATATGAGGGCACTGATGAACTCGTAGCAACAATATTCGCTTAAGGGGACCTTTACCGTAGTTGTGTTTTATGCGGGTTGGAGGTTAATTTTTGGGGTTAAATATTTAATTAAATAAAATTTTGTGGAACACAATTTTATTTTTAGAGTAGGTTATTTCCTCAGATGGGGAGGTTATTGGTGGGGCCCACAGCAACATAAACTTCCAATGTGTGGATATTTGTGAGGTGGGGCCCACACGAGCCCGAACCATTCATCTCCCTCTAACTCTTTTCAACTCCCTTAAACCCCTTGTTTAATTCTTGTCAAACTCCGTCATTTAATTGGGTGGAGCCTCTCCACATTCCACCTCGAAAAATACATTTAATTTTGTCCAACCAATCTCAATAAATTAAAAAACTCTTCAATTAATTAATTAAAGAGTTTGAATTAATTTGAATGCATGAGAAGTTTATTAAAATAAGGGAAAGCCTTATTTTAATTTTGGATTGGAAAATATTGTGCTGGGAAATCCTTAGAGAATTAAAAGAGAACATTAACATTCCACGAAGAAGGACGTATTCTTCGAAGAAGAACACAGAATCTATGATGAACGGTGACATGGATTTCATTCTCTTCTCCGCAGCAAGTGAGGAGACACTGCATCCGCCTCGGATGTACGCCAATGTCGTCTACAAATCCTCTTTCTGCGATTCCACTCTTAAAACTAAGGTAGGGGTTTGTTTCAATTTTAATTGAATAAAATTTTTCTTCATCCCTCATTGAAATCATGTTTTACCTTTGGCCATTTGATACCGCCAAACGCAGAGGGCACGGGCTGAACAAACACAGCCCGACGACCCTCCTATTTTTCTTGGATACTTTGGCGGTGGCAACGAAAGGCGGTGGCAACGAATGGATACGGAAACTGTGCGTCGGCTGTGTGCAGAAGAACCATAGCCTGCAACCGTGGGCTGCTTGGCCGATGAAGAACCGGCCAGCTAAAGCCAGCCGGGCTGAAGGAGGACCGCAACACCCCAAGGGGCACCGTGCTGCGATTGACTGTCGCCCGCATTCTGCGGGCAGCTCGGTGGGCAAACCGGCCGGCAAGCAGTCGCCCGGGCTGAGGAGAACCGTGGCGCCAGAAGGGTGTCATGCAGGACGAACCGCAGGCCGCCCGAGCGTCCCTCTTGCATCGAGAAGGCTGGCCAGCATCATCCGTACGGTTAGGGAGGGCGGCGCCGTCGGTTCAGGTAGCCGAGGGGGGCATGCCCCCTTGGAAAGCCCGACCCCTTCGGGTCGAGCCACGCCCAGCCGGGCCGTGCCGCGCTGGGCCGCACCGCACCCCCTCGGGCTGGGCCGCTCCTGCCACCAGGATAGGGCTCATTTCATTTGGCCGGGCCGACACACCATGCAGGGTCAGACCCGCCGAACTGGGTCGGGCCGACCCGCCAGCCCACTAGGCCTAACGGGTCGGGCCCATACGCTTAAATGCGAATATCATCACAACCGTGTGTCTGATCGACGCACCGTCTCCGGCCCTAGGAACCTCATGACATGGAGGTCCTTTTTCTTTACTCTATTTGAGTTTTGGAAAACTTTGGAAAGGGGCATGGTTTGGAATGATCGTATTTCCAACAGGGCCCCCGGAGCAAAAATGCTAATAACTCACAGACCAAGCGTCTGATTGACGTGCCATCTGTCGCGTTGGGTTCCTTTTGACGAGACAGATCATCGGGATACATCAACTATGGACATCACGATAGTTTATGTATTGAACCCTTGGCTCGAGGAGCGAACCCTCCAGGAATAGAGCGTGTTGTGTGCGGGAACCCTAGAGTTGGTTTTGCCTGTAACAACTACCATACTAGAATCCTCTATGGGTTCGACAATGATGGAAAATGTACTGAAATACTCCATGGATTCGATGATGATGAAAACTATACTGGAATCTTCTGTGGGTTCGACAGTGATGACTGCCGTACTTGAATCCTCAGTGGGTCTGACGGTTTGACTTCTTTTCTAGTATCCTACGTGGGTCCAACAGAGTAGCAGGTCTAGTATCCTACATGGGTCTGAGAGCTTAGCTGGACTAGTATCCTACATGGGTCTGCCAGTTTAGAAGAATTAGTGACAACATCTCATCATCTTTATCACTATACGAAAGATGTATACCTGTGTGAGCTATGTCTTGACTTTCAATCATTATATTCGATGTGATTGACTTGTTTCCTGTGTGGATTGGGTTGTTCTTGGGCTCGAGAGTTATAGCGGAACTGGGATTGATAACTTAGGTATATGTATGGGCATATAACTAAGTAGAGTTTATTGATACATGGTGATTGTAACTTTATTTTTGGTTTATCCTTCATCGATTCTGGGAGACCTTCGGGAGTCTCGGGGTCCCTACTGAGTATTGTTATACTCACCCCTTCATAGGCTAGGCCCGCACTATGTTGTGTTGGATGGAGACGATGGAAAACACTGATCGTGGTAGATACATGTCGAGCTGGATGGTTCCCAGAGGTGGACCACATGGCAGGACATACACAGAGTGGACGGATGGACCCGAGGTACCGAGGAGACCATCTATACCCACCCTTCAGGTGGGACTTTCAAAGGATGACTAGTGGTTATTTTTTTACTCTTATTATATTATACTAGACTTTTAGTTGTACTATACTTTTCAGTTGGGTTTGTATTCTAGCCCATTTACCCTTCCTCACTTACCTTGTATTCAGTACTACTTTTTTCTTACTTCATCTTTTGTACTCTGTTGTGTTTCTTTACTATCATAAAGGCAATGCCTTCCCCTTTTATCAGGATTTACTCCTTTGGTGCTAGTCACCAGCCCCTGGCCTATGGAAGGCGGGCTTGGGGTAGTCACGACACAAGCCCCGAGGATGGGTTGTGACAAATTGGTATCAGAGGATTCGATTCTACCATAAAACTAGGGACTCTGATCATTCCTTTCAGTGAAGAAATAATGTTAAGAGTATTGAGTGTGGTGTTCAGTCCAGGGAGTCTAGTGTTGGTGCGACGGCCGACGTATCCATACACCAGGACCCTGACCCCTGATTTCCGACTTAGTGCATGAAAACATTGATTTCCTGTGTGTTTCAAAAGTTTTCTCTGTGATTACATTGTGTCAACTCACCAGGTATACTATTTTGACCATGGAACCCCTGTTTCTTTTCAGGATTACCCCATGAAGGCATCCTGCTAGGGTTCTGAGTCACGTACGAGATGGTATCCCCCCGAGCAACGAGGCGTCGGTGCAGGGCCCCATCACAGCAGAGGTACCAGTGGTATCACTACCCATAGAGCCACCGATACTACGAGCCCCAGTAGTATAGAGTGCACACCACCTGAGTGTGGTTCATGATTTTCAATGACAGAGGCTGCCCAGGTTCCGCAGAGTGACGGACACTCAGGCAGCCGAGTATTGGCTGGAGGCTATCGTCAGAGTCTTCAGATTTGTAGGGACACCGGGCGACCTTATTGTGATCCTTTCATTGAGTCTCCTGCACGCAGTAGTAGGTAGATGGTGGATCTTGATGCTCTAGGTGCATGGAGAGGCTTCATTACATTGGACAGACATAGAGAGTCTCTTCCACTCAGAGTTTGTTCCTTACACCCTTCATGTGGTGCGGATTTGGGAGTTACTTCACCTGCAGTAGGGCATCATGACAGTAGCTCAGTACTCAGCAAGGTTTACTAACCTCTAGCTCTACTCCACAGACATGCTACGAGACCCATTCTTTAGGGGCTGGACATTTGAGCAGGGACTGAGGCACGAGATCAGAGCTTCGATGATCTCCCTTATCATTCTGACGCAGGAGGGAGTGCTGGAGCAAACCCTTCTTATGGAGAGATTTATTGCTGAGCCGACACCAGAAGTGAGACCCACTATAGGGAGACACATAGAAAAGTCTTCTACAGCTGGCAGTAGACAGATGTCTTAGAGGTCCAAGAGGACCAGGCCATCAGGAGAGCGACCTCATGATACAGGTTCGGTTGTGCGGGGCACCCGAAATAGAAATAGCTATATGAGGAGCAGGCGGTTCTATGCATGCAGCGGGCTGGGTCACATGGCTCGAGACTGTCCGCCCCACTGTGTAGATGAGTAGAAAATAGTGGAGGGACCTCCCAGGCAGAGGCAAAGGTTTGACCGTGGTGGTCTGCAGGGCGCAGGCGGACGAGGAAGAGGATCTGGCCGAGCAGTGGGTGTTGGATGACATTTTAAGGCTCTACCACCACCACCACCAGGAGGTCCCCCGCGACCACATGCAGCTGGCGGGCAGAGGCAGGCTCACCTCCAGGCAGTGGAGGCTTATGAACATGACACACCTGAGATGATTCGAGTTACTATCTGTGTCTACTACACCTTTGCTACTGTACTTATAGACACAGGTGCAGGTCATTCTTTCATTGCCACTGCCCCTGTTCGGAGCTCATTGATTCCGACGAAGCCATTTGATTAATCCTTTCAGCTAGAGATTAAAATTATAGTAGACTCGACGATGACACACTGGTTCTGGTGGTGTGATCTTACTCTTGGAGATGAGATCTTCAGATGGGATCTTCTTGTAGCGGCGTCGAGGCCTTACGACTAGTTGTCTACAGTCCATGCTTAGATCGACTACATTAGGTGCAATGTTTGGTGTCTCCGCACGGATGGGAGTGGGATCACCTTCACTGGAGAGAGGGTATCCTTTGAAGCGCATGATGGACTTACGTAGAGGAGAGGGAAGGCGATCACACATCAGTTGGCTAGTCACATCCTCGGAGCAAATGATTTGTGGAATCTGAGTTTTCCTGTTTTGGTGGATCAGTATGCAGACATTTTTCCTGACGACGTTCCAGGACTACCTCCTCGTAGTGAGGTAGACTTATACACAGACCTGTACCCTGGGAAATCACCGATATCTACTCCAGCATATAGTATGGTTCCCGCTGAGCTTTGTGATGTGGGGGTATAGTTGGAGGACTTGTATGGAAAGGGATTCATCTGACCCAGTGTTTCACCATGGGCTTCTCCAATTTTATTCTCCAGGAAGGAGGATTGGAGCTTGCGACTGTGTTTCGACTACCGTCGCCTGAATTAGGTGACCATGAAGAACAATTACCCACTCTCGAGGATTGACGGCCTCTTTGATCATCTCAATGGAAAACGATGGTTCCTAAAGATAGACCTCAGGTCAGGCTACCATCAGCTCAGAGTTCGAGATGAGGATGTGCAGAAGATGGCCTTCAGTTGTCGGTATGGCCACTACAAGTTCTTGGTTAGGCCCTTCGGCATAACCAATTCTACAGTAGTGTTCATGAGTCACATGAAAAAGATCTTCCAGCCTTACCTCGATTGTTTTGTAATTGTATTCATCGAAGACATACAGATTTACTGAACTACTGAAGTGGAGCACGCCTACCACTTGTGGGTTGTACTGGATAAACTCCCAGAGCACTGGATTTATGGTAAGCTCTTGAAGTGCCAGTTCTAGATTCAAGAGGTTCATTTCATGGAACACATCATCACAAAGGCGGGAGTTTTAGTGGATCTAGTGAGGATTAAGGCAGTGCTTTCTTGGGAGCCACCCAGGAGCGTGACATAGGTTCGGTGTTTCCTGGGTCTGGCAGGATACTATCAGAGATTTGTTCCAAACATATCCAAAGATGCATCAATGATTTCAGCCTTGATGAAGAAGGGGATACCCTTCGTGTGGTCAGATAGATTTCAGAAGAGCTTTCAAGAATTGAGATAGAGGTTGACCAGTGCGCCCATCTTGAGGATACCAGAGGAGGGTGTTGGGTGCGTAGTTTACTGTGACACATCAGGGACCGGACTCAGGTCTGTACTGATTCAGGAGTGAGCAATGATCATATATGGTTCATGATATTTGAGATAGCACGATCATAACTATGCTACCCATGACCTGGAGTTAGCATCAGTGGTCTTCGCCTTGATGAAGGGGTGACACTATCTGATGGGCGAACTATTTACAGTCTACTCTGACCACCAGTGTCTTAGGAACATCTTTTCGCAGAAGGACCTGAATCTGAGATAGCAGTGATGGCTCGAGATCCTCCAGGACTATGACTTTGAGATATTCTATACTCCTGGGAAGGGGAGCATTGTAGCTGATGTTCTTAGCAGGAGATCGGGAATTCAGCTACTAGGAGAGGAGACAGATCAGATATCTGCGTTGTATATATCCTTTGTGGATAGAGATGAAGTAGACATTCTACAGTAACTCACAGTCACTCCTCCCCTCCTTCAATGATTTAGAGAGGCACAGTGAGGGGATGTTGACTGTGAGACACGACGTGCTCAGATATCCTCAGGGCAGGCGCCGGATTGATTTACTGAAGGAGGGGAGCATTTCATCCTCTTCAGACGACACACTATGGTACCAGTTGTACTGTAGGAGGAGTTTCTGAGGGAGTTCCAAACTTCCAATAAAGTGGTACATCTAGGAGTGGTGAAGATGTATTAGGACCTCAGATGACAGCACTGGTGGCCGGGTATGAAGATGGATGTAGCAGAGTTCGTTTCATAATGCCTCACTTGTCAGCAAGTGACGGTGGAGAATCGGGTACCAACAGGCATGGTATAGCCCTTTGAGGCCCCGAAGTGGAAGTGGTATGGGATATACATTGATTTAGTGATGGGGTTTCCATGTATAGCCAGAGGGCATGACTCTATCTGGGTGATCTTTGACCGACTCTCCACGTCATCCCACTTCCTTTTGATTAGAAATCAGAGCTCAGTATAGAGCTGGGGATGCATCTAAATTCAGGAGATCATATGGCTTCAAGGTGTGCCATCGACTATCATTTCCGATTGAGATGATTGATTTACATTCTGTCTATGGAAGGTATTGCAGGTGGAATTTGGGATGCAGCTCCTTCTAAGCAATGCCTTCCATCCTCAGACAGACGGTCAGACTGGGAGGACCATAAAGACACTCAAGGACATGCTCCATGCATGTGTCCTTGACATTGTTCATAGATGGGAGGATCACCTACCTTTTGTAGAGTTGGCGTACACCAACAGTTACCACTCCACCATCGGGATGGCACCATATGGGGCACTGTATAGATGGCCTTGCAGATCAACACTATGCTGGACTAACCATAGGGAGTCAGCACTCATAGGTCCAGAGATGGTTCGGGCTATGATAGAGAAGGTGCAGATTATCTAGGAGCAGATGAAGACTACACAGAGTAGACGGAATTCCTATACTGATTCGAGGCGGATACCACTTTAGTTTGAGGATGGCGACCACATGTTCTTATGGGTCTCACCTCGACGATGTCTGCGGAGATTTGGTCGGGGTGCCAAGTTATCTCCACATTTCATCAGACCATTTTAGGTCCTTAGAAGAGTAGGCATGGGTGGCTTACCACCAGCCCCTTCCACCTTAGTTGCACAGGGTGCATGACGTCATCCACATATCTCAGCTGAAGAGATATGTGCAAAAACCAACCCACATCATCGATCACGGGGAGATAGACATCGATGAAGGGGCGGAGTCTGCGGAGGTCCCAGTGGAGATCAAAGATCGACAGGAGCAGGTCCTACGTGGATGGTCAATTCCTCGGGTGCACATTCGCTGGCAGCACGAGAACCTCCAGGAGAGCACTTGGAAGTGGGAGGCACAGATGCGAGCTCCGTAACCCCATTAGTTTTCCTAGTGTGTTTTGAAGCTTTACGGGGACGTAAATCCCTGAGGTGGGGGTAATGTAAAGACACGCAATTTTCAAGAATTTGTTTTCTTAATTATTTGGAATTTTACAAGTCTGTGGCTTCTGACAGCACATGATTCTAAGGCCCGGTGAGCCAAAATCAATTTCTGATTTTTTGTTCAAGTACGTTCAGTAAATGAACGTACGAGTTTTTCTATCTTTTGAACCAGTGCTCGGAATTGAAATCTGAGGGCACCGACGAACTCGCATCACCAGTATTCTCTTAAGGGGACCTTTACCACAGTTGCATTTTATGCGGGTTGAAAGTTAATTTTTGGGGTTAAATCTTAAATTAAATAAAATTGTGTGGTACAAAATTTTATTTTGAGAGTTAGTCATTTCCTCCCAGGGGGAAGTTATTGGTGGGGCCCCCACCCACATAAACTTACCATGTGTGGATATTTGTGAGGTGGGGCCCACACGAGCCCCAACCATTCATCTCTCCATAACTCTTTTCAACTCCCTTAAACCCCTTGTTTAATTCTTGACAAACTCCCTCATTTAATTGTGTGTAGCCTCTCCACATTCCACCTCCCTCACTCCATTAAATTTTTGCCAACCCATCTTAATTAATTAAACAACTCTTAAATTAATTAATTAAAGAGTTTTAATTAATTTGAATGCATGGAATGTTTATTAAAATAAGGGAATTCCTTATTTTAATTTTGGATTGGAAAATATTGTGCTGAGAAATCCTTGTAGAATTAAAAGAGTCCTTTATCCTTCCACGAAGAACAATGTATTCCTCGACGAAGAACGTCGACTCCATGAAGAACAGTGATCTGCCTTTCTTTATATTCTCCACAACAAGTGAAGAGACACCGCTTCCTCCTCGGACATACCCCAACATCGTCTACAAATCCACTTTCCGGGACTCTGATCTGGAAACCGAGGTAGGGTTTTGTTTAAATTTAAATTTAATAAAATTGTTCTTAATCCCTCATTGAAATCATGTTTTACCATTGGATATTTGATACCACCTAAAGCGAGGGGCACAGGCTGAACGGACACGGCCCGATGACCCTCCGATTGTTCTTGGACACTTTTGTGGCGGAAATGAGAGGCATTGGTGATGAACAGAAGCAGTGGTCGTGCATCGGCCACGTGCGGATGAACCGCGGCCCACAACCATAGCCCGCTCAGCCGAAGAAGAACCGGTCGGCTAAAGCTGGCCGGGCCGATGGAGGACCGCGGCCCCCCAAGGGGCGCTGTGCTGCGGAAGACCGCGGCATGCGTTCCGCGGGCCACTCGGTGGGGAAACTGGCCTGCAGGTGGCCGATTAGGTTGAGGGGAACTACAGATCCAGGAGGGCGCCGCTCTGGACGAGCCGTGGCCCACCCGAGCGGGCTTCTTGTGTCGAGAAGGCTGGCGGCCTTCGACCAGCCGGTTTGGGTGGGCGGCGGTGCTTGGCGCCACCTGTTCGGGTAGCTTGGGGGGGGGGGGGGGGCGCCCACCCCCCACCTAGTGGACCACTCGGCCAGCAGGTCGATCCATAGCCATCTAGGATTCGCCCTGCCGGGCCGCGCTGCGTCGGGCCAGGCCGGGCCGGGCCAGGCCGCACCACTTCGGGTCTGGCCTCGCCCTCTCAGGTCAGGTCGCGCCCCTTCGGGCTGGGCCGTGCCTTCCACCGGGCTGGGCGGCATTGTTCAGGCTGGGCCGACAACCCATGCAGGGTCGGACCCGTCGAACCGGGTCAGGCCAACCCGCCAGCCCACTGGGCCTAATGAGCCGGACCCGTATGCTTAAATGCGAATATCTTCATGACCGTGCGTCTGATCGACGCACCGTCTGCGGCACTGGGACCCTCATGATGTGGAAGACATTTTTTGATACTCTATGTGAGTTTTGGACAACTATGGAAAATGTCCAGGTTTGGAATGAGCGTATTTCCAACCGGGCCCCTGGAGAAAAATTGCTAATAACTCACAGACCATGCATCTGATTGACGCACCGTCTGTTGCATTGGGTTGCTTTTAACAAGACAGAACATCTGGATAAATCATCTTTGGACTTCTTGGAAGTTGATGTATCGACCCATTGGATCGAGGAGTGGACCCTCTCAGAATCGAGTGTGCTGTGTGCAGGAACCCTAGTGCTGGATACGACTACAATGACTACCAAACTAGAATCCTCCGTGGGTTTGATGATGATGGAAACTGTACTGGAATCCTCTCTAGGTTCGACGATGATGACAACTGTACTGGAATCCTCTATGGGTTGGACAGTGGTGACTACTGTACTTGAGTCCTCAATGGGTCTGACGGTTTGACTTATGTTCTAGTATCCTACGTGGGTCTGACAGAATAGCTGGCCTAGTATCCTATGTGGGTTCGACAGCTTAGCAGGAAAAGTATCCTACCTAGGTCCGCCAACTTACATGAATCAGTGACTGCATATTATCATCTTTATCACTATACAAAAGATGTATATTTGTGTGAGTTGAGTCTTGACTTTCAATCATTATCATAGATGTGATTGACTTCATTCATGTGTGGACTAGGATGTTCTTGGGCTTGAGAGTTGGAGCCGAACTGGGATTGATAACTGTGGTATTTGTATGGGAATATACCGATGTAGAGTTGGTTGATACTTCTTGATTGTATCTTTTATATTTGGTTTATCCTTCATGGATTATGGGAGGCCTTCGGGGGTCTCGAGGTCCCTAATAAGTATTTTTATACTCACCCCTTCACAGTCTATGCCCACACTACGTTCTGTTGGATGAAGATGATGAACATCACTTATCATGGTAGAGACTTGAGGAGCTGGAAGGTACCCAGAGGTGTACCACTTGGTGGGACGTACATGGAGAAGACAGACCGACCCGAGGTACTGAGGAGACCATCTGTACCCACCCTTTAGGTGGGATTCCTAAAGGACCACTAGTTGTTGTTGATTTAATTTTATGCTGTTGTACTCGACTTTCAGTTGTACTGTACTTTTCAGTTGGGTTTGTATTCTGGGCCATTTTCCATTCAGCACTTACCTCATATTCAGTATTACTTTTTTCTTACTTCAGCTTTCATACTCTGTTGTTGTTTGTTTACTATTGTAAAGGCAATGCCTTCCCTTTTTATCTGGATATACGCCTATGGTGCAAGTCACCATCCCCTGGCCAATGGAAGGCAGGCTTGGGGGTAGTCATGACACGGGCCCCAAGGACGAGTCGTGATAATAAATTTTTTTATATTTAATTAAATTCTAAGAATGTTTTTAGTATTTTCAATAAAAAATAATACAAATACACATGTTTAAGAATTTTACCACTTCATTGGAGATCCTATATTGTTTTATACCTAAAAATTTTATAGAAGGAATTATAATTCCAAATAAGAAATCTATTATGTTGTGAGGGAATTACAGAAGGTATTTGGGTATTCATTGGACTGTCCAAATGTTTTTGTAGGTGTGAAGAGGGGAGGAGAGTCGGTGACCTTTTATAATAGGGGGAGAGGACACAAATGGAATTTTGGAAAAGATAAATTGATACCCATGTTTTTATAATGACAAAAGCCTCAATAATAGGTCATTATCAAACATTATATATTTTAATTTCTGAATAGAGATATAAAATTGGGTTTCAAATTTTTTTATATCAGTTTAACCCTTATCTTGTTATTTCACCCATAGTAAAAGCTTTTTTACCCTAACCACAACTGTTAATTTTTACTATTTTCACTATTTATTATGGTCAAAATTTAATTTGAACTTATTAAATATTATAAATTATTTAGATTCCAAATTATGGAATCAATTATTTATAATAATTTTTTTTAATTTTCATAATTTAATATTAAATTAAATCATGGACGTAATGATAGAGTGGTTCTCAATAGAGAAATTTTTCATAAGTATAGATTGTTTTAACATCAAAATTAAATATTAAATTGATTCCAATAAACTATATTAGTTAAATTATAATATAATTGGACTAATTTTTATTTAAAAATTTTATAATATAATATATCATTTTACATAATTTAAATGAAAAATAATTTTTCATAAAAAATCAGTATTTTTAACTATTCATCAAAAAATTAATATTTTATAAAAATTAAAAAATCACCAAAAAATAATTTTAAAATATATATTTAAAAAAATAATTTTAATTTAAAGTGTTAATATTCAATTTTAAATTATATGCTGAAAACGTAAAAAACACCTTTTAGAAAAATATAGTTTATTAGAAAACAATTATTTCTCTTTCAAATGGTTCTTATTTTATAAATAATCAATAGATAACCATTGAATTTATTTTAAAAATGTGTAAACATATTATTTTCATAATTTATTTATTTATATCCATCCCCTCCATCATAAAATTTTGTTATAATGGTCTTGAATAAATAATAATATTTCAATAGGGTATCGTATTATTATCAAACTCGGTGTCGCATATATTGCAAGAAATCAATGATGTTAAATTTATTTGAAAATGTTATATTTTAAATTATAGGGGTTATAAATTAAATTATAATATTTGTATTACATATCATATATTCTATCCAATATGATGTTTATCTTTTAAAATCTCAGGATGTGGCTTTCTTCACCATTAAATAAATTTCATACTCAAAATTTAGTCTTCATTTCAATAATCAAGTGTTTGAAATATGAAAATATGCTTCTAAAAATACCACATATTGAGAATGGTTGGTAAAAAACCAACTTTATAATATATTAATGGAATTATGAAGGTCATCTTGGGTAATAAAATAACTAGGTTTTGTGTAGGAGAACATAGGTGGTATGTGAAGATATGGACATAGAAGAAAATTTTAATGCCAAAATAATGATAGAGGGTGATAGAGGTCATTGATAAAACGAATGTGAATGATCAAGAGAATGTAAAAAATCAAAAAACCAAAAATCTATTATTATATAATATTCCCTTAAATTTATCATAAATGAAGGTGTAACATCCCCGTCACGGAAGCCACTAAACCTGGGCTCCGAGATGGATGGTTACATGACCTTAAGCCCGACTCCCCGTATACCAAAGGCTACCGACTAGAAGCGGGGGTCTATGTAGTCATGTGGGGAGACTATACCCCCTTTTTATCATAGTAATCCACCATAGAATAAACCAAATAGAGGAAACAAGACCCAACAAACAAGGAACATGTATAACAGACATTTCCAACAGTAAATATGCCAAGTCATACTACAATTGCAAAATTGAACAAGCCCAAAATAAAGACAACAGCCAAAATACCCAAAATGGTCTCGAAACCAAGTTCGGATCATCCACCAAGTGCAACCCATGTCCACTCACTATCTATCAAGCAATTTTTCCCTTATCTTGACCTAAAAACATAATGTCTGCTTGGGTACCCAACGGCGGCCCAATCAGGGTGTGAGTACAACTCAGTAGGCCACCACCAAAGGTGTCCACAAAATAACTAGTATAGATAGGTAGTTCATGAAAAGGAATATGAATGACAATTTCCATGTAATTAACTAAGGTGCTATTAATAAGTTCAGAACAAAAGCCATTTCCACTTCCAATACCATTCATTTATTACCAATTATCATCACTTACCATTTCATCACACTTCCATGGGTTAATCACATTCATTATGTTACATGGGTCTAAGGCAAAAAATCACATGCAAGAGGGTAAACACATCGTTATCCCATCTCAGTAGTACAAACCCCTCATAGAAATCATAACCTCACCTCGAAGCCTCAGTTCGGGTGGATGAAATCATTAGGATAATATAACCTTAGTTCCCTTTCCTAACACATGCATTTAGGGTGGTGTTTAGAACCTCAGTCTTTACTCAAACTGTGGGTGTATACCCTCATGTCATACCACACTCTACGAAGCCATGTTCACATTCTTATATATCAGTAACCATCAACCATAAAAACCATTTCCCTTCGGAAAACACTATTCACAACAACCCACATGGGAATCCACGTCATGCCTTAACCCATAAACACATTACAATTTCACATTATTTAATCATTCACCCAATTCCCAAGTGTTATGCCTATCTCACTAAGCATTCAACATTAATCCCATAATCTACCCCATTATGGTCTTTAGTCGGTTTACGCGTTAACACATTTAACCCGTTCATCATTCCATTGAATCAGCCATTTAACCCATTACACTTTAACCATTAGGTTATTTCCAAGTCTAGGTTCATTACCTAACTTCTATCCCAAGTTCAACCAATCATGCCAACATATTTATCAAGGGATCTGCAATTCATTACACAGGGTCACTTGTTTAATATCAATCCCCAACTCCAGGAAAAGCCGAAACATCCCACCGATGGCCCTAATTAGGTCAAGTCTATCCCAACACGTCCCATGTAAATCGTGAGGGTTCCCATTTACCATATTAAACAGCATTATTACCAAACATACCAAGGTTTTTCAAAACATAACCAAAGGAAAACAAGAACACAACTAAACATGCACAATTATCCAAATAACCATGGGATAAAGCATTTTAGACAACCTACCTCGGAATCGCGGTTGAACGCACTCTCAAACAAGTCCTTACACCTCGATCACACCATCCTTTGGAGCTTTAACCTAAAACTTACCAAAGAGTTAGGGTTTTAGAGATTTGGAATGATGGAGAGAGAAGATACAAACCCTAAACCCAAAAGAGAACCAAGGATGAGATTAGACTTACTCGGAGCTTCAATTCTCAACGAACAACACTCTAAACGACCAAGAATCCAAGGAAAACCACCCTTGGGAAGCATTGGTCAGCCATGTTTGTTGCTACGGTTGAGAGGGGAGGAGAGGAGGAAAATCCTGAGTGGGGTTTAAAATCCCATAGTGGAAAACTTGTAATTTTTCCCAACATTAAGTGGTCGCACAGTTTGGTAAACCGTGCGTAAACTGTGCGCATGCCACTACCAGGAAGAGGAGGGTTCATGCGATTTATCCGCACGGTTTGGAAAACCGTGCACAAACCATGAACATGCTTCTGTCCAGAGGAGGAAGGGTCACACGGTTTAGCCTGGGTAGGCCGCATGGTTTACCAGGCCGTGCGCCCTGGCCTGTCTTGCCCAGATTTTTTTCATCCATGCCCCGAGCCCCCAGAACACCCCTAAGGCCTCTCAAACTTTTTGGAAGAATTTTAAAGCCCCAAAACAAGGGTTCTACTCAAAACACAAAAAAACAAACCTTTCCAAAATCGGGGCCTTACAACCTCCCCATCTTATAATGGCTCGTCCCCGAGCTGAGTTTCCAAGCCTCGTTGGTCCACCGAAAAGAAGAGTTCGGGCCACTGAGCCCGCATATCCGATTCCCGCTCCTAATTTTCTTCCTGAAAATTCCCATACTGCCATAGTACTCACACTAATGGCATAACCATGCCTCTCAAGATCTTTTCACTATGATCCACCACACAAACATGATTCTCCTCAAAGTACGCATCGGTCTCAAGCTCCACATCTGCAACATCAACCACATGAGATGGGTCAGGGTGATATCGTATAAGCTACGACACATGGAACACATCCCGCATCCCACCATACTTCTATGGAAGGGTTAATCTGTAATACACTAGTTTGATCCTCTCCATGATCTCAAATGGTCCCACATACCAGGGCTCCATCTTAGACTGGTTTCGAATCCGGCGATGACCCAACCTTGGCGACACACGAAGGAACACTTTATCACCCACCCCAAACTCAAGAGGACTACGCCTCTGATCTGCATATGAATTATGCATACTTTGAGTCGTATCCATTCACTTCTCGATCAAATGAACTCGCTCTGAAGTCTCCTAGATGATACTTGGCCCCAACAACTCAGATTCACTGGCTTCTAGAGAACACAACGGAGATCTACATGGCCTCTCGTAATGAACCACAAATAGTGCCATATGAATCGTATCCTGAAAACTATTGTGGTAGGAAAAATCAACTAACGATAGGTGCCTCTCTAAAGTACCACCAAATTCCAAGACAAAAGCTCTTAACATGTCTTCTAACACTTGGATTATACGTTCCAACTAACCGTCCGTCTGCGGGTGGAAAGCCGTACTCATAAACACTTGCGTACCATGTGCCTTCTTCAACCCTTGTGAGAAACGTGATGTAAAATACGGATCTCAATCCAAAACTATGGTCCATAACACCCCATTCAACCACACTATCTCCCGATCGTATTGCTCACCCAACTGGTCGACTGTAATGGTCTCCTGAATCGGTAAGAAATGAGACACTTTTGTTAACCAATCCACAGCCTCCCAGATTGCATCATTCTTCTGTGGCATCCTCGGATGACCCATGACAAAATCCATTGTTACATCACCCCACTTCCATTCCGAAATGGGCAATGGATGCAATAAACCACTTGGGCGTTGATGCTTAGCCTTCACCTGCTGACAGGTAAGACACCGTGCCACAAATCCGGTAACTTCTTTCTTCATTCCAGGCATCCAAAACTGTCTTCGGAGATCACAGTACGTCTTGGTCAAAATAGGATGCACTACCCATTTTGATGCATGTAATTCACACATCAACTCTTCCCGAACACACTTTGGCACAACCACACGACCATGAACATGAACAACACCGTCCACGCCGACGGCCCATCCGGAATGTATCTCCCCACCATTAAGCATTTCCTTCATGATGAAACACTCGGGATCATCAATATAACCTTCCTTAACTCGACTAAAAAGCGTCGACTCCATCATTATGGAAGCAATAGTAACCTAACCACCCTCCTCATGTACCTCCTGGTCCATCACTGCAAAACAAAGCCATCACCTTCCACTCGGTGTTGGACTCCTGAACCACCTAATGCTGAACCTCCCTGCTCAGAGCATCAGCAAAACTGTTTCCCCTTCATGGAATGTACACCAACTCAATGTCAAAGGACTGGATATATTCAACCCATCTTCATTGCTGAATATTCAGATACCACTGTGAGAAGATGTAATTTATACTCTTATGGTCAGCTGCACTGACCCATAAGCTACAACCCACAAATCCTGCATCAACACAGCCCCATGTCCGATTCTAGATTCATCACAAAACACATTGTACTTCTTAACCAGCTCTGGTAAGATCAAGATACGTGAGTTCATCAGCCGCTTCATCAACTCTTGGAAGGTATTCTCACAATCCTCAGACCATTAGAACCTGATTCATTTCTTGGTCAAGCCTGAAAGTGTTGCTTCTAAGTGAGGGAAATCCGGAATGAACCTTTGGTAATACCCGACCAAACCCAGAAAACTCCGAACATCAGAAACACTCTTGGGCTGCTCCCAAGATACAAATTCTTGCACTTTCTCTAGATCCACTAACACACCTGCCTCCAAGATGAGGTGACCTAGAAAATGAACCTCTCATATCTAGAATTGACACTTGGATAGCTTGGCGTATAGCCGATGCTCTCTTAGCATACCCATGATGATGTCAAGATGTTGGGCATGATCATGGTGAGTTTTCTAGTACACTAAGATATCATCATCAAAGACAACCATGAACCAATCTAGATAGGGGCAAATGATCTGATTCATTAAATCCATAAACACTTCGAGTCCATTGGTCAAGAAAAATGGAATTACCAAAAACTCAATCAACCCATACCAACTTCGGAAAGCTGTCCGCAGAACGTCATAACACCTTACTCTCAACTGGTGATAACCTGACCACAGATCACTCTTAGAAAACTCCAGCGCACCCCTAAAATGATCAAAAATTCCATCAATTCCAGGAAGAGGATACCAATTGTTCACTGTCATCTGATTTAACTTTCGATTGTCAACACACAACCTCAACGACCCATCGTCCTTCTTTGCAAAATGCACAAGAGACCCCCAAGGAGACGTACTAGGATGGATAAAACCCTTATGCTCCTACTCCTCAAGCTGATCCTTCAGTTCCTGGAGTTTTTCTGGTGCCATTTGATATGGTGGAATAGAGACTAGCTCCACCCCCAGCAACAACTCGATCATGAACTTGACACCCCTCTCGGGTGGCGACCCCGAGAAATCCCCAGGAAACACATCCTGAAACCGATCCCCCATGGGAGGAAAAAAATATTGTTCTACTCTTTCATCATCATCAAGAATGAGAAATTTCATTCAATCCGTGATTACACTCAACCACTGACCAATTTTTCCTACACTCCATACTCGAACATCCCATTCGCCACGGTGGACATAAGTGTCCCCCTCAAGAGACATGAACGACACTCTGTGATGATAACAATCTATGTGCTCCCAATACAACACAAACCAATGTATTCCCAAGATTAGGTCAAACCCTGATATCTCTAGAATGAAATAATCCCACAGAAAATGATTCCCACAGACTTCCAAGGCACACCCCTTGCACTGCTTGATATCTTCAACCCGCACCCCCAACGAAGTGTCAATTGACATAAATCCACACACCAACTCCACAGGTAAACCCAACACTACCACAAGTTGAGAAGAAAGAAAAGAGTGTGTGGCACCAGTGTCAAACAACACACTAGATAAAGTTGAAGCTAAAAGGATCGTACCTCGAACATCTGACGGTCTGGCCTCGCCATCACTAGGCACAAACTGAACTGCATGAAGCTGACATGCCCCTCTACCCTGGGCCCCAGCCTGAACGCCATGCGCTGCACTACCTTGTTGGAGTGAGAGATCTTGTCGTAGAGTTCCCCATCCACTACCCCTGCCAGTAAAGCCCGTGGACCTCCAACTGTCTTCTTGGTAAGGGGCGCCTGATCCCCTTCTTGTACCTGGAACCTGCTATTCACCATCATGCTCACCCACCTGCAGAGGGTTCCTCAAAAACCTCTACACATTCCCCATCCAGCAGTACGAACAACAATCAACTGGGGGTCGAGGACACTGAACGCACATATTCCCTAGCCTACCACACTGATAAAAACCTACCTGGTTCCCACTCTGAGAGGATGACCCTCTCTTCCAGCCACTTTTCACACATCCACCATGCTGTGAGCTCTCATGGCGTCACTTTCGACCATTGGTAGCTCCATCGCATTCTTGTCCCACTAAAACCACAAGCCCACTACCCAATGCTCCTTTCAGGTTTCCTTCCACGATCAGTGCCTGATCTACAACCTCTGTGAACCTCTTCAAGCAGAAGATGTTTACATGAGACCTGATCTCAGGCCTCAACCCATCCTAGAAATGCCTAGCTACTACTGCCTCATCCCATGATAACACCGGGAAAAAGTGCCTCAAATCAGTGAAAAGACTAGCATAGTCCATCACCGATAGAGATCCATGAGTTACACTCATAATCGTTGCATCCCACTCCCCCCTCAATGTCTCTGGATAGAAATTCCCCCGAAATTTTTCCTGAAAAACCTTCCATGACATTCCCTCAGCCTGCTCGATTTGAGCCTGAATGTCCCACCAATGCTCAGCCTGGCCTCACAACATATAAGTGTCCAACTTCACACGCTTTTCAACAGGGGTCTCTACATGATCTAGTATCATCTGGACAGACTCTAACCAGATCTCTGCTGCTTCTGGCCCACCCTCTCTAGTGAAAGTCAGAGGGTGTTGCAGCTGGAACTCCCTGGTCAGTACAAACATACTCGGTGAAATCCGCCATGGGTCCTAATCCATCATCTCCATAAGGTGATCCATGTTCTCTTGGAACTGTTCTTCTCTATCATTAATGATCACCACATTTTCTTTCTCCTCTACTGGAGGAGTGTTCTCAGAAACACCCTCCCATTGCCCAACTCGTAAGCGACGTCGTGGTGTAATTTCTCTACAATTCCAAGAAGGAGATTTTAAAACACATACCACAAAACTTTCACGACTTTATCAAAAGATCTTTAGTGTCTACAACAACCCACGTTTCATACACTAACCCAAAAACATTTTCCCAATTTGTTTCGAACCCTATTACTCCATTAATATCAATTACACACTTGTTTTATTTCATTCTTCTCGATATTTCTTGGTTTCATGAAATATATGATGAAACCTAGTTTCCTGCCTCACACATCCACCCCATGCGTGTGCCTAACACAATTCATGTCACTTATCTCCCTAGGTTCCAAAAAAATGAATCATGAATGAAAATCCTTGTGACGTTAAGGCCATGCGCCAAATATCATAAAACAGTCACAACAAACCACATGTGCATCACCCAACGGTGAAATATCATCAACTGTAACAACACACAACCAAGAACAACAATTCACACCTAGGGTGACTTTGGTTTTCCCTCGTATATGGGATAGATACTCCCAAGCACGAGCTCATTACCAAGTCATGACACGTCTTAACCCTTGGCTACCAATCCCAAATAAAAAGACCTACGTGAAGGAGAAGAAGATCCTCCTATTATACCACTTTTTAACATCCCCGTCATGAAAGCCACTAAACCGGTGCTCTGAGCCGGGTGGTTACATGGACTTAAGCGCGCCTCCCCATACGCCAAAGGCTGTTGACTAGAAGTGGGGGTCTATGTAGTCAATTGGGGAGACTATACCCTCTTTTTATCATAGTAATCCACAATAGGATAAAACAGATTGCAGAAACAAGAACCAACAAACAAAGAACATGTATAATACACATTTCCAATAGTAAATATTCCATGTCATACTACAAGTGAAAAAGTGTACAAGCCAAAAATAAATACAGCGACCAAAATCCCCAAAATGATCCTGACTCCAAGTCCAGATCCTCCACCAAGTGCTACCCATGTTCACTCACTATCTAGAATGGACCTTTGCCCTTCTCCTGACCTTCAAACATAAAGTCTGCTCAGGTACCCAATGACAGCCTGAGTAGGGTGTGAGTACAACTCAGTAGGCCACCACCAACAGTGTCCATAAAATATTTAGCATATACAGGTAGTTCATGCAAAGAAATATGAATGATAATTCCAATTAAATAATTAAGGTTCCATTATCAAGTTCATAACCAAATCCATTTCCACTTCCATTACCATTCATTTATTACCAATTATCATCACTTACCATTTCATCACACATCCATGGGTTAATCACCTTCATTTTGATACATGGGTATGAGGAAAAAAATCAAAAGCACGATGGTAAACACATCGTTATCCTATCTCACTAGGACTAACCCCTCATAGAAACCATAACCTCACCTCAAAGACTCAGTCCGGGTGGATGTAACCGTAAGGAGAATAAATCCTCAGTCCCCATTCCTAACTCGTGAATTTAGGGTGTAGTTTAGAACCACAATCTTCACTCGACTCGTGGGCGTAGACCCTCATGTCATACCCCACTCAACTAAGCCATGTGCACATGCTTATATATCAGTAACCATCAACCATCCAAACCATTGCCCTTCGGAAAAACACTATTCACAATAACACACTTGGGAATCCACATCATGCCATAACCCATTAACACATTAAAATTTCACATTATTTAACCATTCACCCAATTCCCATTTATTATGCCTATCTCACTATGCATTCAACATTAATCCCATAATCTACCCCATTATGGTCTTCAGTCGGTTTATGCGTTAACCCATTTAACTCGTTCATCAGTCCCATGAATCAGCCATTTAACCCATTCCACTTTAGCCCTTCGGTTAATGCCATTTCTAGGTGAATTACCTAACTTCTATCCAATGTTTAAGGAATCATGCCAATATATTTATCAAGGGATCTACAATTCATCACACAAGGTCATTTGTTTAATATCAATCCCCAAATCCGTGAAAAGGTGAAACATCCCATTGATATCCCCAATTAGGTCAAGTCTATCCCAACACGTTCCACAGGGATCGTGGGGGTTCCCATTTACAATTTTAAACCCCATTATTACCAAACATGCCCAGGTTATTCAAAACATAACCAAAGGAAAACAAGATCACAACTAAACATGCAAATTATCCAAATAACCATGGGATATAGCTTTGTAGACCACCTACTTCGAAATCGCGGTTGAACGCACTCTCAAACGAGTCCTTACACCACGATCCCACCAACCATTGGAGCTTAAACCTAAAACTCTCCCAAAAGTTAAGGTTTTAGAGCTTTGGTATGAGGGAGAGTGAAGATACAAACCCGAAACCAAAAAGTGAACCAAGGATGCGATTAGCCTTAACCGGAGCTTCGATCTGCAACCAACGGTGCTCTAAACGGACAATAATCAAAGGATAACCACCCTTGGGAAGCTTGGGTCGGCCAAGTTCGTCACTAGGGTTGAGAGGGGAAGAGATGAGGAAAATCCTGAGTGGGGTTTAAAATCCCAGAGTGGAAAACTTGAAAATTTTCCCAACTTCAAGTGGCTGCATGGTTTGTCTGCATGGTTTGGTAAACCGTGCGCAAACCATGTGCATACCACTGCCCGGAGGAGGAGGGGTCACACGATTTATCCACACGGTATGGAAAATCGTGCAAAAACTGTGCACATGATTTTGTCTGGAGGAGGAAGGGTCACACAGTTTAGCCTGGGCAGGCCGCATGGTTTACCTGGCCATGCGCAGGCCATGCGCCCTGGCCTGTCTTGCCCAGATTTCCCTTCTTCCGTGCCCCGGGCCCCCAGAACACCCCTATGGCCTCTCACACTTTCAGGAAACTTTTTAAAGTCCCAAAACAGGGGTTAAACTAAAAACACAACAAAAACATACCTTTCCAATATCGGGGCCTTACTGAAGGTACTAGGATATCATTTTTTATGATATATTTCCTCGAGTTTTGTAATTCCTTTACCATATAGACCAATAACATAATAAAATATCCTACATGATGTCTTTATACTTCATTGGAATAATTTCATCCTTTTTTTATGGTCCAATCAATTCCCACATCATTTCTTAATCTAAGAAATGAATTTACAAAAGGGATTTTTAATCCCATATAACATTTAACATATCATTAGATTTCCAAGGCATTGCTCATACCTATAGATATTTATTAAAAACAAAATGGTCATAAAATGTTACACTATTAAACAGAAAGATAAACTTAATCCATTTCATTTATAAATGACTTTAAGACTCATCCAAAATATTTCCTTCAAAATTAAATCACCAAATGTTTTGATGGAGGGTCACTAAATCAATATTATATTCCACAGAATATATAAAATGTTTCATAATTACACATTCCAAATATTTTAATACATTGATCAGCATCAAACCATAATGGAAACATTTAGGATTCCAAGAATAAAATACCAGGCCATGGAATATGTCTCATAAACAAATACAGGCAATAAACTCTTGAGGAGATGAAATATACAATTAAAACTCTAACCAACTTCAAGTTCCAAAACACTATCCAATAAAAATATCATTATTATCTAACCATAGGGAACATGATAAGGTTTGTACTCTATTAATAATGTATTTTACAAGGGGATGAACTTATCACTGAATCACAATTTGAGTTCACCAATACTATTCAACATGCTGTCTTATGTCCTTTAAGAATAGTACTATAGTACACTTCTTATACATTTCATGATTCATATAACAAAAATATCAGTCATAAAATAGTCCTATAACAAATATATTGAATCTAAATACAAGAACATCAATAATTCCTCTTTTTCTATGGTAATATGATAATCATTACCTTGATCCCTTTACTTCTTTTGAGGTATATTCCCTTGATCATTGGGGAATTAATTTGTGTACAACCCCATCTCCTTAGAGTTGAAGCACTGAAAATTAGAAATTTCATTCATTTTATTTCAATTACGATCCTGGTGTCCTTTCTCTCCACAAATTTAAAAAATACTATTCCCTTCAATAATGTGTCAGGTTGATTTTTCCATAATTATCACATGTTTGAAAACCCTTATTTCCCTTCTTCCCATTATACATTTTTTCTCTGTCCTCCTCTTATTCACTTTCTTCTATCAGAATCCATAATACATAGATAAATGCTTTCTCAATTTTGATATAACATTTTATTATTCCCTTGTATAATGAGATTTTTTGGGAGACTAGTTCCCTTAGAAATATTGTCTTATGCCCATAAAATAAATGATCATTCATAATCCTTGGATTAGGTGCTTTGTTATAGTTTCCATTCTTTGTGCTAGGTTCTATTTGGATATAATGACATAAACTAGATAATATTATAATATTATTGATCACTATATATTATCGCCAAAATAATTGAATCACTTAACATAAATTCAAAAAATTCATCAAGGATAATATCCGAATAATAATCATGGTTTCCTTTGGAAATCATCCAAATAAATAATTTTTTTTCAAATACTTTTTAATGGTTTGTAAATAAATTATGAATTATGATAAGAATATCCCCTAGTAGTGTTGTACTATATACGTTGTAAGGATATTTTTCATGTACTAGGTAACACTTGAGTCAAGCCTCACACACCTATTTTGTTGTCATTAACCCTAGGTCCATCTATACAAGAACCATGTCCACTTATAGTATCTATAAAATTATGTATTCAAAGGAAAAACATAATATCTATCTTACCAAAACATTATGATGTTCTTATATACTTATAATCACTGTCGATAATATGGTTATGTTCCCTATTCATTGTTTTCCTAAAACTAGTTCCCAAGGTTTCTACTAGACATCCAATAATACCAACTAACACCTCATGCAATGAACTGACTAGGATTATCCACAAAACAGGAACCCAAACTAATCCACCACATACCTAAATGGAATCAATGATCCCCATTGGCTGGAGATAGAAACTAGAGAATCAAACAACAGATTAGAGGGAATGATTTCTCCCAACATGAACAACACATTACATATATATATAAATGGAAAAGTGGGAGAAAAAAATTATAAAAAATATATCCCATTACTATATGAAAATAGTAAAAAAACAACCATAAAATTAACCATAAATCCAAAGGAAAATTCCGATTGAAAAGGACCCAAACCAACAACTACTCCATGTGATGGTGTGGAAGAACTCTCAGCATCTCACCATGAGAAAGCCTACCCATCTGAAATGAATCCCCACTACCTCACCACAACACCTTTAATTTACATGAAATGTAATACATACAAAGGTCTACACACCACCAAATTAGTGTGCAGTTTGTGATCTAAAATTCCCAATAGGATCCCACCTAGGTCTTCCCCATAAGTCTATGTATAATAATTAATATATTCTCATTTTAAATAAAACATGTCATGATAAAAAGAAAAACTGTTTTATAGAAATCATGGTAAGACATTCCCTTCTTATCATAGTTCTAAAAAAGCAGGTATATAAATGTCAATTCACATTTTCCATATCTCATGCATATGAATGCTAAACTAAAATGATATGAAATATAAAATAGAAGAACATGTATCAACACCAAGGATCATTATATGTAAGACTAGAATACTACACATAACACAATCAATCAATCGCACAATTCCATTCCTAGAACATAGGTCATGGAAGAAGATTAATTCCAAATGAGCACCCCCAACAATGTCAATATAAGTCCTATAGAAGAACATTCCTATGAAATAGTGGAATAACCCATGGGGAAACCCATATATAATAAAAAATAATTGTTTATGTCCTCAGGATAATCCTTCCACCTAAGTACCCATGGTAACCCATGTGATCATTTTAACAATTCATTTAAATTCAGTGAAATCCATTTCAAAACCATTTCACAAGTCCATTTCAATTCATTGATAATACCCATTCTCATTCCATTTATCAATAACCAGGGAAACCATTTTTTTGAAATACTATTTTCAACACACACAAAATATTCATTCCAATTTCATGTATAAACTAGTTAACCACGAAAGATCATTAAAATTCATCAACATAGGATAATGACGGAACCACCTACCTAAAAAAACAGTTCGAAGATGCCTACACTGGGATCCACCGACAATTAAAACCCAATTATGAAAATAAAGGCCCAAAAATCTAGTACAAATCACATGATAGATCTAATTTAGAAAACAAGGGGTCGGTGAATGGGGGGAATCCCACATACCTCGATAAAGAGCACCCGCTACAGTATGAAAAACATTTTTATGGCCTCGAGAATGAGATCAAACAAAAGATATAGAATAATAAATGGATAAACAAAAACATAGACCAATAGATCCAATTACATAATGAAAGGGTGATACTAAGATCAAGGTAAATAAAGGAGTAGAATGGTCCCTTACCCATATAAATGCACTACAATGGAGAATCAGATCAAACGTTGAAAGTATCAATATAGAAGGGTTAGAGTCTACAGAAATCTCTTAGGAATATCCCTAGCTTGAGAGGAATGAATTTTGGAGAAAGAAAAAAACAACTGCACACTTATTTTAAAAAAATTTTGTGAGACATTACATGATTTTAAATTTGGTTATAGGATGTGTAACCACTAAAGTTCATCATATGCCAGAAAACCCATTTCCTCATATTAAAATCCTGACTTATTATTTTATCATGATGTGTAAGGTCTTTTCACACTGTGTAACCTTTCACTGTGCGAATTCCCTCATGAATTTCATCCCTTATATTTTGATCATTGTATAACCTAGTTACATGGTGTGAAATTATCCAACAACCAGTAGAAAAATAAGGTTAAAACTATGTTTCCAAAAAATATATAAATTCAACATTATAGGTTTTCTCCCAATTATTTGTCATCCTTATGATGAAAAAGGAAAAACCACAACAAGGTTAAGGACATACCTAATAGACCAATAAAAGGATGTTACAAACACACCACAAAAAATACTTTACTTCCATGAGAAGTAATGCATAAGATGTAATCCCTGTAAAAAGATGAGTCCACTACCCCCTCATTGATGACTCATGTTCTCAAGTCTCTTGAAAATCTGATCTATGTTTCTATTGAACTATAACCAGAAGAATAGACTTCCCACACAAGACATTCACATGAGAGTCAACAATCTATGTTGGTTTCTCTAAAACCAAAATATCCTGATCTTACTCAATTTCTTCCAAAATCAGACCATGAGTGGGATTAGTATGATACTTCTTGAGCTATAACATGTGGAAAAAATCATGAATAACTATCTACTAAACCTACTATTCTAATAGATATGCAACATACCTAAGCCACTCAGTGTCTGAAAATGGTCAAACATATCTTGGAGACAAATTTCATTATTTTATAAGCTAACAATGACCCAACTGAGTTAAAAAATTCATGAAAACCCGGTCACCATTGAAAAGATCTTGACGATTAAGTCGTTGATCCACATAATATTTCTATCCATGATGGACTGTAACCAGATGTCAATTTAAATCCCGAATCATTTTTAACGCCTCCTAGACCTATCGAGGCCCAACTAAATATATTGCACCCACATCCTCCAAATAAAGATGATATCTTCATAGGTGACCATATAACACCTTGATTAAATACATTCTTATTGATTAATAAATACTATTATTGTAAACACACTGAATTAGTCTAATATTGTTATACCATGATGCACCGAAATTCTAGACACATGAAAGAAGAATATCATCCAAGACCTAAATCACACCCTATCTAGCCTTCAATATGTGGGTGGTATGCTATTATCAACATGAACTATGTTCCCTTTGAGTCTTATATACTCCTGTAGATCTTTAAGGTAAACCTTGTATCCCTATCTGAAATAATGCTAGTAGGGCTCCCATGTAACCTCACAATCTCAAACACATATAAATTACCTTGTTCTTCAACCTTAGTGGTGTACTTGACTAGAATGAAATGATAAGACTTTGTCAACCAATCAACATTACCGAGATAAGATTTTCCATTGCAAAGTCCATGGAAATCAAATTACAAAATTTGTGGTAACATCATCCCATTTCCATACTAGAACTAGAAGAGGCTAAAGGAAACAAGAGGTCATTATGTGGTCTAACATTATATATTGGCATGTGTAACAACGAGACACATAATATACAATGTACTGATTCATACATGGACACCAGAATCTTCATCTCATGTTATAATATATCTGCATAATTCCTAGATGAATAGACCATGAAAGGATGTAAAAATTAAATAGTGATAAACTCCTCACACATTTTGGGATGATAACTCACTTACTGAAGTGGACCATAATATATGAAGAGGGAGACCAACTTGAAATGGTCTCCCAACCATAAAGGATTTCTCAAATTTTTCTAAAATCATCATCCCTCTACTGACTCTACAAAACAGGCTATAGGATACATGATGATAAATGAACACTGGTTAGAACCATACCTAAAACATCCTTCAGAGAATCTGGGTGCAACTAATAGAAACACTCTATAAGGTTCCAATCCTCCTTCGATTTCAGAAGAGCTTGCAGCAGAAATTTTAAGATAACAGCATCAGCAATGACATTCCCCTTCCTTGGAGTGTATGCGATATTGATGTAAATTTCTTAAAGGTATTCTACCCATCAACTCTATCTAAGATTCAAACCTTTCTTTGAAAAGATATGTCTACGACATTTATAACCACAAAAGACTATGGAACACTCCCCAAAAAGTTAGTGGTGCCAACATTTAAGAACATTCATAACATCAGAAATAAATAAATCATGAGTAGGGTAATTATTATCAAGATATCGGAGATGGAAAGAGTTTTAAACTACCATGTGTTCATTATCTATATGGACACATCCCAAACTTGCACCAGAATCATCAATGAAATACCCCTTACCGGGCTCATGTAATACCAGAATAGGATCTAATGTCATAAGTTGTTTTAGTCCATCAAAAAAGACAAACACTTCACATACCATGTGAATTTCATTGCCTTCCTAGAAAGAGAAGTCAAAGGTGAAACCATCTTAGAGAAATCATTAACAAACTATTGGTATTATCCAGCAAGAACAAGGAAACTATGTATTTGAAATACATTATGTGGTTCTTTCCATGACTAGACAACCTTTAACTTATTAAGATCAACTTATATTCCATTTCTAGAAATCATGTTACCTATGAAATTCACTTCTTGAATCGAGAAACTATATTTTGACAGCTTTCTATAAAAATTGTTACTTCTCAAAATTTACAGAACAAAACTCAAATAGTGATCTTGCGGATTTTTGGATTTCTAATAAACCATAATATCATACATGAACATTGCCAAAAAATTTCATGACATTGATTGAATTTCTAATCCGTCAAAGGCATAAAAATTGCAAGGGAGTTAGTCACACCAAAAGGTGTCACAAGATATTCATAATAGATATAGCTACTCCTAAAGGTTTTCTTTAGAATATCAGACTCTCGACCACTGAGACAGTGATAACCTGACCAAAGATCAATATTTTAAAATGTACTTTACACATTTAACTAAAAAAAATCATCCATATGGGGAAAAGGATATTTGTTCTTAACTGTTACCCGGTTCAACTACTTATAGTACACACATATCTGGGGTGAACCATTTTCTACATTAGAAATGTGAATAGAGGATTCCCATGGTGAAACCCTATGGTGAACGCAACCTTTTTCCAACAGTTCATCCAATATAATCCTGAGCACTTTTAACATTCTTTGTTACATACAACAATAAGGTATAGATATTGTTTGCGTACCTTGAACCAGGTCAACCGTAAACACTACCACTCTCTCTGGAGGATGACAGAAGAAGCCGTCTGGGTGAATGTCTGGAATGTCTCAAAAATACCAGATGATCAACAACAAGGGATATGTATTTGTTCTCAATCATAATAGTATACAAAAAACATTCCATATCTAATTGGGGAGGCCCTACACGAACAAATCTTAGGTCCCACTCCCCATGGAACAATTGAGAGCTCCCAACAGAAGTATGAAATGAGACACACCGACGATAACAATCACTATCAATTCAATGAGTGAAAATCCAATACATGCTGATGAGGTTTTAAAATAGATCAAGATCATGAAATATAAAATCCCAAACCAAATATGTATTAGCTATCCAGAATGAGGATGAAGGATAGTGAATTCCATGATATATTATCTTCCCATTAGTAGTCACTAAGTCCATTACAAATGACATAAGTTCTATTTCATGTTTATACGTATCACAAAAACATTAAAATATAAATTGGAGGGAGGAACCATTATAAAACGATTAAATTTCTATTTAAGATGCAATTAAGATTATACATATCACTGTTACTGGACCTACATTATCCTCACCTAGACTCTCATCTACAATGTGGAAGTGCTTCACTCTTTAGGCCTATGCTTAGAGCCTTGTATTATTTGAATCTTCTAAATTAACCACAGTATCCTTTGGTTTTGACAAACATTGATCATAATGAGGCATGATACTATCTTGATATAAGCATTGTAAATGTCCAATTCATCAATAGATGTTGCATGTATTCATTATAATAGGGTAAGAACATCTTTTATGTTTGACCATTTCAAACAAATATCAATTTAGAGGAACATTACCAGCTATACAAGTCAGTATAGTAGAGTCTTGTTGCTGAGACCCACCTCTAACACTCCCGCGATGTTATTTACACTTATTCTTTTTCCCATACATGACACAGAAACTACTACTGGATGAAACAAAATCAGTGGAAAAATACAATTTCTACCATATCCATCTCTCCCATCATATATCTATCTACTATCTCTGCATTGGTAGGATGTTTTAACATAATCCCCAAAATTATGTTAACAGGATGAAAACCATGTAGCTACATATGATCCTTCTACAGGTCATTGTTCACCATGTCCATTGAAAAAAACACAAGCTAACAGATTTGTGTACACTAACACTGAATGATCTCCCTATTATAAGGAAAGTAACTCCAAAGGAGTAGCCAAGATTAGTAACTCTTTGAAAAATAACTTCAAGACCAGGGTCTTAAATAACTTAATACTCAAATCCATTTGTCTGTCAACCTATACCATTGAATCCCACCATCTCTAATTATAATTCTCAAGCCTGAACATTTAAACATCAACATTATATTTCCAGGTGTCTATAGAATGTAAAATATTTTATTAATCATATAAATTCAGATCTACGACTCTTGAGGTTAATTTTTTTCCTTTGAAGGATGGTGGATTCTCAAACTAGAATTCATGTGACCAATATCTCTCTCATCCAGCTCCTGGATATTCCTCAATAAATGTGTTTTGAACTTCTGGTGCATCCTAATAAAAAATAATCTACCCATACAATATTATGGATGAAATTCTGATCCACTGGAAGATTTACTTATGGAGAATCTTCTACAACCACCCGAGGAACTCATGGAAGACGTATCCGAGTTATAATACATCACACCAAAATAGATGGGATAACCAAACAACATAGTATATATCAATTTAATCTAGAAACCACATAAATATAAACTGAGATTCAAAATAAAACCGAACACTACATTCACATATCACAACATCCCATGGAATCTTCAGTCTAATCATGATAACATCAGGCTAGACACATATCACAACATACCTCTCAAGTAAATACAATCCTACCTATAGACTAACAGACATCCAAAGATAGGAAATACTAGGTTTTTCCATTCATTGATACAATTTTTTAATGAACTGACTCGAGTTACCATAAAAACTAGTACCCAACCTGATCCTCCACATAACTAAAGGGCATTCGTGATCTATATGGGGTAGTGAAAAGAACCTATGTGTTGGAAAAAGTATAAAGGGAACAATTTCTCCCAAAATAAACAATACATATCATATATAGTCACATCCAAATGAGGGAGAAAACATAATTCAAATAAATATATTCCATAACTATAAGAAAATATCAGAAACCAATGAACTATAAAAGTATCCAAAACTCCAATGGACTAGTCCAGCCATAAAGCACCAGATCCAGCAACTACTCCTTGTGATGGAATGGATGAACTACCACTATCTCACCACTAGCTACCCAACATAGATTACAAGAAACCTCACCACCTCATTATGGGACATTGCCTTCCCCTGAAATAGAAGACTCACAAAGGTCTACGCACCACTGAAGACGTGTAATGGGTGTGATCTAACATGATCAACATGATCCCACCCAGGTGTTCCAAAAATATCATTGTATAATATTTCATATATTTTCATATAAATTAAAACATAGAACATTAAGCATTAAAACAATTTTATAGAAGACATGGTAAAAATTTCCATTTTAATCACTGTTCTAAATCAATGTAGGTATAACAATTTCAATTTACATTTTCCATATCTCATGCATATCATGAATAAACAAAAAATCCAATAAAAAAATAGAAGAATATATAACAAAACCAAGGACCATTATAATTCAGACTAGTAGACTACCTATACCACAATAAATCATTTTTAAAATCAATTTCCTAGAATATAGGTCTAGGAATCAACGGAATACCCCAAGAGTAACCCCCGAACAATGCCAATATCATTCACATAGAACACTTGACCTATGAAACAGTGTAAATACCATTGAAAGAACATCATGATAATCAATAATAAAATGGCTGATGGACTTAAGATAAAACTCCCACATAAGTAACCAAGGTATTCCAGGTTCTTGTTTTCATAGTTCATTTAAAATCTTTGAAAACCATTTCCAAAAAATTTCACAAGTCCGTTTAAATTCATATAAAATTCCCCTTTTTGTTCCATTTTTCAATATCTTGGAGAACCCCACTTTTCATTTAATTTTTTTTTTCAAATCACACAATACAGATATTCCAATTTCATCTATAAATTATTTTATAATGTAAGAAAAATATGGTTCATTAACATAGGCTAGAGACAGAAGCACAAACCTCAAATCTTGGATCGCACATTCCCATAGTGGGATCCACCAACAATGAAAACCCAATGCCATCAAATAAGGACTTAGAATCCAATCTACATCATAATATTGATTCAATTTAGAAAAGAAGGGGTCTGTGTAAGGGAAAAAACCCACATACCTCAGGAAAGAATGCCAATTGCACCATGAACAATAATGGAACAACCTCCAGAATGATATCAAACAAAGGGTTTAGAAGAAAGTATAAATAAAACCAAATATAGATCTATAGATTTGTTTCCGAAACCCAAGGGAACTGCCATCATTAATGAAAATGAAGGAATAAAAAGGTCTCTTAACTATCGATACACACCACAATGGAAATGTACATCGAATGTCAAACGGGTCAATCTAAAAGGAGAAGAGTCTCCCAAAATCTCATGGTAATCACCATGGGTTGAGTGAAATAAAGTTTTGAGAAAGAACCAAAATGATGCATCCACACACCTAATTTAAAAACCGTATGCGGTCTGTTGGAAGTTGTGTAATCCATTAAAAAAGGTTTAATTTAAAAAGTCTGACATATCCTAGAAAACCCATCAACTCGAATTAAAATCATGACCTTTAATTAGCTCATGAATTGTAAAGTCACTTCATTTCCTGAAAATATTCCTAGAGTGAAGTATATCATGAAATTCATTCAACAAATCTTACATGCAGAGTATCCCAGTTAAATGGCGTAAAATCATCATGTGGCCTATAGAAAAATCCAATTAAATATAAGAGTACAAAAATTCTATAACTTCTCTATGATAAGTATCCTCCCAATCCCTTCTCAGCCTTATGATGACAATGAAAAAGGGAAAACTATAATGAGGTTAAGGACGTTCTTGATAGATTGGTTATGAGATGTTACACCCTAACTCTAGTAACCTATAACTACTGTCTACATTATTACATTAACATTAGATACATGGTATCACATAATGAAAGTCTAAATAGTTTATTATTCATGGAAAAATATATATAAACATGAAATTCACATTAAATTTTAGACATAAAATGCATAAAATGTTTTCATTGTGAAAATTATTACTATTTGTAAAATATACCTGTATATCAATCAAAAATAGAATTTTGTGTCCAAGGGGAAAATAAAATATAATGAAGGGGTGAGCTCAGATTCTCAGTATGTGTATTTGAATAGTGGAATATATTATTAATTAATAATAATAATAAACTTAGAATGGTAAATAAATAAAACACATTCCATTTAATGAATAAACAAATCATAATGTGGATGGAATAAATTGTGATCAAATAATTCCATATAAATAATCGCATTATATTGAAAATTATCCTCTAATATTTTAGGTGTTAGAATAATCACCTAGAAATAACTGATCTCATAATGAGATAATGCATAAAGCTATAAATCTGAAATCATCAATAACATTCACAAGACAGTTTAAATTTTTGGGTAAAACCAATTTAATTTGGTCTAAAAATTTATGTTGTGAGACCTTTTGAAGAATCTATGGGATGTCTATAACCAGTCCTCACACATCACATACTATTTCCAATGAGTTTCTTATATTAAATTGGTTAACCTTAGTCAATATAATCATTCATTTTGAAAAACTAACGTATGAAATGTTAATTCATACTATAATAACCTTATCTTTTCATACATTGACATTATATCACTTTTTGGAATAATTAAAACATTACAAAAACGTACACCCAAAGACCATATTAGTATAATACTATTGGAAACATAGAAACATAAACATTGATACATATGCGATCCACATTTTCTCCCTCTAGGTTATTCATGGGTACCACCCTACATAGAAAAATCAAACTTAATACAAATATTCATAACCTCAGGAAGGAAACATAAAAAGTGGTGATCTCATATTCTTTGTAAGGGCAAATATGGGAGACATGTAATCGTAAACATCAGCATTGCAGTTTGAGAATGTGTTAATTACTTTAGAAGATACCACACTTCATATTAGAGATAATAAACCTAAATCATGCAATAAATATTGTTATTTCATAAGAAATGAATCTTAATGAAATAAATAACATAATACATGAAATCAAAACATAGTAATAGGACATGGAATTATGGAAAACACCTAATTATATAATATGATTTTCATAGCTTCTAAGGCATCGCTTCCACGACCATTTTAGTTGTATGGGTTTACTATACGTACCATCTTGGCAGTCCTAGTTCACTCCCATGGCCATATTAGTAGCATGATTTCACTCCCAATATCATTTTGGAAGTCATGATTCACTCCTATGGACATATTCTTAGTCAAGGTTCACTAGTAAGTCCATATTAGTCTATCTAATGAGATATAAATATTTAAGCAATACATTGGAAGGAAATATAGGTCCCTCCCATATCATAATTAAATCATATATACATGTTCTAAAAAATCATAAAAAATCATATCATAACCCACAAAATGAAATGGGTGTCATAAACCTGAAACCATACATTAACCTATGGAAAAATAAACATGAATCATAATCATTTCTTCATAGAATAACCTGTGAAAATTACAAGGTTTCATATACATATAACCCTTGAAAATAAGTGGGTTCCATAATCATCATGTCATAAATAAAAAAAAATTTAGATAAATAATATTAATGGATCCTTAAGATCATTTCCTGGAAAGGATTAAGTAACAACAATATATCTCTCCTTAGATGGGAAATAATTTTAAATGACTTTAAAAATACTTTTTGGAAAAAATTATCCTTTAACCTTTAAAAAATTCTTTGTAAAACCTTTTAAATATCATTTTTATGAAAAAAAAATGAAATCATATATAATAGGCATTGAAAAAAATTTATACTTTTCCCCCTTGAAAATATGTAGAAGAGCTTCAAAGCAATTTGAAATTAATTTTTCATTGAGAACATATAAAATAAGCTTTAAAACTTCTTAAAAACCATTTCATTAAAAAAATATTTTATAAATTTTTTCATACTAATTAACCCTCTAAACATGGAAATTTATTCTTTAAAAATTATAGCTGGCAAACTCATACATGTTATACGAGGTAAAAATAACACCCCAATTATACTGTAAATTTTTTGGAAAAGTGCATGGAATGGAAAATGCAAAAAGATTTTTTTTTAAAAAAACCCTTTTTTTAATAGGTAAACCAAGGGTAAAAATTCCTTTTAAATATCATATGATAATATTATAATATACTTGCAATAATTTTTTATGAAACATTTTTTTGATGGAACAATGATTTATTACTCGAGGGAGAGGTAGGGTCATATTTTCTTAAAAAGGATTTCTTAATTATCATAACTATGAATGAGTGGGGAAATTATACTAATACATGAGAAATTAAATTATAAATAGAGTATAATTAAATTCATGAGTATTATTGAAATAATTATAATAATATTTCATCAATAAAAACATGATCATAAACAATCTAAATAAAGATTGAGATTATTTCAATAAACAATTACTAGATGGTAACATTGAATCATACATCCCTTATAGGAAAAATAAATTAAAAGGAGATTAAAATATTATTAAAATAATGATATTAATGTTATAACACTTAAAATTAAGTTTAAACACCTAATATAAAAATATAAGAGTATAACATGGCACGTGTCTCAAAGAAGGAAAATTGAGACAAAATTACATTTCTGAATTGGTATCTTTTGAAATGTAAAACCAATGAAATAAATATAAAAAATGGTTATTTAAATACCAATTTATTTAAGTATAATAGGGATACAATAAATCCATGGGTATTATATACACCACACAAAATAAGTGAGTGGTAAATCAGACATGTATTTCACAAAAAGAAGAGTGAGATGAAATTCCCTTACTGTATTTCTTGACTCCCTTCGTACGCGTACATGCTTCCTATATAATAAAATTATGTTCATTATACATCAAATACATAAGAATATTATTATATATATTACCATATATGGATTATTATGACCTTATATTACCCCCTTTTTAACAATTCTATATTATTTTTTCACTTTGGGTAATATCCACTTTGTTCTTCACATGTGTCTTCATTTTTTTTATATTTGGTCCATATACTTATATCATGATTTAAAGATTGTAAAAAATAATATAATAATTATTTAAATTCATTATATATGTATTATAATAATCTATATTACATAGAATTATGAAATACAATACACCGTTCATTGAGATGGTAGGTCGTACATACACATGAACGATGTTTCCAATTTATTGTATTATTGGAAAAAAATGAAATATATGTATATATATTTATATATATCATTATTCAAGTTGAATTATTGTATCATATATTTCATATAATTTCATTTAACACATCCTTAATACATTCCATGTTGCGTGTAAATGAATCACATCACTTTGAGGGGGTGATAGTCCACACTTCTTCAAACAAAATTATAATATTTACCAAAGAATGAAACTGTGGAGATATGTGTTGTAAAATAATTAAATATTATTAAATAAATTAAAAATATAAAAAATATTATATAAAAATATATTTTCCATCACAATGTCCACCATGAGAGGTGGTAAAATAAAAATGAACATTCATAATTTTTGAGGTGGTAGTTAGTCATACACATACATAGTAAGCTCATTACCTATTAGATGGATCTATGTGTATTTTTTGGTCAAAATATTATAATATAAAAATTTAAGTATATTTTGGATAATTTTTCTGTATAATAATGGAATAAGGATATTTTCTGGGATTGAGAATTAAAATAAGATAAATGTGTTTGAGGGAGGATGTTACCTCTTCTATGGGTAATTCCTTTTGGATTTCACAAAAGTAATTCCATGAATTTCTCTCTGAAAAAAGGGATGATTCAAGGAGATACCAGATGGAAATAATGATTTAGATGTTCAATTACCAGAGGGGGTGAATTGCATGTTTCGAAAATGTTCTTTTTTAACCTTAAGGAAAACTATGTTTGACAAGGTTAAATAATGTAAATTCACAAAACCTTATTTTGTTCTACAAACTTGCTAGGTTCCAGAAATATGGTTCAGGAAATGAAACATAGGAAAAGTTTATAAAAAAATATTATACCTTAAAGCATATAGAATATTACTTATCAGAGTATACATAAGATCAAGAAAGTATATGAAATTTATAATTTATTCCTTTATCAAAATACAATGTAGATAAACTTGAAACAAAACAAGTAACATGTATGGAATCTTTTAACCCAATGAGTAGGGTATCCAACAACCATGGATAAATGTCCCTCGATTTATAATTTAATGAAAGTCTACCTTACCCACACCTAGGTTAATCCCTTGATAGGAATATCAGAGTCTTCCTTACTATCCCTGCAAGGCCTCAAACATCAAGGTAGTCCGCACCTCTTTTTACCTATCCATGGAAGCCCTCGATTGTACTCAGCAAAAATCCGAGTTGCACTAAGCATGATGAATAATATTTTCTTATGTAGAATGAATTAGAGAATCTCTATATATAGAAATCACTTCAGTAGTATAAAATATCTTGAGTGATCAATGGTATCTCAGTTGTTATGATCTTGTTCAAATGATCTCATATTTATAAGCATTTCCCTAATGGTTAGCTCCCTCCTCCAATGGTGAAATTCTTCCTTGAATCGCGAAGGGACCTCTACACATGTCACTCAAACAATAGTTAGTTAAAAATTGTTTGTATGAAATCATTTCATAACTATAATAGTTGTAAGAAAAATAAGGATTCTGAACCAAATCTAATTTTCCGGAGTCTAATGAAAAATAATGTTTAGAGTTGAAAAAATAAACACTTGGAGACTATAAACCATGGATGTTTGGATTCTATTTTCCAAAGAATTCGGAACCTGAAATCTATAGAATTTGGAGCCTAAATTATAATAAATTCAGAGTCTGAATTCTAAGGAATTTGGTCTCAGAATTAAAATGAATTCGGAGTAAGAATTATATTGAATTCGGAGTCAGAATTCAGAGGAATTCAGAGTGTGAACTCTGAAGAATATAGAGTCAGAATTTTAAGGAATTTAGAGTCTGATTTCTGAGGAGTTTGGAATCTTAATTCTATGGAATTAGGAGTATGAATTCTGAGGAATTAAGATTCTGTGTTTCAGAGAATTCTGTGTCTGAATTTTAGAGATTTAGTAGTCTGAATTTCAGAGAATTATGTGTCTGAATTTCTAAGAATTCAGAGTCTAAAAATTGAAAACTATATAACCAAGGATTTATGAGACTCCAAGGTTTTAGATTTGAAAACGAATTATATACATAGAAATAAAAATAGTTAGATTTAGGGAAACCATAAATTGAACAATGAAAATAATTATAAGTATAAATTTCCTTGGGGAAGGAAAATTTTCCTTATATAGATAATTTTTATAGAAAAGGAAATTTTACTTAAAATAGAGTGTTTGTGATTTTCAAAACATAGTATAATTGAAAAGTTATATAGAAACCTTATTGACTCAACATGAGTAAGGTAAGGATGTTGGAGAGATATTTGGTAGATCTTGGATGATAATAAGTGTCCTAGGAGGTGCATGGAAGTGGGATGAAGGGATGCCTTTTATATTAGAGGAGTGGCACTCTTCAAATATATTGGAAAAGGGAAACCAAACCAATGTTTTTTAGGGAAATTAGATCCAATGATGGTCCAAATTAGTTTCAATGGATTTTATGGTTGAAATATTTCCAGCCAAATTATTTTGTACAATTGTATGGTTCACGTTAGGCCATAAATTTAAGTTTTAGTCCCCTACTGATCAGAATTTAATCTTAATCATTGTAATTAATTTTAATTCAATTCACTAATATGTTTTTGTAAAAAACTATACTGATATTATTAGACATTATAAATTATGTTGATCCCAAATATAGAATACATTTTCTTAATTACTATCATATATGTTATAGAATATAATTCAAATTTAATCCCGCAGATGGAGCGACAATGCAAATTTTTAATTTATAAAAGTTCAAAATTTTCCTAGGTTTTTATAACCAATTTTAATGTGAGATTGCTTACAATGAAATGAATTGGATAAATTTATAAGAAATTGATATAAAAAACTATAAAATGAATTAAAAATTCATTTTAACCGTACAAATAAATTATATGAAAATGCAGTTTTGAGTTAAATTTCATTATTTTTCACTATTCATTAGAAAAATGAAACTTCATAAAAAAAAGATAAAAAATTCACCCTAACTTTATTTTTATGATTATATTTAAAAAATTATTTTTATTTTTACATATAAATTATATAAAAAATTTCAAATTTAGATTTAATATTGGGTTTACAATAGAAGGTGGTACAAGCGCGTTAATAAAAATATATTTTTTTATGAATAAACTTTTCTATGTTCTTATATTTTTCCTATTGAATATATTTGATGAATATTAAAAATATTTCAGTGAATTAGTCATATAAATATATATTAAATTAAAATCACTCATTAATTAAAATTAATTAAACTTCTTATGATAAAACAAATTTTTGAGCATACAAATAAATGTCTGATAAAATATTCGTTTTATATTCAATTAGTTCATTATAAATAATGAATTGATTTTATATTTGTGTAACCAATTTATTTTCATAAGTTATTTAATAATATTCATAATCATTAACTTAATGTATAGGTTAATTTTTAATATATTAAATAATAATATTTAAATAATATATTTCTGATTTATTAAACATAGTCTTGCATGTTATACAAGTTATCGAGGAAATTCAGTCTTACATGTAACGTAATCTAATAAAAGTGTTCGGTATAGATAAATATATCCTTTATATAGAATTTAGTGCATGATTGACGTGGCATTCTCTGTGCCACAAGCCTATCTTAGAACATTAATATATTTAAAAAAATTCATGTTGCGTGAAACGAACAATATAAAAATTAATAAATTAATACAAAAAAATAATTTAAAAAATATCATGGTGTTATATTCTACCCCTATTAAAAATAAATTCACCACAAAAATTCTAATGGGATATTTACAGTTTAATATTTTAATGTTCCTTTCTTAGAAACATATATCATATAAATTTATAATAAAACATATTTCTAAAAAGTAAATTTGGAAACCCAAAGGTCACCCAATGTAAAATATAACTAGGATTCCAATTGGGAGAAGATAGACATAGATTTAAAAGATAGACATGGAAGATAAATATAATAATCATGTTCTTATGGAGAGTGATGCTAAACAATGCCTAGAGAATGTTAACAGTCACATAATCCAAAATCTATGATAAACTAAGGTATCAGCTGATTCATCATAAAAAGAGGTAGTAGTTTATCTTTTTTGGTTTCAAGATTATTTTTCCTCATGTTAAATAATTTTCATGAATAGATATACTTGTATGATTTTAGGACAACCTCACCCTTTATTGTTCATTGATCCACTTCACCTATCTATGAAAAAACAATGGTGAAATTTACATTCCTAAAGCATTAAAAGATCATGAGATCCCTGATTTTATATCACACATGACTTCAATTATCATAAAAAATATGTTATTATAATAGGTTATCAAATATGCATAAATCCACATGTGGTGAGACAATACATTATTCTCAAAAAATACATCCAATTTTTAAATTAATCATTCAATAAATGGTTAACCCTATAACTTTTTTGAAAGATGAAAAAACAAAACTTTATAATGAAGGTCACAAAATCACCTTAACATTACTCCCCGATATATCACAATGTAGATCTGGCCTGTCACAACCCAAACATGTTAATACCATTATCATGTATTCTCTTGAAACATGGTAATAACCTGAATTACTATAAATCATTATTATAAACATTCATGTTTCCTTATTTAAAAGAATATTTTGGTATATTACATAAATACAAAAAAATTAAAACCTAATAGAATAAATCACTTGTTAACATGTCCTATGTTTTTTAAAAGGTAATCAATACAATCCAATTTAATTATTCCAATCCAAAATAAATTTATACAAACACAATTATCTTAACATAAGTAACAAATTAATGTTTATCTTCCCATAGTAAAAATATCAATAATTCATTCAATAAATTTTCTAGTCCGTAAAAAACATTCAACATAATCTTGTAAATCTTTAGAAAAATACATCAAATGATCAATCCATGAATATTAAAACGTTAATTATATATAATTATTGAATCCAAATACATAAAAACATTGAAAATTCCACTTCATCCATAATTCATAACAAGGATCACTCATAGGATTAGTTAATAGATATTTTCTTCCACATTTCCTCCATATTCTCATCCTCATCAAAAATATAAATATAACTCATAAGACCTTGAAAATTATCTTCATATTCTTTCCTCATAGGACATAAATTTTTATATTTACAATTCATTGCAAAGTTAAAGCATTTGAACTTTGATGACATCATAGGGACGCCAATATTAGCATCTGTTTGGTTAGTCGAACCCTTTATTTTTCCATTTATGTTTCTTGGTGTTCTTATTTTACATAGTCAAAAAAAATTCTTGTTCCCCTAAACAATTCACATAAGTGATTATTTCCTCAATCTTAACATAATGTAAACCTATTCTTTTATACTTCATGGTATCTATTACCTGAACACTCATCCAACTCATTCCTTCTCTTAATTAGCGACTCTGTGACTTGGTTAAGGTCACATTTTTGATCATGTTCCTTGAAAAATGATTACTCATTATCACAAAATTCATTCCTATAGTGTCCATCCCAATTGACTTCTCATTAGTGGATTCCCCATAAAATTTAATGATAATACCATTCCTTATAATTCCCTCCAATAGTTAAAACCAAAAAGCGTTGAATAAGAAATGATTATCATAGTGGGGAACCATATAATCAAGAGAATTCACTTATATAATGTCTAATTTATAAAATCCTAATTAATCCATGACAACATAGGTGTATCCGAGGTTATTCATAGCCAAAATATAATTAAATCCTTCATGATGGTACATGAAGAGTTTATGAATTCTCAATGTGTATCCCCCCGTTGTTCCAAACTAGGTGTGATGCAAGGCGTATTGTCATGTACTAGATTACTCCATGTTAGGCCCGAGACATCATGTTAGAGTTTTTACCCCTTGGTACATCTATAATAGAGACACATACAATACTATTATCTATAAATGTATGCATTTCAAGGAATCCATTGACTCTATCATTTACAAAAACTTGAGTACATTTTCATATATTTTTCCTTATCCTTATACTTATTCATAGACATGTACATATAGTTATCACTATGGTTTTCTCATCCTGTATTCAAAAGGATAACTAAATATTTTACCCAATACCATATATAAGAACCCTATCTTAAGAAACATTATCATTTCATTTCTTTTATGGAATACATAAAGCATTACGAAAATAGAAACCCAAAGACCATATTAGTTTATTGCATTTGGAATCTTAGAAACATAAATACATGTAAATAAGTGAGCTAAATAGTCTCCCAATATGTTATTCATTACTAGAATCCTTATTATTAAAATCATAAATAATAAAAATCTTCATAACATGTAGAAAGAAACATAAATGGGGTGAGCTAAGATGGTCGGCCAGGTTAAACAAGGGAGACATGTAAACCTAAACTTGAGCATAGGGGTATAATAACATTATCATAATAATAGAAGATCCAACCCTACATTTTAAACATCAAATAAAAGAACCATGGAGTTAATACTAGTAGTAAATAATGAATTAATCATATTGAAATAAATTAATTAATCAATGAATGAAGAATATAGATATAAGACATGGAATTGGGGAAAACACATAGAAATATTATATGACAAACATAATATCCATGGTGTCACTTCCCAGACCATATTAGTAATATGGGATAACTCCCCAATCCTTCTTTGAAGACATTATTCACTCCAATGGATATCTTAATATTAGGAGTTTACACCCCATACCATCCTGGTAATCATGGTTCCCTTCCCTGTCAATCTTTCAAATTAAGGTTCACTACAAAGACTATCTTAGTCTATCTCATTATATATAAATAATTACCCAATTCATTGGGGGGAGATATAGTTCCCACCCATATCGTAATGAAATCATACACATGTGTAGCACAATATTATAACAATCATAACACAACCCAAGAAATGAAATGGGTGCCAAAAACACGAAATAATACCTTAACCTATATAAAAAGAATTTTTTTCCTAATTATTTAATCAATGAATAACCTATTAAAAGAATAAGGATTCATAGACGTATAACCCATGGAATAAAGCGAGTTTCAAAAAAAATCATGTCATCAATGCATAAACCATTTAAAGAACAAATATGAATGGATCATTTATATCATTTCATGTAAAGGAATGAGTAACACTAATGGATCTCAACTTAGATGAGATGTAATATTTAAAGTTCTCCAAAAAAATTCTTGAGAAAATTATTCATTAACCATTAAAAAATTATTTTTAAAACCTTTTGAAAACCATTTTTACAAAAATAAACATGAAAACTTATAATGGAATCATTGAAAACATACTTAATGCCTTTTTCTTTTGAAAAATTGTATAGGAGGTTGAACGCCTTTTGAAAATATTTTTTCATCGAAATCATATAAAAGAATCATGAACAAAAATTTAAAATAATTTATTTGAAATTTTCACTAAAAAATAATTTTAAAAAATAACAATTTGAACACTAAAATGAAACATTAAACAAATGACACCGATTAAATCTGTACACATCTTATGAGGTAAAATATAACATTCCATTTGCATGATAAAATGATTAGATAATTTCATTGACCATAAAATGGAAAATGATTATTGTTTTAAACTATTTTTGTTTAAATGGTAAAATAAGGGTAAAAATTATTCTTAAATATTGTAATAGAATAGTACAATATTAATGGAAACATTATTATTAAACATGGTTTGAAAGGAATATAGATTTTTGACCGAAGAGAGAGGTACGGTCATATTTTCTTAAACAAATATTAATTTTCTTATGTACCAAAGAGTGGAAAATGGACCTAATACATAAATACATCATGAACAACCAGATGAGAAGAAAATACATGAATTTTTTTTTGAAAAATGGATCATAATATTTCTTCAATAAAAATGTGATCATAAATAATATCAATAAACATTGAGATTGTTTCCATAAACTCTTACCACATAGTTACTTGGAATCATACTCTCCATGTTGGAAAATGAAATTATATATAGCATAAAATATAATTAAAAGAATGATATTAATGATATAACATTTCAAAGGTAGTTTATACACCTTATATAAACTTATAGGTGAATAACATGGAATGTGTCTCAATGAAGTAAAATTGGGACAAAATTAATTTACCAATTTAGTAACTTTTGAAACATAAACCCCATGATAGAAGGATCATTAAAATTTTATTTAAATACCAATACATTTATTTAGAAGAGGGATATAATAAATTAATTCCTAGTATATACATCACACAATAGATGTTATTAATGAATAAGGAAGGTATCTTATAGAAATAAAGAGTGAGATAAAATTCCCCTTCCTTGTATCTTTTCTCTCTTCGTACTCATTCAATTTTCATATATAGTAAATTTATGTTTATTAAAAAATATTTTTAAGAATAATATAATTATATATAATACCATATATGGTTGATATGACCTTATATTACCCTCTATTTAATAATTCTATGTAACGGTTTCACTTCGGGTAATATCTGCTTTATTTTTCACATGTGTCTTACTTTTTTATATCATTAGAAATTATAATTATATCATGATTTAAAAAAAAATTAAAACAGATAAAAATATAATTTATATTCATTATAATACTATTATAATAATCTGTTGTATTTATAATTAACAAATTTAATACACATTTCATGGAGACGGTAGGTCGTATGTAGGCATGAACGTTGTTTCCATTTTATAGTAGTATTGGATGAAAAAATGACATATACATGTATATATATGTATATAAATAATTGTTCAAGTGTAATTATTATATCATAAATATCATATATGTTCACTAAAGACATTATTAATACATTCCATATATGGTTTGAATGAATCACATCACTTTGAGGGGGAGGTAGTCTACACATTCGCAAACAAAATTATCATAATTGTAGAAGATGAAATGTATAACTATATTTATTGTAATATAATTAAATAATATTAAAAAATATATAAATATCATAAATAATATATAAAAATATACTTTCCATCTTAATTTCCACCATGAGAGGTGGTAAAGGAAGAATGAATAATCAATTATTTGTGAGGCGGTACTTCGATGTACACATAAACAGTATATTCATTACCCATTATGTGGACGTGTGTGTATGTGTAGGTATAAATCATAGAATAAAAAAATCTAAGTATATTTAGGATAATGAATTTGTTTTATAATAATGAAATAATAATAGTGGAGGGGATGTACAATGAAAATAAGATAAAGGAGTTTGATGGAGTATATTATCTCTTCTTTGGGGAACTCCTTTTGGTTTTCACAAAATGACATCATTTGATTGATTACATTCCAAATGGAGGCTTAAAATGTGAATTCAGGTATTTATTAGATCTATTTAAGGAGATATTGGCTGAAAATAAGTGTCTTAAGGTTTTTTGGATTTTATAGAAGGGGAGGCCTTTTATAGTGGTGGAGAAGTGTCATTCTTGTAATATCTTAGAAAAGGGAAACCCCACCCACTTTTTTTATTGGAAGTGGATCTAATATTGGTCCCAAGTAGATACAAGGGATTATAAAATCAAACTATGTCTATAAATTGTTTTTTTTACAATATTTAATGCTATATTATCCATAATATTAAGGGTTAGTCCCTTGTTAAGCTAAATTTAATTTTAATCGATGTTATTATTTTTAATTACCTTCACTAATGTTTTTGTTAAAAATCAATGCTGAAATTTTAAGAAATTATATATTATTTTAAAAGAAAATATTTAATCCATTATTTAAAATTATAATAAAATAAGTGGTAGAAAATAATTTAAATTTAATCATGTAAATGGGACAACAATGTACGTTTCAAAGTAAAAACATTAAAAAGATTGCTATATTTTCATAACAGATTTAAATGTGAAATTGATTCCAATGAAATAAATTCAATAAATTGATAAAAATTAAATCTAATTAAAGACTAAAATGAACTAAAAATATAATTTATCCTTATATATAATTTATATGAAAACATTTTTTTAAAATTTTCAGTATTTTTCACTATTTGTTATAAAAATAAAACATCATAGAAAAATAAAACATTATCATCCTATGATTATTTTTACATTTATATTGAAAAATTGTTGTTTATTTGGACATATAAAAATTTCAAATGTTCTAAAATTTATATTTAAAATAGGTATTCTATCAAAAGGCGTTAAATGTACCTTAATAAAACTATAGGTTTTTATGTGTCAAAATTTAGTTTTTCTTATCTTTTTTCTATTGAATATATTGGATTAATAAAAAAAATATTTTTTTGAATATATAATATATATATTAAATTAATATGAGTCACTACATCTGATTAAATTACTTTATAATGATAATAATTTTTTTGAGCATAAAAATAGTTTGATACAAAAATAATCTATTTATATTAAGTTGTTTAATTGTAAATAATGAATTAATATTAAATTTGGGTAAAACATAGGTTTATATAAGTTTATAATACTATTATTAACCTTTAACTTAATGTCTAGGTTAATTATTTATCTATTAAATAATAATATTTTAATAATATGTTTTTATTTGGTAAAAATCGATCTTCTGTGTTACACAAGATGTCGAGGAATGTTGGTCTTGAATGTAATGTAAGATAACCTCATTATTCCTTATAGAGAATGATAAACATTATATTTCATGTAGTGCATGATAAAAATTGCATTTCATATAATCAAAGCCCAACATAGTTCTTTAATATATATAAAATAATAATTTTCAGTGTTGCGTGAAATGAAAAATATCTAAAAGAGTAAAGTATTTCACAAAAATAATTCACAAAATCTTGTGGTGTTACAGTTACCCACCTGAAATAAAAAATTCATAAACCACTTGGAGCAATATGTTTAATAGTAATAAAATTTTACATACTCATAAAAATAAACATAAACCAACAATGTAATGTATAAGGATGATATAAATATAGCATATATGCAATGGATAATTATTACAAAAAATGGTTGATGTAGTTGATGAATATAAATAACATAAAAATTTCATTAAAAATGTTTTTGATGAGTATTTTCTTTTGCACATTGAAAATATCTCTTTTAAATTAAATGATCACAAAAAATATAAAATAGTTTTCTTTGGAAAAATTCCCTGAAAACATGAAATATAGGAATTAAAATATTGATTAGTCATAACAAACTAAAATTTCATTGACCCCAAACATGTTAAAGAAATGATTCCTTTCACTATTTTGGTAAAATTGAAACAGTACTTTTTTGGAAGATTATATGAATATTACATTAATTTTTTTAAAAGTAAAAATTGGTAAAAATGTATTTACATAACTTTAAAAAGGGAAAAAAGTTTTTTTAAATTTTTGTAAACATTTATTTTGATGAAAAAATATTTTCAATCAAAATAAGAAATAAATTCAGGTTTTCTTAAGAAAAATTCACAATCATTTTATGTACCAAAGAGTGAAAAAAGTTACTATAACATGAAAATGTTCATAAAAAATATATTATAATAAAACAACACTTATTTTAAGATTTAAAAATCAAATAATTTTTCCAAGTGAGGCATAAACAAAGAAATTCAAAAACAACATGAGTTTATGAAATAAACCCTTACCACATTTGTATCATTTGAGTTGTAAGTAATATAAATGAAAGAATCTAAAACATATACACTAAATATAATGAATATAAATATATTAATGATATTACATACAAAAATGGTATTTATATACACCAAAAAAAGGAATAATTGGCGAATAAGGTCTATGTCCCATAGATGTACAAGAGAGATGAGAAACCCTTACATAAGTTTTGAATTACATTATATGTGTCTGAAAATCATGTATAATAAATATTGATTTATTATAAATATATTAAAAAAATCATATATCATATATCATATATTATTTACTTATATTCTTATATCACATTTTTATTAACAATTCATTGTGAAACCCACCATTTCAGGTGATAATTGCTTTGTTTTTTCATGTAAGTATTAGTTTGATAATTTTGGCACTTTTAATTTTATCATTATTAAATAGTTTCAAAAAAGATTTAAACTATAGATATAAAATATATATTTATTTTATATTTATTTATATTAATAAATTAATGTTTGATGTACAAAATGGATTACACCATTCTTGGAGATGGTAGGTCGAATGTACGCAAGAATGACGTTTCCATTTTTCTCAACGGATGGAATTAAAGGAAAATAATTTTTAATAAATATTTAAATAAACATTATTATTTCATATATTTATTATATATTATTCACATAAATCCTTATTAGAATCAATGTGAAAATAAAATGAAAAACATTTCACATCCCAACGAGGAGGCAGTAGTCACCATGTATGCATAAGCAGTGTTATTGTTTTCCAACAGATTGGAATGTAAGACATTATAATGTGATATAATATATAAATATGTATTTTTATAATATAAAAAATATTAATTAACCTTTACCTTAGTGCATATCATTTAAATAACTACTATGAAATGAATAACAACTCTTTTCAAGGCGTAGTCTATTGTACACACGAGAAACATTATTATATCCATAGTAGAAAAGAAAGTAAGATGGTATATGAGATATAACAATTAAAAAGTTATAATATGTTCATAAATAAAATATAAATATTTTAAATAAATCATTATAAACATCTATTAAAGCTTGTTAATGAAAATGAATTACATCGGTTCGTGAGGCGGTAGTCCGCCATGCACATGACATATAGTTTCATTTCCTATTAGATGGAGGTGGAGAAGGATTTAGGTTATTAAATTAACATAATGAAATATAATTATATAGTACTTATTTTTTAACAATATTTTGATATTAAAATAACTTTTTATGGTGGTGTAAGAATATATAAATCAAATTCACATGTTTCATACTTTTACATCTCTTTATAAAGCCTCTTTTGGTTTATACCTAAAGCCTTCTTAAGTAGGAATCCTAATAAATATGATTCCTCTATTATGTATGTAGATAATTAAAGAATGTATTTGCATAGAAATTAAATGATAAAATGGGTTCTGGAAGTCTTATGTAGGGAGGAGAGGGGTGGCCTTTTATAATTGGAGAAAAGGACACACATTGAGTTTTTGAAAAGATAAAGCAATACACACGTTTTAATCACGATAAAATCCATATAAATGGTCCCTTATATATATATATATTAGGGTCTAAATATGGAAATTAAATTGGGTTTGGATGAGTTTTAGATCATTCTAAACCCTTATATTCATAGTTTAACCCCACTATAAATGGTTTTTTAACTTATGTCTTGAAATTTATTTTTACTATTTCACAATTCATTATGATTGAAAATAAAGTTAGAAGATTTAGATAATATAAAATAAACTGATTCCAAATATTGAGTCCATTTTTCCTATTTCAATTTAGACAAGTTTATAAATTCAATTTAAAATTAACCCATAGATTTGATGAAAGAGTAGTTTTATAAATAGAAAATTCTATGAATTATAAAAAAATTTTACATCAAAATTCTATAGAAAATTTGTTAAAATGAAAAAAAATTAATTAAATTTTAGTATAATTTAAATATTTTCACATGGAAACTAATTTATAATTATTTTTAACTTTGTAAATAATTTAAATTAAAGATCATAATTTAATAAAAATTGGTATTCTTTACTATTTATAGAAAAATTTACATTTTTAGAAAAATAAAAAAATTCACCCAAAGATAATTTTCATGCGTAAATTTCAAAAAATATATGTATTTATGTTTTCAAATAAAATATATAAAATTGTAAATAATGAATTTTATAATATCTTTACATAACATATATAAACCACCTTTTAGAAAAATAGTGCTTTTCATAACACATTTATTTCTATTTTAAATGTTTCTTATATTATTTTTAATAAATATGAAACTATAAAATTTATTATATATATGTGGAGACTATATAATATTAATAATTTATTTATTAATATTCAAACCTTACAACATAATATATATGTTATAATGGTCAGGATTAATTAATAATATTTTTATGGAGTATTACATTTCACTCAAACTTGATGTTTCATGCATTTCATGCTATCTAAGAGATTGAATTTATTTAAAAATGAACATTTGTTAAACTATTGGGGTGTTACATTCTATAATAATCATTGTGTAATGTGTCTTATAGGCAAGAAAATATGATGATTCTATTTTAAAATATCATGGTGTTTCAATTTATTACATTAAAATCATCATTATACATGATTTTAATATAAGTCTATTTTTAGGATTTAAATAAAAATCAGAAAAATGTATTGATTTGCATTATGTTTTTCCATTTTAAATAATTATAACAACCACTAATGAGTAATGATTTAAATGAAATTCATAGATTATATACCTATAAGTATTAAATTAGTTTAATTTAACTATTATTATTTGTCACATAGTTATTATAATACCATCTTATTCATGAAAAATTCATTTCTTATAAAACTGTTTTTTTGAAATGTATTCTTTTTTAATTTTAAATTTAATTCATAAAATTAAATAATTTTAATTTGATATAAATAATTAATTATTTTCAAATAGAATAATTAACATTATTATATAATGTTACCTTTATTTTTTGTCATAATGAATAGTTTAAAAATTTACCATGGTTAAAGTAAAAATTAGTTTACCAGTGGTTTGGGGGGTATACTACAGAGGTAAATCGAATAACTTGTTTAAAACATGTTTATTTATAATTATAGGGCTTTTTAATAGCCTTATATCTCTTATAATGATATTTTTTCCAATTTTTTTTGGCACTTGGGGTGAGAGTGATGTCCCATTGTTGAATATTTTGGGGTATTTACATAATCGACACACCTCAATTATAAAAGGGAAATCCCTCTGGTAAATTATTTAAAAATGTCTACTCATTTTATCAAAAAAATAGAAAAATCTATCACCAACACCCGTATAAACATTATAGGGTTTTTGGTTTTCCAAAAATACTAGCCTTAGTGTCCTTAATGGGAGATCCAAAGGAGATTTTTCTAATAAAATTCAATCATCTTAACAAATATCTTTATTTATCATACTTCTTTTACAACCATAAATTATTTCTTAAAAATTAAAACATAATAACACCCATATATCTCATATACTGAGATTTTATTATGTTAATTTAGTAATATCTATCCATCTCATCCTTCATCAAATGGGAAACAAAACTATTTCTCGTTTGTATGATAAAATGTTGCCCTGTCAACCAATATGACACATTTTACATCATAACTATTCATGGGATGAAATAATGATGGATTTAATTTATATATATATAATATTTATAATATAATTTTTTTTAAGAAATATTTATATCACATATACCTTATTACTTTCCATTAATCTTAGATTACTATAATGTCACTCATGTGTACCGAAGATTACTACATCACGGAGCGTTGTAATAAATTTTTCACATACTCATTACATGGATTTCAATAAGGAAAAATTTAAAGAATATATGTGATATAAATGAAATTATTTTTTCCTTAATAATTAATATATCACCAACTTATTTACCCCACCACCTGTTATAATATGATATCATTGCTTGTGCGTATGTATGACTTTCCAACTCTTTGAAGAAGTGGGCTTCTTTATCCATGTAAAAAATTAAATGATGGTTTTTAAAATTGAGAAAAATAATTCAATATGATATTTATATCGTTAATATAATTGTGTAGATGATGTAACTATATTATATAGAAAGGTTATATAACATGCATGAGAAAACAAGGTAGTTAAAATATAAAATAATAAAAATAAATGATTATTAACGAAGAAGTGGTAAGATATGATAGTATGATTATTTTTTATATTATATTCGTAGATATGTTGTTGGAATAAAATTATAACTTCATTAATACCCTGATACATGATATTAAAGTGTGTTCAACCCAAAATAAATATAAGGTAAGGGATTTCATCTTAATTTCAATTTCATTGATACACATTTGTTGATATGAACATATTCAATTTTATGTAATGTATATACTTACAATTTGATATATTTAAAATGAATATATATTTATTAATAATTCTTAATATTTCAATACATGTTTATTTTTTCAGGGTTCTACATTTTTGAAGCTACTATAGTGGAAATAATCCAATTTATAATCTCACCTTCCTTTTAAAATGATTTTACTTTCATTAAAGGAATATTATAATTTATCCTTAAAAATATATAATAATTTTCTAATCCTTAGTACATTTAAGTATTATTAATATTTTCAACCAAATTTTACTCTCTTCAGAAATATTTTCAATAAAATAAATATTTATAATAACAATTGGATTTATTTCCAAAAAGATCAGATATAGTTTTCTTTCATACCAATGATTCCCAGCATTGTTTTAAGAAAGTCCATTAATTTACTCAAATTATTTATTATATAGTTTTTTTGTTTCCGATGAAATTATAATTTTTCAAAAAGATATATCTCTATTATTTTTAAAAAGGGTCATTTTGAGAAAATGTAAAAAAAGGATGTTTAATATTGCATACAACGAAAACAAATTCCCTCACCCTCATAACCAATTTACAAAATGAATATTTTTTAAAAATTTTAATGGTATGAGATTGAGAAATATTTTTTAAAATATTATTTTAAAATATCACTTGCATTACCTTTATTCATCCAAAGTAAATGATTCTGTTTCAAAAACTTATATCCTTGATGAAATGATTACCTCCTCTCATTTCATGATTAGTTTTGTGGTTGTTAACTTTATCACAAGTCAATCACTTTATTTTGATCATTTTCATTAGAAATTATATTTCTATTACATATATATATTCTTTGTATCATGGATAGTATTATTTTTTAAACCATATACCATTTTATATACAATGTTTATTTTGAATGTTTTTTGATTATCTATGGAAATATTGATAAATCTGTACTATATACAAAATATTGATATTTTATTATAAGATTTATAATTCATGAATTAAATAAAATTTTCAACATATGATTAATGATTAAGACATAGAGTTCTTATACGGGTCCTATAATTATATATGCCCTCATTGCATCAGTTGGTCTCATGAAAAAAATATGTTGACTAAATTAAATGGATTTTTACACACAATTTTAAATAGTATTGTGAATGGTCTTTACGATATAGATACCTTGATGTTACAGATCATGGTTCCAAATATTAATCACTTCATTAATTGGGAAATTAATTTATTACTATACATGGTATTATTTAATTAATATTATCTATGGATAAATTTTGTGCTCAAGTTATTGATTAAACGGAATATGTGTTCAGTTATTTACCTTGTCAGATTAATTATTCATTATCCAATCATGATATTTATTTTATTGAATAAATATAATTTGTGTTTAATTATCTTCCATGACATATTGATTATTTCTTTTTTATTATTATTTATTTATTCAAGAAGGCATCTACATTATGTAAATCATACTGAGAATATCAACTCAACTTTTTTTTTGTTTCCATTACCTATGATACGATGAAAAAAACAGTCACTGAGTTCAAGGACAATTATTATTTTACATTAACTATATTATATTTCATATTTTAAAATATAATTCAAGACTCATGTATATAATTAGATTACGAAGATAATTAAACTATTTGGTCCTTTGTGAGGAAATCTCTTATATCTAGTAGTAATGTAATAATGTATCCATAGTCTCTAGGATACTGGGGTTGAATTATTTTCATTATAATATATCATAAATTTGTTTTCACATTATACCATTCTTGACATACCCTACCTAAAACCATTATACATTACATGGTGAAAAGGAACATAATAAATGGAGACCTCATATGCCGAGTAATGTTAAAAATTAGCGTTATTAATTTAAGAACACTTTCATGAATAATATATGCATATGGGTATGAGATCATGATCATAACTTTTGATGTTCCTAGCCAAATATAAATAGTTCATAAACACGTCTGATGGCATAAAACCTTATCATATCAAAATACATGAATCATAAGAGTGAGTAATCATCATAAATCAATCATGTACCATATATTCAAATCATATGCATAAAAATGTCTCATAAGAGTATGTCACCATAATATTCAAAGAATCCATATCATTTCTCGGTTTTAACTACTAATACCATCATATCATTTTGTATTAAGCATAAAAAATGTATCCCATATCATAAAAATCAAGGTATCACCTTATATTTCCCATATCATTTTGGATTATGCATCCCTACCAATTTCCTATAATGGATTAACCATGTCAACTCCTTTACCAAAATTATATCATGAGATATAAGCCTTTAATGAATGAATTAGAGGTCTTTAATGGACCCACACAACACATAATAAAAACCTTACATGTGTGTGTGATAATATCTTAAAACATTCATCATTTCATCAAATAATTACCCAAATAAAAGAAATAGGTTTGATAAATATCTCATGAATTCATCATTGCATAACCCTTGTAAAATGAATGGGTTTCCTAAAAATATCATTATCATAATCATAAACCATATAGAAAAAGAATAATTATGTTATAATTGGAACTTATCCCTAATAAATAAATATAAATATCAATGAATATTATTATAGATGAAAAATGTTTATAAAATAACACTAGAATATATAATGAGAAAAATATCTATTTCATTTGGAAACCAATTATTTAAAATAGAAAAGTATTAAAAATAACATTGAAAAATTTTCTTTGAATAGAAACTCTCAATCATATAATGTAATACTAAAATAATTGAGTGTTCATGCTAACATGAAATTTCGGTCATGTTATAATTGTTAAAACAAAGGTTTTGTTCCCAATTTAAATAAAAAGATCATTGCTCATAAAATGAAATTAATATAATTTAAAAAAATAATAAGTAAAAAATAAATAAAATACAATTTACAAAATCATTAAATGTATTCCAAATATATTTATAAAAATATTTAAGAAAACATGGATATGGAAGAAAAGGGTTTTCTGACCAACAGAGGGAAAATAAGACTAAATTTTAATAAAAATACTTTTGAACCATTTTTAGTATAAAAGAGAAGAAAATGGTACCAAAACATAATTTTTTTCAAAAACACATTGGATAAGAAAAAATGGATTTATCTGATAAATATCACATAATTTCCTAAATTGAAATTGAAGCATATTCAATGCCGATTAAAATTGGATTGAAACATAAATCCCATACCTAATGTCTTTTATTTCTTCATAAACCATAAAACATATATATAATAAATATATATTTATTATAAATTTATTACATTAACATGAGAATATATATAATACCATATATTTCATTCTTATAATATCTTATCACCTTTGTTCTAACAACTCCATTAAAATAGAATCATTAGGGGATGAATACATCATTTTTATTGAGTGCTTCAGTTTGGTATCACTAGTACTTGTACATTGATCATGGTTAGATATTCTCCATATTTTTTGTTATTTAATTTTTGTAATATTTATTTATTACATATTATTATATCAATCCATATAAAATTGATAATAATATTGAATTACGTTACTTTATGGAGAAGGTAATTTATGCATACACATGAACGATGTTTCCACATTTTGATTGATGAAATTAAATAAAGGAAAGTAATAATTAACCATTAAATAACTAAAATAATATTATATATATTAATTAATTGTATCATTATAACCATTAATTTTATGATGTGATGAAAACAAAAATGTATCACTTAATGGAGGTGGTACTCCACACCTATGCACGAGCAATGTTTTCTTTTCCTATATGATTTATAATAGGTGAATAATGCATGTTCCTTGATAATAATAAAATATTATTATATAAAATATGTATATGTAGTTTTTTTAAAATTGATACAATATATTTAGATGAGGAAAAAGAAGAAATATACTTGAAAGTACTCATTTAAGAGTTATACCTCTTCGTTGAGAAACAATAATTATCTTACAACTTAATCATTGAACGGATGGTATTTCCAAACTAATAGAAGCTAAAATGCGTGGTTAAGGAATATATGATGATTTTACCATATAGAATCACTGGAATAGAATTGTAAATATTTATGAATAATGAAGTTGAGAAGGTACACTTTTATAAGTGATGGTAGGGGAACCTGTGGAATTACATGTTGTATTAAATTAATATAAATTAACATTAGGGTTAAAATTGATATATTTAGAATATTTTAAGAGGATATGTTAAAATATTACCATAGAGTAATATTTATATAATTTTAGTTGATGTTTTATCCCTTATATCTTAGTTTTAATGCCTCTTGAACCCTTTTGACAATTATCATTATATCAAATGTTTTTTACTCTTTATTAGTTGTGAATGTTACTATAATAGGAAAAGTGACCCATATGTTGAAAATGTTTTATATTCTAGACAATATACCATTCATATGGAAAAATATAATTTTTTATCAATGTAAATCCTTTTAATAAAATATTATTAACATAGGATACCATTGACATAATTTTAGGACTATTAAAATATTTTCGAATAAAATAAAACATAATTGAAATTGAATTTGAATAAAATATTTTAAATCATAATTTTTATATAAATCATAAATTTTTGTGGAATAAAATAATTCATCCATATTATATTACATTTAATATTGTTAAAATCATTTATTTTATTTTTCTATTACTTGATCAAACACTTTGTTGATTTTTTCTAATCCTTTAATGTAATTATTCCATCACTAAATTTTAAAAAAAAATAAATTATGATGATAAAAAATTTGATTCATCATTAAAATAAGTATTTAGATCCAAATGTAACCCTTTGTTTTCCTTATGAAATTTTTTTAGAGATATTTAAGTCAAAAGTGTGATATTTTATATTTGTCCTTTTATTAAAAAAAATATAAAGGTAATATTCAATGAAACATGGAACAAATTTTCCATTTTTAATAAACATGTATTTTAATGGATTAATTACTCACATAAAATAGGATAAATGAAAGCGTTATAGAAATATTAAGGCCTTACCCCAAATATTTGACCCTATTGTACCCATTTTACCCTTATCGAGGTGACAAATATTTATAAAGGTTACTATTAATAATGAATGAATAATAATAGGGAACTAATAACCAAATTTTATTTTCCTATTTCACAAAATTGCATCCATTTTCCATTAATTAATTTCTATAATTTTGAAAAATGCAATTAAAATAGTTTTTAGAAAATTTATTTTTTATTCATAAAAATAGATTTATTCTTATACCATGATTTGAGAAAACCATTGGATGGATATTAAAAAATTAGATTGAACATAGAATTTTTATATTTCATTAATACCATTCATCATTACTAATTAAATAAATTTATTTTCATAAAAACCCATTGTATGCATAAATTATTTTTTTCAGAAAAACATTGCCTTTACTTTGAAATGATTTTATTTTAATTTCTAATCAATTTATAACCGTTGAATTATTATTGTCAATGTGTACACCATGATTTTATGTATTGTAGTTAGAATTACTGATACCAAACAATATAAATACAAGTTATTGTTAATATTTCAATATTATAATATGGTTCAATTAAAATTGGTGTTGCGTGTAAAGTAAACTACCAATGAAATCAAAATTATGTATAAAGAACAATATCATTACATATTAGGGTGTTACATCACATTGAACTAGTCCCTTGACACCTATCCCCACACCAGTAATCCAATCTCATCATCTGTATAGTTTCATGGACCAATCCACTCAAGACCATCCCTATCTAACAAACCCATCACACTGAACACATTAGCTAACTCATCTCATTTATGAATGTGACCACTAAATCCCTCTCACTACAATTGGTATCTACTCACTAACAGAAAGAAAAATCCACACCCCTTAGTTTCTCCATAAATTATAGGCTCTATCTTACCCATATATCAATAATCCAATAAAAACCACATCAAAATAAATCTCCCAACTGTTCCCACTAATTGAGGACCATCTCGAGCTACCTCTATTTGTCCCCCGTGAAAAAACAAATGAAATGTCACTAATAATTCTCCCACAACATTCTATGTCTGTGTCATACATTTCACTATGAGATATCTCAATACATATCACAAATAAAATTCTTATCTAACATACTACATCTACTCTAGAGGACTCATTCTTCTCATATCCATAGAAATACCCAAATCCACAATTAAGCGTGTGTCCCATATCACATGTGAGATGTATGACAAATTCACCAAAAAAATAAACTCCTAAGACTATCATTCCTATGAACTATACTTTTTATACTCATCCTAGGATTCATATGACATACCTCACATCACAATACACTCTTTATCTCTCTCATTAACTCAACTGACTTGTCTCTCATTAACTCAACTGATACCATCATCGGGTTATCTAGATAACCCAATGTGATAAGGTGAACATATACCAATCATAATAGTCTCAAATATATCCTATCTATTTTTCATAGGGTACTTTTACACCATATCTATTTCACTATAATTCACAAAAATATGTAGGCATGGATACACCTTTGTAAATATGCATACAAACTTCTATTAAAAGGACTACCTTCCACCATATAGGATTTATGGTCCTCAGCAAGCTCCTACCTCCCTTATCAAATCCAATTATGACTCTTCCATGTTTTTACCTTCACCTGAGCTCCTATACCATGCCATAATCCTCAACTAATTTACTAAAAAATATTTAAAATTAAATATTCACTTTAATATAAATAGTTATATTCATTGAAAAAACTCATTGGGCATCATCGTGTTTCCAAAACCTCAGCCAAATACACCTGGATGGGTCATGGTGTGGCCCCTACACCATAATATAAAAAATCACTATCATTAGAAACCTTATCAATCACCAATTTCATTAAATTTATGAAAAAAACCATAATAAAATCACCCAGAAATATGCCTTGAATAAAACAATGAGAAATAATATGTGATCACCATCCCATGATATCCTCTATCCATCACATGAAAAATCCCCTTCATACTCACCCAATTCCACCATAATCTGGTGGAATTTACCCTAACAACCTCACCCAAATCATAATAAATAAGATGTATAGAAAAATAAAACAAAAAATAGAATTTAGTGGGCTATAAAACACCTAGAATGAATAAAAAATTACAATAACTTGTCCCCTTTAAAGGGGGATGAAATGGGGGTAAATAGGGGATTGATCTATCTAATTTATCCATATATTGACACCCTTTTACCTAAAATCCTAATAGAATTATTGGTAATTTACTATTCATAACCAATTCTAATATTAGATTTTTTGGCCCGTCATGGTTTTACCATTTGGGTGATTGAAGGATTATCATTGTCTCTAATAGGGCCTGGAGTGACCCTCATGGGTTTTGGCATGACCACCCCGGGTACATAACCAGACCGTTGTCCTGTCTCCATTACGGAATCACCCCTTAGGACCATGAAATGACCTCTACAAGGCAGGGTAACCCAACCATTTCTCATCATCATCTTGATATGACTGATATGGATCTCAACACAATTCCCCTTTTCCAGGTGAGACCGAATCCCTAATTAAAAGGAGACCAATTCCTCTACAGTGAAATGACTCCTGATCGCTCTCATGGTGTGACCTTCACACATTTTTCCCCATCACCTCCCTCTCATAATACCACCATTGAGTTCACTATAGGCTATGAAGAGACATTATGTTGTTTTTATATTTTAACAAGGACACCCGACCGTACATCAATAACCTTTAATCTATCACTTTAAGATATTCTAACCCTAAAAATTATTATATAAATCCCAATTCATAAAATAACCCATTTTATGGACCAAAATTTTAAAATATTCTCAAAAAATAGTATCTATAAAATCCATGGGTAATTACAAGAGTATATAGATGGATCCTTCAATAGTGGAGTTGATTAAAGATTGGTATAGGACTACCACTATGAATAAGAACCATAATTTAATTGGATTTTATTCATATTTAGGTTTCCTTATGGTAAATTTCACCTAAATTCCTAATAAATTGTCCATGTTATCTTGAAATAAAATAAACTTCATCATGACATATGGATGTTTAAAAAACATCAAGGAGTTTATGTAAATTTTTATCATTGCACCTATACTATCTATATAATACAATGGGGAATAAATTTTAATATATATTTATGCATTAATTATGGTATTTTAATGTTTCCTTGTGAAAATTATTGTGGTGGTAGTATATTACATACATTAATTAATGGTCCATAAGAAATATTTACCCACCACAAGATCTATAGGTAGAAACAGTAATACTTGAATTAACGATATGGATTCATTTTCTCTCTGGTGAATACTATGATATATATATATATACTAATTAAAATATTTATAAGTATAAATGCATAGAAAATGAGTTGAACATGATCCAAATGAGATGGATAGAGTTGATCCTAGAATATGACTACTCAATATATTACCACCCTGATAAGTAGAACCTGGTGGATTATGCTCTAAGTAGGATTTATCAAGATACCATATCAATTAAAATAATATATAATTAAACAGCAATCAAATATTTTTGATGGATGGTAGTTAAAATGATTAGTGAAGAGGACAAATAATATTTTCCTATCTGATTTCATAACCATCTATCTATATTAAGATCACATAAGCACTGAAGTTGGATATAAAGCTACAAAAGAAGGAATGGAATATTAGATAATTAATCTTTTGTAATAATGGAATTTTATGATTTGGGAAACAAATATATATCCCTTAAATATGATAATATAATGTGATATTAGATAACACACATAAATCATCATTCCTAATCTATCATGGAAGCACAAATATGTATAGAGATCTCAAGTATCATTTATGGGGGTACAACACAAATAAGGATTTTGTAGAGTATATATTTCTATTATTCATATGCCAAAAAGTTATTTTTGTATGAAATATGTCTATGATTATGATGAAACAATTACCCAAACGTGAATGGTAATTTGAGAATACCACTATGGCTTCAGTTTTAGGTCACCCTAGGACTTCTATGAAACATATTTTCATTAGGGTGTTAGTTGATGAAATTTTGTTGTAATAACATTTAATTTTTATTAAATGAGATTTATCACTCAATAAAACTTCTAAGATGTACATAAAATGGTAAGGCTATTTAGAGTAACAAATTATATTATTTAATATCATTAGTATAGTTTTATCATAATGTTATGGAGATATCTTCAACAAGAATTAATTCCATAGTTGAGCATTAAAACATATTATAACCCTAAAACTGCTAGTCAGTCTAAATATAATATTTAAAGCCTATAATATATATTTATAACCCATTCACTATATTTTAAAGGATATTGGTTTCATCCCCTTCCCCTAATATAGTTCTCATATAAAAAAGTTCCCATTCTAGCATTAATATGGAACGATATGAGGATTTTGTTTTTGTGAATATGTACAAAACTCAATAATGTTGGGATAAATCTAGGGAGTGTAATATTGTGGGACAAGATTTTAATAAATATATATCAGTTAATATTAAACCTATTTATCAACATATTAAAACTACTCAAAGTTAATAGAGGAGGTATACTAATAATCCTTGGTGGTGTTTGGATTTTGGAGTTAGAGACTAGGTGTTACTTCAAATATCAACATGGAAGTGGGTTGTGAGTATTGATATTAAGATAATGTACATCCCTAGATACATTGAATCATTAAAAATCAACATTCATATAGGGATAGTGTCTATACATATTTTACTTACATCGAACCGATCCTATGCGCACAATGCGTTTTATGAATCAATTCAAGGAATGTACGTACTTGATCATTCACGTTTACTAAACTCAGAGGCTATAAAGATGGAACATGATCTATTTTATGATATAAAACCTACATAAATAATTATTTATAAACATAAAGTAGAATGGAAACCACAAAACTAGTTAATGTTCTATAGAGGAGTTATAACATTGAGTATGAAACATGGGAACGCAATGATGTAACGAGTAAAAATTACCCTAAAATTTTTAACAGAGTAAAAACAATTTGAGGGAGAAATCCTTTTAGGGGTAGAATGTAAAAGACCACATATTACCTAGGTATATACATTTAAGTAGATAATATGTGTTCTATATATTGTGATATGTTCAAAAAAAACTAATGTGAAAGATGACTTATTATGGTAGAATATAACAATAAAAAATTAAATACATTATGAAATAACTAAATGCAACATAATTAGTAAATTTACTAAAGGAACAAAACCAAATGTAAATAAATCTACTAAAATACTGATATTCTCATTATTAATATCAACCATGAAGATAACACCGCAAAATATATGTATAGAATGAGTAAAAATAATAAAAATAATATTGAAAATTAAATTTTGTAATATGATTGACATTTTAGGGATTTCTAAAAGTATATATATTGGAATATAATATGACTATTATATATATGGTCATTGAACATATGACTGTTGGACATATGACCATTGGACATATGACCATTGGGTATATGGTAATTGGACGCACTTGTAGGTACATTAATGTTTTATTATTTTCATTTTAAAATTTAATAATATATAATTCATTCGTAATAAATATTTTTTGAATGACATAAAAAGTTAACAATTAATTAAAATTCATTATTATAAAATTATATAAATATTAATGGATATATATTTTATTAAATAATGTTTTGATTTATTTTTAAAATGTATACAATTATTCAAATACCTATTGATTAATACAATTTAATGGCTATAAGATAAATATTTATTAAGTAGTCATTAAAATCGTTTATTTTTTAAAAGACTTATTTTTCAAATAATTATTCTTTATATAAGCTGTGTATTATTATTTTAATTAATTAAAATAATCCCACTTAAATTGAGTTTTTAATGAATTTAATTATTCAAATATATTCAAAAAAATTACCAATAATATAGTTATTGTTACTTATTATTGAAAATTTAATAAATTAAAATTTATTCTTAAAAATACTTATTAAAAAACAAATTTATGTGATATTCATTCTTATATTAAAATTAATTTTCAGAAAATTTATAAATGAAATAAAATAAAGCAGATTTAATATTTTTATCCATCATTCCCACATTATATAATAAGACAAATTTAATTTTATGCATAAAAATAAGTTACGATGGTAAAATTTAATCACCTTAATAAATGATATAATAAGGTAAAATGGATTAATAAAGATACAATGACCTAATATATCATCAAAACATATCTCTAAATGATTCTGTGAGTTCATCATAAACCTATTATTATGCAATATTTTTATATCCCCACTTTGGATCCACTATCTATGTATAAATACATTATTTATACATCATGTAATGAGTATTTTAGAAAATATTATATAAAATATCCTTTAAAAGGACCCCCTTATTCCCCCTAAAAACTAGATAATTATATTATTTATATATTTAATACAAATGAAAATCATCTCTCTACAATTAATATACCACTCTCGTGAACCATGGGTCACAATAAGTAGTCCCAAATTCCATATTTTCATGATGCTCTCTAAGAAAAAATTTATGAATTCAATATAAGCATAATCCCTTAATTCATCACTATTATGACCAAATTCATCCAAATATTCATAAATATGATTTATCAATGAAAAAATGTTTTTTAAATTGGTAATATCCTCTAAATGAAATATTGTTATTATATAATTACATGTTTTTATTAATTAAATCATTGTAACAAGTTCTTCTTTGTGTTGGTTTTACCACGCTCAAGAAAGATTTCATAATGTTTACATATTGAATTACTAAAAAAATTTAAATTTTAAATATGATGTATTAATTATTAATTTAATATGTATTCATAAAAATTTATCGGTAAAATTACAAATTATATTCCAAAATTAATTCAACAATTTTATAAACATGATAAATATAAAAATGATAATTTTAAGGGTTTTATGAGAACTTTCACCAGAAGTTCCTTGAAATGGACATGGGAATAAAAAAAGAAAAAATATATTTTGTATCTCTATAAAAATTATGTGGATTATTAAACCATGATTATGGAACAAGGACCAAAAACTCTAAACCTAATAGTGCATTGTAAATTGTATTATTTAATACATAAATAGTAATTTTAACAATTGGAAATTAATGTGTTTGAAATAAGGAATTATAAATTAATTGGATTAACTAAAATAAAATTGAATAAGTTTATTAATCTTCTGAATAGTGAATCTAATTTTATTATAAAGGAAGATAGAAAATGTATAAATAATAAAAAATCTAAGGTAAGAGTTTCTGATTTTAAATTTCCATTTGTTGTGATGTGTTCCACAATTTCCCATTGTTTTAATTTTTGTGGTGTATATAATCCATCAAGAAAGTATTTTATCATATTTTGAATGATATTTAATGGATTTAAAAATCATCTATGGTTCTCTCTATAAAAATAAATTTATTCCAAAGCTACTAATGTCATGAGGGCTTCTTTTCCAACCACACAATATAATCAACATTATTTAGGAATAAATTTCCATAAGGGTTAATTTCATGGTATTTATTTCAAAAATACAAATATATTTTATTATCCTACAAGTAAATATTATTTATAAAATTTTATACAACTTCGTCTCTATGTTTTTATAATTTCATATGTTCATTTTTTATTTACTTCTATTTTCATTATAAAATTATAAAAGGGATCTTTTTAAATTTTTCCTCACATGGTCTCTCAATCAGAATGTTTTATCTATTTTTATTTATGTGTAATCCTTTCCAATTATTAAAGTTTTTCCAAGTTAATTTTTATTCTCATTATGTAAAATAAATATTATAAATACAAAATAATAAGAATGTAATGGACAATTCTTCTTATATTTAAAATAAAATTTCTAATGCTCCAATAATGTTTTTTCATTAATGTAATTTTTTAATGTTTCCTACGCTTCACTATGGATATACTGTATTGATTCCATCGGTGTAATTTCTATGGATGAATTATAATCATGTATTAGGGATGATTTCATGATTATTGTTTCATTATTACAATTTAATTAATATATAATGTAATTTTGAATGATTTCGTTTTCCTGTGGCAAACATATGTATGGTTTTTTAATATAAGACATGTGGCCCAATGATTATATAAATCTACACTAAATGGGTAATTTTTTATATCTCATGAGATGAATTTTAAGGGTATTGTAACTAAAACAAATACACTATGGGACTTTGTACATTATTTTTTGGAATAGGTTATTTAACCCAATCCATTGTGGGACTCTGTCCAAAAAGTATATAGTATGATGATGTGAAACAAATCCAATATGAGATTATGTTCACTGTGCGATAATATTCCTAGAGGTGATTGTTGAAATAAGTATTGATTTTTATGTTTTTTTGTAACACCCCGAGATTTTATGAAAAATATTCTTTTTAATTTCATTAATGTATTGTGTTGTACAATACACCAAAAGGAGCTTGCATGACACGCAACACGAACTTGGCTTGCATTACACGCAATCGCGACCTTCCTCGATAACGTGTGTTGTACGCAATACCGTGTGTTACTACACAATGATATATTATTATAATATTATTATGAACTAGACGTTATGAATATTATTTACTAAATTTCTAAATTTATACCATTATTATTCAACTTACAAATTTTCTAGAACATGGTATGAGAACAAAATAAATTTTTCGGGTAAAATAATTATTTTTGAAAAAAATGCACTTTTGCCGCCTTTTAATGGCGCAAAAACATTAAATCTAGTTTTTTACAAGTATATAAGTTCAATTTTACAAAATAAAATTATTATTTGGAATCAGGATATAAAATTTTACCTTGGATAAAATTTTCATATTATTCTGATAACTTTCATATTTTCATCAATAGTAAAAACACGCTATATTTTAATTAAAAACAACTTTTTTCAACGTAATATCTTATGTGGTTAAATTATAATGGTTTGAAGTATAAATAGAATATATTTTTACCATTTAATATAATTTATGTCATTATCATTGATTTTACCTTGAATTCGTAGGTTAAATCAATTCAATCTTTTGCAATGTTTTAAACAAAAAACCGTTTTCCTTCGACAAAGGGATTAATTTTAATTTAATTTCTAAAACTTTTGTGTATTGAATTTGGAAAAATGGATTCCATATTTGGAATAAGTAGGTACAAATTATGTTAATAATCTACTTTTTATTTTTGGGCTTTATGAATAGTAACTACAGTAAATTTTATTTACCGTAGTTAAAGGTAAATCGGGTAATTAAGGGTAAATATAAGATTATAAAATTAACCTAACACCTGAAAAAATCCTATAGGATGACTAAAAGTCGACCCATATCACCTAATGGTCAGATTAGAATCATTTAATGGAGTTTTTCCATGAAAATTACTTAATTATTATTAAAACCAAAGAAAGTGATAACATATTACTCTCTTAAATCATATAAGTATATTAATTTTAATTTAGTGATAAACTTCATGAAACGTCGAACATGAATAGTATCCAGAAATATAATGATATTATCTACATAATATATATTTATTTATAATTTTTAGGTATTAAATAATTATCATTAAGTTTGACACAATAGGGATGCAGAAATTATTTATTTAGTGAAAAATCAATAATATTATTTTTATTGAAATATGAATACATATGAAAAGGCCCAAAAATATGGAAAAAACTTATTATTAGTGTATATATAAACCCTAATAATCCATTGGCCGAATTTATGACCATTTGGATCCTTATTAAGATTGTTATGACACTTATATTATTTTATTTTAAATGATGCCAAAGTTTTCACCTTCATAATTTAATAAATATAAAAATTTATGTATTGTGATTTTAAGATGATAAATTCGATTAAAAATATTATTGTGAAAGGAAATAGATTTATCTTCTACATAGGATTTTATTTTTAATTTTTATACAACAAATAAGTATATTAAATAATTATTCAAAAAATTCTGTAGTAATTATTTTATTAAGATATTAACCAAATAAATGGTTTTAAATATAATAAAATAAATATTATATGAACTATTTAATGTGCTCCCGTAATTTTCTAGATACATATGACCTTTTATAAATATATTAAAGCTTTTTTTTAGAACATAACTTCTATATATAATTTATTTAAATTCAAATAATTGAATAGTGTCAAAATTGACACTATTGTTATTTTATAAAAATAATATATTATAAAATTGTTTAAAAATCACAAAAAATATTTACAAATTATAAATATAAATTTATATGGTAGAAAATGTTATAAATTATCCAATTATGTACAATTGACAACAAATAGGTAATTATTTGTTATAATTGAAAATTTAGAATGTTATCACCACAAATAAAATTAAATTGATTAAATAAGGATAAATCAAGTTTATAATGTTTAAAATAAATTCCTAACTTGTCTAAATTTTATATTTTTATGATATTACAACCCTATATCATCTAAGATTCGGATATGAGTAATTTTTGGGGGTTTATAAGTGTGTTTAGATTTATTATATATTAATATTTCTAAGAATTCCAAAGGTGCCCCTCTCCTCCCTTATAAAAGGGCACCTCCTCCCTCTCTTCCTCACACAACATTGGGCCTTCAATCTCGGCCAACCCATGAAAAATTCTCTTCTCCACTTTCCATGAAACATCCTAGTGGTCCTGGTATTATTCAAAGACCAATTTTAGTGCCCTAAGAGGAGGTCTCAAAGAGGCACTTCAAAGAAGACGTAATGTCCATTACCGGTACTTTAAACTTTATTTCTTCTTCATCTTATTATTTTTTTAGTTTTTTCATTATGAGGTAATAACATCAATATCAATAATATACTGATATGTTATTATAATTATGAAACAACCATATTTCACCATCTATCCATCCAATAGAAAACAAAATCACCGCGCGTGCGTACGTACGGAATACCGTCTCCACGGCATTGTGTAATCTATTTTCCACCACCACCTTACTTGGATGGGTATAAGGGTGAAAGTAATGAATATATATGATTATTGTAAAGTGATATTGTTTTTTTAATATTATACATACACTTTAATACAATTTCACGATCTTGGGAGTGATATCAACGCTCGTGCGTATGTACGGACTACCGTCTCCACGACGTGATGAGATTCACTATCAATGTTAACCATTCATGAATGATTATAAAGTATATATAATGAATAATAATGAAATATATGACATAATAATGATATTGGATTTATGTACATATAAATATATGTATGTCATTTACTTAATTCCATTCAATTCAAAAGGGAAACGACAACAACGTTTATGCGTACGTACGACCTACCGTATCCATGAGCGGTGTATTTTATTCCTTTTATCGATCTATAATATATATGTATATGATGGATATATTTTATATATAAATCATTTTTTACATTCTGGAATTATGTAAATCATGATATAAGTAATAATATCAAGAACGACAAGTCGAAATACATACGATAAATGAAATGATTTTACCCAAAATGCAACTTTAACATGGAATTTACAAAAGAACGTGTAATATAAAGTCATAAGTGAAATATATATGATATCATAACAATGAATATGATTCTGTAATAAGTAAATGACATTATTGAAATCATTATACATGAGTTTCGGATAAGTACGAAGCATATCGGACCTAAGGTAAGGGATAATTTATCAAATCTCATTTTTTTATCCGAGATTGCTTATACGTAAGTATTTACTGGGGTTATTGTAATCATCCATGTCCATGTTTTCTAAAAGTTTCCTCATGTATGTTTAATGTCCTTTTTACCAATATTTGTCTTTTACTACATGGTATGTGAGGAATCTTTCTTTCCATTACGTTACGAGGTACTTTTTCACTTTTCCGACAAAAGTACGAGAAAAATGTTATTTTTAACTTATACGGCGTGAACGGATTTTTATAGTTTTATAAAGCCCTATTTTCATGAAGCTTCCTCTAAAATATTTCATGACCATTTTAAAAAAAATACTTTTCATTTAAAATTTCATGAAAGTTTGTGAAACAAAAATGATTTTGAAGAATAAAGGACATTTTACAGAAGAATTCATTTCAAGTGTTTTATCAAAACCATTTTTCCATCTAAGATGACATTATTTCATATGTGTATGTTTCATGTATAATTTCCCTATGATATACATGGTTTCACTTTTCTTATGATGAAATATCCATTTGTTTTATATGGATTATGTGATGATGGGATGATGTTTATGAAACCCATTTTATTCTTTGGGTTATGATGAATGTTTTATGTTTATTTTGTGGCACAAGTAAGAATGATTTCATTATGAGATGGGTGGGAACTATATATCCCTCCAATTCATTGGGTAATGATTTATATCTCATGAGATAGACATGTCTGGAATGGTAAGTTATTCTGGTTCAGTGTTACAGAACTGAAACGAGGAGTGAACTCGATTTAGAAAGGAACTCTGTCCACTAAGATGGTCTTGGCAGCAATGCCTTGGCTACAATGGAAATCATAACAAATGCTGAATAGTTTCCACAATTACATGTTTTATTCCCATGCTATTTTATCGTTATTGTTGTTCCTTTATGACGTATGCCTTATGTACTTCCATGATTTATGTCTTTGCTCAAGGTTTTAATGTTTAGATTTCATGTTCAAGTTTTTTCTTTAAAATGATTATGGATTGTTTTATGTTCTCTATGTTTGCCCTTACTGAGCATTTGAGCTCACCATTTTTGTGTTTTATTTTCCCGAGGAAATAAATAATGGTTTTAGTTAATGAAACAAAAAGTGGAAGATCATTATGGGAGATGTTGAAGATCTTTCACCACGATTATAAGATTATGTTCCATGTTTCCAAATACACTAAACTATTACGGTCCTTGTGTGTCTGTTTTTGTTATGTATTAAGTATTCCGAAGAAGTAATGTAATGTCTATTTACATCGAGCTTCGAGTATCTACATTTTGTATTAGAGGAAAGGGTTAGTCAACCTTTGGAAACTAGGATGCGAAAATGTTAGTGAGATCCCTAGAGATATTTCTAAGGAATGTATAGGGATGTACCTAAGGATAAGTATAGGTATAGGATATAGTCCTAGAACTATGGTAAAGATCTTAGAATTTAACCTAATATGTTAGATATTAAGGGTTCTCCCCCTTTACTATGTTGTTTTCCCTAGAATGACTTTTTCGTCTCACACTATTCTTTTTGGGTTTTAGAAAATGGCTGGAAATATGAAGATTCATGATAATGGAGGATATGACGGACAATGGAATGATATTCTTCATGAGAAACCAAATGAAACGAGATTTGGACGTCCAAACATCATTATTATTCCTAATTTGCAATCTCATTATATGATCAATAATCTCAACTTTGGTATGTTTCCCAACTCAGATAATAATAGAAAGATGGAGATTCATGATGATCATTGAGGAAATAAAGTTCAATTTCCCTCATGTAAATCATGTGGGAAGAGGCATCAGGGAGATTGTTTCAAAGGAACTGGAAGATGCTTTGGGTGTGGAAAAGAAGGACCCAAATCCAGTAAGTGCAAAGGAAAAGGTTCAGTTAACACCATGGATGAGGATAATGGTATTGCTACGACATCAACATTGGTTAAATGTTTTAAATGTGGAATGTACAGGCATTACGCAAACCAATGCCCTAAGGGAAAGTCTCATGGAGAGAATCAGTACGGTCGTATGGGTAGTATTTATGTTGATGATGATGATGAGACTACAAATAATACTTGAGATGAAAGAATTGTTGAAGCTCGGTCAATGGTTTAAGAAGGTATTGTAATGATTACATGTTTATCAAGTGTAATGTTGTATAAGTAATCTCATGGTACTATGGAATAAAGATACATCTAAGGATTGTTACATTGTTGTCTTTCCTATGTTTTGAAAGTGTATGATTAATGGTACCAGTAACAATGAAATGTTTTTCAGATATTTTTGGAAAGTAGATGATATGCGCATAATAAAGGGATAAGGATAAAATTAAATGTTTGACAGTATTCATTAGCTCATGACTGATATAAGGAGAAGGTTATATCATGGTTTGAGTATATAGAATTTTTGGATTTTGGTATGTGGAAAGAGTTAACTTTTGACAGCATTCATGTTTTCACTAAGGTTTAATGGGTATTCATTTTTCAAGAGAATACATGTTTAAGTTATTCACATGATTGGAATGTGAACAACAAGATATATGAGAGATAAATGATGGTATTCACATGCTTGGTTGATGACATTTCAAGTAATCGTTTTCTTTATACTGTGAGCTTGGACCGAAGTATTTTAGATAAGCCTAAATATTAGAATGGATTATGTTGTACATAAGTTAGTATTGTTTAAGGATAAAACTTTTTTCGATATTATTGATGGGATGTTATAGTAATGTAGTTTTAGAAAAAGGACAACCTGCAGGACGGGCGACAGCCCATCATGTCTGGAAAGGCTGTGGGAATCGAACCGACAACTAAAGTGAGACTGGCTTTTATCGCCTACCACTGGCCTATAGGAAGTCCCTGTTTAGTAGAAAATAGTTTTATTAAATTAAGAAGTATGATATATGAAGTATAAGTCCATTTTAGGAACCATATATGATTAATCTCACAATAGATGGACTTATGTATTTTTGATAACTTTTATAACCTTTTATTTGAGACAGATAGAATGACCCATCATTCTATCACATGATCTGCTAACACTTAACGAATGAAAAATTCAACTTCATTTTTTTAAGAGATGAAGTGGAAATTGTCCAAAGAACGAACAATGGTGAGACTGTACCAAGACCACGAAAGAATTTCTTCTAATTCCAATTTCATCAACTTTAGGGAAATTATCTTGAAAACCAAAAATGTTGTCCTAGTTCCCTTATATCCGACGAATCATATGGTACCTTAGATCATCACAAATATATGGCTTTGTGATTGATGTCTTTTTCATAGCCATGTTCTCTACCACTCTCCATCAGAACATGATGGTCAGATTTCTCCTCCATATCCATATTTTCACCTATGTTCTCCTATATAGAAACCCAGTGATGAGTTATTTGGGTATTTTTTATGTTCAAATTTTTTTTAAATGAAGTTTTAGTATTCCTTTTAATGATGTGGGTTTCTATTAAAGAAACTTTCTAGTAGTAAACCATTTATAACCCCAACGAATTTTGAGGGCGAAATTCATTTTAAGGGGGGTAGAATGTAACACCTCGAGATTTTATGAAAAATATTATTTTTAATTTCATTAATCTATTGTTTTGTATGCTACACCAAAAGGATCTTTCACGACACACAACCCTGACTGGGCTTGCGTTACACGCAATCACGACCTTCCTCGATAGCATGTGTTGTACGGAATACCTAGTGTTACTAAACAATGATATATTATTATAATATTATTATGAACTAGCCGTTATGAATAGTATTAACTAAATTTTGAATTTTATAACATTATTATTTATCTTACACATTTTCTAGAACATGGTATAAGAACAAAATAAAATTTTAGGGTAAAATATGTATTTTTCAAAAAATACAGTTTTGCGGCCTTTTGATGGTGCAACAACATTAAATATAGTTTTTGACATGTTTATAAGTTAAATTTAACAAAATAAAAATATTATTTGGAATCAGGATATAAAATTTTACCTTGGATAAATTTTTCATATTATTCTGATAACTTTCATATTTTAATGAATAGTAAAAACACACTATATTTAAATTAAAAACCACTTTTTTCATCGTAATAACTTATGTGGTAAAATTATAATGGTTTTAAAGTATAAATAGAATATATTTTTACCATTTAATATAATTTATGTCATTATCATTGATTTTACCTTGAATTAGTAGGTTAAATCAATTCAATCTTTTGCAATGTTTTAAAGAAAACCCAGTTTTCTTTCGACAATGGGATTAATTTTAATTTAATTTATGCAACTTTTGTGTATTGAAATTGGAATTTTTTTTTTCCATATTTGGAATCAGTAGGTCCAAATTATGTTAATAAGCTACTTTTTATTTTTGGACTTTATTAATAGTAAGTACGGTAAATTTTATTTACCCTAGTTAAAGGTAAATCGGGAAATTAAGGGTAAATATAAGATTATAAAATTAACCTAACACATTTCAAAATCCTATTGGATGACTAAACGTCGACCCATATCACCTAAGGGTTGGATTAGAATCATTTAATGTACTTTTGTCCATGAAAATAACTTAATTATTATTAAAACCAATGAAAGTGACAACATGTCACTCTCTTATATCTTATAAGTATATTAATTTTAATTTAGTGATAAACTTCATGAAACGTAGAACATGAATAGTCTACAAAAATCTAATGAAATTAGATACATCATATAAATTTATTTATAATTTTCAGGTATTAAATAATTATCAATAATTTTGACACAATAGGGATGCAGAAATTATTTATTTAGAGAAAAATCAATAATATAGTTTTTATTGAAATATTAATACATATCAAAAGGCCCAAAATCTGCAAAAAACATATTATTAGTGTATATATAAACTCTAATCATCCATTGGCCGAATTTTTGACCATTTGGATCCTTATTAAGATGATTATGACAATTATATTATTTTATTTGAAATGATTCCAAAGTTGTCACCTTCGTAATTTAATAAATATAACAATTTAAATATTTTTATTTTAAGATGATAAAATCGATTAAAAGTATTATTGGGAAATTTAATATATTTCTATTCATCATAGGATTTTATTTTTAATTTTTATACAACAAATAAGTATATTAAATAATTATACAAAAAATGATGTAGTAATTATTTTATTAAGAGATAAACCAAATAATTGGTATTAAAAATAATACAATAAATATTATATGAACTATTCAATGTGATCCACTAATTTTCAAGATACATATGACCTTTTATTAATCTATTAAAGCTTTTATTTAGAAAAAATCTTCTGTATATATTTTATTTAAATTCAAATAAATGAATAGTGTCAAAATTGACACTATAGTTATATTATAAAATTAATATATTATAAAATTGTTTAAAAACCCCAGAAAAATTTAAAAATTATAATTTTAAATTTATCTAGTAGATAATGTTATAAATTATCAAATTATGGACAATCCAAAACAAATAAGTAATTATTTGTTATAATTTAAAATTTAGAATGTTATTACCACAAATAAAATTAAATTGATTAAATAAGGATAAATCAAGTTGATAATGTTTAAAATAAATTACTGACTTGTATAAATTTTATTGGTTGATGAGCTTACAACCCTCTATAATATATTCTTTGGATATGAGTCATTTTTGGAGGTTTTTATGTGGGTTTAGATTTATTATATATTAATATTTTTAAGAATTCCAAAGGTGCCCCTCTCCTCCCTCATAAAAGGGTACCTCATCCCTCTCTTCCTCACACCTCTTTGAGACTTCATGCTCATCCAAACCCTACCAAATTCTCATCTCCACTTCCCTAGAAACATCCTAGAGGTTCTGGTAATCTTCAAAGTCCAATTTTAGTCCCCTACGAGGAGGTCTCAAAGAGGCGCTTCAAAGAAGATGTAATGTCCATAACCAATTCTTTCAACTTTATTTCTTCTTCCACTTCTTCTTTTTTTAGTTGTTTCATTATGAGGTAATAACATCAGTATCAATCATATACTGATATGTTATTATAAGTATTAAACAACCATATTTCACCATCTATCCATCCAACAGAAAACGAAATCACTGCGCGTGCGTATGTATGGAATACCGTCTCCACGTCGTGGTGTAAACTATTTTCCACCACCACCTTACTTGGATGGGTATAAGGGTGAAAGTATTGAATATATATGATTATTGTAAAGTGATATTGATTATTTAATATTATACATAAACTTTATTACAATTCTACGATCTTGGGAATAATATCATCGCTCGTGCGTACGTACGGACTACCGTCTCAACGACGTGATGAGATTCACTCTCCATGTTAACCATTCATGAATGATTATAAAGTATATATAATGAATAATAATGAAATATATGACATAATAATGATACTGGATTTATGTATATATATATATATATATATGTATTTCATTTACTTAATTCCATTCAATTCAAAAGGGAAACAAAAACAGCGTTCATGCGTATGTACGGTCTACCGTCTCCATGAACGGTGTATTTCATTCTATTTACCGATCTATAATATATATGTATATGATGGATATATATTATATATAAATCATGTTTTACATTCTTGAATTATTTAAATCAGGATATAAGTAATAATATTAATAACGACAAGTCGAAACACATACGATAAATGAAATGAATTTACCCAAAATGCTGCTTTAACATGGAATTTACAAAAGAACGGGTAATATAAAGTCATAAGTTAAATATATATGACATCATAAGAATGAATATGATTCTTTAACAATTCAATGACAATATTTAAATCATTATACAGGAGGTTTGGATACATATGAAGAATATCAGACCTAAGGTAAGGGATAATTTTTCAAATATCATTTTTTTATCCGAGATTGCTTATAAGTAAGTATTTAATAGGGTTATTGTTATCATCCATGTCCATGTTTTCAAAAAGTGTCCTTATGTATGTTTAATGTCCTTTTTACCCATTTTTTTCTTTTACTACATGGTATGTAAGGAATATTTCTTTCCTTTACGTTACACGATAGTTTTTCACTTTTCCGACAAAAGTACGAGAAAAATTTTATTTTTAACTTATACGGCGTGAACAGATTTTTACGGTTTTATAACGCCTTATTTTATTGAAGCTTCCTCCAAAATATTTCATGACCATTTTCGACAAGATTCTTTTCATTTAAAATTGCATGAATTTTTGTGAAACAAAAATTATTTTGAAGAATAAAGTTTATTTTACTCAAGAATTCATTTCAAGTGTTTTATCAAAACCATTTTTCCATATAAGATGACATTATTTAATATGTGTATGTTTCATGTATAATGTATCTATGATTTAAATGGTTTCAATTTTCTTATAATGAAATATCCATTTGTTTTATTTGGATTATGTGATGTTGGGATGATGTTTATGAAACCCATTTTATTCTTTGGGTTATGATGAATGTTTTAAGTTCATTTTGTGGCACAAGTAATAATGTTTTCATTATGAGATGGGTGGGACCTATATCTCCCTCCAATACATTGGGTAATGATTTATATCTCATGAGATAGACATGGTTGGAATGGTAAGTTAATCTGGTTCAGTGTTATAGGACAGAAATTTGGAGTGAACTCGATTCCGAAAGTGACTTTGTCCACTAAGATGGTCTTAGCAGCAAGGCCTTGGCTACAATGGTAATCATTAAAAGTTCTGAATAGTTTCCAAAATTAAATTTTTTATTCACATGATATTTTATCGTGATTGATGTTTCTTTATGATATATTCCTTACGTACTTCCAATATTTATGTCTTTGCTCAAGGTTATAATGTTTAGATTTCATGTTCATGTTTTTTCTTTCAAATGTTTATGGATTGTTTTATGTTCTCTATGTTTGCCCATACTGAGAATTTGAGCTCCCCCTTTTTGTGTTTTATTTTCCCCATGAAATAAATAAAGGTTTTAGGTAATGAATCAAAAAGTGGAAGATATTTATGGGAGATGTTGAAAATCTTTGACCACGATTAGAAGATTACGTTCCAAGTTTCCAAAGACACTAAACTATTTCAGTCCTTGTGTGTCTATTTTTATTATGTATTAAGTATTCCGTAAAAGTAATGTAATGTCCATGTACGTCAAGCTTCGGGTCTCTAAATTTTTTCCCCATTCATATTTCACATCTCTATGTTATGTAGAATACCTATGTTATGTATTCGTAGCTCATGGTTATTTACTTATGTTTCCAAAATCTTATGACCATCTATTTTTGAACTGAATCACAATAATTTATGATTGATTTTTTATTTGGTATGTTTTTGTTATATTATATTCATAAAACATGATGATCATATCATACTCAAATATTCATCTTATTCTAAATCATTTCCATTAATTTTTACCAATTATTGTAACAATTAATTGAGTTTTTGAGCTCAAACTTTCTTTTTTTCCCATCCCCTGGGATATGAGAATCATTATTATATTTGATATTTCTATAATGGCATCATGTTTCAAGATTATTCATTGGGAATATTGAATAATTTTTTAAAATTAAGTTTCTTATCTTCATATTCTACAAAAAACTAAACCTATATGATATAGGGTTTGAGTTATTATTATATTTACGGAATAATTATGTAAAATGACATATTATTTTTGTATTTTCTGATTTGGTTGTCATAGAAGATACATATCCAGACTGAGACCATACGATCAGGTAGGTTCTACCAAATTTTGGGGCCCCTATATTATCTTCTCTATTAAAATAATGTAATAAGGTGACCATAAGAGTTACCTGCCTCGATTTTAGAATTTTATGTGGGTTCTAAAAAGTTAGTAATCCTATAATAGGGATACCAATAGAATTTTATTAATTTTATCCATGTGATGGATTAAGAAAGAATTTATCATCTAGACCATCCAAGATTCATATATTATTTGATTAACATGATGGAATACCTAAAAAGCTAAGTGGATAATGTAATTATAATGCAGGATTATTGATATATGAAAAAAATAATTTTTTCCATCTAATGTATATGAGGGGTTCTTTTAAGGTTCATAATTTTATAGGAAAAATACTTAATAAAATTACCTATTAAATGAATTTAAAACATGACAATTATAATATAAAACATAATATTGTAGATATAACATCAAAATCATCATTGAACATTACTTTATGATCAGCCCTATAGAAATATTAAGCTTAATGTATGTAACCTATATGTCTAGTACTTAACCTAGTAATTGTTATTAGGATAGTTATAATATTCAATGTGTTTAATAAATCCCATATTATGTAACATAATATAGATGTTGTTTAATTATTGGATCAAATAGACACTTATAATAATCATAAAAGGATTCAATTAAGGTTCCAATGGTATTAAATTCAATATGAAAAATTGATCTTTATTCCCTACTCATACACGAAATGTGATTGATAGTGCCAAGAAATAGGAGAGAACGGTAACATCCCAGGTAAATAAAGAATTATAAATTTATATATTTATTCATATTAGTAAATTAAATATTAATTTTACATCAAAAGGGTTGCTATGTTCGGTAGCGCACCCAATACGCAACAACGAGTTTCTTTGAAATCATACGTTTCACACTAATAATATAATAATATTATTTTAAATGGTAGTTAACATGTAGCCATTTTATTGGTGGGAATGAATAGAATTAACTAAAAAATGATTATATATGTTTGTTAAATGTTTTTACATTTATCCAATAAAATTTAAATTCATAAAATAAGAAAAGAATTCAATTTTAAGCCCAAATACTCTAATATTCACTAAAAGGTTGATTTATCACCTTTTAATGGTGAACCCTCTTTAAAAATAATTTTGGTCACTCTTATACATTCTATTGGAATAAATAAAATCCTTCTATAGAGTCGGGAAATCAAAATTTACTTTGTGTATGTTTTTGTTATTTTTCCGATAAAGTTCATTTTTAATGATTAAGTGAGAAATGTTGTATTTTAATTCAAGACCTTATTTTAATATAATTTATTTATATAATTATATTAACTTTTTAATTAGTTTTAAAGTGAAATTATAATACATTTCTACCATTAAATCCAATGGTGGTCATTGGAATTAATTTTTCATTGAAATTGTACTTATAGTAGTGTCAATCTTTTTATATATTTTGTTTCATAAAAACAGGCTATTTGTCTTGACAACGTATAAGGCCCCAGCATTAAACCTTACATAATCTTGATTTATCACAAGATTACACGTTGAGGATATTTTCTGGTTTAGAGTTTTAGAGAATTAGATCATTAAACTTGTATTACATTCCACATTTAAACAAAGTGGTTACATAAAAGACAGTATTCATTCTTCCCATCAACGGAATCATATTGAAAATAAAACATGGATTCTTCCTTGACACATCCTTGACACTATCATCACATCATGTACCTTTCCCTTGACCTGTGAAAAACATTTCAAAAAATTGGGATGAGCATAAAAAGCTATGTAAGGGTTATAAAAATATGGAAAGGAAACATGAGTTCATATATACATAAGAATGAAATCAAACTTTACCCATAAAACAAAGGCACTTTAACTTACCTCATCAAACCATGAATAAATCATAGAAATCATAAGACATAAAGGTAACTTGAGGCATTCATAACATTCTTACGTAGGGAGTAACCCTCTTGGTTACGTTTGGAATACCCATCACAGTATATTCCCTAAATCTCTTCGGAGAAACCTTAACGTTTCACTCCTTCGCGTTACCCAATGCATTGGAGAGCTATATCGGGCTCACCCGCCCTTAGTTTATCACGGAACCACCCGTTTTCCAAACAATGCCCAAGAACCATAACATAAATGTATCACATAAAACATGCATATAGGAAACATAACATTTCCACATTTCAATCACAATATAACATTTTAGTATATTGAAATAATGAATCCATTCAAAAAGAAACCATTTCCAAAACCATTTAAAACATTTAATAAAGAGATTTTTGAATCAAAGTGTCCCATGACACCTTGAATCTTAAAATTTTAAACCATTAATATCCATATAAATAAATCCTTAAAACCATTTTGAAAACATGGATATTAATAAGAACAAATAATTAAAACATTTAAAATGATAATTTGGTTAAAGGGGTTTTACCAAAATTAGAGACACTTGAATACAATAATTGAGGAATAACATTTAGTCATAACTTTATAATATCATGAGAATAAATGTTTTCATGATATAATACTCTAAAGGACATTATATACACCATATAAGAGTGAATTGGTGCATAACAACAATGAACCCTCAATAGAAATGTCAAATGTGATGAAATCCCTTATAAAGAAGGTATCCTTAAATTAAAGACAAATAAATCTTAAAAATATGTGTGACAAATATAAATACACCCAATATAAGTGGATATTAAGTGTAAAACAATAATATTTCATTCACACATATTCAATGGATGACATATTCAATGACTACATGTTGAACCCAACGAAATCGAAATTGGGTTAAAAAGTTCCCTTGACAGCCTAACAGCATCACATCAAAATGAGTTTATGAGAGATAAAAAGTGTATCTCATCACTTGGACATAAAATTTACATCAATAAGGATATATGAGAACACATCCCAACATAAAAATATGTAAATTAGAAGACCCAACAAAAGAATTATTTTAAAAAAGAGGAGGGTGAAAGGTTCCCTTACCGACTTGGGTATCCTTCAAAACATACACCCCATGAAAGAAGGACAATAGATCATTGATGTAAATACTCATAAACGAATGTATATTACACAAAGAGTAGAATAATGGGAAGTACATACACCACTCAATGGAAATTGTGGCAAATGCAGCATAAATTTCACGAGAATAAATGTGAGATGAAAAATCCCTTACGAAAACTTGGCAGCCTAACGGCGCCACATAAAACATCCAAAAATGGATTGATGAGAACAAATAGGGTATCTCATCACATTAAAAAAAATGTACAGCAAGAGGAATATAAAATAACATCCCCCAACATTACAAAGAGGATCTTAAAAGAAGTGACATAAAGGAGAGTACTTAAAAAGAAAGAGAGAGGTTAGATCTCTTACGAAAGTTCGGCAGCCTAACGGCGCCACTCAAAACATCCAAAAAGGAGTGATGATAGAGAATAGGGTCTCTCATCACATGAACATAAAAATTATAGTAAGTTTAAAATAAAATATCATCCCAATAACAAGAAATATGAGCTTTAAAAGGAATGACATAAAAGTGTGTACTTAAAAAGAAAGAGAGGAGTAGGATCCCTTACCTCAGGTCCGACTTGACTCGATCGTTCTTTAACGTCCTGAATAATAAACTTGAGTTAATTTCCACTTTATTAAGAACATTTTTCTAGTTAATTATTCCTTTTATATCACTTATTTCAATGTTATAAACATTATTTAATCATTTAAGTTAATAATGTTTATTTTGTCGATATTTGGTTCTTAAGTCGAAAGTGGACTCCTTACAATTACATGTTGTTCGTGTGGTCCAAGGTTCTTTATATCCAAAATGGAATTCCTGATTTGGATATCATATATATCATATATATCCAGAATATACATGTATTTATAAAATCACATAATCATTTAGAGTAATGAAATGAAATGTACTGTTCATGGAGACGGTAAGCCGTACGTACGCATGAACGCTACTTTCATTTCTATGTCGTATTAATGGAATTAAAACTACATGAGAGGTATGTATATTTTAATTCCAGAAATATATTAATCATTTAGATGTATCATGCATCATATATATCCATTATATATGTGTACTTATAATAGTACATTACATTTGGGGATAAGAAATGAAATGCACCGTTCATAGAGATGGTAATCCGTACGTACGCATGAACGCTACTTTAATTTCTATCTCATTATTTAATGGAAAGAAATAATAATGATATATAATTATATAATAATTCCAATATAACATCATATATAATAAAATTAAATCCATCCTTTATACGTCCCACATATGGCATTAACGAATCACATCACTTTGAGGGGGTGGTAGTCCGCACTTCCTAAAATGAAGATATCGCGTTTACCCATAATGGAAACCATAAAGGTATGCCCAAAATGAAAAAAAAACTTAAGCTTAAGGAAAACATAAATATATTATATATCATATATATAAATAGTGACATCATAATGGCCACCTTTTAAGGTGTTAAATGAGTATTGAACAATCATTGTTTCGGGAGGCAGAATTTCGCCATCCACGGAAACCGTATGATCTTTAACCATTTGATGTAGTTGTGTGAGAGTGTAGCTCTAATAAATCTTATAAAAACATACTAGTATATTTATATACTGTTGTTGTTACAAAAGAAGTAAATAAAAAGAGTTTAGGGGGTTGGAGAAGCAAAATAAAACAAATGAACATGAGAGAATGAATTACCTTTAAAAGTGAAACTCCTTTTGATTTGAGCCTAAAGGCTTCCTTTGAAAGGATTATGCTCAATGGGAATCCTCTAGGATGAGGAGAGGGATTTGGAGAGAGTATATGGCAGGGGTTGGCCGAGCCAAAGGCTTGAGGAGTGTGTGAAATGAGGTAGAGGTGGGGGCCTTTTATAAGAGGATAGGAGGGGCACTTTTGGAAAGTAAGAAATATTACTTTATTTGAAAATGTTTTTTGGTTTTAAAAAGTCCCACATTTATATAATTCGTGGATAAGGTGATAAGGGTTCGAAATCCACCCATCCAATAAGTTTTGGACATGTGTAGGTCATAGAGTTTACATTATCTTCTCATTTTATTTAAATTGACAGATAATGATGTCATCGCTGCATCATTATGATGTCATAAAGAATTTAATTTATTTAATGTCTCAAAATTATAAAAAAATTCCTATGATATAGGAAATCTTTTTAGCTTTCCAATTACTATTTATAATAAAAACTCTGACTTGTATAACCCCACTTAAAAATTGTATTCGTAAAACATATCAGGCTTGTGTCATTTTTTACTTTTACATTAAATAAAAAGTTATTTATGTCATTTCCCAAACAAAGTGGCTCCATGGGGTCCCCAAATTGACCCATGGCTTGTCCTGGTCGGCCATTACACATCCAATGAGGGTAGGACAAGTGTCATGGTGTTTTCATATTTTTATATTATCATTTTTACCTTAAATTACACTAATTACCTCTAATCGCGATTAAAAACTTAATAAGTTACTATTCACAAAAAAAATTATTTTTATCCCATTGAACCACATTTTACTTCTTAATGACAACCATGTATGTAGGATTTTTGAAATTAAAAACACAATGATGGAAAATTTTCATTTAAACGGAAAAATCATTTTTTATAAGTACCACATAGTGGTTTCACTATTCATAAAAAATTGAAGTTTTTCAGAAAATTACCAAAAATTCACCCTAAGCTATATTTGATATTCCGAATTCAAAAATGAAGTATATTTTACAAAATTTAAAACATATAAGTCACATTAATTAATTTAATAATTAATTCCCGCTGTCAAAGAAAATAGCGTGTTTTTATGAAACAATAAGTATCAAAAGATTGACACTAGTTTAAGTCTAATTTCAAAGTGAAATTAATTCCAACGACCACTATTGGATTTAATGGTAAAAATATATTCTAATTTCACTTTAAAACCATTTCAAAAGATAATATAATAATATAAATAAATTAGATTAAAAAGAGGTTTTGAATTAAATTACAACATTTTACACTATCATTGAAAAAACGAACTTTATCGGAAAGATACCAAAAATTTACACAAAGAAAATTTTGATGTCCCGATTATTAAGAAGTGTTTTATTTGGTCCAATAGAATGTATAAGAGTGAACAAAACTATATTTAATGACGGTTCGCCATCTTAAGGCGATAAGTGAACGTTTAGTGAAAACTTGGGCATATACGCCTAAAATTGAATTCTTTCCGTATTTTAAGCCTTTATCTTTTGTTGGATAATTGTAAAAACATTTAAAAACATGTATAATCATATTTTAGTTATTTCTATCCATTCCCTCCAATAGAACGGCTACATGTTAACTGCCATTTAAAATAATATTATTTTATTATTAGAGTGCAACGTATGATTACCAAGAAACTCGTTGTTGCGTATTGGGTACTCCATCAAGCATTACATCCCCTTTAAAGTATTTATTAATATTTTATTCACAAATACGGATAAATATAAAGATGTTATATTCTTTATTTACCCGGGGTGTTACATCCTTCCCCCCTTTTGGGAATTGCATCCTCACAATTTTAAAATTGGGCTTGGAAACATCCTTGAAAGTCCCGCATCGGAACAAGAGTCGGTAAAACAATCACTTTAAAATAAAGAAAGATAAGTACAGAGGTCACCCCAGTTAACCCATACTAGTATTCCGTGTAGGAAAACATGGACATGGAAGAAAAAGCAAAGGGTCATGTTCTGATGGAGAGTGATAGAAACATGTTTAGGAGAAAGTTAACAATGAGAAAATCACAAACTTGTAATGGGTGAAACGGTACTCGATTCCCCAGTAGAAAAAGTTAACAGACAACATTTTTGTTTTAAGCTACTTTTTGTTGAGGAAATTATTCATAAGGAAACATAATCACTTATCTTGTTGACTTTCAACTTTCACTAGATTCCTTAGTCAAACTCATATTTTCTTCCAAAAGGAGAGTATTTAGGGAGACTTGTTCGCATTAAGAGTACTATTGTCAACTTCTAGATAATCACCTAATCCACAAAAGAGAACTATATACTTCCCATATCTTTATACCTTAACCATAACCAAAACCAAAAAGGTTAGTACAAGGTCAGATAATCCAGAAAAGGATAACCCTTTATAAAAAGATAATATAGTCTTAATCTCCAAAATTTTTCAAACAAAACCCAAAGTTCAACAAGGATCATCCGATAAACAATTTGTCCATAAAATTATTCAATGTAAACCAATATAAGATTGAAACCCAAATATTTGAAAGATTTAGTCACATAGTCTTCTATGATAATTCGTAACATTTATCTCCAAACAACATCAGTTGCTCCTAAAGTCTCGTATTGAAAAGCAATTAACCTAATCTCATATCCTCCATGATAGGTTAATCATTTTCATAAATAACCCAAAATCAACTTACTCTTAATTCATAAAATCATTTACTAGAAATAATCAGTCAAACTAACCAGGGACTTCACGTAGTCCAGTGGTAGGCGATAAATACCAGTCGCACTTTGGTTGTGGGTTCGATTCCCACAGCTTTGTCTGACGCGACGGGTAGTCACATGGTCTGCATGTTTTCCTTTTTCCAAAACTATATAATTCTCAAATCATTCCCCAAAAAGGGATAAAATCATCAAAAATGATCATTACATATTTTAAGCTCAAGTTTATCTCATGCCTTTCATTTTCCAGCATATCATATAATAACCCATAATTACCTCAAAAGTAAGGATCTTATAAACTCTAATGGTTACCTTTATATTTATTACCTGAAAATCCACATCGATTGCTCATCTCGTACATGATGTATTACAGAACATACCATGGTTCAAGTGATTGATCACGACTCCTTGATACTTGGATTAGGACAACCACGAGTTTCCTCATTGAATCCTCCATTTTATCTAGTATCTTAATCAGAGAACCACCACAGTTTCCTTCAAACCTGTTGTCTCTTTGGTTCTTGCTAGATCCATCCATTCACTTAAAACAGAAATGTCAGTGTGAGTATATCAAAAAAACCATCATGTACTAATGAGGAAGATAAACACTAAGATATATTTACTCGTTCACTTTATCTAAAACTAGGACTCTTTCTAAAATCCTAACCATTATGGTAATGCCACTTATGCTTAAAGAATACCCTAACCTCTAAAGTTATCTAAACCTCCCTCTAATACCAACTATAAGGCCCTAGCCTCAAACCATACATAATCTTGAGTTATCACAAGATTACACGTTAAGGATCTTTTCAGGTTTAGAGTTTTAGAGAATTAGATCATAAAACTTGAATTACATTCCACATTTAAACAAAGTGGTTACATAAAAGACAGTATTCATTCTTCCCATCAACGGAAACATATTGAAAATAAAACATGGATTCTTTCTTGACACATCCTTCACACTATCATCACATCATGTACCTTTCCCTTGACCTATGAAAAACATTTCAAAAACTTGGGATGAGCATAAAAAGCTCAGTAAGGGTTATAAAAATATGGAAAGGAAACATGAGTTCATATATACATAAGAATGAAATCACACTTTACCCATAAAACAAAGGCACTTTAACTTACCTCATCAAACCGTGAATAAATCATAGAAATCATAAGACATAAATGCAACTTGAGGTATTCATAACATTCTTACGTAGGGAGTAACCCTCTTTGTTACATTTGGAATACACATCACAGTATATTCCATAAATCTCTTCAGAGAAACCATAACGTTTCACTCCTTCGCGGTACCCAATGCATTGGAGAGCTATATCGGGCTCACCCGCCCTTAGTTTATCACGAAACCACCCATATTCATAACAATGCCCAATAACCATAACATAAATGTATCACATAAAACATGAATAATGTAAACATAAAATTTCCACATTTCAATCACAATATAACATTTTAGTATATTGAAATAATGAATCCATTCAAAAAGAAACCATTCCCAAAACCATTTAAAACATTTAATAAAGGGATTTTTGAATCAAAGTGTCCCATACCACCTTGAAGCTTAAAATTTTAAACCATTAATATCCATATAAATAAATCCTTAAAACCATTTTGAAAACATGGATATTATTAAGAACAAATAATTAAAACATTTAAAACGATATTTTGGTTAAAGGGGTTTTACCAAAATTAGAGACACTTGAATACAATAATTGAGGAATAACATTTAGTCAGAGCTTTATAATATCATGAGAATAAATGGATTCATTATATAATACTCCAAAGGACAGTATATACACAATATAAGAGTGAATTGGTGCATAACAACAATAAACCCTCAATAGAAATGTCAAATGTGATGAAATCCATTATAAAGAAGGTATCCTTAAATTAAGGACAAATCAATCTTAAAAATATGTGTGACAAATATAAATACACCCAATATAATTTGATATTAAGTTTAAAAAAATAAAATGTCATTCACACATATTCAATGGATGACATATTCAATGACTACATGTTGAACCCAAAGAAATCGAAATTGGGTTAAAAAGTTCCCTTGAAAGCCTAACGACATCAATCAAAATGAGTTGATGAGAGATAAAAAGTGTATCTCATAACTTGGACATAAAATTTACATCAATAAGGATATATGAGAAAATATACCACATAAAAATATGTAAATTAAAAGACCCAACAAAAGAAGTATTTTAAAAAAGAGGAGGGTGAAAGGTTCCCTTACCGACTTGGGTATCTTTCAAAACACACACCCCATGAAAGAAGGACAATAGATCATTGATGTAAATACTCATAAACTAATTTATATTACACAAAGATTAGAATAATTGGAAGTACATACACCACTAAATGGAAATTGTGGCAAATTTAGCAGAAATATCACAGGAATAAATGTGAGACGAAAAATTCCTTACGAAAACTCGGCAGCCTAACGGTGCCACATAAAACATCCAAAAATGGATTGATGAGATCAAATAGGGTATCTCATCACATTAAAACAAAATGTAAATCAAGAGGAATATAAAAGAACATCCCACAACATTACAAAGAGGATCTTAAAATAAGTGACATAAAGGAGAGTACTTAAAAAGAAAGAGAGATGTTAGATCTCTTACGAAAGTTCGGCAGCCTAACGGCGCCACTCAAAACTTCCAAAAAGGAGTGATTAGAGAGAATAGGGTCTCTCATCACATGAAAATAAAAATTACAGTAAGTTTAATATAAAATATCATCCCAATAACAAGAAAGATGTGCTTTAAAAGTAATGACATAAAAGTGTGTACTTAAAAAGAATGAGAGGAGTAGGATCCCTTACCTTGGATCTGACTTGACTCGATTGTTCTTTAACATCCTGAATAATAAACTTGAGTTAATTTACAATTTATTAAGAACCTTTTTATAGTTCATTATTCCTTTTATATCACTTATTTCAATGTTATTAACATTATTAAATCATTTAAGTTAATAATGTTTATTTTGTCGATATTTGGTTCTTAAGTCGAAAGTGGACTCCTTACAATTACATGTTGTTTGTGTTGTCAAAGGTTCTTTATATCAAAAATGACATTCCTGATTTGGATATCAAATATACCATATATATCCATTATATACATGTATTTATAAAATCACATAATCATTTAGAAGAAAGAAATGAAATGCACCGTTCATGGAGACGGTAAGTCGTACGTACGCATGAACGCTACTTTCATTTCTATGTCGTATTAATGGAATTAAAACTATATGAGAGGTATTTATATTTTAATTCCAGCATTATATTAATCATTTAGATGTATCATAAATCATATATATCCATTATATATATGTACTTATAATAGTACATTACATTTGGGGATAAGAAGTGAAATGCACCGTTCATGGAGACGGTGAGCCGTACGTACGCATGAACGCTAATTTCATTTCTATATCATACTTTAATGGAAAGAAATAATAATGATATAGAGGTATATAATAATTCATGTATAACATAATATATAATAACATTAAATCCATCCTTTATACGTCCCATGTATGGCATTAACGAATCACATCACTTTGAGGGGGCGGTAGTCCGCACTTTCTAAAATGAAGATATCGCGTTTACCCATAATGGAAACCATAAAGGTATGCCCAAAATGAAAAAAAAACAGAAGCATAAGGAAACAATAAAAATATTATATATCATATATAAAAATAGTGACATCATAATGACCACCTTTGAAGGTGTTAAATGAGTATTGAACAATCATCGTTTCGGGAGGCAGAATTTCGCCATCCACAGAAACCGTATGTTTTTAAACCATTTGATGTAGTTGTGTGAGAGTTTATCTCGAATAAATCTTATAAAAACATCCTAGTATATTGAAGATATTGGTTTTGTTACAAAAGAAGAAAATAAAAAGAGTTTAATGGGTTGGAGAAGCAAAATAAAACAAATGAACATGAGAGAATGAATTACCTTTAAAAGTGTAACTCCGTTTGATTTGAGCCTAAAGGCTTCCTTTGAAAGGATTCTGCCCTAAGGGAATCCTCTAGGATGAGTAGAGGGATGTGGAGAGAGTAAATGGAAGGGGTTGGCCGAGCCAAAGGCTTGAGGAGTGTGTGAAATGCGGTAGAGGTGGGGGCCTTTTATAAGAGGAGAGGATGGGCACTTTTGGAAAGTAAGAAATATTACATTATTTGAAAATGTGTTTCGGTTTTAAAAGGTCCCACATTGATATAATTCGTGGATAAGGTGATAAAGGTTCGAAATACACCGATAAAATAAGTTTTTTACATGTTTAGGTCATATAGTTTACATTATCTTCTCATTTTATTTAAACCGTCAGATAATGATGTCATCGCTGCATCATTATAATGTCATATATAATTTAATTTATTTAATTTCTAAAAATTATAACAAAATTACTATGATGTAGGAAATCTTTTTATCTTTCTAAGGTCTATTTATAATGAAAAATCTGACTTGTATAACCCCACTTAAAAATTGTTTTAGTAAAACATATCATGTTTGTGTCATTTTTACTTTTTCATTAAATAAAAAGTTATTTATGTCATTTCCCAACCAAGGTGGCTCCATGGGGTCCCCAAGTTGACCCATGGCTTTTATTGGTCGTAAAGTACACATCCAATGAGGTTAGGACAAGTTTAATGGTGTTTTCATATTTTTATAATATCATTTTTACCTTACATTACACTAATTACCTCTAATCGCGATTAAAAACTTAATAAGTTACTATTCACCAAAAAATTATTTTTATCCCATTGAACAACATTTTACTTCTTAATGACAACCATGTATGTCGGATTTTTGAAATTCAAAATTCAATGATGGAAAAATTTCATTTAAATGGAAAAATCAGTTTTTATAAGTACCACTTAGTGGTTTCACTATTCATAAAAAATTGAAGTTTTTCAGAAAATTACCAAAAATTCACCCTGAGATATATTTGATATTCTGAATTCAAAAATGAAGTCTATTTTACAAAATTCAAAACATATAAGTCACATTAATTAATTTAATAATTAATTCCCGCTGTCAAAGCAAATAACGTGTTTTTATGAAACAATAAGTATCAAAAGATTGACACTAGTTTAAGTCTCATTTCAAAGTGAAATTAATTCCAACGACCACTATTGGATTTAATGGCAAAAATATATTCTAATTTCACTATAAAACCAATTAAAAAGATAATTTAATCATATAAATAAATTAGATTAAAAATAGGTTTTGAATTAAATTACAACATTTTACACTATCGTTGAAAAAAATGAACTTTATCGGAAAGATACCAAAAATTTACACAAAGTAAATTTTTATGTCCTGATTCTTAAGAAGTGTTTTATTTGGTCCAATAGAATGTATAAAAGTGAACAAAACTATATTTAATGACGGTTCTCCATCAAAAGGCGATAAGTGAACCTTTAGTGAAAACTAGGGCATATACGCCTAAAATTGAATTCTTTCCGTATTTTATGCATTTATCTTTTATTGGATAAATGTGAAAACATTTAAAAACATGTATAATCATATTTTAGTTATTTCTATCCATTCCCGCCAATACAAAGACTACATGTTAACTGCCATTTAAAATAATATTATTTTATTAATAGAGTGCAACGTAAGATTCCCAAGAAACTTGTTGTTGCGTATTGGGTACGCCATCGAGAATTACATCCCCTTTAAAGTATTTATTAATATTTGATTCACAAATATGGATAAATATAAAAATGGTTTATTCTTTATTTACCCGGGGTGTTGCACAATGGGAATTAATTATTAAATTGATTAATTCAACTTATATTTTTTGAATTTTTTAAAATATAAATCATTTTTGAATTCAGAATATCAAATATAGCTTAGGGTGAAGTTTTGGTATTTTTCTGAAAAACATCAATTTTTTATGAATAGTGAAACCACTAAGTGGTAGTTAAAGAACTAATTTTTCGTTTAAATGAAACTTTAACACTTCTGTGATTTGATTTTCAAAAATCCGACATACATGGTTGTCATTAGTAAGTAAAATGTGGTTCAATGGGATGAAAATATTTTTTGGTGAATAGTAACTTTTAAGTTTTATTAATTGTGATTAAAGGTAATTAGTGCAATTTAAGGTAATGATAATTTTATAATAATATGAAATGAAAATGACACATGTCCTACCCTTATTGTATGGTTCATGGACTACCAATAAAATCCATGGGTCAACTTGGGGATCCCATGGAGCCACTTGGGTAAGAAAATGACCTTAACAACATTTTATTTAAAGTTAAATTAAAAATGTCACAAACATGTATTATTTTACTAAATCAATTTTTACATGGGGATAAACAAGACATATTTTTGACTATAAATATTCATTTGAAAGAAAAAAATATTTCCTATATCATGATATTTTTTTATAATTTTTAGACATTAAATAAATAAATTTATTTATGGCACCATAATGATGTAGCAATTACCTCATTAATGAACGATTTAAATAAAATGAAATGATAATGTAAAATCTAGGCCATACACTTGTCAAAAACCAATTGGATGGCTGTATTTTGAACCCTTATCACCTTATCCTCGAAATATATAATTGTGCGACCTTTGATATCCAAAAAGCAATTTATAATAAAGTGAATTTTCAAGAATTTCCAAGAGTGCCCCTCCTCCCTCTTATAAAACGCCCAAACCTCTACCTCCTTACCCCCACCTCTCAAGCCATTGTCTTGGCAAAACTCTGCTCCTTTTATCTCTACACATCCCTCTAGTCATCATAGTAGCCTTACCTTATGCAGAAATATCTTCAAGAAACTCTTTTTTTTTGAAACAAATAGGAGTTACCCGATTTAATGGAATATAAAGAAATGAACAAGACAAGTCCAACATGAGGTAAGGGATCCTACCTCTCTTTTTCTTTTTAAGCACATCGTTTTATGCCACTTAATTTAATCTCATCATTCTTATGTTGGGGGATGTTATTTTATATTCATATTTCTGTACATTTTCTGTAATATGATAAGAGACCCTATTTGATCTCATCAATCCATTTTTCGAAGTTTTAAGTGGTGCTATTAGGCTGCCAAATTTTCATAAGGGGATTTTTTATCTCACTTTTTAATCCCATGAGATTCATGCTACATTTGTAACTATTTCCTTCTGTTTGGTGTATTTACTACCCATTATTCTACTATTTGTTTAATATAATCTCGTTTATTGGTATTTATATCTTCATTTTATGAACCTTATTTTATGGGGTGTACGTTTCGAAAGTTACCCAAATTGGTAAGGGAACCATTCACCCTAAAATTTTTAAAAGACTTCTTTATGTTAGGTATTTTAATTTACATATTCTTATGTTGGGATATATTCTTATATATCCTTATTTTTGTAAATGATATTTTCAAGTGATGAGATGCCCTTTTTATCTCTCATCGACTCATTTTCTGAATTTTAAAATGACGTCGTTAGGCTGTCAAATTTTTGTAAGGGAACTTCTTAACCCAATTTAAATTATTTGGGTTAAACCTATACATATTTATTATGTCATACTATGAATATGTGTGGATGAACTCTGATTGTTTCACACTTAATATCCTCTTATATTGGGTGTATTTATATATGTCCCACATAATTATGTAATTGATTTATCCTTAATCTAAGGATACCTAATTTGTAAGGGACTTCATCTCAATCTACATTAATTGAGGCATATTTTGTTCTAATACAAGACTTTATTTTATACACTGTATAAACCTCTTTGAATTCTACTTTTATTCAGAAGTAATCTTTTCTATATGAGCGTTTTACTAAACGACAAAAAGTATGTTTCTTTTTAACGTATGCGGTGACTACGACCTTTCCGCCACCGCGAGTATTATTTGATCATTGGATTCCTCAACAAGCCGTAATATTTTTTAAAAGTAAATAAATACCATATACTATTTTATATATTGTGGTATTGAAAATGGTTTTGATAATGTATTTATTATGTCAATATATTTATGTGATATATTGTGCTTGAAATTTGTAAATCTTTTCATTCCTTTATAATTGTTTTATGTGTTATGATTTTATAATGGTACTTGACATTTGACGGGTGGTTACATGATAAACAATATGAAGGGTGGTTCCATGAATACCAGGACAGGTGGTTACGTTATAACCTCCAATTCACTGGGTATGGAAGTCGGCCATATGGCTATTCCATGTAGTGATATGTGTGGAAGTCGACCGTATGGTTATTCAATTTTAGTATATTTATATACCAAGTTACCTTTACATGTTATGTGTTATTTTTAAGGGTTTATTGTAATCTTTTGGTTACAAAGGATAAGTAGTGATATTTTATTCAGTGAAGAGTATTTACTACTTCATAAAGGTGAAAATTATTACATTGATAAAGTATTCATGGTTAACCTGTTGTTTTAAGAAACTAACAGTTTTCCTTCTTTGTGTGTCATTTAATGGGATTTTTATGCTCATCCCATGTTTTTAAAATGTTTTCCATAGGACTTAAAGATTAATAAGGTCAAGGATGGGATCAAGGAAAGACATTCTATCTAAAACATAGAACTAGACTTGTTTTTTTTGTGAGTTTTTATTTTATAGAAACTTAGTAGAAGTGTCTACCTTGTAATATTTTGAGATGTAATAGTTGTGTCCTAATTCCCTAAAACTATAATCCTGAAAAGATCCTCTATGTGAGTTATTCATTTAATTCATTATTATGTAATGTTTTAAGTCCGAGTCCTTATAGTTGCTATCAAAGATCATTATAGATAACTTTAGAGGTTAGGGTATCCTTTAAGCACCAGTGGAATTACCATAATGGTTAGGATTTCAGAAAGGGTCATATTTTTAGATAAAGTGAATTAGTTTAAGATAAAATTAATAAACATATCTTCGTATTATATGATGATTCTAATGATATTCTCACACTGACCTTTTTGGTTCAGTAAATGGATAGATCTAGCAGGAACCAAAGTGACAATGAGTTTGAAAGAAACTATTGTGGTTCTCTGATTAAGAGAATGGAGGAAATGGGGGATTCAATGAGAAATATCATAGTTAATATAAATCAACTATCAATATGCATGATTAACCACTTGAGCCTTGGTGGGTTCTCTAATGCATCGTGTACGAGATTACCAACTCGATGTGGAAGTTCTGGTAATAATTATAAAGGTAACCATTAGGGTTTATCTGATACTTACTTTTGAGGTAATTATGGGTTACTATATGATATGATGGAAAATGAAAGGCATGAGGTTAAACTGTGGTTAAATTGTGTTATGGTTATTTTTGAGGATTTTATCTCTTTTGGAGAATGTTTTAAGAATTATATAGTTTTGGAAAAAGGACAATACGCACACCGTGTGACAACCCGTCATGTTGGACAAAGATGTGGGAATCGAACCCACAACCAAACTGCGAGTGGTATTTAGCACCTACCACTCGACTACGTGATGTACCTGTTTATTAAGACAAATTATTTATCTATATAATTTTATTAATCAATAATAAGTTAATTTTGGGTTATATAGGAAAATATTTACCTATCATGGAGGATATATGATTAGGTTAATTACTTTTCAATATGAGACATTAAGACAAACTGATGGTATCTAGAGATAAATATTAATTTTTACCTTAAAATAATATGTGATCAAATCCTTCAAATATTTGGGTTTCAATCATAGTTTGGTTTACTTTGAAGAATTTTATGGAAAAATTGTTTATCGAATGGTCTTCGATGAACTTTGGGTTTTGTTGGAAAAATTTTGGAGATTATGAATAGATTTTATTTTTATAAAGGATTATCCTTTTGTCAATTATCTGATCTTTATCGAACAATTTTGGTTTTGGATAAGGTATAAATACATGGGAAATATATATTTATCTTTTTTGGATTAGGTGATTCTCTAGAAGTTGATTATAGCGCTCTTAATGTGAACAAGTCATCCGAAATACGTATCTTTTGGAGGAAAAAAAGAGTATGTGTAATAAATCGTGTAAGATATGAAAGTCTACATGACAGGTTAGTTTGTTTCCTTTTGATTTAGTTAAGCTCATAAATAAATCAATCATTGAAAAATAACTTAAAACTAAAATGTTTTCTACTAACATTTCCTACTGAGGAATCAAATACTGTTTAACCCATCACAAGTTTGTGGTTTTCTGGTGGTTAAATTTCTCCTAAACATGTTTCTATCACTCTCCATAAGAACTTGACCCATTGTTTCTTCATCCATATCCATCATTTTCTACATGGAATCCTAGTATGGGTTAACTCGGGTGACCTTTATTCTTCCCTTTATTTCTTTTAAAGTGACAGTTTAATTGACTCCTTTTCTGATGTGGGGCTTTCAATGACGTTTTCTAGCCCAATATTATTTTTTTAAAATTGTAAGGACGCAATTCCCAAAAAAGGGGAAGGTTGTAACATCCTAGGTAAATAAATAATAAGAAATTTTCATATTTATTCATATTTTTGAATTAAATAATAATTTTACTTCAAAAGGGTTTCTATGTTCGATAGCATACCCGATACCCAACAACGACTTTCTTTGAAATCTTGCATTGAACACTAATAATATAATAATATTATTTTAAATGGTAGTTAACACCTAGACATTTTATTGGCGGGAATGAATATACATGACTAAAATATGATTATATATGTTTTTTAAATGTTTTTACATTTATCCAATAAAAGATAAATGCTTAAAATAAGAATAGAATTCAATTTTAAGCATAAATACTCTAATATTCACTGAATGGTCAATTTATCACATTTTGATGGAGAACCCTCTTTAAAATATTTTTGGTCACTATTATATAACCTATTTTACCAAATAAAATCCTTCTATTGAGTTGGGACATCAAAATTTACCTTCTGTATGTTTTTGTTATTTTTCCGATAAAGTTTATTTTTAATGATTAAGGGAAAAATGATGTATTTTAATTCAAAACCTCATTTTAATAGAATTTATTTATATTATTAGATTATCTTTTGAAATAGTTTTAAAGTTCAATTAGAATACATTTTTACCATTTAATTCAATGGTGGTCATTGGAATTAATTTCACATTGAGATTGGACTTAAACTAGTGTCAATATTTTGATATGTTCTGTTTCTTAAAAACACACTATTTTTTGAAAATGGGAATTAATTATTAAATTGATTAATGCAAATTATATGTTTTTAATTTTGTAAAATATACATCATTTTTGAATTCGGAATATCAAATATAGCTTAGGGTGAATTTTTGGTATTTTCCTGAAAAACATCAATTTTTGATGAATAGTGAAACCACTAAGTGGTAGTTAAAAAACAGATTTTTCATTTAAATGAAACTTTTCCACTTCTGTGATTTCATTTTCAAAAATCCGACATACATGGTTTTCATTATTATGTAAAATTTGGTTCAAGGGGATGAAAATAATTTTTTGTGAATAGTAACTTTTAAGTTTTATTATTAATCGCGATTAAAGGTAATTAGTGTAATTTAAGGTAAAGATAATGTTATAATAATATGAAATAACCTTGAAACATGTCCTAATGTTATTTTATGAGTCATGTAAGACCAAGAAAATTCATGGGTCACCTTGGGGACCCCATGGAGACACTTTGGTAAGAAAATGACATTAATAACTTTTTATTTAAAGTTAAAATAAAAATTTCAAAAACATGTATTGTTTTACTAAAAAAATGTTTACATTGGGTTATACAAGTCATATTTGTTACTATAAATATTCATTATAAAGATAAAAATATTTCCTACATCACGATATTGTTTTATAATTTTTAGACATTAAATAAATATATTTATTTATGACACCATGATGATGCAAGGATTACCTCATTAATGAACGATTTAAATAAAATGAAAAGATAATCTAAAATGTAATCCATACACTTGTCAAAAACCTATTGGTTGGGTGGATTTAGAACCCTTATAACCTTATCTAAGAAATATATAATTGTGGGACCTGTGATATCCAAAAATAATTTTATAATAAAGTAACTTTTCAAGACATTCCAAAAGTGCCCCCTCCCTCTTATAAAAGGCCCCCACCTCTACCTCCTTACCCACACCTCTCAAGCCATTAGCTCGGCCAAAATTTGTTCCTTTTATCTATCCACATCCCTATATTCATAATAGATGCCTTACCTTAGGCATAAATCTCTTCAAGAAACCCTTTTGGTTCAAAGAGAGTGGAGTTACCCGATTTAAAGGAATATAAAGAAATGAACAAGACAAGTCGAACTTGAGGTAAGGGATCCTACCTCTCTCTTTCTTTTTATGTACTCTCTTTTATGTCACTTACTTTAAGATATTATTTCTTCTGTTGGGGGACGTTATTTTATATTAGTCTTGTTGTACTTTTTATGTTAATATGATTAGAGACACTATTTGATCTCATCAATCCATTTTTGGATGTTTTAAGTGGTGCTGTTTGGCTGCCGAATTTTCATAATGGGATTTTTTATCTCACTTTTTATTCCCATGAGATTCATGCTACATTTGTCACTATTTCCTTTTTTGTGGTGTATTTACTACCCATTATTCTACTATTTGTGTAATATACTCTCGTTATGTGTTTTTACATCTTCATTGTATGATCATTCTTTTATGGGGTGTACGTTTCAAAAGTTACCAAAATCGGTAAGGGAACCTTTCGCCCTCCTCTTTTTAAAAGGCTTATTTTTGTTAGGTCTTTTAATTTACATCTTCTTATGTTTGGATATGTTCTTATATATCCTTATTCTTGTAAATGATATGTCCAAGTGATGAGATACCCTTTTTATCTCTCATCAACTCATTTTCTGAATTTTAAAATGACACCATTAGGTTGTCGAATTTCTGTAAAGGAACTTCTTAAAAAAAAATTATTTCTTGGGGTTAAACCTCTACTTCTTGATTATGTCATACTATGAATATGAGTGGATGACCTCTTATTGTTTTACACCTAATATACTCTTATATTGGGTGTATTTATTTTTTTCACACATAATTATGTAATTGATTTATCCTTAATCTAAGGATATCGTCTTTATAAGGGACTTCGTCTCAATCTCCTTTCGTTGAGGCATATTTTTTTCTAATACAAGAATTTCCTTTATATGCTATATAATACCCTTTGAGTTCTAATTTTATTCAAAAGGAATATTTTCTATATGAAGATTTTTCCTAAATGACAAAAAGTATGTTTCTTTTTAACGTACGCGGTGTCAACGACCTTTCTGCCGCTATGAGAATTATTTGATCTTTGGCTTCCTCAATAGGGCATAATGTTTATTTAATGTAATAAAATACCATATTCCCTTTTATGTATTTTGGTATTGAAAATGTTTTTGATGATGGATTTGTTATTTTAATATATTTAAGATATATATTGTGCTTGAAATGTGTAAATGATTTATTTCCTTTATAATTGTTTTATGTGTCATGATTTTATAATGGTATTTGGACATTTGACGGGTGGTTATGTGATAAACCATATGACGGGTGGTGCTGTGAATACCAGGACAGGTGGTGACGTTATAACCTCCAATTCATTGGGTATGGAAGTAGGTCGTATGACTATTCCATGTAGTGATATGTGTGGAAGTCGACCGTATGGTTATTACATTTAGCATGTTTATATCCCTAGTTACCTTTACATGTTATGTGTTCTTTATATAAGTTTATGGTAATCTTTTGGTTACAAAGGATAAGTAGGGATCTTTTATTCAGTGAAGAGTATTTACTACTTCATAAAGTTGAAAAGTATTACTTTGATAAATTATTCGTTGTTTACTTGTTGTTTTGAAAAACTAACGGTTTTCTTTCTTTGTGTATCCTTTATTGGGATTTTTATGCTCATCCCATGTTTTTGAAATGCTTTCCACAGGACTGAAAGATGACTAAGGTCAAGGATGGGATCAAGGAAAGACATGCTATCTAAAACATGGAACTAGACATGTTTCATTTTAAGAGTTTTTATTTTATGGAAACTTAGCAGAAGTGTCTACTTTGTAATCTTTTGAGATGTAATAGTTATGTCCTAATTCTCTAAAACTCTAAACCTGAAAGGATCCTCTATGTAAATTATTCATTTAATTCATGATTATGTAATTTTTTAAGGCCGGGTCCTTATATGAACTATGATTTAATTTAATTCTTATTATGTTTAATAATACAATCTATAAATCATTAATGGAAATGTTTCAATAATTTGAACGAGTGTAAAAAATGTTTTCTTATTTTCTAAAATTACTGAGAATAAATGAAATAGGAAAAGTGGTGTGTCCATTTTTAGGTATTTTATTGATAATATAAGATGATAAAAAATTAATCTAGAAAATGAAGGATGATATTCTCTAATAGTCGACCATGGTCATTGAAACCTATATTTTTCAAGAAGGGAATGCAATACTCTGAATATGAAAGGATTTTTCAAGATTACTAAAGTGGTTTGGGATTTAAATGGGAAGTAAAGGTTAGGTATTGATGCCTAAAACATAAATTAATAAATTTTAAAGTGTTTGATACTAAAGGGTTAATTTATAAATATTTTAAATACAAAAAATCTCAAAACCAATGAAAACATTGGCCAATCTTGTAGATTCAATTTAAGTGATGATCACAAGGATTTATTAATCACATTAAGGATGCATAGAAATATATCATTTATTAATAGATATAAACAATGGGAATAGTTATCTTGATTATATTATATGGTGGGAGATGTTTTTTAATAGTAATGATTTTTTATGGAAATTATTAGATTATTGATTTAATACACATGGTTAATGATTCATCAGATTCTATAAAAACCTGAAAAGAAGATAAGGATAAAAATATTTTATATAGGATAAAATAACTTATCCAAATGGTTATTAAAATATGAAAAATTGATATTTCCCCAACAATCAGTGTCACATTTTAAAGAGTAAAATATTATTTTCATAATAATTATTCAAACACATAGAATACCATAAAAAATATGGATGAAATAATTAATTTTTTAAATATTCCTATTTAAGAGGAAAGAAGTGTTATTTTCATAAAATAAGGTTTGTGTAATTTAAAATTATATTATAATGATATTATAGTGTTTTGGAGGATAGTGGGAATTTCTTTTGGAATTAATGAAGTCTATAGTTAATAGAAAAAGGATTATTCCATTCAAAATATAAAACTAAATTTCACCTTATCTGAAATATATATTTGAATATGTCGATAAGATAAATGTAAATAATTATATTTATATAGACAAACAAATTGAATATCACTTTATAACATAAAACGATTTTGGGATATAATAGAAATGAAAAACTGATAGAGTAAAATATTATTAAAAATACTATCATAGATTAAATTTTTGATGGAAATATTCCCAGAATAATGATGATGATGAACATTTAATGATTTCTAATTAAAAAATATATTTCATTAACATTATAAAATTAAATATCTTTAATTAAAAGGAGTTTGAATACTATCTTTATGTATTGGATAATTTGGAAATGACTCATGCATCTCATAATTAATAAAATTTTATTACTTCATAGGTATTACCCATTAATGTATTTTAGTGTGAGGATATTATATGTTAATAACATAGAGATGTCGAAATAATTACATAGATATGTAATGAATTTATAAAAACCCTACAAATTCAGAAAACATAAGGCCTATCTGGTGGTTTATGGGTTGTGATTTAAATAGGTTAATATGTATGGTTTTGTTAATATTCATAAATGAGTTTCAGATTATAAAATTTATCATGTTATAAAAATCTAGTCTTTAGTTTATCATCATTTCACATTGTCTATATATATTTATTGAATAAAATGACAATTAACCTCTTAATGTGTGATTTTGAGGAATCCTTAATTAAATTTTTTCATTGATAATTATACTTTATAAAGAAATATTAAGGATTAAATGAGAAGTATTATTTATAGAGATGTCAGATGTTTTCATGAGTTAAAAAAGAGTTTTGTGTGCTGCATGATTGTAAAAGTATACCAAATGGAATGTGATAAATGTTTTCATTATTATGGTATGGGTTCATGTTTCATATTAGTAATTCCCATTAATTGAGGTTGGAAATACACCTAGTATGATAACTATAATACTCTTTTAAATTTATTTTAAAATCATAGAGTCTGATTTAATTAGCAGATGATTGTGTATCTTATTGTGATGACATCGATTAAGGATAAGAAAAGATTGGATTTTATTATTGTATAATAAGAAAAACATTTAGTCCCTCAATTGAGATAGAATGAAACAATGTAATTCCATACAAAGAAAGGATATGTGATTTTATCATATATCAGATGTGGGTAAGGTGATGTACTCATCCATAAAGATGAATGGCTTATGATGTATTCATCGACCCCGTCAGTCTATACTCGATTAATTGATAACATATAAGTTGTATATTTGGGACTGACAAACTCTATTTATCATGTTTATTAAATGTGTTGGGAAAAGGGATAGATGAAAATTCATTCTTGTATGTGGTACAACCAATGGAAACATCTATAGAGATACAGATTTTTTATGGAGATCATAGTAGATCCCTTTATAGATTTAGAATCACTATTGATTTTCCAGAATCTACTCTTTTAATATAGATATGAAATCATTAATTCATTTTATTTCATTACTACATTTTTCCATGGGGTTACACAATATTGTTCACAAAATGGGGATTGTGTTTTACGAAACTGAGAGAGATTATTTTAAAGCTATTTAATAGTTCATACAAAAGGAGTCTTCGATTGATATTGACAAGTTACTAAACAAGATGTAATGAATGGTGAATTTCATGATATATTTTTAAAAAATAAAGACTTATAGTGTTTTTTTGGAAATCGATTCCTGCATTATTTAATATTATAAAATATAATGTTAAATAAAACAATGTTTTTCGGCATTATTTCATGTAGAATATTAGCGGAGATATTTCCTAAATCCATTATAAATCACCTTATTTTTTTATAAATTAATTTAAAAAATAGGGTATATTGATATGGATTGAAATATGGGGTATGTAATATCATATTCATTATTAAATGAATATTATATAACATGGATGTACATATATCATTATACATTCAAATCAGTCATAATGTACAATTGAGCCATGTCATGCATCCATGAATTTTATTGAGTTATTATTATTAATATAAATAAATAAGATTAGAATTTTCATTCTAATAATTTACATTTTTCAATATTAAACCGAACAATTATCATTAATAAATATTTTATTTTATGAAATGTTTACGTGAATTGAATCTATTCAGAAGTCGTAATGAGTTGTGCCTATTAACCACTTACTCAAACATAATTAATGTATGATTAATTTCATATGAATGATCAATAATATCCAAATACCAATATAAGGAAGTGTTATCTAAAACAATGGGTGTGTTAAATCAATGATAAATACCCTTCTAATTTTCACCTTCCACAAAACCTTTTTTCTCATAAATAATTTTACACCATAAGGTACTAATATACCATCGGAGTTTTGGATAATTTCTCCCAAAAATTATATGATTAAATTTAACCCGTGGATACAAAAAAATGAGGAAGTCAAATAGATTCTTCAAAGTTATTTTATTTAAACATGGAGATTGAATACAATAGTATTATCCACCACTAGTGAAGCTTCACGATGTTCATCATTTAATGTTTTCACATGGTTTTAGTTTCATGATGGTGATATTGAGAATTTAAGGGTTATAATTTATTCCTCTATATTGAATATGTGCTATTAAATATAAAGAAACCTAAAAATTTCTTCTATACCAAATATTTTACATGTGAAACCTATAAAAAATAGATCAAGAGATAAACTCCATGATCAATTTTTCAATGGGAAATGCTATCAAAATGATTCTCATACAAATATTTTCCATTATTTTAGATGGAAAAAATTTGATAAAAATATAAAACATCCATTTCTATAGTGGTAATTCAATATATAAATTACAGGATTGGTTAAAAATAATCACAATGATGTTTTATCACAATGGTAATACTTTATGGATTTAATAAGGTAAATTTTTAAATGTTTTAGTCTAGAAAATCTATTTTCTATTAGATTTTTATATAGGAGTAAGTACAATGTTTAAAAAACATAGGGACCACTGTTATATTTTTTATGAAATTTCATCTATAATACTCTAGTAGAATTAAATGTCGGACACTCATCTAATTTCCATATAACATTATGATGTCCTGATTATAGAATCCACCCAAATTAATTTCCATGAAAAAGAGCCAATATAATAAAAGTGACCAATGATACATAAATTAGTAAAATTTAATAAACAATATCTATGGAATGTGATAATTCTAATCCTTGAATTTAATTCCCATAAAAAAACTCAAAATAACTAATCAAATTACATTTGTTATAAAATATTTGGTGTAAAATTCTGAATATCATAATTATAAAATTGGTAAGATAATCCCAATTTTGTATCAAAGGTAAAAATTATAAAAACAATACATTGAGAGATAAATGAATTTATATCAATTAAAAATAAGGTTGAAGGACTCATATTTAATATTATTGAATCCAAAAAATAATATTTTTAACCAACATCACCTCGACCAACACAGAAGACACCACCTAACCATGAATATAATTGGAATACATGACATATAATTTCATTTAATCTTATAAATATTTCTTTTAATTAACATGTTTTATTTATAAAATAATTGTAAACAAAAATTGTGTAGCATGTATCTCTGTTTTCAAATCTATATTACGTTACCATACAAAATTTCAGAAATTTGAATCAAAGATAATATGAAAATATAGAAAACTTGTGAAGAGGAAATACACTTGATGATTCAATAGAGATACAATGAATGTGAAATCTAAATATCTCTAACCATAAGTTATTATGTATAACTATTAAGGAAAGTAATCCTAGGATACTAAAAAATTGAGTTAATTAATGATATGTTTTTTGAATGTTGGTGTGGAACCCAAAACCTATGTTCCATATTTTATTTTTTATAGAATGACTTAAACTGGTAAAATATACTTGAAATATAGTAAATTTATTAATTTATTAAAAACTATTCTCATTAATTTTATTTTTTCTGGAGATTTACATTAAATTATTACTTATTTGAAAATTTTGAAGGATCAACTGGAAAAAATTAATATTATAGGATGTATAAATATAGTTGTTGAATGAATAATGTTTTGTGTTGGTCTAACAAAGAAATTCTAAACAATTTATGTCCAGATGAATTTTTATTTACTCATTTTAATTAAACCATAACAATTTGTTAAATCGTTGGGTGATCTCAAATATAATGTAAACCGTATTATTTATGTTTTTTCTAGAATCATAGACTAAAATTACTGAAAAAAATTGAGTATAAATATAATTATTGGATCACTCTATTACATACTTAAAATTTATTCAAGAAAAAATAGTATTAAAATTTGATAAATTAATTTTCCTTATTAATTTTATTATTTTATATTGGGTTTTGGATGTTAATAAACCAATAATATTAGAAATAATATTCCTTTTCATAGGTAAGTTTTTGGTTGATATACATAAGGGGTGAGTAATATTTCTAGTTAGTAATAAATAAGTAGCATATAATGTTGGAAGATTATAGAAAAATAATTATTTTTCAATTTATTATAATTTTTTCAATGTTAACCCTACCAATGAATATATTTAATACTGGAACTATATCAATATAGTGATATGTTATCCATTGTGTTATTTTTAAATATTATTAATGGTTATAACAATTTTAACACATTATATTATATTTTTTAACGATTCATCAAAAAATTCAAGGAAGTTCAGGGCTAGAGTGACATTCATAATTAATCTAATATTCTTTTTTCAGTCTGTAACAATTAGAACTAAATTTTGTTCACTCATCAGATATTTTTTATTTCATTTTTTTTCATAAAATAATATAATTAATCATAAATTTTGTATTATCTGTGGTGAAATTTGTAAACTTATTAAATTTCCTTATTATCAAAAACACGGTATCCATTGAAAAATTAGAAACAATATTGAAATAAACTACTTCATTTCAATTCAAAAATAATAATAATTTCGGATACTAAAATAACAATTTAACCTCAGAGTATTGTAACACCACTAATGATTGAGATTTTGAAAAACATGCTAGTTAAATTAATCAATTTCAGTATTATTTATTTAATTATTTAATGTGTATTTCACTAACAACGTCTGAAACACACTAAAATGGGGGTTAATTTGGGTATCAAATTATTATTTTGTTATAGTGATATTATCTTTATACTGGGAAGAAAAACATGAACCTATCAATATGAGTCAAATAGACTCAAAATAAAAATATGAAATGATAATTTTATAAAAAAAATATTTCACTTGGTTCATCAATAATGGATTATATACAAGGAGAATATACTAATGATTTATTGATATGGAAAGTTTATTAAAAAAATGTTATCATGATTTTGATACCTCTATCTCTCTCATAGTGTTTTTAGGATCACAAACACTCATTTATGTATCTAATATTTTTATTTGAGAAAATTTCAGTATGAACTTTTAGTATTTTGTCATGTCATTCATGAAATAAATAATTATATTAATATATATTCATTGTAAAATTATGGATACTGTAAAATTATTTGACATATTTTTTATCCTATTCTGAAATCATGGAATTAATGTAGAAAGTTCAAAGAAATGGGAAAATTCATCTAGAAGTGACAAAGTTCAATTTAGAACCATGGAGGCCACACCATCCACCCAGTTTAATGTGGAAATATGTATAATTTATTATGAATTCCATTAACTATTCATTGTAAGTATGTAATTCTAGAAAACACCATGTGTCTCACCAGCGAGCCGGTGGCTTCAATCTAGTAAATTCAATGTCATAAATTCAGTGGACCTAATAAATATTACTATATCATTTATATCTTTTAATGACTTTGATGACTTCCACAAGATTAGTAGTATTATTAATGCCTATGAATATCTATCCATGGATTCCTATAATATTTACCTCGACTACTTATCCATCTGTGAATTTCTTCACCTCTTTGAGTATCTATTTCTTTCTCAAATATTGATCTCTTAAGGTGAATCTCTATCGGATCCTCTCCGAGAACTCTCAATAGGTAATATAAGTTATTATTTAATCTATAATATTATATACTTCCATTATCTCTATATATATCATCTCAATTATACAAACCATATTAGAGATAATTGAGAATATTTGCAATGGTTTTGAGATATGAAAACATCTATTTTAGGATCTCCTTAAAGATTAGGTGCATACTACCATAAAAGATAGGGATGAATTCCTTATATACTAAAGATGTTCAAGAGGGTTACCACAACCATAATTGCGATGGATGGGTTTTTTGATGACCACTAATATCAATGTAAAAATATAAAAACCTCTCAATACAAGGGGAGGATATATAGGGTCTCAAACTAAGTTATTACTCAACTCCTTTATCAAACAATGTTTCGTCTCTCTCTTTTGATTTATACTATTTATCATTACAATAAAATATTTATAATTTCATAAATTTGATACATCAATTATATAGTGTGCACACTAGAATAATTTTTTTAATGTGTAACAATTTTTGATTTATCATATCAACATCTTTTAGATTTGAATTTACTAATTTCTATAAATTTAAAAGGAAATTCACCTTCCCTCATCCCAATTTACTCATTCCAAAAATTATTATGATGTTTTTATTTTATCTCACTACCAATACCAAGGTAACTACCTACTTATACATATACATTCAATACATTACAATAGAGTTATAATGAAAGTCAACACACATGTATCTATTAGAGAATATAGAATGAATTTTCAAAATACCATGAAAATGATGTTATTTATATAAAAGTTTTACTCTATAAACAAATATAAAGCTTAATTAATGTTCTCATTCTTTTTAAAAACTACCTAAAAATGTCGAGATGGCAAAAATATCACCTTTTCTCTTTTTTTAGTCCAAATCCTTCGATATTTAACTTCTACATCAATATCTTAAATTTCCTTATCCGAAAATAAATCATTTCATATTACATATGTAACCATATCATTTTCATTAGAAAAAATTCCCTTGGTCAAATTATTACATATAACACAGTATAAAGTCTTAACTTCATTTAAAAATAATAAAAAATTTATGTTTTTTTAATATTTAAAAATCACACCATAATAGGTAACATTATGGTGGAATAACATTCAGTTACTATATCAAAATAAAAATATTTCCATCACATGGTTATGAATTTCAAACATAATTAGGTTTAATATATTATAAATTTGACATTAAAATGTATTATGGAAAAATATATAGTATTCTCATGAAAACCTTTATCCTTCACGACAGAATAACTACTGATTACAATATAGATCCCAACCCATAACTAAAATCCTTCTACATTTCATCATCAAAATATCCTCATTGAAAAATCCAGGGGTAATATTGTGGTGTTATTAATTAATATAACAAAATAATAATAAAAATTACATAATATGAAAAAAGATTCTTCAATTACTGTTAGGGTTGACTAGACAACCACGTACATCATTCCTAACTCTCTATGAATCACGACGTAATTCACATTCAATATGGTGTGATTTCTCTTCAGGTATAACTTCTTATCAAATATGGATTCTAATTACCTTGATACCTATTAACTCATAATGGCATGATTTAAATTAATTATTTTTCCATTAACCTTATAACAACACAATAATTTTCCATCACTATGTAATATTTATTCGATTATTATCAATAAACACATATTAATTATAATAGCATGTATTAAATAATTTTAGCATATTTTTTCGTTATATATATAAAATAACACCAAATATCCATTGAATTTAGACAAAATTCTAGGAATATCCAATGATACAATCCATTTGGTGTGAAATATTTCCAATAAACAATACCATTTATCACTATTCAAAAATCACCTCATTTTATAAACATTAGTTACATCATTATCATTTTAAATAACCTATCTTTGAACACCCCCCTAATTTCTTTGGTTATAAATATTAATAGAAATTTCATATTCCTCATACTCCATCATATATGAACATTAATATAATAACATATAAACTACTCTACTTCTATAAGACAAATTTTTAGTGTAGAAATAAAGAATTATAAAAAAATTTATACCTACTCTAACCCCTCATCACCACCCAACCATTTGATAACCAATAAATTATATAACAATATTTTATACATCATCCATTATTACTATTACTATTTGATTATATATTTTGTATTCTCTTGTAAAGAAAATAATTCACCCACAAGAGTTTATTCTCCCCCTTGATATATGATTTAGGCTCCAATTTTACTAGTTTAGACCTAAATATACATTGCTTGCTTTCCCAACCATTGATAGTTGTCCTAATGTGCATGATATATTGTTAAAATTTTGAAAATCATGTTATGAATTAAATACATAAGGGGAGAATGGATATGATAAAATTATTTTTTATTTGGGAGGGTTTTTAATACTAATATTCAAATGATGATTCTAAAATTTTAGTGTGGAAAATCATTTTTTGAATATGTCAACACATTGTTTCTCTATTACAACGTATACACCTTTTTGTTGATAAATATTTACTTTACTAAAATTCGATTGATACATGAATTCTATAACAGGTTCATTATAATAATAATAAGAAGAACACTTTTTAACAAAAAATATTACTATATTAATATCTACTACACAACCATGATCCTATAATTTATTCTCCATCCAAATAAATTTAGTACAAGACTTCATTTCCATGACACTTTGGTTAAGCTGTGCTATAATAAGGTCATTATTTATTTATAAATTATCCGTTAAAAACATTTATTTATAATAAACATAGCTCCAAAATGTGTGTTATTTCTATCTATAACATCATTAACCCACTCCACATATAATTATTCCATTAAAAAAATTATTTTTCTACACTAAATAAAAATCCATAATCAAGTGTGCATTAAACATACCTTAATATTCTATACCCTATAGTGAGAGATTGGTCATTTAGGCTTTACTAAAACCATTCTTCCAAAAAAAATGGTGTAAAAATTCCCAAACTCATCTCTATGAGTTATATCAAGATTATAATCATTCGTTAATATAAATTGAAATCTATATACATTCCATTTCTAGGATTCCTTTGTTTAGATTAAACATTTATTAGTTTTGAAAATGGGTTCCATATTTTACGCTAAATGTTTTGAGAAAATACCTTATGTACTTTTCAAAAATAAATAATGGTATACTCACCATTTATATTTACTTATAACCCAATAAAATATGCGATATCACATATCATTAACATCTGAAACTTAGATTGCATCAATTTTTCAAATTCCTCTGGTAAATCTTAATTATTTTGACAAAATTTAATTTCATAAATGTGTAAAAGAATCATAAATTAATATTCTATAAACAACATTTTATATAAAGTGTGATCAATACCACATATTCTTGATTACATATTCTATATATCATAAATAAAATGATCATACAAATATCATGGTGGTTCCATTAAAGCTATTAATGTCTTCGTAAAAAGGATGAGTTTTCTTTCATCATCATCAATTTGAAATGGCATCACTTGTTGAATATTCACTTACTCATTAATAAATATTCTCATGAGATTATCAATACATTTATTTTTTATAACTTTAATCCTCTTTTAAATGAAACTACATATAATAGTCTGTTAAACTCATGTATATCCATCAATATAAACATATCCATTATATCTACACCATAAATTTGATTATATTAATTTCATATCAACCTATATTTTACCAAATTACATACCCATTCTAATAATATTTATTTTAGAACAAAAATTTTATTCCAATGACATTGTGATCAATTTATCTCCACAAACACTCCCTTATTTAATATTTTTCTAGTTGATCGAAATCCACATTCATGGACTTAACGAATGATTTCATATATTTTATCTTCTTCAAATGATATTGGGACCACTTATGGTAACAAATTAGTGTTCTCGACAAGTATAACTCTACAAGTTAGTATTTGAGATGCCATATCACCAATTATTTTAGATCTATAAATTTCAACTATGGTTTTATTATTTTGATTTAGTGGTTGAATCTCTTTAGTATCAATTTATTTCTCTGATCGAACTGATGATTCTTCTTCCTTTGAAATATTTTGAAGATATTTTATTTTTATATATTTACCCTCTTATTCATCACAATTTACTGCTAAATTTTTATTTCCATATTTTTCATCAATAACTGTCATGTAATTTCTTTCCAATGTTATATTGGCACTATTATTAAAATATATATATAAATATATGTGTATAAATTTCTATGAATGAATATTACATCAACAACATCACCAAATTTTCCTTCAATCCATTATTGGTTTCCAATAAAACATTTAATTATATACACTCTAATTTGTTTTAGAGTTATCTTCCCTCTATTTCATATCTCATATGGTATTATATTCTCATTGGGTCCTAGAAAATCACTATTTTTTATATAATGATTATTTCTCTTCCACATTCCAATAATGACTTGAGACACTATTCTAAAAATATAGTTTATTTGAAATATTTTTCACCTTTATATTTCATCATTCAATGAAACCATTTTTTATAGAGTTATTATCAGGGAAACCTGAAATTAAACTCCTTTTTTCTCAACTAAATTCATTACCTATATTATATTATACGTCATGTAATTAACCAATCACCAAATCCTAATCAACTCATTTTTGTGTTCTCATTTTATCATATATAAAGTATAATTTTTTCTGTCTATTACATTTTTACATAAGAATCATGTGACCCATACTATTGTAATCATCCACAAATAAGATGAAATATTTTTTGTGTCATGTTCCATCGTGTGTCAAAGAGATAAAAATGTCACTTCGAACCAAATTGATTAATTATAAAAATAATTTATTATTTGATATATAGGTATTTCAAACTACCTTCCCTCTCATAAAAGTATCACATGACTTTTATCTATATCACAAAAAAATAGTAATATAAATGAAATCCTTAAACATTGAGTAATTTGTCCTTTTTCTGATCAATATGGATATGTCATGAATTACACAAGTTGTTATGTTCGTCCACCATGATAAAAAAAATTATTTTACTTAATATTCACCAGTAAAATATTATTCTTCATTCAAAATATTTATATAAATGAATTAGAAACATACCTTTTATTAACTAACCATTTTGATTGGATTTGACTTTGTGTCTTAAGATTAAAATTTGAATTGTATTGAAAATATTGTGGAAATTCTAACCAACATTGAGAAACTTAATTTTTTTCAAAACACCTTTAGTTTTTCTTTGTTTACCACATACTTTAATCGTTAATGCGCTATTTATTCCAAATAAAAAATTTACTTCTATAGGTTCCTCTGTGTTCTTTTACAAGTGAATATTTACAATCATGTGTGATTAGTACCAACTATCAGTAATCTAAAGGCCACTATTATTGTTTACATTAGGTATGATTTTGTTCATGATAGAACTATCCTTCTTATTATTTTTCGTAAGAGGTATTATAGATAGATTTAAGATAGAAGTGGGTCTCTTATAATTCATTTCAAGATATAGAATTAAAAAATAATCTTCATTTTACAATGCAGAAAACCTTTCCCAAATGGTATAGAGTTTATTGATAAGATATTTAATCTCATCGATGATACAATGGTCATATTTTAATTCCTTATTTTTTAATAATCAAAAACATAATGAACCAATTTATATTGGTATATAAAATTCGGTTATTATTTAAGAATAAATATATGTTCCCATTCTATTTTCCCAATATTATAGTGATTTTAAATTTAAATAAACTCTTAAATCATCATAATAATTCATATTGGGACCAAAATAGCCACATAATTATAATTACATTAAGGAATATTTTATTCAATTTCCCTCCACATGTTCATTTCCTTTGAAGTGATTTATGTTTTTTAAAAAGTGCCCAATGATTAAGAATATCTACATATTTTATTAATTCATTTCTATGTTGATATATCTATATGAATTTTGAATGACTCATATTCCAATAAAATTATAAAATTCCACATGTTTCTAGACTTTTTATTATTCAATACCTTATAAAAACACCATATTCCTATTTTATATAATTATAAATTTTTCTGACCAAAATAAATTCAAAATATAATTTCTCATTTCCACATAAAAATTTATTTATAAACTAACTACTTACTTATCATTTGATTGAATATTATTTACTCTCTCATTAATAATATTAGCATGGAATTTTATAAATTTATATGGATCCTTAATTTTTTATTAATATCAAAAACGTATTTAGATATTTATTATTGTGTGACTTGATATTACACACAATTTTTTGACCATGTTATTTTTGATTTATGTTTAATAAGACATTATAAAGAGTCCTTTAATAGTCCACACATTTTCTTGTCATTATATATTTTAATATTTAATTCCTTATTATTTTCCGTGAGTTTAGATTTGAGATTGAAAACTCCTTATGGTTGGTATTTTTGTTCATTTCCAATCTATAATTTTATAGTGTTTTCTATCATAACATCATTTGAATATAATTTTTTCTTTTTTTAATCTTACTTAATATATATATTATATTTTTATTTTTATTTTGTTAAAAATTTTATTCATTGATGCATTTTCATGACGGATTTCAAAACATTTCATTCCTTCCAAGATAATGTTTCAATTTCTGATTTTGTGAAATATTATACTCACATTTATCACTACCAATCCACCTTGGAAAACACATTATGATGTTCCCAACCATTTCAAAATTCAAAAAAGACAATGACAGATTTCCATCAAAACATTAATTTAGACATTTTGACCTCCAAGTCACTATATATATATAATCACCTATCATATATTATTCTCCATATTTTACAATATTGATATCAAAATTTTCTATTACATTTCATTTTATATCCATATATGAATTAATCTTAATCACATATTGTAACATACCAAGTATGTAATGAATAATAGATATTTTTATCTATGTCTACTAATGAATTAGATAGTGTTTTAGAGGCTTAAAATGAAAATAAATCCAATCTTAAGCATGGAATACACTAATATTTTTAAAAGATTGTTTTACTGCATTTTTGATGGAAAACCATTTTTAAATCGAACTTTTGACAATTTTATAAGCTCTATTTGTCAAAATAAACTTATTATTTATAATTGGGACATTGAAATTTAAATTGGATAATTTATTGGTATTTTTCTGACTATGTTCATTTTTTAATGAATAGTGAAAAATACTGCATTTTACAGAAAAAATACTTTTTCATCTAATTAAATTATATGGTTAGATTATCTTTTGAATTGGTTTTAAAGTACAATTAGAATATATTTTTACCATTTAATCCAATAGTGGTTGTTGTAATTAATTTCACTTTGAAATTGGACTTAAACTAGTGTCAATCATTTGATACTTATTGTTTCATAAAAAACATGTTATTTGCTCTGACAGCGGGAATTAATTTTTAAATTAATCAATGCAACTTATATTTTTGGAATATTTTAAAATAGACATCATTTTTGAATTCGGAATATCAAATAGATCTTAGGGTGAAGTTTTGGTATTTTTCTGAAAAACATCAATTTTTGATGAATAGTGAAACCACTAAGTGGTACTTAAAAAACTGATTTTTCATTTAAATGAAATTTTACCACCTATGTGTTTTGAATTTCAAAAATCCGACATACGTGGTTGTCATTAAGAAGTAAAATGTGGTTCAATGGGATTAAAATAATTTTTTTGGTGAATAGTAACTTTTAAGTTTTTAATCCCGATTAAAGGTAATTACTGTAATTTAAGGTAAGAATAATGTTTTAATAATATAAAATGACCTAGACACATGTCCTACCCTTATTGGATGTGTCATTTCCGACCACTAAAATCCATGGGTCAACTTGGGGACCCCATTGAGCCACATTGGAAGGAAAATGACATTAATATCGTTTAATTTAATGTTAAAGTAAAAATGTCACAAACATGAGTTATTTTACAAAAACAATTTTTAAATGGGGTTATACAATCAGATATTTAACTATAAATAGTCATTGGAATGCTAAAACGATTTCCTACAGAATGATAGTTTTTTTTTAATTTTTAGACATTAGGAAAATTAAATTATTTATGACATCATGATGATGCAACGATTACCTCATTAATAAAACATTTAAATAAATTGAAAAGATAATGTAAAATCTAAGACCTACACATGTCAAAAACCTATTGGATGGGTATATTTCTAACCCTTATCACCTTATACTCGAATTATATCAATGTGGGACCTTTTAAATCCGAAACTCATTTTAAAATAAAGTAACATTTTATACCTTTCCAAGAGTGCCCCTCCTCTCCTCTTATAAAAGGCCCCCACCTCTACCTCCTTACCCAAAATTCCAAAGCCTTTGGCTTGGCCAAAAACTTCCCATTGTGTCTCTCCACATACCTCTCTAACACTTATAAGCCTCACATTGGGCAGAAGTCTTCCCATGTAAGCCTTTGAGCTCAAACCAAAGGGAGTTACCCGATGTTAAGGTAATGTCTTCACTTGAGTCCTTTTGTTTTATTTTTCTTATCCAACCCCCTAGACTCTTTTTATTCATTTCTTTTGTAAAAAATCCAGTATATTCAATATACTAGGATTTTGTTATAAGAAGGATTCGAGCTACACTTACACACACCTACATCTAATGATTAAAGAACATAATGTTTCTGTGGATGGCGAATTTCTGCCTCATGAAACGATGATTGTTCAATATTCTTCTTACACCTTTAAAGGTGGCCATTAAGATGTCACTATATTTATATATGATATATAATATGTTTATTTTTTCCTTAAGCATCTATATTTTTCATTTATGTCATACCTTTTTGGCTTCCATTATGGGTATACGTGATAGCTTTATTTTAGGAAGTGCGGACTACTGCCCCCTCAAAGTGATTTGATTTGTTTATACCATATGTGGTACATATAAAGGATATATGTAATTATATTATATATGATACCATACTAGAATTAAAACACTCTTATGTATCATTATGTTTTAATTCTATTAAATATGAAATAGAAATGGAAGTAGCGTTCATGCGTACGTACGGCTTACCGTCTCCATGAACGGTGCATTTCATTTCATACCTGTAAATGTTATGTAATATTATAAATGCATGCATGTACGGTATATATATGATATATATGATATCTACATCAGGAATAAAATTCTAGATATAATTGATATTTTACCACATGAAAAACGTGTAATTATAAAGAGTTTATTTTTGACTCAAGTACCAATGATCATTAAAACGACCGTTATTAACTTAAATAATAACATAGTGTTCATGACAATGTAATAAGAAATATAAAAGGAATAATTAACTTCAAAAAGGTTCTTAATCAAGTATAAATTAACTCAATTTTATTATTCAGGAGATTAAAAAACGATTGAGTCAAGTCGGACATGAGGTATGGGACTTCGTCTTAATCTCCATTCATTGAGGAATATTTTGTTTTTTACACAACCCTCTATTATACGGTGTATAAACCCCATTGAATTTTACATTTATTTAAAAGGTATATTTTTTATATGAAGCGTTTACTAAATCACAAAAGGGAATGTTTTTGTCGTACGTATGCGGCGACAACGACTTCTCCGCCGCCGTGACCATTATTTGAGTTTTGGATTCCACTACAAGCCTTCTTTTTAAAAGAAAAATAAATACCATGTTTTACTTTTCTTTTATTTTGGTATTGAAAATGGATTTCATAATATTTGTACATCAATGTGTTGTATTGATATCTTGTGATTGAAATGTGGAAATGTTATGTTTCCTTTATGCATGTTTTATGTGATACGATTATGTTGTGGTTCTTGGGCATTATTATGAAGACAGGTGGTTCCGTGATAAACTAAGGGGGTGTGAGCCCGATATAGATCTCCAATGCATTGGGTAATGTGAAGGGGTTAAATGTTAAGGTTTCTCTGAAGATATTTAGGGAATATACTGTGATGGGTATTCCAAACCTAACCAAGAGGGTTACTCCATACGTAAGAATGTTATGAATTCCTCAAGTTACCCTTATGTCTTATGATTTCTATGATTTATTCATGATTTGATGAGGTATGTTAAAGTGATTATGTTTTATGAGTAGAGTATTATTTCATTGATTCTTGTGTATACATGTACTCGTGTTTCCTTTCCATATTTTTATATCCCTTACTGAGATTTTTATGCTCATCCCAAGTTTTTGAAATGTTTTTGACGGGTCAAGGGAAGGGTACATGATATGATGACAGTGTCAAGGAAGTGTCCAGAATGAATCCATCTTTTATTTCAAATATGTTTCCGTTTATGGGAAAAATGAATAATATCTTTTATGTAACCACTTTGTTTAAATGTGGAATGTAATGCATGTTTTATGATATAATTCTCAAAAACTCTAAACCTGAAAAGATCCTCACGGGGTAATCTTGTAATAACTCAAGATTAAGTAATGTTTATGGCTGGGGACATATAGTTGGTATTAGAGGTCGATTTAGATAACTTTAGGGGTTAGAATTTTAATAAATAATTATCCAAAAATATTTTTTTTAATGGTCAAATTGAAATGATATAGCATATGAAGATTACCATGTTGCTTCATGTAAAACATGTTTTTCTAGAATGGTTTTCTGTAGAGGAAACAGGGAAGCAGTGGTAGGAAGGAATACAGAAGGAAATAACCTTCTGAATCAGCATCCTGAGTTGGTCGGAATTGGAACTGAATAGTTTGTTGCAGTAATGGCGCAGTTGACTCTGGCGATAAATGGTGGCGGTATCCATGCATGAGCTCATCCAGATCAACCGCAGAGGAAGATGTCAGTGGTGGAACATTTCATGAGGCAACATCCCCCATCATTCAAAGGATCATCTGAGCCTGTGTTAGCTGAAGGGTGTAATAAAGCATTGGAGAAGATTTTCGATGTCATGGGGTGTTCAGACAATCAAAAGGTTAGTCTTGTTATTTACTATTTGGAGGGTGAAGCAGATCAGTGGTGGTCGATGGTTAAAAATATCAGGGACACTGATGAGATTGATTCTCTTGACTGGGATGAATTCAAAGGTATGTTACTTGAGAAGTATTTTCCTAAGACTGTTCATCTTAGGATGGAAAAACAATTCTTGGAATTGAGGATAGAGGAAGACTCAGTGGCTGCCTATGACGAATGATTCACTCGATTGGCACAGTATGCTCCAAATTTTATCTGAGACCTTGATAGTAAAATCAATCGTTTTTACTCCGGATTAACGCCAAAATATCGAAGGCTTTAGCTTCTCATGAGTTCAAAAGTTATAAAAATCTCGTTCGATGTGCAGAGAAGGTGGAAATGGAGTTTGTCGATGATCAAATGTTCTATAACAACCAACAGAAGAAGAGACCAAGGTGGCAGGAAAAATGAAAGAATTCTTCAAAAAATTATGATGGTAAGAAAACTAAGTTTGCAGTTTGTGATAAATGTGGTAAAAGGCATGCTGGGGAATGTCTTCTGAATTCTATAAAGTACTAATGATGTGGTAATATGGGACATAAGGCTTTTGATTTCACTGAAAAAGATCAAGGTGAAGGTAAGACCAAATTTTATTTACAGTTAGTGAAATTCTTTTAAGTGCAATGAGATGGGTCACTATGCAAACGAGTGTCCAACAAAGAGATTGAGTGATGAGAAGCAGTTAGACTACAAGTATAAAGCGGTGGTGAAATCCTTTGAAACTACTTAAGCAGATGTCGGGCCATCAAATGAAGTTGTATCAGGTACTTTGTTAGTTTTTTTAGATTATGCTAGTGTGTTGTTTGATTCGGGGTCTACACATTCATTCATCTCTGAAACCATTTCTATTAAAATGGGAATACCATCTCAATAAATTACTCCTGATCTTGTGGTAAAAACACCTGGGGGAAATGTTGAGGCAAAAAGAATTTATCAGAATCTTCATATCTGTATTTGTGGAAAGAACCTACTTGAAAACCTTATTGTTTTACCTCTAGTAGAGTTTGATGTTATCCTGGGTATGGATTGGATCTCTATTTACCATGCTAAGATTGACTATAGATCTAAAGAAGTTTCTTTTTAGAAAGACCTTCATTTTGTGTACAAGAATAAACACTTAATGTTGATAACATATCAAGAGGCCACGGAAAATGTAAAAGATGGAAATGAATGTTACCTTGCACACATTGTTTAAAACAAGGGAACTGTTCAGATTAATGATGTGCCAATGGTAAATGAGTATCCTCATGTTTTTCCTGATGAGTATCCTGGAATAATACCAGATCAAGAAGTTGAGTTTTTTGTTGACTTATTTCCTGATGCTAAGCCAATTTCAAAACCCCCTTATCGAATTGCTCAAATTGAACTTTTTGAGTTGAAGAAGAAATTGCAAGATTTATTAGAGAAAGGTTTCATTCAACCTAGCACATCACCATGGGGTGCTTATGTTTTATTTTTTAAAAATAAAGATGGTTCAATGAGACGTTTCATTGATTATAGAGCCTTGAATAACATCACTATTAAGAACAAATATCCTTTACCTCATATTGATGATTTGTTTGATCAGCTCTAGGGAGCTAAGTATTTTTCAAAGATTGACCTAAGATCAGGGTACCATCAGCTGAAGGAAAAGGAAGAAGATGTTCTGAAGACTGCGTTTCATACAAGATGTAGCCATTATGAATTTCTAGTAATGCCTTTTGAGCTAACCAATGCACCTGCTATATTCATGGACATAATGAATATAATTTTCCATGAGTTCTTGGATAAGTTTGTGGTGGTTTTCATTGATGATATTTTAATGTTTTCTAAAAGTAAATAGGAGCATGAAAGACATTTAAGGGTTATTTTGATAACCTTAAATGAATGGAAATTGTATGGTAAATTCAGCAAATGTGAGTTTTGGTTGCAACAAATTTCATTCCTTGGTCACATTGTTTCTAAAGATGGGATAACTATTGATCCAACAAAAACAAATGTTGTAAAATAATGGCCAAGACCCACAAATGTAACTGAGATTAATAGTTTCCTTGGTTTGGCAGGCATTTACCAAAGGTTTGTTAGAAATGTTTCACGGTTTTCTAGTCTAATGACTAAGCTAACTCGGAAGGGTGTTATTTTTATCTGGACAAAAGAATGTGATGATTGTTTTCAGGAATTGAAAAGAATATTGGTGAATGCTCTAGTTTTGGAACTACCTTCCAGGAATGGTGTGTTTTTTATCTACAGTGATTCTTCATTGAAAGGATTTGGTTGTGTCCTAATGAAAAATGATCAGGTAATTGCTTATTCTTCACGACAGTTGAAAACTCATGAGGTAAATTACCATACACATGATTTCGAATTAGTTGCTGTTGTTTTTACTTTAAAAATTTGGAGGCATCATTTTTATTGAGTAAAGTGTGAAATATATACCGATCACAAAAGTTTAAAGTATATATTCATTCAGAAAGAATTTAACATGAGACAGAGGAGATGGCTAGAATTAATCAAGGATTATGATTGTAAAATTCATTACCATCCGGGAAAAGAAAATAAAGTGGTTGATGCTTTAAGTTGAAAAAGTAATGCTTCATTAACAATGTTGCGTCTGGAACGTGATACTTTGGTTAAGGATTTAATGAACTTTGGCATATAATTTGTTGGTGCAGGATGTCCTTCTGTTTTGTTTAAGGTATCAGTGAAATCTTCTCTATCATATAGAATCAAGCAAGCACAGAAGGAAGACAGTGAGTTGCAAAAAAAGGTAGAGCTGGTTCAGAAAGGTAAGTTGCATGAATTCAACATTGATAATGATTGTGTTTTGATATTTGCTAAGAGATTGTGTGTGTCTTGTGATTTACAGTTGAAGAGAGAGTTGTTATGTGAAGCTCATAGTTCTCCTTTTTCAGTTCATCCTAGCAGTACTAAGATGTACAGAGATCTGCGGGAGTATTACTGGTGGGATGGAATGAAAAGGGATATTTCTGATTTTACTGTGAAGTGTTTGACATGTCAACAGGTAAAAGCGGAGTGGCAGTTACTGAAAGGGATGCTTCAACCTTTACCAGTTCCAGAGTGGAAATGGGAGAATATATCCATGGACTTTGTTGTGGGATTACCGAAGACATCTCGAGGTAATAATGCAATCTGGGTTATTGTTGATCCCTTGACTAAATCTGCTCATTTCCTTGCTATACGAGATACTTTTCCCTAGATCAAATTTCCCATTTGTACCTTAAAGAGATAGTCAGTTTACATTGAGATCCTTTTTCCATTTTAACTGACCGTGATCCCAGGTTCACTCCTAACTTTTGGAAAGGCCTTTAGAAGTCGTTGGGTACTGAATTAAATTTTAGTTCATCTTTTCATCCTCAATAAGATGGGTAGTCAGAACGAACGATCTAGACTTTGGAAGATATGCTATGTGCGTGTTAGATGGATTATCAGGGAATTTGGGTCCAACATCTTTCTTTGGTTGAGTTTTCTTATAATAACAGTTTTCATTCCAGTATACAGATAGAACCATTTCAGGCATTATATGGGATGTGGTGTCGAACTCCAACTTTTTTGGGATGAAGTGGGTGAAAGGAAGCTAATGGGACCAGAATTGGTAGAAGAGTTGTTAGAAAAAGTTCAACTGATACAGAAACACATGAGAACAGCCCAAAGCAGGTAGAAGAGTTATGCGGACAACAGGAGGAAGGATCTCTCTTTTGAGGTAGGTGATCATGTTTTTCTCAAAGTCTCACCATGGAAAAGTGTGATGCGATTTGGTAAGAAAGGAAAGATGAGTCCAAGGTTCATTGGACCATATGAAATTCTAGAGAGATTTGGATTATTTTCTTACCGAGTGGCATTACCTCCGAGTTTATCTCAGGTACACAATGTTTTTCATGTTTCGATGTTGAGAAAGTATATGCCAGATCCATCTCATGTTTTGAGTCCAGAGGTAGTTCAGCTGGATGAGAACCTATCTTATGAGGAACAACCTGTATAGATTCTTGACCATAGGGAAAAAGTGTTACGGAATAAGGTTATTCATCAGGTAAAGGTTTTGTGAAAAAACCCCATGATTGAAGAGGCAACATGTGAATCTGAAAATACTATGAGGGATAAATACCCCCACTTATTTTGATAAGTAAATAAATTGCAGGGACACAATTTTCTAAAAGGGGAAGGATGTAACATCCCAAGTAAGTAATGAATAATATATATTTTTATATATTTCTACTAATGAATTAGATAGTTTTATAGAGGGTTAAAATGAGAATAAATCCAATATTAAGCATAAAATACACTTATATTTTTAAAAGATTGTTTTACAGCCTTTTTGATGGAAAACCATTTTTAAATCAAACTTTTTACAATTTTATAAGCTCTACTTGTCAAAATAGACTTATTATTTATGATTGGGACATTTAAATTTACATTGGATATTTTTTTTTATTTTTTTGATAATGTTCATTTTTTTAATGAATAGTGAAAAATACTGCATTTTATAGAAAAAATGATTTTTCATCTAATTAAATTATATGGTTAGATTATATTTTTAATTTGTTTTAATGTTAAATTATAATATATTTTTACCATTTAATCCAATAGTTGTCATTGTAATTAATTTCAATTTGAAATTGGACTTAAACTAGTGTCAATCTTTTGATACTTATTGTTTCATAAAAACACGTTATTTTCTCTGACAGCAGTAATTAATTATTAAATTAATTAATTATACTTATATGTTTTGAATTTTTTAAAATATATATCATTTTTTAATTTATAATATCAAATATATCTTAGGGTTATGTTTTGGTATTTTTCTGAAAAACATCGATTTTTGATGAATATGAGACCACTAAGTGGTACTTAAAAAACTGATTTTTCGTTTAAATGAAATTTTACCACATCTGTGTTTTGAATTTCAAAAATATGACATACATGGTTGTAATTAAGAAGTATAATGTGGTTTAATGGGATTAAAATATTTTTTTATATTAATAGTAACTTTTATGTTTTTAATCACGATTAGAGGTAATTACTGTAATTTATAGTAAGATTAATGTTTTAATAATATAAAATGACATAGACACAGGTCCTACCCTTATTGGATGTGTCATGTCCAACCATGAAAATCCATGGGTCAACTTGGGGACCCCATGGAGCCACATTGGAAGGAAAATGACATTAATATCTTTTAATTTAATTTTAAACTAAAAATGTCACAAACATGAGTTATTTTACTAAAACAATTTTTAAATGGGGTTATACAAGTCATATTTTTGACTATAAAAATTCATTGGAAATATCAAAATATTTCCTAGATCATGATAGTATTTTTATAATTTTTAGACATTAAATAAATTAAATTATTTATGACATCATGATGATGCAGCGATTACCTCATTAATAAAGGATTTAAATAAAATGAAAAGATAATGTAAAATCTAAGACCTACACATGTCAAAAACTTATTCTATTGGTATATTTCGAACCCTTATCACTTTATCCTCGAATTATATCAATGTGGTGCCTTTTAAATCCGAAACTAATTTTAAAATAAAGTAACATTTTATACCTTTCCAAGAGTGCCTCTCCTCTCCTCTTATAAAAGCCCCCCACCTCTACCTCCTTACCCAAACTTCCAAAGCCTTTGGCTCGGAAAACCCCTACCAATTTTTTTCTCCACATACCTCTATAACTCATAGAATCCCCACTTTGGGCAGAAGTCTTCCCAAGTAAGCCTTTGAGCTCAAACCAAAGGGAGTTACCCGATTTTAAGGTGATGTCTTCACTTGGGTCCTTTTGTTTTATTTTGCTTCTCCAACCCCCTAAACTCTTTTTATTAATTTATTTTGTAAAAACTCCAGTATATTCAATATACTAGGATTTTGTTATAATATGTATTCAGGATACACTTACACACACCTACATCTAATGGTTAAAGAACATACTGTTTCCGTGGATGGCGATTTTCTGCCTCACGAAACGATGATTGTTCAATATTCTTCTAACACCTTCAAAGGTGTCCATTAAGATGTCACTATATTTATATATGATATATTATATGTTTATGTTTTCCTTAAGCTTCTGTATTTTTCATTTATGGCAAACCTCTATGGCTTCAATTATCGGTATACGCGATATCTTAATTTTAGGAAGTGCGGACTACCGCCCCCTCAAATTGTTTTGATTCGTTAATACCATATGTGGTATGTATAAAGGATATATTTAATGATATTATATATGATACCATACTAGAATTAAAATACTATTATGTATCATTTTGTTTTAATTCCATTCAGTATGAAATAGAAATGGAAGTAGCGTTCATGCGTACGTACGGCTTACCGTCTCCATGAACGGTGCATTTCATTTCTTACCTCTAAATGTAATGTAATATTATAAATTCATGCATGCACTGGATATATATGATATATATGATATCTACATCATGAATAAAATTATGGATATAATGTATATTTTACCACATGAACAACTTGTAATTATAATGAGTTTATTTTTGACTCATGTACCAATGATCGTTAAAATGACATTTATTAACTTAAATAATAACATAGTGTTCATGACATTGTAATAAGTGATATAAAAGGAATAATGAACTTGAAAAAGGTTCTAAAGCAAGTAGAAATTAACTCATGTTTATTATTCAGGAGATTAAAGAATGATCGGGTCAATTCGGACCCGAGGTATGGGACTTCGTCTCAATCTCTTTTCATTGAGGCATATTTTGTTTTATCCACAACCTTCTTTTATACGGTGTATAAACCCATTTGAATTTTACATTTATTCAAAAGGAATATTTTTTATACGAAGCATTTACTAAATGAAAAAAGGGAATGTTTTTGTCGTACGTATGTGGTGACAACGACTTCTCCGCCGCCGTGACCATTATTTGAGTTTCGCCTTCCTCTACAAGCCATAACTTCTTTTTAAAATAAAAATAAATATCATGTTTTACTTTTCTTTTATTTTGGTATTGAAAATGGTTTTCTTAATGTTTTTACATCAATGTGTTGTATTGATATCTTGTGATTGAAAGGTGGAAATGTTATGTTTCCTTTATTCATGTTTTATGTGATATGATTATGTTGTGGTTCTTGGGAATTATTATGAAGATGGGTGGTTCCGTGATAAACTAAGGGCATGTGAGCCCGATATAGCTCTCCAATGAATTGGGTAACGTGAAGGGGTTAAACGTTAAGGTTTCTCTGAAGATATTTAGGGAATATACTGTGATGGGTATTCCAAACATAACCAAGAGGGTTACTCCCTACGTAAGAATGTTATGAATGCCTCAAGTTACCCTTATGTCTTATGATTTCTATTATTTATTCATGATTTGATGAGGTATGTTAAAATGCTTATGTTTTATGTGTAGAGTATGGTTTCATTGATTCTTGTGTATACATGTACTCATGTTTCCTTTCCATATTTTTATATCCCTTACTGAGCTTTTTATTCTCATCCCATGTTTTAGAAATGTTTTTCACAGGTCAAGGGAAGGGTACATGATATGATGATAGTGTTAAGGAAGTGTCAATAAAGAATCCATGTTTTATTTAAAATATGTTTCCGTTGATGGGAAAAATGAATACTCTCTTTTATGTAACCACTTTGTTTAAATGTGGAATGTAATGCAAGTTTTATGATATAATTCTCTAAAACTCTAAGCTTGGAAAGATCCTCACGGTGTAATCTTGTAATAACTCAAGATTAAGTAATTTTTACGGCTAGGACATTATACATATGGTTATATAAAATTATTATAAGTAAACAACTACATAATAAATCATCAAATGAATGGGTAAAAAATTTCATTCTTTTGGAATAGAAATATTTAGATTATAAAACATTAAAAACTAGCATAGATTCTTTATTATAATCTCCACATCCTTAATTTCATTACTATTACAGCCAATAGTCCTAAAAAACTCAATGGTGTAGTTTGAAAAATCATTAATATCATCATTATGATTTATATTCAAATAATCAATTTTTTATGAAACACTTTCAAAATCACCAATATAACATTTATAATGCCTTTATATATATTTGAAAAATTATTCCATGTAGATTTTGAAAACATGAAACTCAGTACATTTAAGTATATTTTATTTTAAAGAACTCTAAATAGGGTATTATATTCCTTTTTATAAATTTTTAAAGAGTCTTATATATTTTGAACAATGATATCTTGGTGGGGTCCCATAATTGAATATCATTTATCAATATAGATAAAACTTTAACCTATGAGACAATAGTTGTGATCTCAAATGTTTTTTTCCAGATTTTATAATTATAGAAAATTTAGAGTGGAACTCCCTCTACATTGATTATTTTATCTATATCAAAATGAATCTGAAGTTATTTCATCAAAATTTGACCTTTCAACTATGATATAACTTTTTAAAATCATGAATACTAATACACCCTAATATTAGGATGAATTATTGATTTTAGTTTTTTCTGAGACTACAAATATTTTAATCATGCTGGAATGAACAACATTGACATTTTATACCAATTAAACATTATAAACATCTAATTATGAAAATTATATGTATTAATAAAATAATTTCACTAGATTCAACCAGAATTGATTATATTAAAGTAGAATAAACCAATTATGTGTTAATATACCAATGAAATCATAAACACTCTACTAGGATTATAAATTTATACTTTATCTTATTTGAAATACCATAGGACCCTCCCTCATTACTTCAATATATGTTCATAGAGTAATTCTTTTGACTCCCACAAAATTCGAAATGGATATTTTTTATGAAAGAAATACTTGAAAAATAAGTATTATATTATATATAATTGGATGAAAAGAGTTGTGTTCGTACATGGTGATTAGACACATGGTTCATAAAAATCACATGGATATACGTAGAACATGTGAATGGGTTGTGGGCTTCACGTGATCTATTAATGATCACATGATACTCCTCTCATGAACCATCCTGATCCCATGAAAGCTCCTAGACATTTCCCCCTGATCTTGTGAAGCCCCAATAGATAGACCGCTTAATCAAGCATGGTCCCTCATATGAGTCTTTTTGAACATGTGGCATGATATCAAACAAATGATTAATAATCATCATCTACATTTATATGATAAAGGCTAAAAAGTGGATATTTCACATGAAGTTAGTTAATCTAATTTTCATGTGAAGGTATAACATGGTTCATGTGTTTAGTTTTTTGACCATGTGAAATCCCTTGGTCCATTTCAGCCACATCATGTGAAGGCCACTAGACATGTCACAATAATCATGTGAATGATTTCATAGATACATGTTTTATAATGTGACTCCATGATGGAAAACAAGTGGTAAAATTCCATATTACTTATAAAATAAATGAAAAAAAAGATAGTACCCTTACACGAAGATGGGATATTATATTTTCCATGAGATGTGGAGGTGTGCTTCATGTAATTATTATGATAATTTTTTGAGGGCCCCTTGACAGGTCCATTCAATTCGGTGAATGATACCTAACATGTCCTATTGATCATGAAATTCCTAGATTTACAACCAATGGGTAAACACCATAGGATTTAAAATAAAATATATAAAAGGAAGATCCTTTATTAAAAGGGAGTTATGTTGATTTTAATGCGAAGTAATTATATGCCTTTTATGATCCTTAATGGTCCTATGAATCCCCTAAGAAAACCCACCATTTATCATTCCAATGATGCATTGTCTATAAACATAATCTTACAAAGGATCCAGGATATTTCAGATAGATATTCTGAAGTTCATTCAATATGTTGATTCTAATATGTGATTACCATTTGAAAACACACGTGTTAAATAAATATTGAAATGATAGAAGTATCATGAGTGTATTTTTTATCACATGATAAAAAGATAATATCAAGTATTTCCTGTGGCAAGATCACACAAAATGCAAGATATGATGGTATCTCCATCATATCAATCCAGTGCATAGAATATTAGCACCATGATATGTGGCGTAGATCTAGGGAGGTGATGCCTATAAATTCCCCCACCCTGAAAAAAACACACACATAGAAGTCTATAGGTGAGAGTATAAATTTTGTAGTATAAAATCATGCAATAACAGGAGTCTTAAACCAAGTAATTATTGGGAACAAATTAATAGATTAAATTTAACATTTATTTGTTTCAGATGATCACCCCATTGACCATTAGAAGGACCTCCTACTTGCTGGTTAGATCATATAGTGGACCCTGCACATTTCGCCTTGATCACAAAATGCCTCAACATGCCAATACCTAATGATCATTGAGGAATTTATCAAATAAACGGTGAAAATTATGGAGGATACATGTAAACACATATACATTTATTATCATTTGAATATGACATGTGTTTCACATAATGTATTCACAGATCATGAGATGAACTCTAGAAATGTCATCCTAGAAACAAATAGTCCTTATGAAATCTCATCTAGATCATACAATGTTCTATAGACATGATAGCCACATCATGTGATACTCTAGATATATCATCTAGGTCACATGAATCACCTTATAAATATTGGACTTGGTAATGTGACAACCCTTGTAAATGTTAGGATGAAACAATGGAAATGTAAGGTTGATGCACCAAACATATTCTCTAGGTCATCTGATGACCTATAGATATGTCAGTTGGGTCACAGTATGGTCCTCATACAAGTCAAGAAGACACCTCAGAGAAATCATGCAGACAGCCATGGGTATGTCATCCTTTTCTAGTAGCAATATTTGGGAATGTGCTATCAAACTGTTTTTAGTGCCGACCATTAGTATTTGGTTGAGTGTTCTCCCTTTATATGGTAAATGTACATATTTTACCATGATTAGACACTCATGGAACCTTATTGGTGTTATGGTATCCTCATACCAACCATAAATTCCCAATTGATCACTCATGGTCCTTATCTTCTATTCTTCATAGGGTAATAGTTGAATATATCAAATGGGAATCCACATAAGTGTTAGTATATTATATTACATTAGACCCATCCCTTGTGGTTCTAAACTTAATCCTCCCCCACCATTGAGTTTGGGAAGCTAATTAAACATTGAGGTCTCTAATTCCTATCCAAAATGATATGTAGGATTCCATCCTATGGCTCGAGCTCTGTATGAAGGATTATATCAGGACCACCCCAGTGCATAAGTCCCACAACCATATGTATTGAATTTTGTCACATTGTATCCCACTTCTATCACACTGATCATGGATCACATGGGTATAGTCTATTTAAGAAATCATATCACTAGCATCATAAAATTCACCAAAATCATGGAAACCATAGTGTGTAATCGCTTTTGAATAAGTTGATACCAATTATTCTTTAATGGGTAATCCACATTGGTGTAGGACACTAAAGCACTACCATGTTGATAAACCCTAATGCACTAAACCTCATGAGTATTTAATTCCCACGATTATTTTGGTTGAGGGAAGATCATACGATGAATATTCTTATTCCTATTATGATCATGATACATCGGAAGCCATCAAAAGGCCCAAGCTCCACTTTAAATGCCTATGTTCTACCAAATATTTCCTTACTTCATGCTGTTAATCAGCATGGTGTGGTACCCCCATAGAACCTAAAACTTTTTCAAATGAACAATGTTGGTTTTTACTCTTATTCTCATAGGATATTTTGGATCCCTCTCATGAGTTCAACAACACTCTCAAAACACATATTTACTTCAAAGACAACTATCAACTCCAAAGTGCCATGTAATACGGATTTAATACACAAGTAGTCTCTCATTACTAATAATTAATGGGATGTAGATGAAGAACTCTGATACATATATAAGGAGTCATTAATTGACCCCATTTTCATATGGATAGATTCAAAACATGAATATTTTGTTAGGGTATCCAATATCGTGTTGATATTTGGGATTGATTTACAAACATTTACTTAAATCATAACAGATTCCTAGGGTACAAAATAATCCACCCCAAAGGGTGTGATGAACTCGGCCTACCATCTTCTCAACTGCTGTGAGTTACTAAGAAAAATTTGTTTTGAAACTCAAAATTTTCTCTTACCATCAGGAATTAGTATCATATATATCAAGGCTATGGGAACCATTGTGTGGTTCTATGGATAAACCCTAATGAAATTATTGATTTGGAAACTATATTAATAACAACAAAATCATATATCAGACATGAATATTTGGACGAAATAGAAATGGAAAACCGTAGCAGAAACCATGTGGTGAAAAAAATTGAATCATATGGGGAATTAGGAATATAATTTTTCAAACATGGAGAATATCCAGATCAAAAAAAGGTAAAATTGTAAAAAATAATTATTAAATTAAAAAAATTGGATTACCACAGATCGATACTTTTTTGTGTGTGTCTCATACGCAAAAGAATACTTCACCTGACCATAAATATCTCAAAAATGAAATGAAATTCGGCTTATCATGAGACATGACATTTTGATATGTATATTACACTCAAAAAAAATAGATGAATGAAACCAAATTACAATCAACTATGTAAAACATGCATAGCTACTTGAGAATGTTTGATAATTGTGATGATGTACTTATTGGAGAGGTTATCCATTTTGTTCTTTTTGACTATAGATAATGCTCACAAAAACATCACATTGACTCGAGATCATGTCATCATAATGAATATATTTTGTAACCAAATCTACAACAATATCCTTTATAGGTCACAAGACAACATCACCCACTAGAAGACTTCATATTATGATGGAATTTGGGATGGTTCGGGTATACCACTAACATGGTGCGATACTGACCCATAAGGCTTCACATGAAGGTCTCTAGACACAGAACAAGAGAAGTCCATCTTGTTCAAGTAATGTTTCAGTGAAACAAATGGTACACATTTCCACCATAAATATATTTTTAATACTATCCCAAAAGCACAACATTCATTACATTCCTTACCATAGGATTTTGGATCAAAGAGTTGACAGTGGATCAATCCCAATTCCTGATCTATATAAGAGAGATGATATCAAAAAATTCAATGTCATTATCCCCCAAGCATACAACTCTCACTTGTTGTGGGTACCACTCTATTGTTAGTCACCCTAGACACTGATTCCTGGGAACCTAGGAGATCATTCTGAGTGTATAATTCTATAGATAAAAAAGGTGGGATTATATTATAACATATAATAATACATCACATCATCGTATTTCAATAGTGGTCTACGAGAAATATCATATCCCTACTCGCCCATATCCAGTCTACCTGCATATTCCTATAGAAATCATGAGGAATGCTCATACCCCTTCCCCACACATGATGTACATCAGCATATCATAATAGCATACGAATGATAGTATTATGATTACTTAGACTCTTAAATCAAATAAATTTTGTAGTATATCTTGGAGACCGAGAATGTGAAACATTATATCCATGTACATACTATACGAATGTGTCACTATATTATAGATAAATTATAAGAACACTATTGACATATTCTGATTCTAGTGAAAATATTAGGACACACATATATTCTGATCCCAATTACTAGAGTAGCATATCACCATGATTATCATGGATGTGGGAGACTCTAGAGAAAGCATGAATTCTTTATCTTATCTAGGAGGATTATAAGAATATTCTAGCAATGGATAAGGCACATGACTGATCTCATATTCCAAATCCAACGGGGGATCATTAACCTTGATTGGTATATGCCTCATGAAAAGAGGAAATTTCTATCAATGAATGTTAGTGGGATATTACAAAGGCAAAGGATGGGGATCATACTTCCTTTCCAATAAAGGATTGTCCTAACAACTTGTTTGTCACCTTAGGTAAGGATCATATCCCTAACAATGAAGCTACACAACATATTCAAGAAGGTTTCAGATGCAATGATCATATCCATACATCCTCCAATAAAATAATTCACCAACATCCTTCAGATACTATATAGGTGGAGTCTGATATCAATTCTCACATTCTAGATGTATGTCTGCTTATTTTGATGAATAATACATACAGGAATTGGTCTCATAAGATTTCTGCAACTAGGTATGACTGAAATATTTCAAAAACCACCCATAGTTAGGGCTCATATCCCTTCCAAAAAATAAATAAGCTCAAAATCATACTCTAGAAGCTTCTATGAAATGGGATTATATCCCCATAGAAACATTTGGCCATAAACATATTCTGTTATCTATCATGAAATATGACTATATCCCTTCTTAACCAAATAAGGTAGGTTAGAATATTCCAACCATGATGCACAATGAGGTGTATATCCCCAATATGCTCAATCCTAGGGTCCTTAGGGCTTTACAATGAATATCTGCAACACATCAAGGGTATGATAAATCCTTAAATAAAGTAGAAGATGATAACTACCTTGATAGTAATCCTTATGGGTATACAGAGATGGATCATTGAGACTCTGTTCTGGAAATCCACCATAGAAATCCTCCCGATGGTAATATGTCACATGGACAAGGAAATACTCCACATTCCCATTCAACAACATATACAGAGGTTTTCTAAACACTGGGTTTAACTATATATAGTTCCCCATAAACGTTCAAGGACACCATACCTTAGTCAAAAGGTGACATAAAGAAGCGACCTATTTGGTCAAACACTATGGAGGAGTTTGATTTCGATAAAGAAGAAGCTGACATAGTTATATGGGTAATGTTAGAATAAAAAACATCCCAAATATTTTTTTTCTGATAGACACATCAGATTATAATGTATAAAAAAAAGGATTATCATACATGTTTAAATCAGAGCATGCATGAAAAAATCTAGCTTTTAATGGCCAGATACCTCCCTTATACAAGATATGAGGGTCACCTCTACGTCATAGACATTCTATTTTGTTAATAAGAAATCGATGTAGTCTATATGGAGTCGAACATGTGATTGTAAGGGAATATTTAAAAAATGTGAAATTCATTCAAATATAGAACATTAAATCTTCATTAGATGATCACTAAAGCACAATTATAAATTTATATCCATTGATTGGGTGAATTTGGGGTGCTTTTATTTACCATGACCACGAAATAACATGGATCCCTATACACAACATCCTATTATTTCATAACTTCAGGACTAATCATGGTAGTGAGTATCCCATTGGCTAGTTTTTTAATTATAATGATGTACATATACATCAAGGACATAAAGACAACGTGAACATTGGGAATGTTCTACGAGTATAATACTAAGATATACCACTTAACACAATGGGAACAAATCTCCAACCTTGATGCTTATGTCATGGATTAACTGGGAGATTCCCATAGAAAGTGACTCCAATAAAAAATACATTTCACCCAACCCATACATGAATGAGATTGAAAATAAAATAGGATAATCATGGTGTAATCATACCATGAAATACATTCATGAGAAAACCGATCCCATAGGGATAGAGGTATTATTACCTGAATCATCCAATCTATGTTCATCACACCCTAAGAGGGTCCTAGTGAAATCAGTTGAAATTCAAAATCTACCCTTTACTAAAAGGGTGTGGGTATTTAATTATCAATTCCAATCCTAGGAGCCATCTGATCATTAATAAGATTTATTAGATCACTGAAAGTAGGATCATAATGTTTAAATTGTAGCCCCAAATTTCCAGAAGCAGTAAAGACTAAGATCATTTTTGTCATTATAATCACCTTGAAAGGATTCAATCTTCCCTAGGTTAGGATTTAAATATCAACAACTGGCATCCCTACTATTCCTCCCACCACGAGACACTCCTCTTTCTATTGGTTCCCACTAGGAAAGTACAACCAAAAACACCCATGAAGTGACTATTTATAGAACAAGTTAGGGGGAATGTATGGAAAATGTTTTCAAATACCTTATGATTTGTAATCCTAGCGGGTCAAATTAGAATAGGTGTCATAGAAATTACTATGATTCAATCCTTGAATGAGGATTAAGTAGTACTAAACCTTCCTATTACATGGATATATATTAGATAACTAATATTTCCTGATAAAACTCAAGGAAACTCATCACCATAAATAAATCAAATGATATTGAACTCTATTTAAAGGAATATAGAAGCAATGTAAACACTATACATAAAGAAACATGAAGTAAGGATGAACAAACTAAGGCTTCACATATAAAGAATTAGAGATGAAATATAATCTTGGAACCTTTGAATTATGAGTTTCTGCCTCCTCGATGGAGATCTGTAATGGATAATTGAAAAGGTGTGGCTACATCCCACTCACCACCGATAGAAGACAAAATATCATCCATATAGTAATGATAGACACAATATGGTAATGGTAGAGAATATTTGGAAACATAATGAGGAACTAATCATGGGAATATTCTCAGTCACTATTACATTCAAATATAATAACATATGCTTTATGACACAAAAATTGATATATCTAATATTACTACATGAGAAATGGTTGAATGTTAAGATGAATATGGACCTAGAAAAACATTCTTTATAAATAATTAGGTTGAGATTGATTTAGGATTTTGTATATTACAATGATATAATCTTCTTCAAGGTGGCCAAATGCTCTTGGTGTGGAATACGAAATAGAGGCATATGGAATAAAAACTACGTCATGAATCCTCTCTCAATCCTTATAGATAAGAGGCTTCCACGATTGTGATCGCTCTAAAACATCCCAATACCATCAAATCCATATATTCTTTAATGGATGACATGGATGTGTGGTGTACTCCCATTAAACTGAAAAGGATAAAATATATTGAGTTGGTGGATGACACATTTCCACCACCAAATTTCAATAATCTTATCATATCAGCCTTTAGTGACTTGGGAGATCTAGAATAGCATGGCACACACTTAATTTCGCAATTTGGTTTGAAGATGATCCCTTGAAAGCAATAGGAGGCAAAAAAATTAGATATTTTGTACAGACTCATGTAAGGAAAACCATAATTTAATACAACAACCTTCTAATGTGACACTTCATAGGTTTGGGAAAAGAAATATCAGTAATTCCTTTATCAATCCAGTTCCATAATATAAAAAATCATCATAATCAACGTCAAACATTTCCATGCGTTTTAAATTGATAGATTTTCTTCCTACATTAGTAGATGGAATTGTTTAACATATTCACATAATATTACTCTCTCTATTTCAAGAGAAATTGATGGAAATTGTTATAAGGATCATGAAGTTGATCTCATAAGGCCTTTGATCCTAGTGATTTATTTGGGATGATTTAGTGATATCATAGAGAAAACATAACACCTAGAATATTTCATTCAGAGAACTCTGGAAAAATCTCAACACATACTCACACCATATGGAAAGGTACAGTTAAGTTAGAGGCTATTTTTTTCCCAAACTAGTGAGAGTGCACATTGAGGAACCTAGGTTGTTCTCACTTCTCCCAACAACTCTTATTAATAGGAAACAATACAATAATTTCATTCTTCTAGAAGAAAAAATCGATCAAGATTCCAAAAATTTAAGGAATTGATGACCAATGTTTATTCCTTATAAAATGAATAGATCACAAATTATCTCCTTATAACTATTGAAAATAATGTCCATAACCTACTAGAACCCAGGAAAAAAATGATGTCATCCTCACTAATCGTCCTGACTACCTCCATTTTCATATTAAACTATTACATACCATCCCAACCTACCTTTTATTAAAATAAATTCTCCAGAGTATGGTGGATTCTATATAGATGTCACTAGGAAAGTCCCCGACATAGGTGACCTATGAAACCATCCCCCAATCAGAAGAATATGGGTTCATGGCATGAAGATTTGACCAGACAGTTATAGAAATATGAAAACTATTTGACTTGAATGATTGGTATGTGTGAACATGCTACCTTGAGAGCATTTCTTTTCAAACCATTAATGAAATGAAAACCTAGGTAGGTGTCATTTTGCACTCCTATTTGAAGTATTTGAGGCCTTGAGACAAAAAAAATCTCAAGATAAAATGTTGTATCCAACTCTAACATGAACTCTGACTCTTGCATATTTCATTCATTCAATATTCAGAGAACAAGAACTTCCCCCACCAAATGGAACCCTCATCATATCAAGAGATTATTTTTTGATTAATGTACATAACATTACATATATATTCTCCAATGATGAATATACCACTGAGTACGGGTTCCCAGTAACTGATAGGGGAGTCAGAGGCTGGGGACAATGAATAAGATGGTATAAGGGATGACACAAGAATTTTCAAACCATGTATTCAGGTCACATCCCCATGGAATACACATACATGTCCCAAACATGTGGGGATACATTTGAAAAATCATAGAATATGCATGTAGATTCATCAACGACCATCAATGTTCTTTCAAACATAACCATTTTAAATGATAGACTGGTGGTGGTATATTTTTCTAATCATTCCAAACATATGGGTAGAATATAATTCCATTCACAATCTAAAATAGATTATACCTTGAATCCCAATGAATAATTGTGACCATATATATGAAAAACATCATATCCTATGACACATGATAAAGTGAAACCCCACCCTATGAAGTAAATACTTCTTTCACACAAATATTACCACCCTAAACTATATGTAGTTTTCCCAAAAACACACTCAATAATTGATGCTCTCCATATATCAAAAATACTCATAGAGGCACTCATCAAGGATTCCCAAATTCAAAATGTATTTGACAATGATGTATATAATGAAGAGGATTACCAAGCTGACACTGCACCATCAGAATGTTAAACCATAGTATCGTTTACATAATTGGATGAGGAAGAAGATTTCTAGGGATATAGAAAACACCTATATGTTTTCGGAAAACTGAAAAATTTAAAAATATGAATGCCTCTATTTTATGATGGATTTTGGATAAACATTATCTAGGTCCATACCCTCTATCAATTGGGTTATATCAAGGGGTTCTTATCTCCAATGAATCTAACCATATAGTGGTATGACACGAGAGAAAAAAGGATTTTGAGAAATGTAATTCTCAAGGATAAATTTTGGAGATCTCACATATAATGTTGGTTTAATTGATATCCACCATGACCCATAATAAACTTTTATACTCATATTACCTTGTATATATATCCATGTGGTTGTAGCTTCAACATTTTATCAATTCTTTAAATACCTCATCAATATAATGGTAGAAATACTACAGGGTGATAGCTCCCTCTTTCAGTATTGTGAAGTTGTATATATTGAGGAATATTTCTAAAAGAGGGAAGTAAAATAAGTAAAGGTGGAGATTATATATAGGATTCTTCCCCAATGGCTAGAGAACCGCCACTAAAAATCCTGGGAGCTTTCTCAACATCAAGTATGTGTTACCTATAAAATTGATCGGGGTAGATGATTCAATCCCAAAAAGATATGACGAACCACAGACATCATTATCCTATGTACTTGTTATAGATGTCATGGTAGTTGAATCAATTCCAATAAATGGTTGGTGGAGTAAATATCAGGTTTTGAGAATTCCCCTTGGATATTAGAAAAATTGAAATTCCCCCAAGAAATTACCTATAAACCTGGATTTTCATATCTCTCCTACCCCCAGTAATAGTGTAAAGGATGAAATGAATCCATAAAATCTATCTAAGATTACCAAGGTAGTTCAGGATTTCAATGACTCTTCCCATGGTCATTCTTATCTCAATAAGGATGGAGACCCCCCATCAAATTTTCAACCATTCCAGAGGTTTCCTTCACAAATTTAGAAATATATAAACAATATGATGACCTTAGGAATGCTGCTTAAAATTTTTCAACAGTGTATCAACTACTTTCATTGAGCATAGTCAGTTGAATCTATAAACAGAAAAATACCCATGACTTATATTGACTAGTGACTCCATGCATTTGATGGAGAAGGATATTTATATTTTACTTCTAAAGCAGCATTGATATGTGTTCAATTGGAATAATACATAGATTCTTAGGATGAACCCCAATGTGGATACTAATCACCTAGTAATACCCTATGACCATTGGGGATTAAAGTAGTATGATGGGATAATTCACCTCTCTCGTTATACTAACATTGAATCAAAATTCAAAAAATTTGATCAAAGGAATCATTTTACGTGAGGTGTAATACTCAAAATGGATTACACAGATCATTTTTGTCATTAAAAAGGAATGAGCTGATCATAGTCTTCTGTGATTCCATACTACTTAATCAGCACATCCCAAGGATGATTTCCTATTACAAACCAAAAAGCTTTTGATGAATGAAGCAAATCAATTATATGAAAATTCCATTATGGATGGTTATTTAGGGTTCAATCAGTTAAATATTTCCCTTGAATATGAGTAAGACACATCATTTAGAGAACCTCATGGGATATTTTGAAATCAATACATTCCCTTTCGATTAAAGATCATTGTAACTACTTACCAAATTTTCATGCATTATATATTTAAATCCTTATTAGTATGATTCACAAAATTTAATGTTAGTGAATTTAAAGTTAAATCCTGATAGTGACGTGATCACATAACTGGCCATCAAACAATCTTCAATAAATTAATTCAACATTATTTGAAGATTAATCCTCTAAAGTGTTCTTTTAGAGTAATTTTAGGTAAATCCCCTGGTATTTTGGTATTCCACTTTTACATCATAGTCCATATAGAAATGACCAATGAAATCCTAGAAATTTTAATACTTAGAATCTTAATGAGTTGAGGGGGATATAGGGGAACCATAATTATATTCATAATTTCATAGCCAACCTTGATATAAAATCCACCCCCTACACTAATTAAATTAATAATGGAGTTTCCTACATATGGGATAGTGACTTACAAGAAGCATTCGATAATCTCATGTAGTAAGTACTACACTTGCTAGTATTAATGTCAGTAGTAGGAGGATAGCCACTTATTCTATATGTATCCCCAATGAAATGATCACATGATTTTCTAGTCACATAGAAAAAATGTGTGGAATGGATAAAAACTCTATTGTATTATTCTAATGATGGTTGGATCTATGTCACATTATTCTAATATTGATAATAAATATATCATGATCATTAATCAAATGAAAAGTATGAGGCATTACATGCAGCATCACGATGTCCAACTGGTCTCTCATACCAATCCACTCAAGTACATCCATGGATACTCTATGTTAACTGGGATTCTAGAATGATTAGTGGTTATCATACAAAATTATGAAATCCAATTTTTCTCACAGTAGGCAGTTAAAAGGAAGTTCCTAGTTAATTTACTTAGGGAACAACCCATCAATAATGAATTCTAGTAGACATCAAACATCTAGATGATTATGTTTTCTATTCCCATGATTCTCCTTGAAAATGGGATATATATTTTGATGGTACCTATCAATGTAACATTGGATGTATAATGGGAAACCTATAATCCAACTACATTGTCCGAGGGATTGTATTTTTTTCCATATAAAAAGAGATTGTTCCTTATTACATCCCACTATATGAAGGATTCACTAATAATGAGAAACAAATTCAAGCCCTTATGACTAGATTGAAGATAACCATATAGTTTTAGATAGAATACTTAAAAATTAAAGCGTGATCGATGTTTTTATTCAACCTGGTTAATGGAGAGTATACTATCAAGAAGGATTAATCAGACACTCTCATCGATTACATCAGATTATTTATGGATGAATTACCTTTTGAACTAGAATTGCATAATGTACCTTGATCAAATCATTATTATGTCAACACAATGGCTAATTAATCTATAGCCATGTTTGACCCTAATTAATACGAATTGGTTTTCCACATCACTCCCAAAATAGTGTTCATACCATTCATCATATATGAAATGATGGAAATCGATCTGGTAAACACTATCCCAGAGCATGATGAACTGACATCCAAACATGGATGGATGGGTTCCACAATAGATTAACTCCAAAACAATAACCTATCATTAGATCGATCAAAAATGGAAAATATTCAACACTATGCATTGGAAATTCCCCTTTATATTGGTACAAATGTGGAAAAATAACTCTAAAAAAGAGGCTTTAATGGAATCTTCATCGGATTAATTTCATAAGGGGATATTATTTCCATCATAGTATAAGTCCATAAAGGTATCTATTGAACTCACTAGTCTCTAACCAGGATCTCCCACCAAAATAGGAGGCTTAGAAGCTCTAGAAAACAATTATTCTAGATGATTTGGAATTCACTAGGAGGTGTCATGCATCTCGGATTCATGTGAACATCATCCACCAGGACCCATTGTTGATAAATAAATCTATGTATTCCTGGGTGTTTTCTATATAGGGAATGAAGGTTGTGGTTCCACATCCACCAGATAAAACCAATTAGTTTCAGAATATCCTTACTACAAAAGACTTATTTTCCTAGTGGGTTGAGGATATGCTCCTCAATGAATTCATGTAGAATAATATCATTGACTTTATAAAGTCCAATAATTTCAGTGTATTTTGTGTCCTAGAAACAATACTAATAGAAAATGACACGGACTTATATTCTTATGAGCTGATGAAGTTGTATCAGGAGTAAAACATTAACTCCAACCATTCATCCTTCTCTTATGGAATTTAAAATTCTGAAATTGAGTCCTTAAACAAGACTTTTCCAAATATACTTATGAATATAGTTGAAAAGAATAAGAATTATTATCTATAACAGATTCTTCATTTTTTTATTGGCCTTCCAAACCACCATGCACACTTCCACACAAGTGACCCCATATTCACTAGTTTATGAGATTGAGGCAGTGTTTCCCATCGAATTCCATTTTCCATCCCCTATAATAGCTATATGGGGATTGTCCTCAGATGAAGAAAAATCAAATAACTAGTTGGGTGAGATAGTACAGATTTATGAGAAAAAGTTGTAAACAATATATGACCTAGAAGTTCATTATAACTAGATCAGATCTACCATTATCAAAAAACATTCCTCCAATCATTATTTTAGGGAGAACTCATATTGGATCTCAAAACCCTAATGAAACATGGTACAAAACCTCCAATGATAGAAACCAAGTGGGAATGTACTTATAAAATAAATAAGGTATATTCCCATGGATCATACTCATTATGAAAAATGTATGGGGAATGTGTTACACCCCCAAACCATGTGAGGTTTCTCAAGATGTACTTTTCGATGTTTATATCAACATTCTATGTCCTGGTGTAAATATATTAAACCTCACAAAATCTCATGTCCTTGTGGAAGGACATTAAGATAAACACCATTTATAGCCATGGTGGAAAGTCTATAAACTTCATATCAGTCCATGTCTTAGAGAAAATACTCTAAACATCTTAAAATTATAACTCATGGTGGGAGGAATTTATACTATGTTCATTCCCATGTTCTTACATTGAGAAATTAAACTGTACGGAATACATACATATCATATGAGGTTAAACAACATAAAAGACATCATACCACATAATGTTAAACTACATGGAGGACATTGTGTCAGGAATGATTCACATTAAATGAGTTGCATCTGTGTGATGGAAAAAATAATGTATCCACATACTGATATTTTAGACATATCTACATAAGGGACTTTTACATTTGAGAACTATGTGTGGAATGATTCCCACTTTTACATGATAAGTAGTTATTCCTATATCTCAAACCATCGGTCCATCCGAAATATTAAATTGAAAATGTCCCCCTCCATAGATGAAACATATCAATATATGGAATTTTCAATTGAATAACAACATGTGGATTGAATCTTTTTTCTAAATGATATGTATTGAAACTCACATCTCAAATCATAGGTCTAGACACAATATGAAATGGAAAATTCCCCTCCCTATATATGGATTAGACTAGAGTAGTGAATTTTTCATTCAATAATTTTATGTGGATTGATTCAATTTTTATTTGACAGGTAGTGATGCATATATCTCAAATTTAGGGCCTAGACATAATACTATATGGTTCTAATTCAACATCCTTGTGTGTGTATTAGACTAGAACATGGAAATTCTTTTTTAATTACTACATTTGGTTTTATTCCTATCTCTATAGGATATATAGTGATTCCCAGATATCAAATCCTAGTTCAACAGATAATAATAAATTTAAAAACCCCAAAAATGGATCATAAATGCGTAGAGAGTTTTTCATGTCAAGAACTACATGTGTATTGATTCCTATTACCATTGGATATATAGTGACGCCCAAATCCCAAATAATGGGTCCACACACAATACATATAAAAATACACTCCTCTATGAAAATGGACTGGGCATATGAAGGAAAATTTCCCATGAACTATGTGTGACTTAATTTTTATTACCAGAGGATATGTAGTGATGGTAGAATCTCCAACATTGAGACCATCTAAAATATAAACATAAAAATATGCCATCTCTGCATAGGGGTCATACCTACATAGAGAATTTCTTTCTATGAACTACACGGGTATTGATTTCTTTTATCACATGATGCATATAGATTAACATATCCAAAATATTGGGGGCCAGTGATGATATGATAAAATAATACCTCCCCTCGCATATGAATTCAAGTAGTGAAAGTACATTCCCATGTATGAGCTAAATTTGGATTGATTCTTGGTACCACAATATAAGGCCCCATCCTTAAACATTACATATTCCTAAGAGAACTCAATAATTTGACATTAATTCACATTTAGGATCATCTCGTGTTTATATATTTAGAGAATTGGGTCATAAATTATACATAACATATTGAATATTACTAGTAGACACTTCTACTCCCCATCAATTTTATTTATAAAACAAAAACTATTTAAAAAGAAACCTGACATCGTTTATTGCTTTAACATCCTAAATTTTCAATGATCTCATCCTTAACTATATTCTTCTTCATGTACTATGAAAAAAATTCAAAACATGGGATGAGAAAAAAAACTCAGTAAGGGATACATAAAGAAAGAAAACTATTACTCTTGGGATAACATGAAAACCATGAATACTTTATTATAAAATAATACTTTTCACCTTTAAGAAGTGGTAAATATACTTCACTGAATATAATCCCATTGGTTAATCTTTCTGTATCCAAAATATTACCATAATTCTTATAGAATGTAGCATATAACACAAAAAAAGGTTACATGGGATGTAAACATACATAAATGGAATAACCATACGGTTTATATCCACCCGTATCACTAAATGGAATAGCCATACGGCCCAATTCCATACCCAATGCATTAGAGGTTATAACTTAACCACCTATCCTTGGTTTCTCATGGAACCACCCATCATTTATTTTATCACGTAACCACCTATCATCGGTTTATCATGTAACCACTCGTCAATTGTCCAGGTAGTATTATATAATCATAACACCTAAATTATTGAAAATATTAACATTTCACTAATAACATTTCATTTTCAATCACAAGAAATCATTTCAATATATTGAAATAATCAATACATTTAAAAAACCATTTTCAATACCAAAACACCAAAAAAAACGAATAGGGGATTTATTTTCCTTTTAAAAAATATTAAGGATTATAGGGGAAGCCAAATAACCTTTAAGAAGATGAAGAGATCAATGTCACCGCATACTTTAAAAAAATTCCATTAGACATTTAGTAAAAACATTAAAGATAAAAGATTCCCTATGAATGAAAGTAATATTCGGAGGGTTTTATTATAAACTGTGTAAAAGAAGGAGGTGTATATTATAAAAACATGCCTCAATGGAAGGAGATTTAGGCGAAGTCCCTTAACATGCATCCGACTTGTCACGTATGTGTTGTGATCTTCCAGAATAATGCATTTATGTTATTGTATACATTCATCAGAAATTTTTTCAATTTTATTATTCCTTTTATATAAATTATTACCAATTTTTAATAATTATATATTTATATATGTTAAATTCAGTCATTTTGTCGATAATGGGTACTTGAGTCGAAAATGATCATGTTATAATGACCAATTTTACATGTGGTCAAATGTACATTATATATAGAATTATATTCATGATTTAGATATCATATATATAACATATATCCATTATTTATGTATTTATAATAGTTGATAACATTTGGAGATAAGAAATGAAATGCAATGTTCATGGAGACGGTATGTTGTACAAACGCATGAACGCTACAGTCATTTTTATTTCATATTTAATGGAATGAAAACTAAATTATACATTGGTATATTAGAATTCCTGTATAATATCAAATTTTATATATATTATATAATTTCATTACTTCTATCCTTTATATGTTCCATGTATGTCAGGAACAAGCCATATCACTTTGAGGGGCGGTTGTCCGCATTTCCTCAAATGAAATTATCATATTTACCCATTATGGAAAGCATAAAAGTATGATGTAAATAAAAAATAAGATGTATGGAGACAATATAAATACAATATAAGTCATATATAAATATTCTTCCATCATAATGGCCACCATGAGAGGTTGTAGGAGATAATTCAAGAATCACCATTTCGTTAGGTAATAGTTTTTCATTCACAGAAACATTATTTTCTAATTCCATTAGATGGAGCTGTCTGTAAGTGTAGTTAGAATAAATCTCATAAAAACATCCTATATTATTGAGTATACTGTAGTTGTTATGTATTATGGAATAATAATATAATAGAGAGTGAATAAGTAAAATAATAGAAAGTAACATTAGAGAAAATCTAACCTCTGAAACATGTAACACCATTTTATTTTTGAAAAAAGGATTTATGGAATATCCTTATACCTAAGGTAAGGCTTATACGATGAATAAAGGGATTTAGGAAGATTATTTATGAATGTTTTGGATGATCCAAGGGGATTTAGAGGCATGATTTAAGGGGTATAGGTGATGCCCTTTTATAAGAGGAAGGATGGGTGCTTTAGGAAGGTACTGAAATATTATTTTATTATAACATTATTTTCAGTTTCAAATGATCCCAATGTAATTTATTTCAAATTGAATGTGTTTTTTGGTCTAAATCCTCACATACAATTTGTTTTATACAGGTTTAGGTCTCAAAAATTACGTTATCTATTAGTTTTAAACTTTAGTTAACTAATTTGGCTCTTACCATGCCTTCTTGTAAATTCATACTATATGGTTAATATTGTTACTATAAAATGAAAATATAACATCAAGTGGCACATTAATGACATTATTTTCATTATATTTCCATTTTTATGAATATTTTCACATCAATTATATAATTTAATAAAATAGTATTTGTTTTAAAAACTCATTTATGTCAATTTTTATACAATTCATATCATGACTTTTCGAAAATCCATATCAGCTTTATTATTTATAAATAACATCATCACATAAAATATAACAAGTAATAATCATAATTAAAATTCTTGGATGGAATTAAAGTTTTAAAAAATGTTATTTAAATATTTTTAATCTCATTTATTTAAATCATTCATTAATAAGGTAATCACTACATAATCATTGTGTCATAAATAAATTTCATTATTAGATGTCTCTAAATTAAAAATAAACTAAAATAGTGTAGAAATAATTTTTTTTCGTTCTAATGGTTATTTATAGTAAAAAATATCTCTTATATAACCCAATATAATTTTTTCTAATGAAGACATACATGATATGTTACATTTTTTTACTTTAAATTAATTCTTATAAAATAACATTTTCACATCTAAGTGGCTCTGTGGGGTCCCTAAATCGACTAATACATTCCCTTAGCCGGAAATAGGTAATCAAATTGGATTATGACACATGTTGTGGTAGTTTAATATTATTATAATATTATTTTTTACCCTTATTTACCAGATTTACCCTCTAACCATGGTAAGTAAAATAATTACTCAAGTTACTATTTATAATTTCTAAAAATAAACGATACCTATTTAAACCATATAGACATCCAGATTCTAAATATGGAATCCATTTTTCCAAATTCCAAAAAATAATAACTAGAAACAACTAATTAAATATAAATTATTTTGTTAAAACCAATAAAGAAGGTTTTTCTAAAATAAAAACTATCAAAAGACTGACACATGTTTATGTTCAATTAAAAACTAAAATCTCTTCCAATGACCAAAATTTTATTAAATGATTAAAATATCATCCAATTACACATTAAAATCAATTAAAATTTCAATATATCTATATAAATAAATTATATGAAAAGGTTGTTTTGACATAAAATGCGGTATTTATCACTATTCATTAAAAATGAAATTTGATATAAAATTAAAAAAATTTACCCACAGTAAATTTTCATGTTCCACATCTAAATAGGAAGATTATTTGGAAATAAAATATAAAAACGTGACCAAAATGAGATTTAAAAAGGGTTCTCCATCAAAAGGTGGTAAAACAACCTTTTAAAATTATTAGTTTATTTCATGTATAAAATTTGATTAATTCATATTTTAAGACTCTAAAATATATTGGATAAATGTAATGATATTTAGAAAACATGTATAGTCATATTTTAGTCAGTTTTGTTTATTCCCACCAATAAAATTCATATGTGTTAACTACCATTTAAAATAATAATATTATTATATTATTTTTTGGTATAACTCAACATTTTGTGCAACGTAATATTTCTGAGAAACCTGTTGTTGAATGTTGATTACGCTATCACAAATATCATCCCCTTTAATGTAAAATTAATATTTAATTGAAAAATATTATTAAATATGAATATTTCATATTCTTTATTTACTCAGAATGTTACATCCTTCCCCCATTTTGGGAATTGCCTCCCTGCAATTATATTAAATTATAAAATAAGTGTAGGTATTCATCCCTCATAGTATTTTCAGATTCCAATGTTGCCTCTTCAACCATATGGTTTTTCCAAAAAAACATTACCTAATTAATTACCTTATTGTGCAACACTTGCTCTCTTCGGTCAAGAATATGGACTGGTTATTCCTCATATGGAAGATTCTCCTCCAACTGAAATACCTTTGGACACAAAACATGATATCGATACAACATATACTTTCCCAACATTGAATCTTTAAAAAAAATGTGTACCAAGGATTAAAATGGAGTTAAAGACACCTTGTAGGCAACTAATCCAACTTACTCTAGGATTTCATACAGTCCAATGAACCTCATATTCAGCTTTCCCATTTTTCAAAAACACCTCACACATTTCCATGGAGAATCATTGAGAAATACATGAACACATACCTTTAAAGAAATATCCTTCCTCCGGTTATCCACATAACATTTCTTCCACCTCTGGGCTATTCTCATGTGCTTCTAAATCAACAGAATCTATTCTACCATCTCTTCTACCAATTATGGTCCCGTCAACATCCTTTAACGAACTTGATTTAGGATGAAAAGTTGTACAAAAATTGGTTGTTCTGACTTCACAATTGATTTAGGATGAAAGGTTGTACAGAAATTTAATTTAGTTCGAAATGATTTATGAAGGCATTTCTGAAAGTTAGATGTGAACCTGGGATCACAATCATATACAATAGAGGGGATAAATACACGTAACCTAACTATCTCTTTAATATAAAAACGATAAAGGTGATCTTGAGATAGAGTATGTCAAGTATGATGAAAATTATCTTATTTAGTCAATCGATCAACAATAACCCATATTGCATTGTTAAATCCAGTTGTTTTTGGTGACCCCACTATGAAATCCATGGAGTCATTCTACCATTTCCATTTTGGCACTGGAAAATGATGATGTATCCCTTTCAGTAACTACTACTCTACTTTAACATACTAAAAAATCTAGCACTTTAATGTAAAGTTGGCAATATCTCTTTTCCTTTTATCCCACCAGAAATACACTCAAAAATATCTATACAACATAGTATTTCCAAGATGAACTAAAAACTGAGAACTATGTGCATCATATAACAACAATTATTATAATTGTGAATCACAAGTCACACATAATCTCCTTCAGAACCTCAAAACCAAATCATTATCAATGTTAAATTCTGGTACATTACACTTCTGAACCAATTCATCCTTTTTCTTTGCCTCATTATCATCCTTCTGTGCTTTCTTAATTCTTATCTAATATAAGTGATTTCATTTTCACAGAAAAAAATACAGTAATTCACTACACCATCAAATTCCTATCAAAAATTCATTAGATCAAAAACCGAAGGGTCTCATTCCAGATGTACCATGGTTAACATAGAATTACTCTTTTGAATCCAAGTGTCAGCCACTTTACTTTCCTTTCTAGGATGTTAATGGATCATGCAATCATAATCCTTGATTAATTCTATCCATATCCTATATCTCAGGTTTAATTATTTAAGATTGAATATATACTTCAAACTTCTGTGATTAGTATATATTTCACACTTTATGACATACAAATGATGCTTCCAAATTTTAAATTCAAAAAAAATAGAAGATAATTCCAAATCATGGGTAGGGTAATTTAACTCAAGGGGGTTCAACTGAAGTGAGGCATAAGAGACTGCCTGTTCAATATGCATAAAGTCACCTCCAAGTCCTTTCAATGAAGCATCACTATAGTTAATAAATTCACCATTTCTAGAAGGCATTAACAAAACTAGAGAATTATCTTCTTTTCAATTCCTAAAAACAATCATTACATTTTTTTCCAAATGGACATAACTCCCATATATGTTAGCATAGTTAGGGGGCTAGATAACTGATAAAAGTTTTCAACAAACTGTTGTTAATAACCCGCTAAACCATGGAAACTGTGAATCTCTTGATATTGGTAGGACTTGGCCACTCTTCAACAACTTTTGTTTTAGAAGGGTATATAGTTATGCCATATTTAGAAACAATATGACCATGGAATGAGATTTTTTGCAACAAAAATTCACTCACACTCAAAAATCCATATTCTTTCTTTTATTTTAATGTTTTCAAAGCAATCCATAAGTTACTTTCATGTTCCTCTTGGAATTTAGAATATACCATGATAACATCTATAAAAGAAACAAAAACCTGATCTTGAAAAATATGAAAGACTCCATTCATGATATTAATAAATACAGTAGGGGAATTAGATTACCTGATGGGAATAACCACAAACTCATAATTCCCATATCTTATTAGAAAATATTTCTTTGTAATATCATCCTCCCTCACCTATAGCTGATTTTACCTGGACCTCAAATCAATCTCCATAAAATACTAGGCTCCATGGAGATGACCAAACAAATCACCGATATTAGTAAATTGATACTTTTTCTTAATAGTGATGTGATTAAAGGCCCTATAATTAATACATACTCTCATATAACCATCTTTCTTTTTTACAAATTAAGCCAGAGCACCACATGTCGAAGTGTTTGGTCAAATGAAACAATTATCAAGTAACCGCTCCAATAGCTTATTTAACGCTAAAATTTCAATTTGAGCCATTAGATTAAGGGGTTTAGAAAAAGGATATTCATCAGGCACTAAATAAAAAAGTAAATTTAACTTCCCAATTGGGATCAATACCAGTAAATTCTTTATAAAAAACATTTGTGAATACATTTACTATAGGAATTTCACCAATCAAAAATATTTCTTTCTTCTCAAAAAAATGGGTCATATAACTTTTACTTCCATATTTAACAAGTCTGTAATCTTCTTGCTATGTTATAAAAGGTATGAAATCATTGAATAAAATTTTTTTGGCTTTAAAATCTATGTTAAAATGATAAACTAAAAGCAAATTCATACCCAAAATGATATCAAATTCCACTATGGAATGTTCAACAAGATTTGTAGGAATGGATATCCCACTAATGATAATAGGAAGATTCCTATAAATCGTTGTTTCTTTAATAAATCCACCCATTGTTTTTTAGAAAATTTATATATTGCTTTCATGAGGTTCTAATTCAAATATGGTTGCAAAGCACTCATAAATGATAAGATGTGAAGATCTATAGTCTAATAGAGTATTGTTATATTCTAAATATATCTATAATATACCTATAAACACTTAATTTGATGATCCCACATCAATAATTGTAGATCAAAATTACTTTTCCATGCCCTAATTCTTTCGATTATGCTGTTTTCCACCATTGGTAATAAACTTTGGACAGGAATTGGCATAATGTTTTAATTCATTGTAACTGATACAAATTACCCTGGTTTTTCATTTCATTTCTGATCATCTTCATTACAGTTATGAGAAATATGACTAGTCATACCACATCAAAAGCACTTCCTATAATTTGAGATACATTCTCCATTATTCTTCCAACAACACTTATCACAAGATGGAAATTTTCTTTTCTTACCTCTAGGCTTCTTTGATGAATTCTTTCCCATTTATTGTAAATTGGATCACCTAATTCGATTACTCACATCGAACACAATATCATTAGAAAGCTCCATTTAAAACTTGATAGAATACTAGACAATTTTCTCACAACTTTGAATTCATGATAAGATATCCCCTCTTGATATTTTTCCTTCAATCCTGAGTAAAACTGATTTATCTTACTATCTATATCCCGGATATAATTTGGGATGTACATTGGTAAACTGGTGAAATTTTCTTCATATGTAGCAAAAAAATTATACCCTTTTGTCTCAAATTGAATAATTTATTTTACATCCTAAGTTGAATAGCCTTAGGAAACTATTTATCAAGGTATATATTCTTAAATTCATCCCATTATATGGCGTCAATATCTTAACTTCCTCTGATATTTTTTATCGTATACCACCTCAGATCCGCTACACCTTCAAAACAAAAAACCACAAGACGAATTATGATTGTATTAATTACCAATTACATCAAAAATCATTCCAATTCTTTAATCCACCCTTCATCTTGCACCGAGTCAGATGATCTTCTGAATGATGGGGAATGATGACTTAGTAAATGCTCTATGATCGACATATGCCCCTACGATTGGTCTATCTGATCTCATTCATGGACACCACCAGTATTTATCACTTGATTCAGCTAATCTATTAATACAAAAATCTATTCATTAATGATTTTGACCATCTTAGGATGTTTATTTGGATAGTTATTTCTCTTTTTATTCCATCCCATCACAACTTCCATGTTTCCTCTATGGAAAACCATTCTGAACAAACATATCAATGAAAAATAAACATAGTAATATTAAAATTCTATATCATTTCAATTTGGCCATAAATTAAAAATAATTGAAGGATATTCTATTAATTTATTTCTAACTCCTAATGTTTTCTAAAAGACCCTACAATACAAACTATAAGGCCCAATCCTTAATCTTTTCTTATTCTTGAGATAAGTAAAATTTTTGAATTTAATTCAAATCAGGGATACTTTTTGGTTTAGAAAACTATATAATTAGATTATAACATATACATAATATCATGACTATTACAAGTCAGAAATTATACTCACTATCCATTTTTTCATAAAACAAAAACTCTTTAAAAAGAAATATGACATTGTTTAATGTTTTAACAGAAAAACATTTCCTTAATCCCATATGTGAATATATTATTCATTATTTTTTGTGAAAAACATTTCAAAACCTGGGATGAGCATAAAAATATAAGAAACATATACATAAAATAATGAAAACTTTTAGTATTGGGATAATATGAAAACTATGAATACCTTATTATAAAGTAAGACTTTTCACCTTTAATAAGTGGTAAATATACTTCACTGAATATAAGATCATTTCTTACCCTTTATATAACAAAAATATTACCATAAGGCCCATAGAAAGAAACATATAATATATAAAGGTATCTTGGGACATAAACATACATAAATGGAATAACCATACTATCGACTTTCACACATATCACTAAATATAATAGTCACACGAAAAAATTCCATACCCAATGAATTGGAGGTTATAATGTAACCACCAGACCGTGGTTTATCATTGAACCACATGTAATTTGGTTTATCATGTAACCACCCATCATTGGTATATCACATAATCAACCTTCAAATGTCCAAGTACAATTATATAATCATAACACATAAAATATTTCAAATATCAACATTTCACTAATAAAATTTCATTTGAAATCACAAGAAATCATTTCAAGATATTGAAATAATAAATCAATTTGAAAACCCATTTTCAGTACCAAAAAAACCAAAAAAGGGAATATGGTGTTTATTTTCTTGTTAAAAAGAATAATACTTATATATGAATCCAAATAATGATTATGGCGGTGGAGAGGTCATTGCCGCCACATACATTAAATAATTTCATTTTGTAATCTAGTAAAACACATAGTAGATAAAAGATTCCTATTTAATGAAATTAAATGTCAAAGGGGTTTATTATACACCATTTAATAGAATGAGGTGTATATTATCAAAACATGCCTCATGGAAAGGAGATTGAGACGATGTCCCTTAGCTAGCGTCTGACTCGTCACGTATGTTCCTTGTTCTTCATGAATAATAAACATAAGTTAATTTATAATTTTTTCATATCCCTTTTAATTTTTATTATTTCTTTTATATCACTTATTACCACTTTACAAAATTTATATAATTATTTAAGTTAATATCTGTTTTTTTGATGATATTGGGTACTTGAGTCGAAAATGATATTCTTATAATTACAAATTTTCTATGTAGTTAGAGGTGAATTATCTACATAATTATATTAATTATTTATATATCATATAAATAATATATATCCTACATATATGTATTTATAATAGACCAAAACATTTGAAGATAATAAATGAAATGCTTCGTTCATGGAGACGGTAAGTCGTACGTATGCATGAATGCTACTTTCATTTATTTTTCATATTTAATGGAATGAAAACTAAATGATACATAGGTGAATTATAATTCCTGAATAATATAATATTTTATATACATTACATATATCATTAATAACATCCTTTATATATTTTATTTATGTCATGAACGAGTCATATAACATTGGAGGAGGTGGTAGTCCCCACTTTCTCAAATGAAATTATCATATTTACACATTCTAGGAAGCATAAATTCATTATCTAAATAAAAATAAAGAAGTATAGAGATAATATAAATATAATAAATATCATATATAAATATAGTTCTATTATAATGGCCACCATGGGAGGTAATAAGAGACAATTGAAAAATCATCATTTCGTGAGGCAGTAGTTCATCGTCCACATAAACAGAATGTTCGAAATCCATTTGATGGAGTTATGTGTAAGTTAGTTTTAATTATTCTCATAAAAACATCCTAGAATATTGAGGATCATTTTTTTATGTAATCCAATAATAATAATATAATATAGAGTGAAGAAGTAAAATAATGGAAAATAAGTTCAGAGAAGATGCTACCTCTAAAACGTGTAACACCCTTTGATTTGAGCCAAAAGCAATTCTTGAATTTTCTTCTGCCAAAGTTAAGTCTTATATGTGGAAGATAGTGATTCTGGGATCTTATTTGTGTAGATATTTGAAGCACCAAGGGGCATGAAAGGTTTGATTAAATGGGTACTGGTGATTCCCTTTTGTAATAGTTAGGAGTGGAACTTTAAGAAGGAATTGAAATATTATTTTATTATAAAATTAATTTAGGTTTAAAATGGTCAGAAAGTAATTTATTTCAAATATAATATTTATTGGGGTATAAAAACCACTCAATAGGTAGGTTTTAGACAATTCTATTTCACAAAACTAACCTTATATTTTAGTTTTAACCCTTTGTTAACTATTTTGACATTTACCAAGTATTTGTGAATATTTACCCTATATGCTAAATTTAGTTACTCTAAAATTCCAATTGAACCTAAAGTGATTCATTAATGAATTTTTATACATTATCAAATTTAATTGGCTGAATATTAGATTTTTAGTACTATTATATCATTCAATAAGATATTACTTTTTATTCAAAATATTTATGTTAATTTTTATGCTATTCAAATGATGACTCTTCAAAAATATATAATAACATGATTCCTTCTAAAAAATATCATTATTTAAAATATAAAAAGTCAAAATCATCCATTAAATTCTTTCATAGCATAATTTTTCAAAATAAATTTATTTTAATATTTTTAATCTCATTTATTTAAATCAATCATTAATAAGGTAATCACTACATCATCACTAAGTCATAAATATATTTCATTATATTATGTCTAATTTTTTTTAAAAAGATACCATTATGTAATAAATATTTCTATCTTTATAATAACTATTTTTAGTCGAAACAATAAATTATATAACCCCATATAAATTTTTTTACTAAAAGATACATGTTAATGTTACATTGTTCATTACATTAAAATAGTTCTTATAAAATGTCATTTTTGTATATAAGTGGATCCATGGTGTCCAAATATATAAAAAAGGATTCCCATGGTGGGAAATATATAATACATTAAGATTAGGACACATGTTAGGGTAGTTTAATATTATTATAATATTAATCTTACCCTTATTTTCCAGATTTACTCTTTAGCCACTATAAATACAATAATTATTGAAGTTATTGATCATAATGTATTAAAATAAAAGGTACATATTTACACAATTTGGACATCCTAATTCCAAATTTAGAATCCAATTTTCCAAATTCAAAACACATAATTGGCTAAAATTAATTTAAAATTTATTCCAATCATCAATACCAAAAAAAGGTTTTTAAGAAGTAATATCTATCAAAATAATGACATGTGTTTATGTCCAATTAAAAATTAAAATTACATAAAATGACCAAAATTGGATTAAATGATAAAACTATAATACAATTAAAATTTTAAACCAATTAAATAAGAAATATACATATATAAATAAATTATATTAAAAATCCAGTTTTGATTTAAAATGTGGTATTTTTAAATATACATTAAATAATGATCTTTATCAAAAAATTACAAAACATTTACCCAAAGTAAATTTTAATGTCTCAAATCTAAATTAGAAGATTATTTTTTCATATAGAATATATAAAAGTGACAAAAACATGATTTGAAAAGGGTTCTCCATCAAAAGGTATTAAAATGACCTTTTAAAAATATTAGAGTATTTCATGCTTAAGAAAATATTCATTCTAATTTTAGGCCCATAAAATTTGTTGGATAAATGAAATCAATTTAACAAAAAAATTTAATCATATTTTACATAGTTCTGTTCATTCCCACCAATATAACGATTATTCATTAACTACATTTTAAAATAATAATAATATTATATTATTTTTCGGTAAACTCAACGTTGAGTGCAACATAAGATTTTAGAGATAATCATTTTTGCGTGTTGAGTACACTATCAGACATAGAATCCCTTTAAAGTAAAATTAATATTTAATTAAAAATATTAATAAATATGAAAATGTCATATTCTTTATTTACCTGGGATGTTACACACAAGATACTTAGTGATTCTAAAATCTTCTATTTCAAACATAGACACGACTTTTTATCAATCAAAATCATGCCCCTCCATGAGATTATGATCTATGTAGAGGCTCCAAATAATATTAAATTTGGCGTCACCACCTCATATTCCTTATCATGTTCTCCCATGTAGGTTAGTGGACTACCTAGTTTCCACTTATTCCTCACACTAATGTAGAATCTTATGATCTTAGGGAACATATCAGTACACATTTATTTGTGTGATTGGGATGCCTTATATATAGGGAATTACATCCTTTTCAAATGATGTTAAATTTAATTACAACATCCAAATCCTATGATGTTAAATAGAAAAACAACATCGAAGTTATGTGATGTTAAACTATTAAGAAAGAGACTTTATTCCAAACAGATCATATCCCTAAGGTCAGTGTATTCATGAATTTAATGTTTTATCCCTTCACCCCTAAAATGTGTTCAATATAAACATTTGAAACATTTAAGGTGCTCAAAACATACCTAAATCATACTTTATTGATGAAAAAAATCTATACCTTTAATATCTGAATTGATACCAATGAATTGCACAATTTTATATCCCTATCCAAGAACCTCGTGGACTATGAGCACCCTACTTTGGGTAATCCCATATATAAAACTTGTAACATGAACTGGTTAATCCAAAGAGACACCACTAGGATTAAATAGTGAATAACTTAATGTTTGAAATAATGTATTTAGTGTGTGTTTTGGTCCTATAGGAGAGGTCCCTCCCTAAAATCCATAATCCTTATTCCTGACTATGTGGAATATAGTATTCCTCCAATTTTGGTGGATGACTTATACCTACGAGTTACTAACTCCCATTATCTCAAATATTCTTGTTTTTTAATTTTAGATTTCCATAAACCAAATATTCAGGATGATTTATATACCCTCTATGCTACCCATATGTTCATAATACCCATATTCAATGAAATATTATTAAATCACATTATGGTAAGAGTAATTTTAATTGAATTTATCACATATGAATACCTAACTTCTTCAAGATTTTAATTACCTTTGGGAACATTTATTTTTCACCATAAAAATTTTATATCCATTATTGAATTTCAAAATCGCCAGACACCGTGAGAAAAATTACCTTGGAATTTCATAGATAATTGGAGATTTGGATAGAACAATATTGACAGGACCTTTCTAGGATTCAATAGTAAATAACACAATTACTAAGAATTTATTCACGGGGAATTTTTTTTCCCCAATAAAAATACCACCCTTATTCCATGAACTATTTTTCTAATGGGTTTGTGAAGTTCCAACCAATAATCGAAAGATCATTCTGGATATAGTCATTTAAATACATGATTCGTTTTAATAATTTTCCCCCTTTATAAGTGGGATTAAGAATACGTTAATGTTTCATACAATAATATTTAATTTTCCATATACATTACTCTAAATTGCATGTAATTTATATTCTAACTATGTGTGGATTGATTAATATTGAAACAAGGATATATTTTGATGACCAGATTTGTAAATATTGGGCCTAGCCATAAGATAAAAATATACACCTCCCTACTTATAGGAAGACCTGTATATGGAATTATCAATATAAAAAATATTGGTGAAGTTATTCTTGTTACAAAAGGATGCATAGTGAAACTCAATTCATCAATCCTAAATCCACCCATGAAATAATGATAAAATTATCATTCCCCAAGCATGAGTTTGATATATGTTTAGAACCAATATAAAGGCTATGTGTGGCTTGATTACCGTACAATATTTTATTTAGTTATATCTTGATTCTATATATTAGGCCCATCCATGAATTATAACCACTATCAACCAAGTCCCTCAATGATAATAAAATATTTTTTGGATTACTAAATATAGAAAAATCTGGGTACACCTTCATATTTCCTATCATTAAATCTCACAACACTTAATTGATTGTCTAGTTGTCTCTTATTTATCATGCTAATCATGACTCATGGGAACTTAAGGAACCTAGAAAATTTATCTAAATAGTGTGTTTAAGGTGTGTTATAACCAAATAAAGGTAATTTTTCCCTAGTCACATGATGTTAATCTACACGACAAAATTCTTGTGGCACAATGTTAAATTGCATAGAAAGAGGACTTCACATTGAAAAAATCATCACCTCTGACTGCCTTGTATTAAAGAATCACATTTTTTCCTTCCCATGAAAATATGTTCAATACATGATGGTGTAGACTTTAGGGTGATCGAACCCTTCCTAAATATTATATTATCTATAAAAAACATTACATAGTCAACATCTAAGTTGATACAAAGAAATTACATGATCCTAAATCCAACCCTTAGAACCCCATAGACCATGATCTCACCTTCTTATGGTTCTCCCCTATAGAAAACTGGTATTAATGATATGTTAATCTAAAGTTAAACCACTATGATTCATTGTTGGTTAGAAAAATTCCCCATAGATTTATCATAGTATGTGTATTAGTCTAATAGGAGAGTCCCCTCCAATAAATCTTAGTGTAATTGTCCTGAATATGTGGAGTTTTGACTTCCTCCTTTACTAATGGTCAACTCAAACCTATAGGTATCAGCCTCCCATTGACTTGGATATTCTTGGGTTATGATTTACACTTTCCAGAACCCAAATATTCAAATTGAATCGGATACCCATGATGTTACACATATATTAATCATACCCGTTGCCAAATAAATATAAAAATATTTTATTATTATAACCCTTCATATTAGGGTATGCATCCCTAGTGAAGACCCAATTTATCTAAGTTAGTCATTAATCTTTGAAATACATCCAAGTCACAAGAAGATAAACGACATGAAGACATACTAGTCCCATGATGTTAAAATAAAATGTAATGGCATAATTAGATGTTGTTAAACTATACAACAATTTCCTAGACACATAACATTATACTAGAAGACATCAAGTCCATCCATGAAGACAAAAAATTTCATAGAGATGGCCATCCAATTCATAAATATCTACTAGAGATGAGTGTTTCACCTACATTCAAGAATTGAATATTAAGATTCCCATTCCCTATATATGATCCAAATCTATGTAAAGGATCCCTTATCCAAGTATGATATTTAGTACTATTAAGGGAAGATAAAAAAATATGCTCCCTCCCAATTTATAAGTTGGATATATGAAAGGAGTCTTTTATTAAGGGCAATCTTCAGCTTTATTCCTAACCTATCATGATACATAGTGACATTCAGGTGTATTGTCTTGACCCTAGATACAAGTTTTCCACAATAACAACCTTCCCATTTTCTTTATCAATTTTGAAATATTTGAACATCAGTTAGTCATGAGACTATAAATATTCCCATACTAGTGATATCCTCTCCCAATATGAGAGACTTTTTCTTCAATGGTACTATCAATAATAGAAGATCATGCACTTGAATATTAGTAAGTGACCCCCCTTTTCAGGGAAATATACCCCTCTCCCTAAAATATGAGTTAGATCTCTATTGAGAGGTATCCTTGAAAGAGATGACTATGTTATGATTCAGTACTTTAAAAAATTCAAGGGTAAATGTAAGGAATCCCCACCACAAAAATTACTTATTCCAATAATTCCTTGTCTACCTTAGAAGTCCATAAACTAATTTAGAAAGTCTGAGTCATATTGAATTTCCTTTCCCGTTTATGAATGGTATGTACATATGACTTTCATTCCCATGAGAAAGATATGTATAGGAAGGGATCTGTCACATGGATACCAACCTGTAAGCATGTGAAAATACAAGATGCATACCACATCTATGTTCCCCCAACTAATGAAAATAGTCCTTCATAATACAAATAAAAATTCCACATTGGTTCCTACATCATTGACACATGATGTTAAACTACATGAAAATTTCCCTGTCCATATGACATTAAGATTCATGATAGTTATTTCCTTACAACTTGAAATTAATCTATACAAACAATCTTTCATCGTCATTCATTATAAAAGGTCTAAAAGTGACTAACACTAGTCAACCAACGTTTGGGGTGCATCCATATTGTTTCGGAGAACCGTATACTATAAAACACACATTGTGTCATGATTTCCTCATATTACAGAAAATGGTCCATTTCCCATGGAATTGAACATCCAAGATTAAGGGACCCTTTTTTGACTATGTGTGTCTTTCTCTAGCCCATGTTTATAATCTCCTATCCGGTCAAACAAATGTGTATTTTCCATATACAAAATTCATATGATCCTTTTGATCCATGACATCATCGTAATGGAGATCATCCATATAGAATGATTTTGAATTATTCTTAGCATAACTATCCCATATCATTATTTGTGATCTAAAAACCTTAATCCATGAATTAAAATATTTTTTCCTTCTATTAGGATTGGTGTTGGAGTACTCATAACCCTGAGAATCTTTTTTGGAATAATATGAAACACTCCCTTAATATTTTGTCAATGTGTATCATGACCATAATCTTCAGTCACATTGTTCAATGATGAAAAAACTTATTCATTATCAGTTTAATGTCCACATCACAAGGACATAAAATTATTGTTTAATATGCATAACGCCTATCAGGAAGAATACCAACAAAGGGTGGTCTGAGAAAACTTCCACTCTCCTTTTCCTGAATTCACCATCTCTTGGTTTTAAGAAAAATATCGATTGTATAAAAAAGGAATAAAATATAATAGGGTTAAACTCATGGCCCTAGTAAAAATATGGTATTTGATCACTAAACCCCCTAGTACATGAAAGATTTAGAGTAATGATTTTTAGCATATCCTAACCTTTATAATGTTCTCACTTGGTGGACACACAGATTTTAGGGTGATAGAACATTTCATTGATATTAAATTTTCCACAAATGAAATTCATGTACTTGAAGTCTGATGCGTCGCACCCCAATTCAATTAGTTGATACACATATCCTGGAACCCCATAGCCTTGAGTAATTTCTATTGGTTATTCCCGATATGATATTAGTTATAGGGATTGGAATATATAAAAGGGATACACTAGGATTTTTTTTGTAAACAAAAAAACACCAGGAACTTGCGTCTAGTGGATATTTTAGTCTCAAAGGAATGAACCATATTAATTCCATGAGTTATTCTCCTAGAAATCTGTGATACTAGTTTCCACCATTACAAACGGCTGACCTATATCTTTTAGACCCCATTATCAATAAACATATATATTCCATGTTCACCATTTACTATCCTCATAGCCATACTATTCAAGTAGATTTGATATGCTCAGTGTTACATCACCATATATTGTAACTATTTTCAAATAAGGAATGAAATATTCCATTTCGAGTCCTTTTGATGGAATGAACATTGTGACCCAAAACCAAATGGTGTAGGGCCCCTCCATTAAAATCATAAATAGATCAACCTCATGGTTTTAAAACCCTCCTTGGATTGTATTTCCTCCATACTCTACTTCACCACCAAAGGTTTTGAGTATTCATAAGTCTCCCACAACCCTTGTAAAGAAGCAGGGGTGCATTTATTTGACCATATATCAGTTGGATCTGCATAAGGGACTTGGTCCCATAAAATAGAGGTATATCCTCATTGTAGGAAAGGACCTCCAATCATCTCAGTCAATGTAAAAATTGTAGGTGAACTCGACACCTCAGAGTGTTTTGAGATGATATACATCATATCTGCCCCATTCCATCAACAAAGGTTTAAACCACTAGAGATGTGATTCAAAAAACCATATTAAAACTATGAATGTAGATTTTTCCTCCATCAGTATATCCCACCATCCATCGTGCTATATATTAGCAATGATTCAGGGCATCATAACCCTTCATTAATTCCCATCCTTTATTATCTTAGTAAGGATGTGATGTTTCCAAACACTTCATGAATAATGAAAATAAACCAATTAAATGTCTATAAAAGTTTTTCTAAGATCAAATACCGTAAATTATAGAAACAATTGGTCTGATCGAAAAGAATGTAAAATAAATAGTATGTGGTTTGTGCTAGATAACCCAGACCTACGACAATAGTTGTTCCAAGCTAAAAGAACCTAAACTAAAAAAATTGTCTTAGATAGAAGGCACTAAACTAAAATAATACATCGTTCGAGATACAATACCCTAAACTAATAAAGTAAAAGGTATAAGATAGAAGACACTAAAATAAATTAATAGATGGTCTATGATAAAATACCCTAAATTAAAAAAAAATAATTGAAATGTCTTATAAAGACAGATGAGTGAGGCACAATTACATCATGATTGAAAACCACCAAAGGGAAGCCTATGAAAATTTTGATTCTATGATCTCTAAAAAAATTGTGATTCAAAAAACATTGAGTAACAATGAAGTGGATAATGAATAGAACATGTAAGGCCAAAATCCTATAATGGGAAGCCTAAGAAAAATCTGAGTCCATTCTAATAATGGTTTCTCCATAAGTAAATTACTCAATAGTTTAGGGAAATATAAAATAAACAGGTAAGAATCGTGTAGGGTCTATTATATTCCCTTATAAAAAGAAAATCTTTTAACCCCCATTTAATTGGGAAAAAGTAAGAAGACTCTCCCTTTGTGGAATATATACCCGGATTATATTTTTGAACCTGGTGTTCTCAGAATAATAAGAGAAGATACACCAATGAGGATTCTTATTCTATTAATAACTTATGGGTAGTTCTCATAGAAATATCTATTAGGATTTTATAATTTGAGATAATAATTTAGGTTTACATGGTATTATAAAAATAATTTATATCTTTTTAATTATAAATGATACTGAATCAATAAAATTCCATGCACATGAACATGAATTAATTCCAGACATAAAAATGAAATTTTTGAAAAGTCTGCTCATTGATACTGTAAAAAGAGGAGATAATATTTTATTCTAGAGTGTATCCCATAGTTTCATAAGGAGAAAAAATGTATATGTTCAGAGCATAATCATTATAAAATCTAGTCAGTTGAGCTTATGAAATCATCATGAGTTTGGAGAGAGGCATGAATTTAGTGATAAAGTGTCATCCACTCTATTTATTATATTGTGTCTAAGGGAAAAGAGACTAAATAAAAGAACATGACTATTTTCCATAATTATGAATGATTTATAAAAAATATAATTCCTTAAAAAGATGATACCTTTCACATGATATGATATCTTTATATTCTACTATCCCTTTAGTAAAATCATCCATCAGAGAATATATCTAAGAGGATTTATGATGTCTCTTTTAAATCACCTCTAAATATTTTCATATTGATCAGGCTATTGATTTTCAATCATAACACCAATGAAGGAACCTCTCATTAATAGAAAATTATTTCTAATTGAGAATAATATTTAGCATGGTATCATATAATCGAATATAGTTAGAAACATTAGTTCACAAATCCAAAAAAAATTGGTGAAAGAATTACTCTTGGTCATGGATCGTCTACAATAGTAAATTATCCATCCTGATATCCACTTCTCAACAACCAATTGATGGAGAACATAAGAGGGAAGAATGGTTGATTAGATGAATTTAGATATTATGTCTCCTAGAAATAGGATCACCCAAGCTAATTGGTAATAAACTAAATAAGGGTCATCTGTTCTCTCATAAATAGGTGAAATATATATCATTGGTACTAAGGGGCCAATATCCTTAGTGAACTCTACCAAATAGATGGGTTAACCATCACTATGGATAGAGTTCTTCCATGAGGGATCTTCTGAGTTAGGAATTAGTTATTTCAAAACAATATACGATGTGATTAAAAAAGACTATGTTTTTCTACTCGGGGAAATAATTTGGTAATATACCAATTAGGTAAGCTTCCAACCATGATTGAGAATAGTAATGAGATAGGCATATCACTGCATGAGTGGGTGGACAAACTATTTCTTAATTTTAATTCATGCATGCCCATATAATCCAAAATTGGAAACTTATTATAGGATTATTTTCACCCCACAGGATACCTAAAGTGATAGGAAAACACTTTAAATTTCAGAAAAATAGCGAGTAACCCGATAGGGGTATATGGTGCATAAAGTACTAGTTCTTCTACCTAATTGAAAATAAACCCATTGGAATGTTAGAATTTATATGATCAATGGATAGGGAACCACTTATGATTTTAGTAATCAGGCTAATAAGTGTTGAGTATGGAATGAAATTGAAATAATTATCCCTTATCAACATATTGATGACCACACCAGTACATAATGGCATCGCCTCAGACACAGAGATGTTTATCATCAAGGGTAGAAATAGGGAATAAAAAATAATATAAGTATTCTAATACTTTAAGCAATAAATATTCTCTCATATCATGAAATATAAAAATTTGTATTGGCTGATGAACTGGTATCTTACAATACCATTTTAATATTCACAAGAATTTGGTAAAGACGAGTAAGGGTTCAAATTTCTAAACTGAGGGGGAAATCATATTCCAGTTTTCCTTCCAATACCAATGTACCATAACAAATCACCAGAAATGAATCCTTATATAGGAAGAGATATCTACTTAAAACATGTTCAAATATACTTTTAATTGAAGACTTGAGTATACCTTCAGTCATACCTGGTATCCCTATGAGTGATATTCCCTAGATTCAAAAATGGGCCAATATGATCCTTCACTATCCCAAACTTTTCAAAAAGGAAATCGATGAGTGTGTATGGCAGTTGAACTAGTCCTTCTTTGATAATGGAAGATATTGATCGAATACTTGAAATAGATGATTTATCATTGGTTAAAATCATACTTTAACATATCCTTCACTATTTTGAGCAGATCTTATGACATGGATGGTGTCTTTTGATGGTCATCCGAGACATCTACAACATGGGAAAATTAATCATACATTTCCCCAAATGGTTATAGTCCCCCAAGAAGACAAATATACCATAGAATTATTCATACTCAACCATGGGTTAGATGAAAAGAGTTGTTTCAGGAAACCAGTGACTAAACAGCTCTCTGAGAAGTTCCAATATATGGTATACAATGAATTGATAAATAAACGTCACCTAATAAATATGGATAATATGTAATTAATTAGATAATTTTGTTCATCCTTTCCCAAAAAAAGGTTAGTTCCCATTCATCAAGAATGATACCACCATGAAACAAATACCACATTGATATCCAGCCTCATTTAAGTGTGTCTATAGAGGAGATGAGTATGCTTAAGTAACTCTGGGAAATCAGTTGATGAGAAATATCATTACGATTCTGACCCATTTGGGAATTATCTAGCATATTGGAAGACCCCTAAAATAGTTCCACGATTATCATAATATCCTCATAAATAATAAATTTAAGGATGTCAAGAGACAGTGATAGCTAGTGGAACAAAATAATGTATTAGGAAGAATGAATGGAAGTGTAATCCAAAAGGAGTAATCCATAAAAAGGCAGTCTTTAAGAGAGAGGATATATTTTATGACATGTCCAAATAATCCCCTTTAAAACTCATTTTTATAAAAAACTCAGTAATGAGGTTCAACATTATAGTTCCCATAAATCATTGTTATTCGATTGGCCACATAAGGAGATGCCCTTGAACTGGAATCCAATTATACAATGTTAGGAAGAACACATGAGAAGCGGTGTATTTATAAAATAAGATATTGTTAAAATAAATTTAGGACTAGGGAAGGGTTAGGTGAATCTTGTGAGCCATTCCAAGACACACGAATTGTGTGACCCAGTCAAAAATGTGTGATCTCATGAATCATTCTGAATCATGCAGATCACATGACCATATAAAGTTCTTGAAAACTAAAAAATCATTAAACTCCAATATATCATGATAATCACATAAAGAGACCCTACAGGAAAAGAATTGTGTTACATTTCAAGTGACATATAGTTGATCAATTGGAATACTTTTTGTGAAAGTATTCGAGATATGGTAATCATGTGAAGGGTTAAAGTGATGAGTTCACTTGATGAGATCTCATGAACGTTTCTTGTGATGGGGTTATGTGAATTTGTATTTTGATGAGATCATTCGTGAAAGGAAAATATGAAGGAACAAAAGATTTGGGTCAAAAGTGAATTTATTGGCCTCCCACTCCCCAATTTTTAGGGATCCTCAGAAAATTCAAACATGTCTTTCAAGGCATGTTAAGTCCTCCAAACATGTTATTTAGATCATATGAAGTCATCCAAACATGGACACTAGGTAATGTGACCCACTGGAAATGTCTTTTATTCCATACAAAGAACATTGAGCATGGAATCCATGGTCACATGACACCCCTCATAAATGTTAGGAAAAAACTATGTAAATTATAGACTAAAACTCCAAACATATCATCCCAGTCAAGTGATGATCTCTTTTCATGTTAACAAGGTAATGTGACTAATCTCAGACATGAAAGGAAGACACCCCTGTCCCGCCCCAACCCCAATATCCCAGAGTCGGTTCATTAGTTTAATACATTACCATGATTACAAGGAATCACGTCCCAAAGGATAGATCAGTTTAGCAGTCTTGTAAAATAGATTACATACATAAAAGGTACATTATATATTAAAAAAATAAAACACTCCATAAATAATACATTAAGAACTCCATTTTTCACCTAGTTTAACCCTTCTTATCATTCATAATACACTTATCGGAATCTTGGGAATATAAAACATAAGAAAGGGGTTATCTCATATGCTCAATAAGGGTAAATAATTTAGAGGAAGCTATAAACTTGTAAGGAAATATGTGTAATAAATACAATAAACATTTAAAGATAAACATTAATATAATATGGTGAAAATAATTCAAACATTACCATATTAACATTTACATGGATATTCTACTAGTCGAATAATACCATGTAATAATTAACTTCATAATGGGGAAATGCCTAATTCCAGACATCATTACTAAATAGTCAAGGCCTCATACCAAGCATAAAAATAAATTTTTTTTCAAGGCCTTGTGCCAAGACACTAATTTGTCTCATGAGACCTACTGATGCATCGAGGAGTTATAGCGGGATCCACCCATCACATACCAAGTCCATTGCATTCCTAATATGAAAAATGTTGAAACATAACATAAACATTCATATTAAAACTTGCATTTAAAATTCTAATACTTCTAACGTAAACCATACAGGGTATAAAAATAGCACATTCATAGTCATGTATGTCCTAACTCATTCAATACAGAATGGAATATTTTATTATAATAAATAAACCTTAATCAATAATAATATCCAGTAAAGGATGCTGACAAAGTTGAAAATGATCAATAAAACATTTTGAGAGAAATATCCCATTTTGTGAAATCATTTAAAAGTAACACATCTTTAAAGGAAGTCATTTAAAATAAATTTTGTAATAAAAGTGTCTCATACCTCTTTGAAACTATTGACAGTAATTAAAATTTAAATATAATCATGTTTATATAAATAAAACCATAAAATCATTTTGAAAACATGGCATTAATGACAATGATTCAGAAGAATAAATATTTAAAACATTTAAAAAGATGTTTTAATAAAATAGTACCTTAAAAAATCATTTTGAAATGTCTTTTATGAAACATGAACATGGATAATAAATATTTCCCAGAAAATACATACACATAAACAATCACGAATAATAATGAGATTGAGGAATTAACCATTACCTTGCACTTTACTTTAGGGAAGGGTATGTTTAACCTAATATATAATTACCATAGTATTTATAAAATTATACAAGAACCATATTAATATTTATTATATCATACATGATTCATTTATGAATTTATACTACCCATTTAGTAGTGATTTCCATGTTAAATTAACCTTTTTGGTAATAATCTTTTTCATTATCGTAAATGTTTTAACTTGTAATTATTGATCGTATCATTTAGATAATGATTTAAATACTTAATGAATATAAAAAATTATTTATATATCATATATATTTAGAATATATATACGTATAATAGATAGATATATGAAATGGAAAAAATCGTTTATTGAGACGGTAGGCCGTACGTATGCATAAACATTGTTTCCGTTTCAAATCGTATTGAATGGAAGTAAGTGAATAAGATATATGTAGGTACACACACACATATATATAATCAGTACAATTATTATTTCATTTATCACATACTTATTAATAATATATATTTTTATAATCGTCGTTGAATGGTGAACGTGGAAATGAATCTAATCGCGTTGTGGAGATGGTAAGTCGTACGTAAACACGAGCGACGATATCATTTATTTAACGATTAAAAGGTATTTAATTGGATGGTATATTAATTGTACTAAAAAACTATCATGTCATTTGAATTATTTTTATACATATTAGTCATCATTTTATCCATCCAAATAACATAGTATTGAATTACAAATTACACCATGGTGTGGAGACAGTAAGTCGTACATATGCATGCATGGTGACATTATCATTCATAGGATGGATAGAATAATTAATATGGTTGTATCATATTTATTATAAAATCACATTATGTAGAAGTTACTGGAGATATTATTTTGGTTTGGAAATAAAAAAGAAAGATAATGTGGAAGAAGAAAAGAACGTTGAATGAGGTGATAAAATAATTACATTTTCATTGGGTGTTTCCTTTTGATTGGAACAAAATGTCTCCTTAGGATGGATTTATTCTCAAGGTAAGGCCTCTAGGATTAAGTTGGGGATGTTGGGAGGTGAATTGGGTAGTGTTTCTTCGATAAAAATTGAATTGGAGGTGTGATTTTGAGGGAAGGGGATGTACCCTTTTAAAATATAGGTGAGGGTCAATTTAAGAAATGTTTGAAATATGTTTTTTATTATAAAATAATTTTTGTTTTCTTGTGACGCCCCAAACCCAGTCACCTAGAGTCGGTTCATTATTACATAACATTGGCATGACCACAAGAAAGATCAAATCTTGAAAGACCAATTGGTTTGGTAGCCTTGGAAACTCTAGATATATTCATAAAGTTTTACATTACATCATAAAGTGAAAAACTAATACAACAACATAGTTTCCATTTTCCGCACTCATATCCCCACATACTATCCCTATAGGTCATTCATAAATTAATTCATCACATCCTGGGAAAAATAAAACATAGAAAAGGGGTGAGCTCAAATGCCCAGTAAGGATAACAATATAGCAGAAACTTTCATAAATAAGAATAAACATTTAAGTGAATGTATAACTAGAACAAAAGCCTTTTAAAATTAAACATCAACATAGTATAGAAAAAATAAAATGAAATAATTCCATTTACTTATTCACATGGATATTCTACTAATCTAATAATCACATGCAATATCAATAACCACTTTCATAATGATGGAATGTATAATCCCAGACTATCATAACCACATATCCAAGGCCTCGTGCCAAGACTACAAATAATATTTTTTCAAGGCCTTGTGCCAAGAAACTATTTTGTCTCATTAGACCTATCGATGCATCGAGGATCTATAGTGGGCTCCACTCTTCACATATTAAGCCCAATGCATTCCCATATGAAAAGGTTTAAACCTAACATAAACATTCATATTAAAACTATCATACGAAATGTCAATAATTTCACCATAAACTATGAATTGTATAAAAATAGCACATCCATAGTCAAAAATATCACAAAACCTTCATTACAATATAGGAGTTTTGTATCATAATAAATCAACATCAAATAAGCGTAAAATCCATCAAAAGATGTTGACATAGATGAAATCAGAACTCTTTTTAGAGAAATATCTCTTTTTATTTTGAAATCATTTAAGAGTCATATATTTATAAAATAAAACATTTTATTTGAAAATATTATTATAATCTTGTAAGGTAATCTTATACTATTTTATAATGGCGTAAAATAACCGCACCCACCGTATAAGTTAAAAAAACATTCATACCTTAATTCTGTCGAAAAGGTTAAAAAGCACCCCGTTTGGAAAACGATGGAAAGATTCCTTTATAAAAATCTTATAAAAGTCAAACAAGGGTATAAATTACTTTAACCCATATTCATTTAAATAGTAAAAATGTTTTTAAATACATTTTTAAGAAACATGGATGTGGATGATAAAGAGATCCCAGTAGATTATTAACTATAAACAACCTCGGATAATGAAGAGATTGTGAAATAACCCTTACCATGTACTTTTCCTTGGTTGGGGTTGTTTAACCTCATGTATAATGGTGAAATAATTTTTATTTAATTATACAAGAATCATATACATTAATATGATATCATATATGATCTTTTAACAAATCTTTGTTAATAATATCCAAGATTTATCGTTGTTTCGGGTGTTAACTGACTCATTTTATTTTATATGTTTTGTTACGTAAGACATTTTTTCAGGGATAGGTTGTATCTTATTCATATCCAGCATGATATCATGTCCTTAAATACTGTTATTAATCATCAGATGAGAATTAATTTTTATTGGATACGATGGAGAATGAATTGCATCGCGTTTATGGAGACGGTAGTCCGTACGTAAGCACGAGTGACAATATCATTCTTTTGATATTAAAATAATATATAATAGGATGGTATATCATATATAAAGAATCATTATCATGTTAAATTTATTATTTACATGAATTACACATCATTATTATACCCATCCAAATAATAATTTATTGAATAACAATTACACCACGACGTGGAGACGGTAAGCCGTACGTACGCACGTATGGTGACATGTTATTCTAAGGATGGAAAGTATACTGAATATGGTTGTACCATATCTATAATAACATCACAGTATATATATGATACTGATGTTATTATTTTAGAATGGTAACAACAAAGGAAGAAGAAGTGGAAGAAGGAAGAAACTTGGAAAAGGGTGGTGAAATCATTACCTCTTCTTCGGGTTCTTCCTTTTGATTTGATCAAAATGGCTCCTTAGGTTGACCTTTTGATCAAACTAAGGCCTCTAGGTTGTATTGATTGAAGTTTACAGAGTATATGGGTAGAGTTTGGTCGATCCAAAAGGCTTTAAATGTGTGAAGTAATGAGAAGGGGGAGTTCCCTTTTATAAGAGGTGTGAGGGGCACCTTTGGAAAATCTGGAAATATTAACTTATAATAAATTCATATTCGGTTTATAATGGCTCCGAAGTTGATTATTTAATGGTTAAGGTGGGGATAGGTCGAAATCCATTCATCCAATAGAATTTAGACAGGTTTGGTTCATTATATTATCTTTATCTTTAAGTTTTAACTCTTAGTTAATTAGTTTGACATTTACCATGTCACTTTGTATTTTTATATTATATAGTTAATAAAAATACTATATACATCCAAGCTACCCCCAATTGGTCCATTGATGATACACCTATCATGATATAAGCCTCTTGGACAAACCGTAGTTTTTTAGTAATTTAATATCAGTTAATAATATAATATTTGTTTTAAAAACTATTTTATGTCAATTTTGACACTATTCAATTAGTTGATTTTTGTGAAACTCATAACAGAATTATTACTTCGAAAAAAGTAAATTAAATCAATAATAATTTTTAATATTATCCTATAAAATTAGTTTAATTCATTAAAAGTCTGAAATTAAATTTATTTGGGTATTTATAATATCAATTATTTTAATTTTTCACTATTATGGTAATTACTACATCATCATTGTTTCATAAAGAAATTAACTTATATAATGTCTAAAAATTATAAACAAAATATCATTATGTAGGAAATCTTATTATATTTCTAATGAATATTTACAATCTAATCTATCTTATGTATAACCCTATATGAAAAATGTTTTAGTAAATAAACTTTGATTTTAACTCTTTTAACTATTCTTTGAATTAAATAATAATAAATGTCCTAATCTAACCCATGTGGACCTAAATGATAATATTTTATTCCTAAGGTTGTTTTTGGTTGAGATACACATGTCCAATAGAATTAGGACAGGTTTTAGGATAATATTAATATCATTTTTACCCTTAATTACCCTATTTACTTTTAACCGTGGTAAATAAAAGTAAATAGTTACTATTCACCACAAATTATTTTCATCTCGTTGAACCACGTTTTACTTCTTGATATTAACCGTGTCTCTCGGATTTTCGAAATCCCATTCACAGAAGTGGTAAAATTATGTTTTATGAAAGAATTCAGTTTTTAACTACCACTTAGTAGTTTCACTATTCATCAAAAATTGAAGTTTTTCAGAACAATGCCAAAATTTAACCCTAATCTATAATTGATATTCCAATTTCAAAAATGATGTCTATTTTACAAAATTCCAAACATATAAGTTTCATTAATTAATTTTATAAATAATTCCCACTGTCACAACAAATAGCGTGTTTTTAGGAAACAATATATATCAAAAGATTGACAATTGTTTATGTCCAATTTCAAAGTGAAATTAATTCTAATGAACACAATTGGATAAAATGGTAAAAATATATTATAATTTTACTTTAAAACCACTCAATAATATAATTTATCACTATAAATTTTTTTGATTAAAAAAGTTGATTTTAAGTATTTTTTACTATTCATAAAAATTGGAAGTTCTCAGTAAAATACCAAAAATTCATCTTAGGATAATTTCGATATTTCGAAACCAAAAATGAAGTCCATTTTGAAATATAAAATATATATAATTTCAAAAATTATGTATTAATATTCATAACGGTTAGTTTGATTGTTTGTGGTGTGTTAGAACTCAATGTTGCGTACAACACATGCTATCACATTATTCAAAGAGAAGCGTACCATAGAAGCTTGGGGTGTTACATTCTCCCATACTTCAAATAATTTCGTCCCCGAAATTTCTAGAATATTATCGCATGAGAAGACTCGGGTGTTTCTTCATCATAAGTTCCTCGGGTTCCCACGTTTCCTCTTACATCTTTTGGTTTTCCCAGAAAACTTTTACCAGACGCGTTGTCCGGTTTCTCAGCACTTGTTATCTTGAATCATGAATTCTGACAGGCTCTTCACAATAAGATAGATCGGGTTCCAGTTCTAATTTCTCATAGGTGAGTACATGTGTTGGGTCAGGCATGTATTTCCTCAATAGAGATACGTTTAACACATCGTGAACTTTGGAGAGACTTGGAGGCATTGCCAATCGGTAAGCTATATCCCCAATTCGTTCTAGAATTTCGAAAGGTCCGATGTACCTGGGACTCAATTTACCTTTCTTACCAAAACGTATGACTCCCTTCCATGGAGATACCTTCAGGAAAACATGATCACTGACTTGAAATTCCAAATCCTTCATTCGATTATCAGCATGGCTCTTCAACCTACTTTGAGCATCTTTGATGAGATTTTGGATTACCTTCACCTTTTCAATCGCTTCCTCCACCAGTTCTGGACCTACAAGTTTTAATTCACCAACGTCATCCCAACAGGTTGGTGTGAAACATCTCTTTCCATATAACGCTTCATATGGTTCCATCTGAATACTTGAATGGAGGCTATTGTTATAGGAAAATTCTACCAAAGCTAGATATTGATCCCACATACCCTAAAAGTCAAGTGAGCAAGATCTCAACATGTATTATAAGGTTTGAATAGTTCGTTCTGATTGTCTATCCGTTTGAGGGTGGTAGGCAGTGCTCAAATGAAGTTCATTATCCATGGATTTCTGAACACTCTTCCAGAATCTTGAAGTAAAACATGGATCACGATCAGAAACAATCGATAGGGGTACTCCATGAAGTCTCACAACTTCATCAATATATAGTCTTGCTAGAAGTTGCAGTGGTAGATCTTCACTTATAGCAAGAAAATGTGCTGATTTGGTAAGACGATCAACAATAACCCATATTGCATCATTCCTTCTAGGATTCTTTGGTAGCCCCATGACAAAGTCCATCGTAATATTGTCCCATTTCCACTCCGGTATGGGAAGAGGTTGAATGAATCCTCTTGGCTATTGCCTTCCAACATTCACTTGTTGACAAACCATACGTCTTGACACAAAATCAGAAATCTCCCTCTTCATGATTTCCCACCAAAGATATTCCTTCAAATCTTTATACATTTTGGTGCTCCTAGGGTTTATAGTGAAATTGGAACTATGAGCATCATCCATGAATTCCCTTTTTAGATCAGGTATATCGGGAACACAAAGTCTCTCCCCGAATTTCGAAATTCCTTCTTCATACACAAAGTCTCTCAATCTCCCATCATTCACAGCTTCAATCTTCTTTTGAAATTCTTTATCATCGGTCTGAGAACTCTTTATCCTTTATAGTAAATATGGTTTTTCAACCATTTGAAAAAGCATTGATGTATCACCTTCCCTGGTTATTCCCATGTCCATCTTCACTATATCCATGAAAATTGGATCCCTTTCAATTATCATAACGTTCAAAACTCCATGGCCTTTTCTACTCAAATAATCTGCCACCTTGATTGCTTTCCCTGGGTGGTAGTGTATCGTACAATCCTAATCCTTGAGTAATTGAATCCATATCCTTTGCCTCATGTTGAGTTCTTTTTATGAGAAAATATACTTCAAACTCTTTTGATTAGTATAAATCTCACATTTTTTCAACATAGAGGTAGTGCCTCCATATCTTCAAATCAATGATCATAGCTACTGACTCAAGATCATGAGTAGGATAGTTTTGTTCATAAATTATCAACTGTCGTGATGCATAGGCAATAAACCTATCATTCGGCATAAGGACACAACCAAGTCCTTCCTTCGATACATCACTATAAATAACGAACCCATCATTCCCTGATGGTAGAGTCAATATAGGAGCATTGACTAATCTTCTCTTCAGTTCTTCAAAACATTCATCACACTCTTTTGTCCAAACAAAATTAACCCCTTTATGTGTGAGCTTCGTTAATGGGTTAGCCAATCGGGCAAAATTCTGGATGAAACGTTGATAATAACCTGCCAAACCAATAAAACTGCATACCTCAGTTATACATGTAGGTGCTGACCATTCTTGGATTGCCCTGGTATTAGAAGGATTAACAGAGATTCCATCTTTAGAGACAGTATGGCAAAGAAAAGAAATCTCATGATGCCAGAATTCACATTTGCTAAACTTCCCATATAATTCATGACTTCTCAGAGTCTTCAGGATAACGCGCATGTGATTTTCATGATCTTCGTAGCTTTTGGATTATTCCAAGATATCATCAATAAAGACCACCACAAATTCATCGAGATACTCCTTGAAAACTCTATTCATCATTTCAATGAATACAGAGGGTGAATTAGTCAACCCAAAAGGCATTTCTGTAAACTCGTAATCCCGTACCTAGTTCGAAATGTTGTCTTCGGAATGTCTTCCTTCTTCACACACAACGGATGGTATCCAGATCGAAGGTCAATATTTGAAAGGAATTGAGCTCCATGCAGTTGGTCAAATAAATCATCAATGTGAGGTAGGGGATACTTGTTCTTTATTGTTATAGCATTGATCTCCCTATAGTAGATACATAACCTCATAGATACATCTTTCTTTATAACAAAAAGAATAAGGGATCCCCATGGAGAAACACTAGGGAGAATAAATCCCTTATTACTCAATTCCCCTAGTTGTTTCTTTAGTTCAACTAATTCTACAGTGTCTATTCTATAAGGGGTCTTCCATATAGGCCTTGATCCATGAATTAAATCAATGGAAAACTCAACTTCTCGTTCTGGAGGATGTCTAGGTAAATAGTCTGGAAACACATCTACATATTATTTAACAACGGGTACATCCTCTATTTAAACATTCCTTTCCTCACCCATAGTCATTTCATTATCTTCCTCCCCAATAATTGAATTTAGGTGAGCTACTGGGGGTGGATCTAGATAAGAATTAGGTGGTGACGATTCTACTCTAAAGATAAGGTGTTCCATATTATCCTCATAAAAATTGTAACCTCCTTCTTCTTACTATAAATCTTCACATCATAGTCCGAAATCCCATCCATACCGAGGATTATATCAAACTCAATAATAGGTATGACGATGAGATCAGCAGATAAAGAACATTTATGTACTCTAATGGGGACTAATTTACAAAACTTTGTTACAATGATACTTCCCTTAGGAGTTTTAACTGACAACTCCCTTGTTAAATAAAATTTTAAATATCTAATTTTCTTAGAAAACTGGGAAGATATGAAACAATGCGATGATCTAGAATCAAATAATGCATTTGCTAAACTTGAGGAAACCATTAAATTACCTGCCACTATGTGTTTCGGAGCTTCTACCTCAGTAGTAGTGATAGCATATGCTTGGCCTTGATCCCTTGGCCTTTTTGAGCTACGTTCTCCTAATGATTAGGACATTAATTTGCATAATAACCCATCTCCTTGCAATTGTAGCACTGAAAATTGGTAGCTTCCTTCTTCCCCTTGCAATCACGAGCCTGGTGGCCTTTTTCACCACACCTGTAACAGACTCTCGCCCCCTTCAAGAAAGTACCGGGGTGTTTCTTACCACATTTACCACAGGATGGATATTCAAACTTTCCTTTATTCCCCTTATTTCCATTCCCAGATTGATCAGCAGGTCTCTTCTTCTCTTGCTTTTCTTTAAAGTCATAAGACTTAGAGAATTCCTTTTCGGTCTTGATAGCACATGAGACAATGTCTTCGTACAACATGAAAGATTGTGAGAACAATGATCGACGGAGAAATGGTTTTAACCCATCAAATAAACGATAAATATTACTTCTTGGGTTACGTATATAATCTCCAGAATACCTTGCTAACCTTGTAATGTTAGCCTCATACATTGCGTCATTCTCATCCTCCTTTTGTCTCAGACACAGAAATTGCCTTTCCATATCTGCTCGATGGTCACGAGGAAAGTATTTTTCTAAAAACAGATCTTTGAACTCCCTCCATTCCATATTTAATACTTCATCATCTTCCTTCATGTTTTGAATCAACGACCACCATTGATCAACATCTTCAGTGAGGCGGTAAACTACCATGATAACTTTTCCCTTTCACTACTCCCCAAAGCCTGAAATATTTTTTATAGGGAATTTATCCATTTCTCAGCTACTAAGGGATTTGTAATCCAATTGAACATTGTTGGTTGTTGCCTCGTGAATCGATTTAACATTGATCCTCCACACTGTGGATCAGGTTTCTCCATACGGGTAAGGTTATTACTCATAACCAGAGTGAGTTGTCCTAGTATGGTGATTAGATGATCGGCAACAGTTGCATCACCAGCTTCACTATAATTATCATGAGTAGGAGGGAAATCCTTACATGGAGTGCGTGCATGGATACGGTTTCCATTTCTTCCACTAAGCGCCATTTCTAAACAATGGCATAAACTAGATCAGTTTATGAATCAAAATACATAATCCCATAATTATAAAACACTTAACATAAATTGTAATATTTATGGATATAATCCATAATCATAAAAAATTTTTCTTTGAGGAAGTATATACTCATAATCCCTTCATAATGATTTGTAAAGAAAATGAGAGTTATCCTAAGCATATCCCCCGAGAGTGTCGTAACCAAGAGTGCAGCAAGGTCCGTTGTCGTGCACCAGTTCCCGTTCGAGTCTAGCTCAAAGCGGGTTTTTCGGTTTTTACACCTAGGTACATCTGTTTCAGATCCGCCTCTAGCTGCTCGTATCCAGACAGGGATGTATTGCTCGGAAAACTCACAAAATCTCTACAATACCAAAATTCTAGGATGTTCTTCTATACTAATCCACAACGATTATCTTAGGTCTATTTACTCTAATCAGAGTTTATCTAAATCTAGCATCCAAGGTTTGTACTAAACTTCCTCTGATACCAACTGTAACGCCCTGACCCCATTCACCTAGAGTCAGTACATTATTACATAACATTTTCATGATCACAAGAAAGATCAAATCTCGAAAGACCGATTGGTTTAGTAGCCTTGGAAACACTAGATATATTCATAAAGTTTTACACTACATCATACTGTGAAAAACTACAACAACAACATAGTCTCTATATTCCACACTCATATCCCCGCATACTATACCTGCGGGTCATTCATAAATTACTTCTTCACATCCTAGGAAAAATAAAACATAGTAAAGGGGGGAGCTCAAATTCCTAGTAAGGATAACAATATAGTGGAAACATTCATAAATAAGAATAAACATTTAAGGCAATGTATAACAAAAAAAGCCTTTTAAACATGAACTTCAACATTGTATAGAAAAAATAAAATTAAATAATGACATTTACTTATTCACATGGATATTATACTAATCGAATAATCACATGCAATATCAATAACCACTTTCATAATGATGGAATGCATAATGCCAGACTATCATAACCACATAGCCAAGGCCTTGTGCCTAGAATACAAATAAGATTTTGTCACGACCTTGTGCCAGGACACTATTTTGTCTCATGAGACCTACCGATGCATCGAGGAGCTATAACGGGCTCCACCACTCACATATTAAGTCCAATGCATTCCCATATAAAAAGGTTTAAACATAACATAAACATTCATATTAAAACCAGCATACGAAATGTCAATACTTTCACCATAAACTATGAATGGTATAAAAATATCACATCCACAGTCAAACATATCACAAAACCTTCAATACAATATAGAAGTTTTTTATCATAATAAATCAACTTCAAATAAGCGTAAAATCCATCAAAGGATGTTGACATAGATAAAATCAGAACTCTTTTTAGAGAAATATCTCTTTCTATTTTGAAATCATTTTAGATTAATATATTTATAAAATAAAAAATTTTCTTTGAAAATATTATTATAAGCTTGTAAGGGAACCTTCGTCGATTTTATAATAGCAGAAAATAACCGCACCCGCCGTATAAGTTAAAAAAACATTCTTACCTTAATTCTGTCAAAAAGGTTAAAAACCACCTTGTTTAGAAAATGATGGAAATATTCCCTTATAAAACTCTTATAAAAAGTCAAAAAGAGTATAAATGACTATAACACATATTATATTAAATAGTCAAAATGTTTTGAAATACATTTTTGAGAAACATGAATGTGGGTGATAAAGAGATACCAGTAGATTATTACGTATAAACAACCTCAGATAATGAAGAGATTGTGAAATAACCCTTACCTTGTACCTTTCCTTGGTTGGGGTAGGATAACCTCCTATATAATGGTGAAATAATTGTTAATAAATTATACAAGAATCATATACATTAATATGATATCATATATGATCTTTTAACAATTCTTTGTCAATAATATCATAGATTTATCGTTGTTTCGGGTGTTAACTGACTCATTTTCTTTTATATGTTTTGTTACGTAAGCCATGTTTTTCATGGATAGGTTGTATCTTATTCATATCCATAATGATATCAAGTCCTTAAATACTATTAGTAATCATTAAATGGGAATTACACTTGAATATATACGATAGAGAATGAATCTCATCGCGTTCGTGGAGACAGTAGTCCGTACGTACGCACGAGCGACAATATCATTCTTTTATTATTAAAATAATTTATAATTGGATGGTATATCATCTATAAATAATCATTATCATGTTAAATTTATTATTTACATGAATTACACATCATTATTATACCCATCCAAATAATAATTTATTGAATACCAATTACACAACGACATGGAGACGGTAAGCCGTACGTACCCACGTATGGTGACATGTTATTCAAAGGATGGATAGAATAATGAATATGGTTGTACCATATTTATAATAACATCACAGTATATATATTATACTGCAGTTATTATTTTAGAATGGTAACAACAAAGGAAGAAGAAGTGGAAGAAGAAATGAACTTGGAAAAGGGTGGTGAAATCATTACCTCTTCTTCGGGTTCTTCCATTTAATTTGATCAAAAGGGCTCCATAAGATGGCTCTATGATCAAACTAAGGCCTCTAGGTTGTAGATAGGGAAGTTTAGAGAGTATTTGTGAAGAGGTTGGCTGACCCAAAAGTCTTTGACGGTTTGAAGTAATGAGAAGGGGGAGTGCCCTTTTATAAGAGGGGTGAGGGGCACCTTTGGAAAAGCTAGAAATATTAATTTTTAATAAATTCATATTCGGTTTATAATGGATCTAAAGTTTATTATTTAATGGTTAAGGTGGGGATAGGTCACAATCCATTCAACCAATATAATTTAGATAGGTTTGGGTCATTATATTAACCTTATCTTTTAGTTTTAACTCTTAGTTAATTAGTTTGACATTTACCATGTCACTTTTTATTTTTATATTATATAGTTAATAAACATACTATATACATCCAAGAGACCCCCAAGTAGTCCATTAATGATACACCTATCATGATATAAGTCTCTTGGACGAATATTATATTTTTAGGAATTTAATATCAATTAATAATAGAATAGTTCTTTTAAAAACTCTTTTATGTCAATTTTGACACTATTTAATAGTTGATTTTTTTGAAACTCATTAAAGAATGATTACTTTGACAAAAGTCAATTAAATCAATACTAATATGTCATATTATCCTAGAAAATTAGTGTAATTCATTAAAAGTCTGAAAATAAACTTATTTTGGTATTTATAATATCAATTATTTTAATTTTTCACTATTATGGTAATTACTGCATCATAATTTTGTCATAAATAAATTAAATTATTTAATTTTTGAAAATTATAAATAAAATATCCTTATGTAGGAAATCTTATTATATTTCTAATGAATATTTAAAATCGAATTTATTTATGTATAACCCTATATTAAAATTTTTTTCTAAATAAACTTTGATTTTATCTCTTTTAACTCTTCTTTGATTTAAATAATAATAAATGTCCTAACCTAATCCAAGTGGACCTAAATGATAATATTTTATTCCTAATGTTGTTTTTGGTCGATATAAACTTGTCCAATAGAATTATGACATGTGTTAGGGTAATATTAATATCATCTTTACCCTTAATTACCCTATTTACTTTTAACTGTGGTAAATAAAAGTAAAAAGTTACTATTCGCCAAAAATTATTTTCATCTCATTGAACCACATTTTACTTCTTGATATTATCTGTGTGTCTCGGATTTTTGAAATTCCATTCACAGAAGCGGTAAAATTATGTTTTATGAAAAAATTCAGTTTTTAACTACCACTTAGTAGTTTCACTATTTATAAAAAATTTAAGTTTTTCAGAACAATGAAAAAATTTCACCCTAGGCTATAATTGATATTCCGAATTAAAAAGTGATTTCTAGTTTAAAAAATTCTAAACATATAAGTTGCATTAATTAATTTTGTAATTAATTTCCTCTGTCACAACAAATAGCGTGTTTTTAAGAAACAATATATATCAAAAGATTGACAATTGTTTAGGTCCAATTTCAAAGTGAAATTAATTCTAATGAACACCATTGGATAAAATGGTAAAAATGTATTCTTATTATACTTTAAAACCACTCAATAATATAATTTATCAATATAAATTATTTTTATTAAAAAAGTTGTTTTTAAGTATTTTTCACTATTCATAAAAATTGGATGTTCTCAGAAAAATACCAAAAATTCATCTTAGGATAATTTCGATATTCTGAAACCAAAAATGAATTCCATTTTGAAATATAAAATATATATAATTTCAAAATGTAGGTATTACTATTCATAACGGCTAGTTTGATTGGTTGTGGTGTGTTAGAACTCAATGTTGTGTACAACACATGCTATCACGTTATTCAAAGAGAAGCGTACCATAGAAGCTTGGGGTGGTACATTCTCCCCTCCTTCAAATAATTTTGTCCTCGAAATTTCTAGAATATTATCTCACGAAAAGACTCGGGTGGTTCTTAATCATAAGTTCCTCGGGTTCCCACGTTTCCTCTTCCATCTTATGGTTTCTCCACAAAACTTCTACGAGATGCATTGTCCCATTTCTCAGCACTTGTTCTCTCGTATCAAGAATTCTAACGGGCTCTTCGCAATAAGACAGATTGGGTTCCAGTTCTAATTCCTCATAGGTGAGTACATGAGTTGGTTCAGCCATGTATTTCCTCAATAGTGATATGTGGAACACATCGTGAACTTTGGGGAGACTTGGCGGCATTGCTAATCGGTAAGCTACAACCCCAATTCGTTTTAGAATTTCGAAAGGTCTGATGTACCTGGGACTCAATTTACCTTTCTTTCCAAAACGTATGACTCCCTTCCATGGAGATACCTTCAAGAAAACATGATCACCGACTTGAAATTCCAAATCCTTCCTTTGATTATCGTCATAGCTCTTCTGCCTACTTTGAGCTGCTTTGATGTGATTTTGGATTACCTTCACCTTTTCCATCGTTTCCTCCACCAGTTCTGGACCTACAAGTTTTATTTTACCAAAATCATCCCAACAGGTTGGTGTGCGACATCTCTTTCTGTATAATGCTTCATATGGTGCCATCTGAATAAATGAATGGGAGCTATTGTTATAGGAAAATTCTACCAAAGGTAAATATTTATCCCACATACCCTGAAAGTCAAGTGAGGAAGATCTCAACATGTCTTCTAAGATTTGAATAGTTCGTTCTGATTGTCCATCCATTTGAGGGTGGTAGGCAGTGCTCAAATGAAGTTCATCATCCAGGGATTTCTGAAGACTCTTCCAAAATCTTGATGTAAAACGTGGATCACGATCTGAAACAATCGATAGGTGTACTCCATGAAGTCTCACAACTTCATCAATATATAGTCTTTCTAGACGTTCTAGTGGTAGATCTTCTCGTATAGCATGAAAATGTGCTGACATGGTAAGACAATCAACAATAACCCATATTGCATCGTTCCTTCTAGGAGTCTTTGGTATCCCCATGACAAAGTCCATCGTAATATTGTCCCATTTCCACTCCGGTATGGGAAGAGGTTGCATGACTCCTCCAGGCTGTTGCCTTCCACCTTTCACTTGTTGACAGAACATGCATATTGACACAAAATCAGCAATCTCCCTCTTCAGGTTGTCCCACCAAAAATGTTCCTTCAAATCTCTATACATTTTGGTGCTCCCAGGGTGTATAGAGAAATTGGAACTATGAGCATCATAAAAAAATTCCCTTTTTAGATCAGGTATATCGAGAACACAATGTCACTTCCTGAATTTCAAAATTACTTCTTCATACACAAAGTCTCTCAATCTCCCATCATTCACAGCTTTAATCTTCATTTGAAATTCTTTATCATCGGTCTGAGAACTCTTAATCCTTTCTAGAAAAGATGGTTTTGCAACCACTTGAAAAAGAATTAATGTTTCACCTTCCCTGGTTATTCCCATGTCCATCTTCACTAGATCCATGAAAATTGGATCCCTTTTAATTCTAATCACGTTCAAAACTCCATGGTATTTTCTTCTCAAAGCATCATCCACCTTGTTTGCTTTCCCCGGGTGGTAGTGTATCGTACAATCATAATCCTTGAGTGATTCATGCCATCTCCTTTGCCTCATGTTGATTTAGTTTTGTTAGAAAATATACTTCAAACTCTTGTGATCAGTATAAATCTCACATTTTTCACCATAGAGGTAGTGCCTCCATATCTTCAAAGCAAATATCACATCTGCTAACTCAAGATCAGGAGTAGGATAGTTTTGTTCATGAATTTTCAACTATCGTGATGCATAGGCAATAACCCTATCATTCTGCATAAGGACACAACCAAGTCCTTTCTTCGATGCATCACTATAAATAACGAACCCATCATTCCCCGATGGTAGAGTCAATATAGGAGCACTGACTAATCTTCTCTTCAGTTCTTCGAAACATTCTTCATACTCTTATTTCCAAACAAATTTAACCCCTTTACGTGTGAGCTTCGTTAATGGGTTAGCCAATCGGGAAAAACTCTGGATGAAACATCGATAATAACCTGCCAAACCAATAAAAATGTGTACCTCAGTTATACTCATAGGTGTTGGCCATTCATGGAGTGCCTTGGTCTTAGAAGGATCAACATAGATTCCATATTTAGAGATAATATGGCCAAGAAAAGAAATCTCCTGAATCCAGAATTCACATTTTCTAAACATCCCATATAATTAGAGTCTTCAGGATAATGCGCAAGTGATTTTCAGGATCTTCGTTTCTTTTGGAGTATAACAAGATATCATTAATAAATACCACCACAAATTCATCTAGATACTCCTTGGAAACTATATTCATCAGATTCATGAATACAGAGGGTGCATTAGTCAATCCAAAAGGCATTACTGTAAACTCATAGTGCCCGTACCTCGTTTGAAATGCAGTCTTCAGAATTTCTTCCTTCTTCACACACAACTGATGGTATCCAAATCAAAGGCCAATCTTTGAAATGTATTGAGCTCCATGCAGTTGGTCAAATAAATCATCAAGGCGAGGTAGGGGATACTTGTTCTTTATTGTTATAGCAGTGATCTCCCTATAGTCGATACATAACCTCATAGATCCATCTTTCTTTTTAACAAAAAGAACAGGGGCTCCAAATGGAGAAACACCAGGGAAAATAAATCCCTTATTACTCAATTCCTCTAGTTGTTTCTTTAGTTCAACTAATTCTACAGTGGCCATTATATAAGGGGTCTTCGATATAGTCCTTGATCCAGGAATTAAATTAATGGAAAACTCAACTTCTTGTTCTGGAGGATGTCCAGGTAAATCATCCGGAAACACATCTACATATTCTTTAAAAACGGGTACATCCTCTATTTGAACATTCCTTTCCCCACCCATAGTCATTTCATTCTCTTCCTCCCCAGTAATTGAATTTAGTTGAGCTATTGGGGGTGGATCTAGATAAGAATTAGGTGGTGACAATTCTGATCTAAAGATAAGGTGTTCCTTATTATCATCATAAAAAATCATAACCTCCTTTTTCTTACAATAAATCATTACATCATAGTCTGAAAGCCAATCTATACTGAGGATTATATCAAACTCAATCATAGGTATGATGATGAGATCAGAAGATAAATAACATTTATGTGCTCTAATTGGGACTGATTCACAAAACATTGTTGCAATGATACTTCCCTTAGGAGTTTTAACTGACAACTCCCTTGTTAAATCAAATTGCAAATATCTAATTTTCTTAGCAAACTGGGAAGATATGAAAAAATGTGATGATCCAGAATAAAATAATGCATTTTCTAAACTTGAGGAAACCATTAAATTACCTACCACCATGTCTTTCGGAGCTTCTACCTTAGCAGTAGTGATAACATAAGCTTGGCCTTGATCCCGTTGCCTTTTCTGAGGTAAGTTCTCCTAACGCTTAGGACATTCATTTTCATAATTCCCCATCTCCCTTCAATTGTAGCACTGAACATTGGTAGCTTCCTTCTTCCCCTTTCAATCACGAGCTTGGTGGACTTTTTAAATACAGTTGTAATAGACTCCCATTCCCTTTAAGCAAGTTCCGGGGTGTTTCTTACCACATTTACCACAGGATGATTATTCAACTGTTCCTTTCGTCCCCTTATTTCCATTCCCATATTGATCAACGTGTCTCTTATTCTCTTGCTTTTCTTTAAAGAAATAAGAATTAGAGAATTCCTTTTTGGTCTTGATAGCACGTGAAACAATGTCTTCATACGATGAGAAGGATTGTGAGACTAATGCTCGATGGAGAAATGGTTTTAACCAATTAGAGAAACGATCAATCTTACTTATTGGGTTATGTATATAATCTCCAGAATACCTTACTAACCTTGTATAGTTAGCCTCATACTTTGCGACATTCTCATCCTCCTTTTGTCTCAGACTCAGAAATTGCCTTTCCATATCTGCTCGATGGTCACGAGGAAAGTATTTTTCTAAAAACAGATCATTGAACTCCATCCATTCCATATTTGGTACTTCGTCATCTTCCTTCGTGTTTTGAATCAATGACCACTATTGATCAGCATCTCTAGTGAGGCGGTAAACTGCCATGATAACTTTTTCCCGTTCACTACTCCCCAAAGCTTGATATATTTTCTCTAGGGAATTTATCCATTGCTCAGCTACTAAGGGATTTGTACTCCCATTGAACATTGGTGGTTTTTGCCTCATGAATAGATATAACATTGATACTCCATGCTACAAATCAGGGTTCTCCATACGGGTAAGGTTATTATTAATAACCTGAGTGAGTTGTCCCAGTATGGTGATTAGCTGATCGGCACTAGTTGCATCACCAGCTCCACTATAATTATCTTGAGTAAGAGGGAAATCCCTACATAGAGTGCGTTCATTGATACAGTTTCCATTTCTTCCACTAGGCGCCATTTCTAAACAATGGCATAAACTAGATCAGTTTATGAATCAAAATACATAATCTCATACTTATAAAACACTTAACATAAATTGAACTATTTATGGATATAATCCATAATCATAAAAATGTTTTCTTTGAGGAAGTACATACTCATAAACCCTTCATAATGATTTTTAAATAAAATGAGAGTTATCCTAAGCATATCCCCCAGGAGTGTCGTAACCAAGAGTGCAACAAGTCCCATTGTCGTGCACCAATAACCGTTCGAGTCTAGCTCAGAGCGGTGTTTTTGGGTTTTACCCCTAGGTACATCTGTGCCAGATCCGCCTCTACCTGCTCGTATCCAGACATGGATTTATTTCTCGGAAAACTCACAAAATCTCTACAATACCAAAATTTTAGGAAGTTCTTCTATACTAATCCTCAATGTTTATCTTAGGTCTACGTGCTCTAATAAGAGTTTATCTAAATCTAGCTTCCAAGGTTTGTACTAAAATTCCTATGATACCAACTGTAATGCCCCGACCCTAGTCACCGAGAGTCAGTGCATTATTACATAACATTTGCATGATCACAAGAAAGACCAAATCTCGAAAGACTGATTGGTTTAGTAGCCTTGGAAACACTAGATATATTCATAAAGGTGTACATTACATCATAAAGTGAAAAAATACTACAACAACATAGTCTCCATATTCCACACTCATATCCCCACATACTATCCCAACAGGTTATTCATAAATTACTTCTTCACATCCTGGGAAAAATAAAACATAGAAAAGGGGTGAGCTCAAATGCCCAGTAAAGATAACAATATAGCGAAAACTTTAATAAATAAGAATAAACATTTTAAGACAATGTATAACTAAAACAAAATCCTTTTAAACTTCAACTTCAACATAGTATGGAAAAAATAAAATGAAATAATTCCATTTACTTATTCACATGGATATTGTACTAATATAATAATCACATGAAATATCAATGACCACTTTTATAATGATGGAATGCATAATGCCAGACTATCATAACCACATAGCCAAGGCCTCGTGCCAAGAATGCAAATAATATTTTGTCAAGGCCTTGTGCCAAGACACTAGTTTGTCTCACGAGACCTACTGATGCATCAAGGAGAAATAGAGGGCTCCACCCGTCACATATTAAGTCCAATGCATTCCCATATGAAAATGATTAAACATAACATAAACATTCGTATTAAAACTAGCATACGAAATGTCAATACATTCACCATAAAATATGAATGGTATAAAAATATCACATCCACAGTCAATCATATCACAAAACCTTAAATACAACATAGAAGTTTTGTATCATAATAAATCAACTTCAAATAAGCGTAAATTCCATCAAAGGATGTTGACATAGATGAAATCAGAACTCTTTTTAGAGAAATATCTCTTCCTATTTTGAAATCATTTAAGATTCATATATTTATAAAATAAAACATTTTATTTGAAAATATTCTTATAATCTTGTAAGGGAAGCTTCGACGATTTTATAATGGCGAAAAATAACCGCACCTGCCGTATAAGTTAAAAAAACATTTTTACCTTAATTCTGTCGAAAAGGTTAAAAAGCTCCTTGTTTGGAAAACGACGGAAATATTCTTTTATAAAACTCATATAAAAACTCAAACAAGGGTATAAATGACAGTAAACCATATTCTACTAAATATTAAAAATGTTTTGAAATACGTTTTTAAGAAACCTGGATGTGGATGATAAAGAGATCCCAGTAGATTATTACGTATAAACAACCTCGGATAATGAAGAGATTGTGAAATAACCCTTACCTTGTAATTTTCCGTGGTTGGGGTAGTTTAACCTCCTGTATAATGGTGAAATAATTGTTATTAAATTATACAATAATCATATACATTAATATGATATCATATATGATCTTTTAACATTTCTTTGTTAATAATATCTTAGATTTATCGTTGTTTTGGTTAATTGACTCGTTTTCTATTATATGTTTTATTTCGTAAGCCATGTTTTTCATGGATAGGTTTTATATTATTCATATCCAGAATGATATTAAGTCCTTAAATACTGTTATTAATCATCAAATGATAATTATACTTGAATGGATACGATGGAGAATGAACCTCATCGCGTTCGTGGAGATGGTAGTCCGTACTTACGCACGAGCGAAAATATCATTCTTTTGATATTAAAATAATATATAATTGGATGGTATATCATATATAAAGAATCACTATCATGTTACATTTATTATTTACATGAATTACACATCATTATTATACCCATCCAAATCATAATTTATTGAATAACAATTACACCATGACGTGGAGACGGTAAGCCGTACGTACGCACGTATGGTGACATGTTATTCAAAGGTTGGATAGAATACTGAATATGGTTGTACCATATTTATAATAACATAAAAGTATATATATGATACTGGAGTTATTATTTTAGAATGTTAACAACAATGGAAGAATAAGTGGAAGAAGAAAGGAACTTGGAAAAAGGTGGTGAAATCATTACCTCTTTTTCGGGTTCTTCCTTTTGATTTGATCAAAAGGGCTCCTTAGGTTGGATTTCTGATCACACTAAGGCCTCTAGGTTGTAGTGAGGTATTTTTAGAGATTATTGGGGAAGATTTTTTCCGAACAAAAAGGCTTTGAAGGTGTAGAGTAATGAGAAGGGGAGTTCCCTTTTATAAGAGGGCTGAGGGGCACCTTTGGAAATGCTAGAAATATTAATTTATAATAAATTCATATTGGGTTTATAATGGCTCCAAAGTTGATTATTTAAAGTTTAAGGTGGGGATAGGTCTAAATCCATTCAAAAATTAGAATTTATACTGGTTTGGGTCATTATATTTACATTATCTTTTAGTTTTAACTCTTAGTTAATTAGTTTGACATTTACCATGTCACTATGTATTTTTATATTATGTAGTTAATAAACTTACTATATACATCCAAGAGACCCCCAAGTGGTCCATTAATGATACCCCTATCATGATATAAGTCTTTTGGCCGAACATTAGATTTTTAGGAATTTAATATCAACTAATAATATAATATTTGTTTTAAAAACTCTTTTATGTCAATTTTGACACTATTCAATAGTTGATTTTTGTGAAACTCATAACAAAATTATTACTTTGAAAAAAGTACCTGAAATCCATACTAATATGTCATATTAGCCTATAAAATTAGTTTAATTCATTAAAAGTCTCAAATTATATTTATTTGGGTATTTATAATATCAATTATTTTAATTTTTCACTATTATGGTAATTAATGCATCATCCTTCTGTCATAAATAAATTAAATTAGTTAATGTCTAAAAATTATAAATAAAATATCATTATGTAGGAAATATTATTATATTTCTACTGAATATTTAAAATAAAATTTATCTTATGTATTACCCTATATTAAAAATGTTTTAGTAAATAAACTTTGATTTTAACTCTTTTAACTCTTCTTTGAATTAAATAATAATAAATGTACTAATCTAATACAAGTGGACCTAAATGATAATATTGTATTCCTAATGTTGTTTTTGGTCGAGATACAGTTTTCCAATAGAATTAGTACATGTGTTATGGTAATATTAATATCATTTTTATCCTTAATTACCCTATTTACTTTTAACCGTGGTAAATAAAAGTAAAAAGATACTTTTCACCAAAAATTATTTTCATCTCATTGAACCACATTTTACTTCTTGATATTAACCGTGTCTCTCAGATTTTGTAAATTCCATTCACAGAAGCAGTAAAATTATGTTTTATGAAAAAATTCAGTTTTTAACTACCACTTAGTATTTTCACTATTCATCAAAAATTGAAGTTTTTCAGAACAATGCCAAAATTTCACCCTAAGATATAATTGATATTCCAAATTCAAAAATGATGTCTATTTTACAAAATTAAAAAAATATAAGTTTCATTAATTAATATTAAAATTAATTCCCGCTGTCACAACAAATAGCGTGTTTTTAAGAAACAATATATATCAAAAGATTGGCAATTGTTTAGATCCAATTTCAAAGTGAAATTATTTCTAATGAACACCATTGGATAAAATGGTAAAAATATATTTTAATTATACTTTATAACCACCCAATAATATAATTTATCCCTATACATTATTTTGATTAAAAAAATTGTTTTTAAGTATTTTTCACTATTCATAAAAATTGGAAGTTCTCAGAAAAATACCAAAAATTCATCTTAGGATAATTTCGATATTCGGAAACCAAAAATGAATTCCATTTTAAAATATAAAATATATATAATTTCAAAAAGTATTTATTAATATTCATAATGTCTAGTTTGAATGGTTGTGCTATGTTAGAACTCAATGTTGCGTACAACAAATTCTATCACATTTTTCAAAGAGAAGCGTACCACAGAAGTTTGGGGTGTTACATTTCTTACTTCTCAAAATTGTTTTATTTCGAACCTAAGGTCAGTATGGGTCAAAATATTCTCAACCAATAAGTTTTAGAGATATTTAGGTCACCATTGTATCCCTATCTTTTAGATTTAACTCTTAGTTAAATAGTTTAAGTTTTACCATGTCCTCTAGTGATATTATAATAAATAGTTAATAAACACAATATAAAAAATCAAGAGAACCTAAATTGGTTCATTAATAAAATATATATCATTATATCAGTCCTTTTTCTAAACCATATATTTTTTGGACTATTATATCATTTAATAATATATTATTGTTTTTAAAACTCATTTATGTCAATTTTGACAATATTTGGTATTTGGTTTTTTTGAAAGTCAAGAAAAGTTTATTACTTAGAAAAAAATAAAATAAATCAACCCTAACATGTCATATTCACCTAGAAAATTTTCAGAAGTCATAAAAAGACTAAATTTACATTTATTTTGATATTTATAATATAAATTATTTTAATCATTCATTAATAAGATTACTACATCATCATCATTTGTTTCATAAATAAATATAATTATTTAATTTCCAAAAATTAAAAATAAAATTCCATGATTTAGGAAGAAGTTTTATAATTATAATTAATATTTATTGTAGAATTCATCTTATGTATAACCTTATATTAAAAATGGTTTATTTATTAAACTTTTAATTTAACACCTTTAACTCTTCATTAAATAAAATAATAATAAATGTCCTAATCTAATACAAGTGGTAAAAACAGATCATATTTTTTTAATAATCTTGTTTTTTGTATAAATAAACTTACACAATAGAATTAAGACATGTTTTAGGGAAATTATAATATCATTTTTACCTTCAATTACACAATTTACTTTTAACTATGGTAAATAAAAATCAAAAGTTACTATTCCACAAAAAATATTTTTGTCCTGTTGAACCAAATTTTACTTACTAATTTTAAATTCATCTCTTGGATTTTTTAAATTCAATTCACAGAAGTGATAAGATTATGTTTTATGCAAATTTGCAAATGTGCCTGGAAGGTGGGTAAAAGACGTTATAAAGTTTAGTAAAATTTTATAAATCTAATTTTATAATAAAATGAATATAATGAATTAAGTAGAAAATATATATGTATTGTATATATATTTTTAATTAAACCAAATTTAGATATAATAAATAATTATTTAAATAAAATGTCGGTTTTAAACAATAACGTAATTTTTTTCCCTATTCACAAAAAATTGAATGTTTTCAGATAAATACCAAAAATTCAACCTCAGCTAATTTTGATATTATAAATTCAAAAATTAATTATATGTTAAAATATTTAAAACATATATGTTTCATTAATTAATTTAAAATTAATTCTCGTCTTCAAAACTGATGATCTGGTTCTTAAAAATTAAAAACTATTTAAAGATCGACATGTGTTTATGTCAAATTTAAAAGAAAAATTACTTATAATGACCAAAATATTATTAAATGATAAAAATATAATCTAATTATACTTTAAACCCATTCAAATGCATAACTTAACAATATAAATTATTTCAATTAAAAAAGTTGTTTTGAATTAAATTTTAGTATTTTTCACTATTCATCCAAATATAAATTTAAGCAGAAAAGTACCAAAAATTTATCAAAACTAAATTTTTATGTCCTTATTATAAATAATAATTCAATTTCATTAAATAGAATATATAAAAGTGTCAACTATTGGTTTTAAAAAGAACGTTCACCATTAAAAGGCGGTAAAATTGCATTTTTTAAATAATACATCTCTTATCTGAAAAAAATGAATTTATTCTTATATTATGTCAAAGAAACACATAATAAGGATTCTAAAATTATATGGTGCATATAAAATTCAAAATTCAGTTAATACTATTCATAATCACTTTTTTGAACGGCTAGTTTGGTAAGTCGTGGAGCACTCGAACTCGGTGTTGCGTGTAGCGCATGTTATTGAATTACTTTGAAGAGATAACATACTAAGAAATCATGGTGTGTTACATTATACCCTCATTTAATAAATTGTTTTCCCACAATTTGAACTTGTTCTTCCAAACTAAATGGTTAAAAATAGAAAAATACCTTTGTGGAAAACCCACATCAGAAATTAGGTTAATAATATTTAGATTTAATAAGAGGGAAAGGGAAATGAAAAAGTCACCATGAAATTATGATCTTAATTAGGATAACATTATTTGAAATTAGAGAGACATAATTGGAAGGAAAACATAAATATTTATAGAGACTGATCGAGGTCATCAATCACAAACAATGGTAAAATTAAGGGCCTCAAAGCCATCAATCTATGATGATTTGAAATATCATCGATTCAACAAAAAATAAGGTATTATGGTGACATGTTTTTGGTTTTAATATCCATTCCCTGATGTTTATGAATTAATATATTCATATAATTAGGGGAAATAATATATACATGATAAGTAGAGTTTCATCCTTCAACTAATTCCTTCCCCAAACTCATCTATCACTACAAAAGATAATAGAATTAAAAAATATTATATTTATCTAAGTCATATAGAGTTACAAAATTAATGAATTTATAATTAATCTTTCACACTATAAAAATAAATACATTATAAAATCCAATATCACGTAGGCCAATGGTAGGTCATGCACCCTTGTCGGTCTTCGGTTATGGGTTCAAGTCTCATAGCCTTTCCGGACGTCATTGTTTATCACCTAACCTCTAGGTTGTCCTTTTTATTATAATCCAAAAATAATCTTAGGAAATTTTTTAACCATAAAAATAGAATCCAATTTCCAAATTAATTCTTTACAACCTTTAGACTTATCCAAAATGCTTCTATCTGAACTCAGAGTCCAAAATTTATAAGGAAGGTAAACATAATGAATATCTCTTTTGAAATGTAATAACATGTGAATACATTCATCATGTATTCTTATAAAACATGGTAACACCCAGAATTACCATAAAACCTTATTGATTACATTCATGCTCCGTAATTCCTTATAGAATACTGGATATACTCCTTATATAAAAAAATGTTTTAAACTCTAATAATGATGGAATAAACAAACCATTAATTAGTTCCATGGTAGTAAATAATATACAATATACTTTATCCAACTCAATTATATCTTCTTCCATAATAATTATCTCTATTTCAGAAACATATGAAGGGTTATGTTTCCACGAACCATATATTTTCTAAAATTTTTATCTTGAAACTAGCTGAAATTACATGGAACCTTAAAATCTCAAATCCTTAATGAAAACGTACTGCATTAAAATCATTATATACATTATAATTCTTATAAATTTTACATAATTAATAAAATACTCAAATGACACAATTCTTTAAAAAACACAAAAGAACACTAATCATTCCTCTTCATCAACAATGGTATCATAATTTTATTATTATCTAATAAAATAATTTGGGGTATATTATGATGACTCGAACATTGATTCTCCTAGTGTCCCAACTCCTTCAATGTAACGCCCCGAACACAATTACCTAGAGTTGGTGGATTATTTTAATACATTGGAATGATCAAAAAATATCACGTCTTGAAAGATTTATTAGTTTAGTAGCATTGGAAGTACTATATATATTCATAAGGTTTACATTACATTGTAAAATGGAAAACTACAACAACATTGTTTCCATTGACAACAATGAGATCCCATATACTATCCCTACAGTTCATTCATAATATACTTCTTGGTATCCTTGAAAAAATAAAACATAGAATGGTGTGAGATCATATTTTCAGTAAGGATAATAATATAGGTGAAACTTTCATAAATAAGCATAAAAATTTATGGAAATGTATAAGACTAAAACAAAATCCTTTTAAACTTGAACTTCAGTATAATATTTCAAAGATAAAATCAAATAATTCTATTTTATTATTCACATAGATATTCTACTAGTTTAAAAATCACATGCATTATCAATAACCACTTTCATAATGATGGAATGCATAATGCCTGACTTTCATAACCTCATAGTCAAGGCCTTCTGCCAAGACTAAAAATATGATTTTTCCAAGGCCTTATTCCAAGACACTAATTTTTCTCATGATACATACCGATAAATCAAAGAGCTATATCTGGCTCCACCTGTCACTGACAAAGTCCAGTGTGTTCCACATATGAAAAGGATTAAACATAACACAAACATTCGTATTAAAACTACCATACGAAATATCAATACATTATCCATAAACCATGAATGGTATAAAAATAACACATCCACAGTCAAACATATCACAAAACCTTCAAAAAAATATGGATGTTTTGTATCATATTAAATCTACTTCAATTAATCTTAAAATCCATCAAAGGATATTGACATGGATGAAATCAAAACATTTTTTAGAGAAATATTTCATTCTATTTTAAAATCATTTAAAAGTCATATAATTATAATAAAAACATTTATTTTAAAAATATTCTTATAATATTGTCAGGGAAGCTTCGATGATGTTATAATGGAAGAAAATAGCAGCACCAATCGTATAAGTTAAAAAATCATTCTTACCTTAATTTTGTGAAAAAGGGCATAAAGTACCATGTTTGGAAAATGACAGAAAGATTTCTTTCAAAACCTTTTATAAAAAGTCAAATATGGGTATAAATAAATTTATCCCATAGACTTGTAAATAGTAAAAATATTTTGAAATACATTTTTAGGAAACATGGATGTGGATGATAAAGGTGTCCCAGTAGATACTTATGTAAAAACAACATCGGATAATATAGAGATAGTAAAATTAACCTTTACCTTGTACCTTTCCTTGGTCAAGGGTAGTTTAACCTCTATTATAATGGTAAAATAATTGTTATTAAATTATACAAGAGTCATATACATTAATATGGTGTCATGTATGATCTTTTAATATATCATTGTTAATAATATTTTTGTATTATCGTCGTTTTCGGTGTTACCTGATTAATTTTAATTTATATGTTTTGTTATGTAAGTAATGTTTGTTATGGATCGGATGTATATTATTCGTATTCAGAATGATATTAAGTATTTAAACATTATATTTAATCTTCTAATTAAAACTAGTCTTCAATGCATAAGATGGGGAACAAATGTCAAAACGTTTGTGGAGACGGTAATCTGTATGTACGCACAAGCGACAATATAATTATTATGATACTAAAATAATATATAATTTGATGGTATACCATATATACAGAATCCATATCATGTTATATTTATTATTTAAATCAATTAAACATCATTATTATACCCATCTAAATACTAGTGTATTGAATAACAATTACACCACAACGTGGAGACGGTAAGCTGTATGCACACACGTATGGTGACATTTCATTCAAAGTATGGATAGAATAATGAATATGGATATACCATATTTAGAATAACATAACCCTATATAGAATATATTGGAGTTATTATTTTATAATGTAAAGAACAAACAAAGAGGAAGTGGAAGAAGAAAGGAACTTGAAAGAGGTGCTGAAATATTTACCTCTTCTTTAGGTTATTTCTTTTCATTTGATCAAAAAGGCTCCATAGGATTGATTTTTGACTAAAGGAAGGCCTCTAAGATTAAGTTAGGATAGTTTATAGGGAATTTGGTCAGGTTTTGGCAAAGCCAAATGACTTTGGAGTTGTGAATTTGAGAGAAGGGAAGTTCCCTTTTATAAGAGGGGTGCGGGGTACCTTAGGTAAAACATAACATATTATTATATAAGAAAATATTTTTATGTTTATAATGGGTAAGAAATATATTATTTAAAAGATAATGTGTGTATGGGCCGAAAACCACTCAACCAATAGGTTTTAAACAGTTTTGGGTCACTATATTAACCTTATCATTTAGATTTAACTCTTAGTTAAATAGTTTGACATTTACCATGTTTCTTTGTATTTTTATATTATATGGTTAGTAAACTTACTATATTCTTACAAGAGAACTCAAAGTGGTTCATTAATGACATATATAATAGTATTTATTCTTTTTTGCTTAACCTTATATTTTTATAAATATAATACTTATTAGTAATATAATATTTATTTTAAACACCCTTTTTTGTCAATTTTGACAGTATTTCGTATTGTGTTTTTTTCTAAATTCATAACAGAATTATTAATTTGAAAAAAATTCATCTAAATAACCCTAATAATTCATATTAACCTATAAAATTATTTTAATTCAAAAAAACCCTAATATTACATTTATTTGGTTATTTATAATATCAAATAATTTAATATTTCATTCATTATGTAATTACTACATCATCATTGTGTAATAAATAAATTATAATAATTAATGTCTAAAAAATATAAATAAAATACAATTATTTAGTAAATATATTTATCTTTCTATTGAATATTTATAGTTGAATTTATCTTTTTTCTATCCCTATATTAAAAATGGTTTAGTTATTAAACCTTGAATTTAACACTTTTAACTCTTCTTTGTATTAAATAATAATAATTGTCATAATCTCATCCAAGTGGACCTAAAAGATCATATTTAATTCGTAATGTTGTATTTGGTCGAATTACACTAATTCAATAGAATTGGGACATGTTTTAGGGTAATAATAATATCATTTTTAACTTTAATTACCCTCTTTACTATTAACCGTGGTAAATAAAAGTAAAAAGTCACTACTAACCAAAGATTATTTTCATCTCATTGAACCACATGTTACTTACTGATATCAAATGTGTCTATCAGAGTTTCGAAATTAAACTCACAGAAGTGGTAAAATTATGTTTTACATAAATTTGCAAATTCTAATAGGAGGTGGGCAAAAGAAGGTACAATGTTCAATAAAATTTTTATATAACTAAACTTGTTATAAAATGACTCTAGTGATTTATAATGAACTTATATAGGTAATATATATCTATTTTGACCTAAAATAAATTTAAATAAAATAAATAATTCTTTAAATAAAAAGTCTGTTTTAACCAATAACTTTGTGTTTGTCACTATTCATCAAAAATTTAAAGTTTTCAGAAAAATACCAAAATTTCCCCCTAACATAATTTTGATATTCATAATTCAAAAATTAATTATATTTTATCAAATTAAAAATATAGACTTTGAATTTATTAATTTAAAATTAATTATCGTTGTCAAAACCAAAAAACACGTTTTTAAGAAATAATAACTAACAAAAGATTGATACTTGTTTTTGTTAAATTTCAAAGTGAAATTATATCCAATTAATAACATTGGATAAAATGGTAAAATTATAATCTATTTATACTTACAAACCATTAACATTTATAATTTAACACTAAAAATTATTTTGATTAAAAAAGTTGATTTTAGTTAAAATAAAGTATTTTTCACTATTCACCCAAAAATGAAAGTTATTAGAATAACTCCACAAATTTATTAAAACTAAAATCCTATGTCCCGATTATAAAGAAGAAGTTTATTTTGTCAAATTTAATATATAAAAGTTTCAAATATTTTATTTAAAAAGGGTTTGCCATTAAAAGGGAGTAAAATTTCATTTTTTTTGAAAAATACTTCTTTTATCTGAAAAAAATGATTTTATTCGTATAATATGTCAAATAAACACATAATTCATAAGTTAAAATTATATGGAGTATATAAAATTCAAAATCTTGTTAATAATATTCATAACCACTTTTGAATGGCTAGTTTGGTAAGTCGTGGTGCACTCAAACTCAGTGTTGTGTGTAGCGCAAGCTTTTAAATTTAAACAAAATAACATACTATGAAATCTTGGGGTTTTACATTGTCCCATACTTCAATAAATTGCGTCCTATCAATTTTAAATTGTTATTTTAAATTAAATTCTTAAAAATAGAAAAATACATTTGTGGAAAACCCACATCATAAATTGGTTTAATAAAATTTTTTCTTAATAAGAGGGAAAGGGAGATGAAAAAGTCACCACCAAATTATGATCATGATTAAAAGAAAATTTATTGAAATTATAGACACATAATTGGAGGAAAAACTTAAATATTTACAGGGAGTGATTGAAGTCATCAATCAAAAACATGTGTAAAATTTAGGGCCTCAAATTCATCAACCTTGGATGATTTAAAATATCATCGGTTCAAAAAAAACATAATGCAATAGGATGAAGAATTTTTGGATTTAATACCCCTTCCATAAAGTTTAATAATTAATTCACACATATAATAATAGGAACAAAAATTATATATATATATATATATATATACTTGACAAGTGAAGTTTCATCCTTCAACAAATTCCTAACACAAACTCATCATTCACTCCAAAAGATTTAAAAAAATATTTTATTTATCCTAATCATATATGGTTCCAAAAATAATAAATTTATAATTCAACTATCAGATCCTTCAAATAAATAGATTATACAATCCAGGGACTTCATTTAGTCTAGTGGTAGGTGATAAATCCCAATCACACTATGGTTGTGGGTTTGATTCTCGCGGCTTCGTCCGACTTGATGGATAGTCACACGGTCTGTGTGTTGTCCTTTTTATAACAATCCAAAAATAACCTTAACAATAATATCCATTATCAAACTTAATCCATTCCAACCTTTATACTTATCCATAATACTTCTATCCAAACTCACGGTCCAAAATTTATAATGAAATTAAACACAATAATGATCTTTATTCCCATGTAATAACATGTGAACACCTTAATCATGTATTATTTAAAAACATGGTAACTCCATGAATTACCATAAAACCTTATTGACTAAATTCAAGATCCCTTATCCTTTATATAATACTTGATATATTCCTTATATAAAAAAATTTATAATATTCCAACAATGATGAAATAAAAAAACCATTAATCAGTTCCAAGATAGTCAAGAATATCCAAAAAAATTTATCCAAGTCAACCATCTCTTATTATAAAATTAATAACACAGTATCAGGACCATATTAATGTTTATCTTTCCTCCAACCATGTATTTTCCAAAAATATTAACTTTTTTGAGTCACTCTTCATAAAACCTTATAATCTCAAATCCTCAATGAAATAATACTATAGTACAATTCTTATTTATTTCCATAATTCATATAACTGGTATATAATAGATACAACACTGAAATGAATAATATTTTAACAATAACATAAGAATAATAGTCATTCCTCTTCATCTGTGGTAGTATCATAACTTAATTATTATCCAATAGAATCATTTGGGGTATACTCAGATGATTTGTACATTGATTCACGTAGTGACCCAACTCCTTGAAGATGAAGCATTGTACACATGAATGAATACTTTTTCTTATCCTTTCAATCACGTACATGGTTTCCTTTTTCTCCAAACTCATAACAATCTCTAATTCCCTTCATGAATTTACCAATTTGATTCTTTCCACAATTATCACATATGGGAAAATTCTTCTTTCCCTTCTTCACTTTATCTATCTTTCTCTCTACCATCCTTTTCTTCTCTGGCTTCCCCACAAAGCCATAGGACATATATAATTCTTTACTTATCTTATTAAAACATGAAACTATTTATTCATATGTTTAGAATACATGAGATACTATTTACATTCTAAATTTTTGCTTAATTCCATGAAAGATATTATCCTACTTACTCATTGGATCATACGTATTGTTGGAATTCTCATTCCTTCAATCGGGCACCATTTATAAACAATGGCATACACAAGGTCAGTTTTTGAATAGTAATTCATAATTCCAAACTTGTAAAATAGTTAACATAAATTGAATTGTTTATGGATATAATCCATAATAATAAAAATGTTTTCTTTGAGAATGTAGTACTCATAAACCCATACTAATGGTTTGTAATGAAAATGAGAATTTTAATAAGCATATCCCCTCAGGTGTATCGTAACCAAGAGTGCGGAAAGGGCCATTGCCGTGCACTAGTTCCCATTCAAGTCTAGCTCGAAGCGGTGTTTTCAGGTTTTACCCCAAGGTACATCTGTGCTAGAGCTACCTCTACATGCTCGTATCCAGACAGGGATACATTGCTTGTAAAATTTAGAAAATATCTACACTACCAAATTTTTACGAAGTTATTATATCAAATTCTCAATGTCTATATTTGGATAATGTGCTCTAATTAGAGTTTATCCAAATATAGTTTCAAAGGTTTGTACTAAACTTCCTCTGATACCAACTGTAATGCCCCGACCCTAGTTACCCAGAGTCGGTGCATTATTTTAATACAATGGCATGATCACAAAAGATCAAGCCTCTAATGACTGATTATTTTCGTATCATTGGATGTACTAGATACATTCATAAGGTTTACATTACATCATAAAATGGAAAAATAAAACAACATTGTTTCCATAGACAACACTTAGATCCCATAGACTATCCTTGTAGGTCAGTCACAATATACTTCTTCGCATCCTAGGAAAAATAAAATATAGAAAGGGGTGATATAATATGCTTAGTAAGGATAAAAAAGAGAGGAATCTTTCATTAATAAGCATAAACATTTAAGGAAATGTATAAGACTAAAACAAAAGCATTTTAACCTTCAACTTCAGTATAATCAGGAAAAGATCAAATCAAATAATGTCATTTACTTATTCACATGGATAATCTACTAGTCAAATAATCAAATGAAATATCAATAGCCACTTTGATAATGATGTAATGCATAATGCCATACTTTTATAACCACATAGTCAAGGCCTTGTGCCATGAAAACAGATAATTTTTTGTCAAGGCCTTGTGCCAAGACACTAGTTTGTCTCCTGAGACCTACAAATGCATCAACGGATGTTGACATAGATGAAATCAAAACATTTTTCAGAGAAAGATATCTTTCAATTTTGAAATCATTTTAAAGTTATATAATTATAAAAGAAAAATTTTATTTTGAAAATATTCTTTTCATCTTATAAGGGAAGATTCGACAATGTTATAATGGTAGAAAATAGCTGTACCCGCTGTATAAGATAAAAAAACATTCATACCTTAATTTTTTCAAAAAGTTCATAAGGTACCTTGTTTGGAAAATGATGGAAAGATTCGATTCAAACCATTTTATAAAAGTTCAAATAAGTGTATAAATGACTTTAACCCATTGTCTAGTAAATAGTAAAAATGTTTTGAAATGCATGTTTAAGAAACATTTGATGTCGATGATAAAGATTTCCCTGTGGATACTTACATATAAACACCCTAGGATAATAAAGAGATTGTGAAATTAACTCGCACCTTGTAATTTCCATTGTCTGTGGGTACGTTAAAATCTTGTATAATGGTGATATTATTTTTATTATATTATACAAGAATCATATACATTAATATGATATCATATAAGATCTTTTAATATTTCTTTGTTAATAATAATTTAGTATTATCATCGTTTCAGGTTTTAACTGATTTATTTTCCTTTATATGATTTGTTACGTAAGTAATGTTTGTTAAGGGTAGGATGTGTCATATTCATATTCAGAATGATAGTAAGTCTTTAGTCATTATTTTTAATCATCTATAGAAAATTAGTCTTGAATGGATACGATGGGGAATGAATCGTATCACGTTCGTGGAGACTGTAATCTGTGCGTACGCACGAGCGCCAATATCATTCTTTTGATATTAAAATAATATATAATTTTATGGTGTATCATATTTACAGAATCATTATCATGTTATATTTATTATTTACATCAATTACACATCATTATTATACCCATCCAAATAATAGTTTATTGAATATCAATTACACCACGACGTGGAGACGATAATACGTACGTACACACGTACGGTGACATGTCATTGGAAGGATGGATAGTATAATTAATATGGTGGTACCATATTTATAATAAAATAAAAGTATATAGAATATACTGGAATTATTATTTTAGAATGGAAACAACAAAGAAAGAGGATGTCAAAGAAGAATGAAACTTGAAAGTGGTGATGATATATTTACTTCTTCTTCAAGTTATTCCTTTTGATTTGATCAAAAGGGCTTTATAGGATGGCTTTTGGACTAAAGGAAGGCCACTAGGATGAATAGAGGAAAGTTTAGAGGGTATTTGGTCAGGGATTGGCCAAGAAAAATGGCCTTGGAGTTGTGAATTTGAGAGAAGGGGAAGTGCCCTTTTATAAGAGGGGTGAAGGGCACCTTAGGAAAAACATAAAATAATATTTTATAATAAATTAATTTTCAGTTTATAATGGCTCCACAATGAATTATTTTAAGTATAAGGTGGGTATGGGTAGAAAACCACTCAACCAACATGTTTTAGACAGGTTTGGGTCACAATATTGACCTTATATTTTATATTTAACTCTAAGTTAAATACTTTGACATTTACCATGTCTCTTTGTATTTTTATATTATATGGTTAATAAACATACTATAAACTTCCAAGAGAACCCCAAGTGGTTAATCAATGAAATATATATTATTATTTAAGACATTTTTCTGAACCTTGTATTTTTAGAAATATTATACCAATTAATTATATAATATTTGTTTTAAAACTTCTTTCATCTCAATTTTTAAACTATTTGGTATTTTGTTTTTTCTAAATTAATAACAGCATTATTACTTCGAAAAATATTCATATAACCAACAATAAAATGTCATATTAACCTATAACAATATTTGAAATCATAAAAAGTATCAAATTACATTTATTTGGATATTTATAATTTCAATTATTTTATTATTTCATTGATTAGGTAATTATTGCATCATCATTGTGTCATAAATAAATAAAATTATATAATGTCTAAAAAATATAAATAAAATACTATTATGTAGGTAATCTTTTTATATTTCTTATTAATATTTATAGTCAAATTAATCTTATATTTATCCCTATATTAATAAATTTTTACTTATTTACCTTTGAATTTAACACGTTTAACACTTCTTTGAATTAAATAATAATTAATGTCCTAATCTAATCCATGTGGACCTAAAGGGTCATATTTTATTCATAAGATTGTTTGTCATTCTAATTACACTTATCTAATGGAATTAGGTCATGTGTTAGGGTAATAATAATATCATTTGTACCTTTAATTACCATATTTACCTTTAATCGTGGTAAATAAAAGTAAAAAGTCACTATTAACCAAAAATTATTTTCATCTCATTGAACCACATTTTACTTACTAATATCAAATGGGTCTGTCGTATTTTCGAAATTAAACTCACAAAAGTGGTAAAAATATGTTTTTTTGTAAATTTTCAAATTCACATAGGAGGTGGGTAAAAGACGGTAAAAAGTTCAAAAAAAATTTATATATCTAAATTTATTATAAAATGACCCCAGTGAATTATATTGAACTTATATAAGTACAATTTATCTATTTTGACCTAAAGTAAATTTAAATAAAGAATGATTTTATTTTTTCAAATTGAATACATAAAATTTCAAATATTGGATTTAAAAAGGGGCTCGCCATTAAATTGCAGTAAAGTTTCATTTTTTAAAAATACTTCTTTAATCTGAAAAAAATGAATTTGTTCTTATAATATGTCTGAGAAACACATAATATAGATGTTAAAATTATATGGTGTATATTAATTTTTAAACCCAATTAATACTATTCATAACCACTTTTGAAAGGCTAGTTTGGTAAGTCATGGTGCACTCGAAGTCGGTGTTGCGTGTAGCGCAAGCTATTGAATTTAAAGAAAATAACTTACTATGAAATTTTGTGGTGTTACATTGAAGATGAAGAGTTATAAATTTGAAACCTTTTTCTTACCCTTACAATCATGAACTTGGTGTCCTTTTTCTCCATACTTATAAAAAACACTTATTCCTTTCAATAACTTACCAAGGAGATTCTTTATACAATTATCACATATGGGAAAATACTCTTTTCCCTTATTACCTTTATCCATATTTCTCTCTACCTTCTCCTTCATCTATGGCTTCCCGTTAAATCCATACGAAATAGTGAATTCTTTACTTATCTAATTGACACATGATATTATTTCTTCATATGATGAGAATATGTGGGAGACTATTTCCCTTCTAAATGTTGTCTTAAGATCATGATATATATGATCCTTCTTACTCTTTGGATCATGCGTATCGTTGGAGTTCTCATTCGTTCTTCTGGGAACCATTTCTAAACAATGGCTTGCACTAGGATAGTTTATGAATCAAAATACATAATTCCAAACTTGTAAAATACCTAACATAAATTGAACAGTATATGCATAAAATCCAAAATAATAAAAAATGTTTTCATGGAGTAAATATTTACTCATAAATCCTTCAAAATTATTTGTAATGAAAATGTATATTTATCCTAAGCATATCCCCTAAAGGGGTGGAAAGAAAAAGTGCAGTAAATCCCATTTTTGTGTACCTGGATACCTTGGGTCAAACTCGAAACACCTTTTCGGGGTTTTCAATCCTACGTAAAGCTAGGCCAGAGTCGCCGCTACATGATAGTATCCAGATAGGGATGCATTTCTTGGAAAATTCACAAAATCTCACCATTATCAAAATTATAGAAAGTTTTTCTATAAAAATATTCAATTTCTATCTTAGGGTAATGTTATATAATCAATGAATATCTAAATCTAGTTTCCAAGTATATTGCTAAACTTTATTTGATACCAACTATAATGCTTCGACCCTAGAATCCTAGTTTCCGTGCATTATTTTAATACATTTTTATGATTACAAGGAATCAAGTCCTGAAGGAATGTTCAATTTTGTAGTATTGGAAAATAGATTACATACATCAATGTTACATTATATATTCAATCATAAAACACAACATTAATCATCCTTTCAGAATAACATTATTCCCCTAGTTTAAACCTGAATATCAATCAAAATACACTTCTTGGAATCCTGGGAAAATAAAACATAAGAATGGGGTGGGATCAGATGCTCAGTAAGGGAATATAATTTAGCAGAAGCTACAAAATTTTAAGGAAATATGTGTAATAAATAAAATATCTTTTAAAAATAAACATTAACATAATATGGTTAAAGTAATTTAAACATTACCATATAAACATTCAGATGGATATTCTACTTGTCGAATAATCCCATGTAATAATAAACTTAATAATAAGAAAATACCTAATACCGGACATCATTATCAAATATTCAAGGCCCTGTTCCAAGAGTACAAATAATCTTTTTTTCAAGGCCTTGTGCCAGGACACTAATTTTTCTCATGAGGCCTATCCATGAATCGAGGAGCTATATCAGGATCCACCCGTAACATACTAAGTCCACTACATTCCTCATATGAACATGTTGAAACATAATATAAAAATTTATATTAAAACTAGCATAGAAAATTCCAATAATTAAACCATTAACCATTAAGTGTTTAAAAATATTGCATCCACAATCAAGAAAATAATAACTCATTCAATAAAATATGTAATTTTTTATTATAATAAATCATGCTTAATCATGAATAATATATAGTAAAGGATGTCGGCATTGTTGAAAATGATCAGTAAAACATTTTGAGAGAAATATCCCTTTCTGTGAAATAATTTAAAAGTCACACATCAATAATGGAATTCATTTATATTTTTTTTTGAATTAAAGTGTCTCATACTACTTTGAAACATTTGAATGTAATTAACATTTTAAAACAATCATGTCCATATAAATAATTCCTTAAATCCATTTTGAAAACATGGACATTAATAAGAAATATTCAGAGGAATAAATATTTAAAAATTTTAAAATGATGTTTTAGTTTAATAGTACCTTAAAAGAATCATTTTGAAATTTATTTTATGAAAAATGGACATTGATAATAAATATGTCCCAGAAAATACTTACACATAAATAATCTCGGATAATAATGAGATTGAGGAATTAACCCTTACCTTGCACTTTAAATTGGTGGAGGGTACCTTTAACCTCATATATAATGAAAATAGTATTTATTGAATTATACATGAAACGTATTAATATTTATTATAACATACATGATTCATTTATGACCACATACTACCCATTTAATAATTATTTCCATGTTAAATTAACATTTTTGGTAATAATCGCTTTTTTATTGTATGTGTTTTAACTTGTTATTATTGATCGTATCATTTAGATCATGATTTAAATACTTCAATAATACAAAAAATTAATTATATATCATAAATATTTAGAATATAAATATCTATAAAAGAAAGATATATGAAATGGAAAACATCGTTTATGGAGATAGTAGGCCATACCTATGCATTAACATTGTTTCCATTTTCATATCATATTGAATAGAAGTAAGTGAATAAGATATATGTAAGTACATATATATATATATATATATTCAGTATCATTATTACTTCATTTATCACATACTTATTAATAATATATATTTTTATAATCATTTTTGAATGGTGAATATGGAAATGAATATCATCGCATCGTGCAGACGGTAAGCCGTACGTACACATGAGCGATGATATCATTTCATTAATGGTTAAAAGGAATGTAATTGGATGGTTTATTAATTTTACAGAGAAACTATCATCTTATTTTATTTATTTATATACATATTACTCATCATTATATCCATCCAAATAACATAGTGTTGAATAACAAATTACACCACGGCGTGGAGACGGTAATCCGTACGTATGCACACATGCTGACATTATCATTCATAGGATGGATAGAATAATGAATATGGTTGTCCCATATTTATTATAAAATCATAGTATGTAGAAGTTACTGGAGATACTATTTTTGTATAGAAATTACAAAGAAAGAGAAAGTGGAAGAAGAAAAGAACATTGAAAGAGGTGATAAAACAATTACCTCCTCATTTTGTGTTTCCTTTTGATTTGAACAAATGGTCTCCTTATGTTGGATTTATGATAATGATAAGGCCTCTAGGTTGAATTTAAGAATGTTGGGAGGATATTTGGTCAGGGTTTCTATGAGACAAAGGGCTTGGAAGTTTTATTTTGTGAGAATGGGAAGTACCCTTTTATAAGAGAGGTGAGGGACACTTTAGGAAAAGTTTGAACTATTATTTTATTTTAAAATCATTTTCATTTTATAATTGATCTAAATTGATTTATTTTGAAGCTATGGTGGGTATGGGTCGAAATCATCTCAACCAATAGGTTTTAGACCAGTTTATATCTCCATATTAAACCTATCTTTTAGATTTATCTCTTAGATAAATATTTTATCTTTTACCATGTCCTCTTTTATTATTATAATAACTGGTTAATTCACATAATATAAAAAATAATGATAACCACAATTAGTTAATTAATGAGATATATATCAGTATATATGTCCTTTGGCTGAACCTTTTATTTTTATAATTATTATATCATTTAATAATATAGTATTTGTTTTCAAAACTCATTTATGTCAATTTTGACACTATTTGGTATTTGGTTTTTGTATAAGTCATAAAAAGTCAATTAATTCGAAAAAACACATTAAATCAACCATAAAATGTCATATTCACATATAAAATTCATGTATGTCATCAAAAGTCTAAATTTACATTTATTTTTATATTTATAATATAAATTATTTTAATCATTCATTAATATGGTAATTATTTCACCATCATCGTGTCATAAATAAATTAAATTATTTAAGGTCTAAAATTATAAAAAAATAACATGATGTAAGAAATCATTTTAGCTTTATAATTAATATTTTTTGTCGAATATATATTATGTATAACCCTATAATACAAATGGTTTATTTATTAAACATTAAATTTAACACTTTTAACTTTTCTTTAAATAAAATAATAATAAATGTCCTAATCTAATCCATGTGGACCAAAAGGATAATATTTTATTAACGAGGTCGGTTTTGGTTGAAATACACTTATCTAATAGAATTAGGACATGTTTTAATGTAATTATAGTATAATTTTTACCTTTAATTACCCTATTTACTTTTAACATCGGTATATAAAAGTCGAAAGATACTATTCACCAAAAATTATTTTTATTTTATTGAACCACATTTTAATTAATAATTTCAACCTTCTCTCACCAATTTTTTAAATTCAATTAACAAAAGCGGTAAAATTATGTTTTATGAAAATTTGCAAAATTGCCTAGAAGGTGGGTAAAAGACGTTAAAAAGTTCAATAAAATTGTATATATCTAATTTTATTATAAAATGAATTTAATGAATTACAATGAAATTATATAGGTATTATATATCTTTTTATACATAAAATAAAAATAAATAAAATAAATATATATTTAAATAAAAAGATGGTTTTGAACAACAATGTAGTGTTTTTCACTATTCATCGATAATTGAAAGTTTTCAGATAAAAACAAAATTTTACCCTAAGATAAATTTGATATTCCAAAATTAAAAATTAATTCTAATTTACCAAATTCCAAACATATAAGTTGCATTAATGAAATTAAAATTAATTCTCGTTGTCAAAACCAAAAAATGCGTCTTTAAAAATTAAAAACTATCTAAATATTAACATGTTTTTATGTCAAATTTAAATGTGAAATTACTTATAATTACCTAAATTATATTAAATGATATAAATATAATATAATTATACTTACAACCTATTCTAATTCATAATTTAATAATATTAATTATTACGAATAAAAATGTTTTTTTCAATTTAAATTTAGTATTTTTCACTATTCATCAAAATATGAAAGTTATTAGAAAAGTACCAAAAATTTATCAAAACTAAATTTTAATATCCCGATTCTAAATAATAATTTAGTTTCATTAAATTTAATATATAAAAGTGTCAAATATTGGTTTTAAAAATATGGTTCTCCAATAAAAGGAAGAAAAATTGCATTTCTTGAAAAATAATTATTTTATCTGAAAAAATGAATAGATTCTTATATTATCCCTATGAAACACATTATATGGATATAAAAATTATATGGAGTATATAAAATTCAATATTCAGTTAATAAAATTCAAAACTGCTCTTTGAATGGCTAGTTTGGTGTGACATGGTGCGCTCGAACTCGGTGTTGTGTGTAGCACAAGTTATTGAATTATTTTGAAGATATAATGTAATATGAAATATTGGTGTGTTACAACCCCAGACATGTCAGGAAGACACAAATAGACCTATCTAAATTTCTAGCTGGAATACTTAAGTCTTGTTCTCGTGAACCATGTGTAAAACCAAAAAAATTGTCTGTAGTCGATTTTCCCCCATTATATGGTAAATTTACATAACGTACTGGGTTGACACACTCATGCGACCTTATTGGGTTTATGGGGTCCTCATGCCTTCCAAATGTAAAAAATCAACCACTTATGGTCCTTACCTTCTATTTTTCATGGGATAAGTGTTCAATATCTCTAATGAGAATACACATCAGTGTAGGTCCCTTGATATTACTTAGGACCCACCAATTATGGGTCTAAAATTCATCCTCTATATGAAAATTGGGTAATCTAACCGAACAATGAGGAAACCTATTATTATCTAAACAAGATGCATAGGAAGCTTTCCAAAGGCCCAAACATAATATCGAACACACTATCAGGGGCACCCCTAAATATAATTCCATCACCCATATGAAGTATTCCGGATTACATACAATACATTTTTTTCTCACACTTATAATGGTTCACGTGGGATTAGGGACCTTCATCAGTCGTATCACAAGTATAAAACAATTCCCATTATCAAGGAAATCGCATCGTGTAAACCGTATTCAATGACCTAAGAAAAATTTCTCCATTCATTGTTAGACACCATGGTTTAGGTCCCTAATTCACTCCCATGTTGATAAAATATGGGAAAATATCTCTCATGAGTATTAGTTATCTCTACCCACCAATTAATGTGTTAAGAGAATATGAAACTATAAAGATTTTTTTTCATATTATATAGAGGATATATAGGTCGCCCTCCAATGGCCCGTGCTCCATGACTAATGCCTATGTTTCCTCAAATTAGTAATTTCTAAATGACATTAATTTACTTGGTTTTTTCCTATCATGAATCCTCAATCTATATCAAACGAACTTAATGGGTTTTGAGTCATATTCATGTATGATATTTCTATCACCTCGTAGAGGTTAAATCCCACTGTTAAAACTCAAATTTCATTCTTAGAAGCCAATAAACTCTACAGTTCCTAATCATATTTATTTAAATCACATTCAGTAACTCATTTATATGAAAAAATGGGAACTATATGGATAAATTTTTTTATATACAAATAGAATCACTAATAGACCGACCTTTTGCATATAGGCAGACTCAACACTCGATTGTTTTATATGGATAACCATTCCAATATTGGGATTTGGGAGAAATTGAAAAGATAATCTTAAATATTTAAAAGAGTGTCAGAGTTGGTAATTAATCACCCTAAAATGGTGTGATGATCTCAACCACTCATCCTCTCAACCAATGTGAGTTCCTAAGTGTAATTGTAATAGAAACTCTAGATCACCATCAACCTTTGGACTGAAGGCACAAATTTTTTAATGAAGAGGAAACAATTGGGTGTCTCTAAAGATAAAACAAAACACAATTATTAATTTTAATACAATACTAATCCCCCCCATACTCAGACATCTAACAATGATATTTGGATGAAACAAAATATCAAACATGATGTGAAAGAATGTGATAATAAAATAAAAGATTTATCATGGGTTTCATCAATGTTATTTCAAAAATTTGAAGAATATCAAGATGATGAAATGTCAATACAAAAATATCTCACAATGATTATAGAAATAATATTTAAAACTCCATTTTATTATAAGAATTTCTATTTAATTTCATCTTTATAGAAAATTAAAATCAAAAGGAATACATAGGTTCTTCAAAAAAACTCTCTCAAAATCTCTAGAAAAGCAAATTTTATCTTTTCTTTTAGAAGATATATAAATTTTTTTAAATTTACTTTTATTCATTAAACTCGCTAAATTATTTCTCAAAAAATAACTCTCTTTATATTCTATAGGTCACAACATCATTGACTATAAAAACATCATATATGGTTGAATTAAATCATCTAATATACAAGAATATAACAACCCTTATCTTTATTTCATATTAATAAATGATTTATTACATAATATTACACTTAATACAACTCAAAAGATTGATAATTATAGTGTATTTTGGTATTAGGTACATTAAATAACAACTCAAAATAAGAAATACAATATATATATATTGAAAACATCCTTAACCTAATCATAATATTCGATCGAACATAAAATTTCATGGGATATCTTAGGGACTTACATAAGAGAATGGTGGGTTTTAAATCCCAGTAAGGGAACAAAGGTGGTTAACATGAAGATAATAATACATTTTTGATAGTAGGTATATCAATGGGATATAAAACGGGGGATTATTATAAACAATAAAAATGAGGCATTATATGGTATCATAACATAAGGAAACATGGAAAATGTAGAAACAACTTAAAACAATTCGTCATAAACAGTGGTTAATGAAAAAACGAAGAAAAAATGACGAAAAAATTCACATAAAATAAATAAGGTTAAGTCCCTCTATTTACATGACATCCCATGAGGCTATAAATCAACAAATTCATTAGATCTTCATATAATTTCGGGCACACTCGTTACTATCATTTAATTCATATTCATAAGTGCACCACATAAATCAAAAGAATTGATTCATTAATAAACATATTTAATCAATGATCTTATAGTGTGGAATAAATTCATGTAATTCCTAATTAAAATAATCTTATGTCTATAAAATTGAACACCCTTGATAGGAAATGAGTTTTTTATTCCCTGCACAATTTGTTTTGGCGTGGAATATCATGGTGAAATATTGTAATAATAACGATGTCACACACAATTTTATTAAATGGGATGGTGAGAGAGAAATGTTTCTCTCATCATTTTAAATGAAATGGATAGTGTAAGGGACATGAAAAGACATATCCCAACTTTATAAATTGAAAATTGGAGACATCAAATAATAAATAAACTTTAACAAAGAGGAGAATGAGAGGATCCCTTACTTGACTATGTGACACCAAATGCTTGGGATGAACTTATTAAAAGACATGGGGAACCTTGGAAGGACTCTATTAAGGGGAGGAATGAGTAAGGACGTGTTAAAAGTATTTTTAGTTAAGATTAATGATATCTTGTTTTGGGTTATATAAGAAATGAGTGGGTAATTATTTATTATTTCTCAAACATAGTTTTTGACCTCTATGTAATAAAATAACCAAAGCCACAATCCTTATCATTGGTTTCCCCATGGTTTATACCAAGTGTGAGTTTTTAAAACTATATTATATTTAAAATTTTCTATCTTAATAAAATAATACCCTTCCCGATGTGGAAGTATGATATACTCTTAAACAAATGATTTTGAATCCTTAAAATATATTAATGATTTTGGAATATTCATAATATGATATAAAAAATCCATAAAATATAAATAAAATCACTTTTAATGTAAAACATATTTTAGGTAGATTATACTATTTATATTATTTCTTACATCATTTTGGGTCATTATGATGTCATAAAATAGACTTTGTATTTGTATGTTATTTTATTTTTACTCGAAAATTTTACGGGATCGGGAAATTATGAAAAAATCACCATAGGATAATTTCAAAATTATGATTCCAATATTAAAATTAATATTAATAAAATAATATTCTAAAAATGATAATTATTACTTTGAAAAAAATAATCCACATTTATTGAGAAATGATATATTTTTTGACAATAACATTTTTCAAACACTTATAAAAATTATAATAAAACTCATAAATATATATATGATAAATTATATTTTAAAAAAACTCTTTAATAAAACATTTAAATTTATATATTATTCATTTCAAAAATCCATTAATTCACAAAAATAAATTCCTTAACTGAATTTTAATTTTACCCAAAATTATAATTTTTTTTGTTGTATCCAAATCAAAATCATCTATAAATTTAGAATAAAAAGTTTAATATTTATTCATTATTATATAAATAATAATTTAAATACTCATATTTTAAGTGTTTTTATAGATATCCCTATAATACACCAACATACATGTTAATAGTAATGTGTGTGAAAATGAGATATTCATTGGGTGGTTTAGCGAACATAGTATGTGATGTGATCTTGATGAGCTTAATCTTCTCCCATAAATAGTTTTTCTCATACATAAGTGGTTGGATACTAGCTTGGTCATGGTCAAGGGAAAATACCAATGATTCTATCTCCCTTATAATCTTTTACAAATGGGAATCATAGGGTAATATTCTATTGGATGAGGTCAACATATGTTTTTTCCTTGTCAATTGGATTTGTAATAACCATATATTTATACAAATCATGTGATCACTATTAAATGTATATATTATCTGTTGTAGTGATGTTTAATAGTCTTCAATATAAGATAAGATATAATAAATCCAAATAAGACATTGTTTTTCTATAATCATATTATATAATAAAACATTTAATTAAATCATAAGGGGAATTTTATTTATAATAGGTCGGGATGTTACAATATTCCCCTTTACTAAATTTCACCACTGAAATGTTAATTTTACACACTAAAAAAACTGAATTTAACTCTATTTCTTCAACTCATCTGGTTCCCATGGAGCCAATTCAACCATTTTGGATTCACTATACAAAATTTAAAAGGTTCATTATCTTATTTTGTAGAAAATTGTCTCTATAATCCAAGATTTTCATTGGATTCTCTTCATAGAAAATATCATTCTACAATGGTATGGCCTTTGGATTGATTACATGAGAGGGGTTTAATATATCCTTCCTTGAGATGGACACATGGAATACATCATGTATTTGAGGTAGGTTGGGTGAGAGTGCTTGTCTATAGGTCATTTCTCCAATGTTCTCAAGGATCTCGAAGGGGCTTAGGTATCTTCGACCAGAATTTGGCTTCTTCCAAATTATCATCAGTTTCTTCTATGGAGGTACAAAAAGTAAATCCATGTCTCCAAAATAAAAATTTAGGTCTCATAGAATATTTTTATTATATCTCTTAGGTCGACTCTGAGTAGATTTTACCTATTGTTGAATGGTATTAACATTTTCCACCAATTCAAGGGTAATTAGATTTATTTCCCCAACTTTATCCCAACATGTAGAGGTACATAGCCTCTTCTCATAAAGGGATTCATTTTGAAATAGTTGTAAACTTGAGTGGAAACATTTTTTGTGTAAGAAAATTACTACAGTAATAAGTTGATCTTATCCTCAATTGAAGTCAACTGATCATGCTATCAACTTTTCATCAAGTGTCTAGATAGTTCTATTAAACTAAACATTAGTTTATGGATAATTAATCATGATTATGTTCAGCATTGTTTTTATAGCCTTTTGGAGACATTTCCAGAACGTAGAGGTAAATCTCATATCGTTATCTGATACATTCGATAGTGGTACTCCATGCCACCTCACCACATCATTGATGTATATTCATGAAATATGTTGAGTTTGAAGTCCTCTCAAATCACAATGAAGTGTGAAATCATTCTAAGATGATTCCCTACAACTTGGATGTAATTGTTTTCCTCTTGAGGTATTCGGAAGACTAGTGACAATGTCTATGGTGATACATTCCCATATCAATGTTGGTATGGGTAATGGTTCCATAACCCCACTGGATGTTTTCCTTTCCACCTTCACTTGATGATATACAATATATATTGAGGTATATTCCGTGATCTCTATCTTTATATTGTCCCAATAGTAGTTCTCTCAGAGATCTTTATACATATTTGTGGTTCCATGATGGATAGAGAATGTTGGGATATGTGCATCATCCAACAACTCCTCCTTTCATGCTATATTTAATGGCACACATATTCGTGACCCAAATATCACAACTCATTATTCATTAAAATTAAACTCTAAAGATTTCCCTTTTCAAAAATTCTCCACTTTTTTATTATTTCCCACACAATCTCTTTGAGAATCCATTATCCTCACCATAAGGGATAATTGAGAAATATTTTGCGAAATGATTTATGATGTTCCTTCTATTATGATTCCCATGTAAACCATTTTCGAATCATAGAAGAACAAATCCATATCAATTATCAAAAAATATATAATTTTTAGATCCTTTATAATTATAGAATCTTTCACTTTATTAAATTTCCCATAGTGGTTGTGGGTTGAATTTTTATAGTCTGTTGCCCGCTCTAACCATCGTCGCTGGTGCATATTCAGATCTTTCAATGTGAATATATACTTGAGGATTTTGTGATCCGTGTATGTCTCACACATCTCCCTAAAGTGATAATACATCAATATTTTCAATGATAATATCACTGCATCTAACTATAGACAATGTGTTTGGAAGTTATGTTCATGGAAATTCAACTTCCTTGAAGCATAGTCTATCACTTTTTCATTCTGTATTAACATATATCCAAATACCATTATCTAAGAATCATAGAATACCATGACAAGTTCTCCAGTTGTGGGCACTTTTATTACTTCTGAAATCATAAGTTTTATATAATCTCCTTGAATATCTAATCACATTCATCATTCCATGAAATATTGACACCCTTATGAGTTATATTCATTATAGGGTTTGAAAATCATTATTAAAACCACACAAACGATGATAATTCCAAGACAATCCAATGAAACTCCTGATATATGTCACATATGTGGGATGTAACCATCCGTCAATTTCTTATATCTTTTTATTGTTCATATATATCCCATTTCATGCGGTAATATTACCCAAGAAAGATACTTCCTTCAACTAGAACATATATTTTTTGTACATGGAATAAATCATCTCAATTCATAATATATTTAGAATAGTCCTCAGATGCTCCTTACGATCCTCCTGGATTTTGGAGTATAATATAATATCATATATAAAAACTAAAAAAACTATTTAGGTAATCTCTAAAGACTCTATCCATAATGACCATGAATATTTATAGATAATTAGTGAGTCATAATGTCATTATAATGAACTCATTGTGCTCGTACCTTGTACGAAAAGAAGTTACGGGGATATCATACTTTTTGACCCTAACATAGTAATATATCAACCACTAATCCACCTCGTTGAATCATTCTGTATCATGTATCTGATTTAACAACTCATCAATCTTTGTTAAAGGATATTTGTTCCTTTTTATGATCTTTTTGAGCTCAATATAGTCCATGAAAAAGCACATTGACCCATCCCCCTTATTGATATATAGGAAAAGTGCATCCCATAGTGAAGAACTTGTGTGTGTAGATCCTTTATCTAGATTCTCATGTAACTATTTTTCACCTCCTTATGATTCAACATAGAAATTCTATATATATTTATAGATAATGGTAACAGAACTAGTATAATCTCGATTGAAAACTCAACATCTTGACTATGACTAAGACCATGAAATTATTCAGGAAACACTTGAGTGTATTCCCTCATAATTGGAATGACTACAATGATTATTATTTTCATATACTAAACCATTTTTTCTTGAAACAACATCCTGATTTGTCGGTGCTAAATAATATTTATCCTCTTCCTTAAACTAATATAGAATTAGTGGTCGATTTACTATTCAAATAGTGATTTCATTCTCATGGTAATTTATGTTGTTTCTATATAGGTAAATCCAATCCATAACAATAAAATCATAAAATTCCATCAAATGGTGTATCATAAGGTTTCCTCAGATGTTTTTCTATAAATAATGATAGGGGAAAAGTTATATACATGGGATGCAATAATTTTCCCATTATCTGTTTTCACTGACTTCATTATTTCCATTATCTTTGGTGGGTTTTGAATAGTTCTAATAAACATTAGTCATATAAAGGAATGTGTAGAACTAGAATTAATTTTTTTTCCTATTCAGTAATGAATAATTGGAATACTATTCACCACATCATTTTTAGGATCCACCTCAATGGTTGTGATGGGAAATGATCTCACTTTTTACATTGGTGGATGTTTGTTGTCTTTGAAAACCCTTTCTATAGTGAATTAGTTTGAAACATTCCCCAATTAATTGTAGTTGAAGTTATAAAAAATATGCTGAGGGTTGACCATATCATTATATTCCTCTATTTCATTGATGGGTTTCTCCTATCAGCAATCACTATCTAGGAACCCTTCCCACATCTATAATAATTCCTCGTCCCACTTGGTATATTTATGGTGTGCTTCGTTCCACTACATTGATAAGTAGGATGTTGAAATTTCATGGAATCAATATATTTCTCCATAAGAAAACAAGAATTATGCTCCACTTTGTGCTTCTTCTCCCCATGGCACCCTTGAGATTCACCGACCACTATCTTGACTTTGAGGATACATCAGACAATTCCTACATAGTTAACAATTTCTGAGATCACAAAGAGTTTTTGTAGACTAGGATTTACCCAACCAACACAATCGATCAATCTGGAATTCCATGTAACAAAAAAGATGACGGCGTATCATGAATGTATTGTGTGGTTTTTGTTGTACTCTTTGACAGATTCATCTTCTTGTTTCTTGAGGGAATAGAAATCATTTTCTATTTTAAGTCTGAGAATGTGAGGAAAATATTTATCAATTATTTTTCGTGGAATTCCTTCCACCCCACCATTTTGATCTCTTACTCATGATTTATATTTTTTATAAATTTCTACTACTAATTATTTTCTCCATCAAATTTATAACCATACAGTATAAATATTTCTTGTTTAGTACATTAAAGGATGAATAAGATCTTCTCAATTTAGTTAATCCATTGTTTCATGATTAAGGAATTAGGTGATCTAGTGAATGTCAATGGCCTTTGTTTAATATTGGTCTCAATATCATGTTGTTATCTATTGGGGGTAATTTTATACACCACCTGATCCAGGTTTCTTTTCAGAACCGTAGTAAAATAAGAGAGTATAGAATACCCTAACCCCAAAAGCCAAGATCTGGTGACATACATTGTTACATTCGCATATATATGTTCTAAAATAAAAATGTATTATTTAGTTTTGAACTATTGGAAAACCAGCTTATAAACATGATAGCAATATTACATTGGGAAATAGAAAATAAAACATAATACATAAAAAATTTAAATAAACATCCTCCTTGAAATATAATTCAAATATTTATTCTTCAAAACATGAGTAAATGAAATATAATAAGTTTGGGCTTGAATGCTCTACTAGTGTAATTAAAATGGAATCAATAAAGAATAATAAACAACACAGTATGGTAAATAACTAATAATACATGCCATTTAAATAACTTGATAATTAATAATCAGAATGGAAGGGTAAGAAACTAAAACGCTTTCCATTTAATCAAAAAACATAGAATAGAATGAATTTATAAATATTTCAATGAAAAATATCATGGATTAATAAGAAAAATGTTTTTGTACATTAAGGAAATTCCTAATTTTTGGGTGTTATGTATCCTAGTTACATGGAACCATTACCTTCAAGGAAATACAAAAGATGGTTTAAAACATACTTGTTATAAACCAATTTGGTTTGTCCAACCATTACTATATTGTCAATAATGTTAGAAATATGTTTTATAAAATAATGGTTACAAAAATGAAGGGTGTTTCCAACGAATTTCATCCCATGAGACTATTGATGCATCGAGGGGCCTATAGTAATAAGTTCCCAACCCATGTTTTAAATGTCCAAAGCATTCTCAACATATTGAATAATAAATTTAATTAATTAACAATGTTAATTATAATAAAATATCAACAATGAATAAATAATATGGAATTAATATTAATTCCTTAGTGGAGGATATGAAACATAATGGCTTGATGACATTGTATAATGGAAAAACCACCGAAACATTATTGAGGAAAATCACCTTTAAAAAATTCAAAAGTATCCCATACTGCTTTGGAACATTTTAATCATAATACTCATGAAGGAATATAATTAAATTTAAGTTTAAAATACCCTAATGAATGACTAATTAATGAGATAACATTTCAAAATGGGAATCAGATACACCCAAAAAAATGTGGTGAAAATGGGGTAGGCCTCATTCAATCATAAGGGAGACATGAATCTCTTATCTTGAATTTCACTTTTCATTTGTGTCTTTATATTCCTGAATAACAAACTTTTGTTAATTATATACTGGACTTGGAAATTTTTAGTGGTTATAATTACATTTATTTCACTTATTATAATGTTTTAAATAATTAATTAAACAATTAAGCATACATCTGGTGTTTTGACTGAATTCCGTTTATGTCTTAAAAACAGATTTGGTAGGTCAACTATGGTCAAAGGTTTCATAATATAATCATATAAAAAATAATCGTGACATAATTATAGTAGTTATACAAAAAATTATTCTTTTAAAACCCATCATTAATGATGGTTAAGAAAAATTAACCAATGTTACAATCATTGAGATGGTTGGCCATACATATGTTTGAGTAACGTTTCTATTTTTCAATGATAGTTATATCATAAATAAATCATATATAATTATATATATATGATTATTGTTAGGTAAAAGGAATCACATCTCATCAAGGAGGTGGTAGTCTATATATCGTCAAACGACATTATATCTTTTCAGTGTGTAAAAGGGGTAATAAAGAAAATGATATATTATATTTACATAAAGGTAATTATTTCATGAATATAATATATATATCATTTATTTCGATTGTTTATAATTAAATCTATCCTTAATACATTCCATTTAAGGTGTGAATGTATCACATAACATTGGGAACATTGTAGTTTAAACTTCCTCATAAGATATTATCATATTCCCACATAATTGATAGAATAATTGTTTTTGTTTTATAATAATTAAATAATAACAATGAAATTATAAATATAATATATAAATAGAGTTTCCATCATAATCACAAATCATGGAACGTTTTAATGGAGAAAACAAACAATTATTTTTTCGTGAGGTCGTAGTTTGTTGTACACGAATGCTATGTTCGTTACACATTATATGGAAGTTTGTGTATGTGTTGGTATAAAAAATACATTAAAATCATATAAATATATTTATAAATTTTTGTAATTATATTATCATTAAATAATAATATTTTATGGCATTTATAATAGAAATTAAATAGAGGGGCGTGTATAAGGATGTTACGACTTTTTCAAGTAACTACTTTTGGTTTGAACCTAAGGGATTCCTTGGATTGATTTATGAAAATGAGTGGGTTATAATTTAAGGGGAGGGATTATAGGAGAATTTTTTTTGTATATTTTGGTATATAGAATGGTATTTTGATGTGTGATTTTCTAGGATGGGTGAGTACCTTTTTATAGTACAAGAGGAGTGGAATTCTTGATAATATTTGAAAAGGGAAATACAAACATATTTTTTCTAAAAAAAGTTGTACCAATAATGAAAGGTATGCAACCAAATGAGTCATAGGGTGTTAATATGTCCATAAAATTGATTTTATAATGTTTTTAGGTCCTTTTCTCTCATAAGATTAAGGTTAGGCCCCATATTATGGTAATTTTCTCTTAATCATTGTATTTAATTTGAATCAATTTCAATAATATATTTATCTAGAAAATAAGTTCAAAATATAAACTATAAAATATTTTGATTCAAAATATGGAATCTATTTTTTAATATTCCAATATTTTAATTATCATAAATTAATTAAAATTAATCTCATTGATGGGAAGACAATGAAGGTTATTAAAGTATAATGTCCAAAAGTTTTCTTTTTTTTAAACCAATTTCATAGTGAAATTGATTATAATTAACAAAATTAGATTAATTAATGTAAAATTAATCGAACTAAACATCAAAACCAACTAAAAATATAAAATAAACTTAGGAATAAATTAAATAAAAAGCATTTTTGAGTTAAAATTCAGCATTTTCCACCATTAATCAAAAAATAAAACATCATAGAAAAAAAATCAATAATTCACCCTATGATATTTTATATGTTCCTATTTAATATATAATGTTTATTTTTTACATATAAAATTAATAAAATTTCCTATAATTGGATTTAATATATGTTCTCCATTAAACTGCGGTAAAACTACATTTATAAAAATATAAGTTTTGATACATAAAATAGGGTTTGTTATTATCTTATGACTATAAGTTTTCATAGATGAATAAATAAATATAATAAAAAAACATTATTAAAATAATTAAATATTATAAATTAATTTCTTCTATTATAGTAAAACAACATTGTGAGCATAAATATAAAAATATTTCCTTCATATTCAATTCGTTTATATTTTCATTTCTAATTAATTGGAAACTAATAAATTCATCTTCTATTTGTAAAAACCATATAATTTAATATGTTAATTAATAATATTTAAAAAAAATAATAAAATGAATAGGTTATATCATATTATATCAAATAATAATATTTTTACTTTTATATTATTGTTCGGTAAAAGTCGGCATTGCGTGTTATGCAAGCCAATGAGGAAAGTCTGTCTTTTGTGTAACACAAGATAACCAGGAAAAGAACAGTCACTGGTTATGTTTTTAATTGGAATATCTAGTACAACCTTCAAATCAGATCACATTTCAATTTGTATTCTGATCCATCAGATCATCATTCACGACGATTAATTTGATTCAAATGGGTAGAAGGATTTTCCCTTACGTTTTGTGATTCAGGGTCAATTGCTCCTCAGCTATGACGATGATGATGAAACCATGAGATCCCACCCTAACTTCTGGCAATATAGTGACCACAATGAATTTACCTACTACGGGAACATCAACTGGGAATAATTAGACTACAGAGGCGGCGAAGATGAAAGAAACATATTATCGTGTTGTCTGCATGGTTCGACCAATGAAAAGTCATGGGTTTTTTCTATGATAATTGATTGACTCTAGAGTGGTTTCATCTAACTTTTTGATAGAGATTTTTTTACAAAACAACAGAAATGTCTGATTAAGGTGGTGTAACATAATTATATTTTCCAAAATATGGATATGTATTTAATTTCTATTATTAAAATTTATTATTTTGAACTTTTGGGTTGTGAGATATTTTATGTAAATGTTCATTGTCTATCAAGTAATTTAGAATTCCATTTTTTCTTGGTGTATCATTCCTCAATGGATTTTCCAATGAAATTTCCCCTGGAGTTTTAGGCATGCTCCACTTTAACTTGAACAAATTTTCCACTATAGTTTCCACTTTAATTCATTTGGTATTGTCGAAGTTCCATTTGTACTTCGAATGGAACTCTAACTAGAAATCTCAGTGGAACTCCCACCAGAACTCCCAGTGGAACTCCCACTGGAATTCACGGTGGAACTCCTATTGGAACTCACTGTCAAACTCCCACTCGAACTTCCTTTGGGGTTTTGGAAAAATAATTCAAAATGAAAATGCAAATAATTTTTAAAATGCTAAATTCAATTAGTTTTATAAATATTCATTTTAGTGGTAGTGTGGATCTCCCAGTGGAACTCCCACTGAAATTTTAAAATTCTAAATACAATCTTTTTTACTATAAATATGTGACTATATGTTACAATTTCATTTAATTTTCCATTGGAAGTTCCATTAAAACTTCCACTGAATGTTCCAATAGAAGTGATACTCAATGTTCTATTAGAAGACCCATTGGGACATCCACTTGAAGTTCCAGGGGGACCTCCATTGGGAAGTTTAGTGTGATTTCCGTAGAAATTTTCAAAGATAAATTCAATCATTTTTACAATAAAGATGTGTTACAAATGGAATGAGTTTTTATTTTAATTTCCCGCAAGAAGATCCACTAAAACATCCACTGTAACTTCTAGTGGAACTTATAGTGGCAGCTCCAATGGGACTTTGAGTGGCAGTTTCAGTGGGACTTCAAGTGGAAGTTCCAGTGGCACTTACTGTGGGACTAGTGGAACATTCAGGGGTTGTGGAACTTCAAGTGGGAACTCCAGTGTGACTTCTATTGGGACTTCTAGTGGCCCTCCTAGTGGTATGTATAGTGTAATTTTCAAATACATATTCAATAATTTTTATAATAAATATGTGTCACAATTTCAATGAGTATTTATTTAAATTTTACATAAGAACTACCACTGGAATATCCACTGGAAATTCCCCTGGAACATGCAGTGTATGTTATAGTGTCACTTCTAGTGGCACTTCCTGTGTGACTAGTGGAACTTTCGATGGCTATGGGACTTACACTGCGACATCTAGTGAGACATACACATGAATTTTCTAGTGGGACTTCCAGTGGCCCATTCAGTGGGACTTCTAGTTTAATTTCCAATTGATAAATTCAATAATTTATACAATAAATATATGTCACAATTGGAATGAGTTTTTCTATTAATTTTCCATGAGTAGTGCCACTAGAACTTCCATTGGAAGTTCTAGTGGGACATCCAGTGGTAGTTTTATTGGCACTTCAAATGTGACTAGTGGAACTTCTAGTGGCTGTGGGATTTCAGGTGGGAATTTCCAGTGGGACTCCCCATGGGACTTCTAGTGAGAATTCTAGTGGGACATCCAGTGGGTCTTCCTGTAGGACCTGGCACTCCCTATGGGAAATCTAGTGCGACTTCAATTAGTACTTCCTGTGGGACTTCCAGTGGGACTTCTAGTCGGAATTCCAGTGGTACTCCCTATGGGACTTCCAATGGCACTCACTGTGGGACTTCTAGTGGAACTCCTTGTGGAACATCAAGTGGGACATCTAGCAGGACTAGTGGAACTTCCCATGGCACTCCCACTTGAAGTTCCATTGTAACTTCAACTGAAGTCCCAATATAACTTAATCTTTTCCTAACTTGTATACTATGATTTTATGGATGACCCCAATAATTCCTTAATTTCTATTTTTAAGTTTGCATTTTAGGTCAAATTTGATCTCCTTACAGAACTTATACATGAAATAAAAGATCAAGTGAATGATGTTCACACAAATTATTTTCACACTAAACTATTTGGGAATATGTTTGAAGCATTAATATGCAATAAAGTAACAGAATCAGGTTGTAAAAAATCCGATATTTCTATTTTGTATTTATTAGATAACTACAATCCTTCAAAAACTACTTTCCGATTCAGTGGAGGGGAAAGACTTTTCTCTGAAGCAGATATCCAAAGGATCATTGAAATAACAGATGGTTAAAATGAAATGGAGGACTCCTACTTGTTCAAACCAATGAATGAATCATTATATTTAAATATTCTTTGAACCGGTGTCATGTTTTTGACACAAAAGGCAATAAAATATGCCCTTTTGGAAGCAATAAATCGAGATGACAAACCTGATCATTTTAACACAACAGTACTTCTATGATTGTACACAAGTGAAACTGTTTTTTCTAAACTATAGGTTCTTAACTAAGTTTGGGGTTTATCAATTTTGTGAATAATTCATGAGTCATAAGAACACTAAAGTGGTCGAGTTCAATACACAAACAATTTATGAGATAAATTAAAAAATTTCATACACACCCTGAAAGAATTACTTAGGAAATTGTCACTTTATCAGTAATGATTAATATTAATTTTCAATTAAATTTAAAATATACTCTTCATATGCTTCTTGTTATTATAGTATAGGTATTGTGATGAAAGTGGACTAGTGAAAGGGAATGAACACGCAACCAATCCACCTTTCACAAAGTGGAGCCTCTCTAATTTTGATGTTGCTTTAATGAAACTGAAGATTCATCATGTTTTAACTATAGAAATTGGGGTTACAGTAATGGTTATGGAAGCTTTTGTTGGATGGTATAAAAAGGATAATCTAGATAAGGACAGAATAAAAGTAGAAATTAATGAGCCAACAATGGTTAGGGAAGATCCGCTGGACAACAGGAAAAGGGGGAACCAGAGGATGATAGAATAAAATTTCTTACAAAAGCATATTTGTCCCTAAAATGAAAACTAAATAGAATGGAAGCAATTGTTAAAGAAATGGCTGAAAAAATTAAAATATTGATGAAGTTAGTGATTTAGAATGCTAGCGTAGAGAAACGAATAAGGTAGTGCTGAAAGGAGTCATTAAATCAAGGAGGAAACCTAAAAAGAGGGTAAAATTGAAGCTAGAATACAACATGACCCTCCATAAAAACCCCCATATCCCCCCGAAGTAGAACAACATTAGAAGAACCAGAAACTAGGAGCCAAGGAAACTAGGATTGAGGAGCCTACAAATCAACCACAAGAAGATGCTAAACAAACCACACCTGTACATCAAAGTAGCCAAACTAGACAAACAGAAACCAAGGGTCACCAAATGAGATCCGTGATTAGAAATGTGAAGTCCATATCATGGAAGTAGAAGAAATTAGATTCCTCTTTTCAGTATCAAACCCGATACACAAGAAGAACAACAACATGAGAAGAAAAAATCAGTAGAACATCCAGGTTATCTAGAAAATCCAATTTAGGTATGTAGTGTTTCAATGAAAACAGAACCTAAAAATTCTGTTATAGGTCTATCAGGAATACCTTAATGGGTTAGGCAGAGTACACGGCTGCAAAAAAAGACTATGAGTAGTTGAAAAATATACTCCAGATGGAACCAGGCCGGTATGTCTGCCCTTCATTTCATAGATTTCAATTCAATTCCCCTAATCATTAGTTTTTTTCTTATACATTATTGTGATTATAATGTAGTCAATATGTATAGAAAGCCAAAAACGGCTTGAATTCAGATGGAAAAGATGATTTTTTATAAATTTTCATAAAAATCATGATAAGTTGTCAGGTGAGCCTAATTTAAACAAGCTTACTATAAATAAATATTCAATTAATCTCACATTCTCCTTTTTTTATTGATATCAAGTTATAGATGCCCATACTTAGCTTATCATAAACAAGTTTCAAATAGGGACGACAACTGGAATTTTTAATAATAACTCAAAAATTATTACAAGTGTTTCTTTGGTAAGTCTAATATAATCTATTTTCTTGATGATTTAAAAATACTAATTAATATTTTTCCTCACTATGCTCATTTTTACAGAAAATTATATCTGGGAAGAACAACAATTTGAAATATTTTTTGGTTGAGAATCCCATAAAAGAATTAATGATGTTGAATGGAAAAGTCTTTATCTCCATCAATACAGAAAATCATCATTGGACATTGCTTGTGTTTGATATTGAAAAAAACATTTCATCTACTATAACTCCATGCAACCTCGCATTGGTCTTGCTACAATTGATTGTTACCAGCAAGATTCTTTAAAAATGGAAAATTCTATCCTCTTCGTCATCTAATGCATTTTCATATACACCTACATACTGAATACAATTTAAACAACACTTCCATAAAATATTTTTTTGAAAAAGTCATCAGAAAATAGAAACTCGAATACTTATAGATGACTATTGTAGCACTTCCATTTATAGTGTAAGATATTCCCCAACAGGGGGATGCAACATTAGACTATGGGGTAATTGTTTGTTATTTAATTGATAAGGTGGAGACGGATCAATGGTATAACAAGACCCTATTACAAGAAGAATTTGATTAAATGCACCTGTATATGGCGCACTATTTTCTTAAAAACCCTTAATGTAGTTGGAATTAAACATCTTATAGAAGCAGGATCCGTTATCTTGAATCAACACAACTAGAATGAAGAATAAGTAAAACAGTTGGGGAAAATGGATGAATAGTTCTGTTAGCATTTTCACTGCACTGGGAATATTATGTCATTATGAGGGGAACCATTTTATTTTGAGGGATTTTATTTGTTTTTTTTAGATTTAATGATGCTAATTTCTACTAGTAATTGGAAGGTTTATAATTTAAGGATGTTATCATTACTGTTTGTAAGAGAGTTAAGTTTGGAAAACATCCATATTTCATTCGAAGATGGAGAGTCTTCGTATGGAAATACTTCGCCCAAAGATCCAATAACACTTACTAAATCTTCTGGATTTCATCATCAAAATTCAAGAAACTAGATTAATCCCATCTTGACAGATTAAATTCATACAGAATTGTAGAACCCAGATTTATCACATCTTTATAGTTCAATATAGAACACATGCATACATCACATTTACAATTTCGTGAAGTATCCCAATCCCACCGCCAATCCATTTCAACCGAAACTGGACTGTTAAATACTTCCACATCCTCATAGAACAAATGCATGAAGAATTTTAGAACCTCCATTTATCACATCATTATAATTCCATATAGAACACATGCTTACACCAAATTTACAATTTCATGAAATATCCCAATCCCAATCCATTATAACTAAAAGTGGACTGTCAAATACGACCACATCATCATAGAATAAATTCATACAGAATTGTAAAACCTGAATTTATCACATTTTTATAGTTCCATATATAACACATGCATACAAAAAATATAGAATTTCGTGATGTATCCCAATCCCACTCCCAATCCATTACAACTGAAACTAGATACAGAATATACATTTTTCAATTCAGTCATTCAAATTTATAAAACAACTCCCATCCTAGGTTGTCTACACTTCTTGGCCTCTTACAATGCTATCCCATCAGTCTACCTCCAAATATGAAGTTCCAAATTGATGGAAAAGTCATCCTGCACCAGGAAAAGTACAAAATTACAAATTGTTATGGAAAAGAATGCTCATAAAAAATTACATGTGAAACTACTTTTCTAGATCAAACACACAAATCTGACCTTGCATGCTCCTTGACACCATACATGCAAATAATAATGATAGTAGATAATATATTAGCAATACAAACTGCTATTATAAATGAAATTCATCATAAAATGAATTCATACCATCATCATAGTAGTAGGCTTAATTTTTTTATTCAACAGTTTCCCCTTTCGACAGCCATTGTCAAAAAATATTTTCAATCTATCTCCCTCTTTCCTGTATGGTTTTTTTAAAAGAAACCTTTCTAAAAAATTTGTCTGAACTAGACCAACCATTATCTATATTCGCTGATGTATTTATAATAGACAACTCCTTTTTAATATTATTGAAATTTGTGAAGGAGATCTCATAACCCGCATCAATATCACTAGCTACGGTAATTAACTTCATTCCCATTCGTTCTAAATATTTGTAACATTTTTCTACAACTAATTTTATATCAGCAAGTACCTCAATAGAAGATCCTTTGAACATCACAATATTTCTATCCAATTGGGTCAATCTCCCCAAAATATATTTTTTAGGTATTTCTCTTACATCAAGATGATAAATTTTTTTTAATACATGATAACAACGATACCCAACGAACTCAAACATTCGACAAGAATGGTGTACAACATCCTTTAAAACTTCATATGTTACACAGAATTGATCTTCATAATCAACCAGGCTAAAAACAAAACTGAATTGAACTCCATTTTCAAAACAAGATAATAAAAAAAAAGCACCAATCAATTGACATTCATTCAAAAATAAATCAAATAATTTCGGTGTATATCTAGTAGAAACATGGAACATCATTTCATGGTATGGATAATTATTATGAGGCAAATTCTCCTACATCTTACATTCTTCATTTGTTTCAAGATAACAAACTTTTTTCCAACAAGATCTCAAATTGCATAAAGAAATCAATAACAATTAACTTTCTATGAACATAATATTTAAGAAATCCATTAAAACATTCACTTAATTGAGTGCAGTCAATACCCAATTTTAAAGAATCTTTCAAAAAGCAATGCACAAACTTTTCTCGCAATACGAAAACATCATCTAGCCACAACGATTTCCCATCCCCTTATTCTGATCTATGGGAAGACCACTCCTTATCCAAAAAGTTTTCATCATGGTATTCAAACATACACTTCTTAAATCTAGTTAGAAAACTATATCCAGTTTTTAACCAATTAGCTAAATGCTTAATAGAAATTTGCATCAAATTCCATGAAGAAAGGAAATGTTGAGTTCCCACTAAAACCACAGAAATGGATTTTCCCATTTCCACATCATAATTAGTAAAAATAGTTTGAGGACACTTCTTTTGATACACCTATAAATATTTTTTAAAGAACCAAGAAAATGAATCCACTATTTCTTCATATTACAGAGCTTCCCAAAAAACAACAATCAGCTGATGATAATTGAAACCCACAAAACACTTAAGAACATGTAATCTTTATTAGTTCTAACATTTGTGTCAAACACAACAACATCTCCAAAAAACTCATAATCAATTCTCATTTTTGGATCAGCCCAAAAAATATTACTAATTTTACCATTAATGTCAAATTTCATAGTATAAACAAATGATGGATTTTATTGACATTATCTTTCCAAGTATTATAACATGCAACATGCATCACCATGAAGAAAATCTCTTTCCCATTTAGACCTTAAGAATTAAAATGATCGAAACACGTGTACCCAATAACATCTATCTCCCCTTCAATTGTTACCGCCAATGAGAAAGAATAAATTGTTTTAATACCCATAGAAGCATTCACATCTAATTCAACTACTTTTGGTTCTGTTATTTTTACTTGGGACCCGATCATATTACTTGATTCAGTCCAATGCAAGGGATTATTATGCTCTTTAATAAATATAGTACATACATATTTCTCAGAAGACAATAAAATAACCCCCATTCTAGCAAGGCAACCTGTACGTGTCTTAGCTCAAGGAAATTTAACCATGCTATCACCTTTTTCAATCATTATATGAACTTCTTTTCTAAATGCATAAAGGCTTGATGTGTCAATTGCTTAATCATTTATCCTTTTATTATAGAATTTTCGGTGTGCACTGAATCCATTTACACCGCCATACGTGACATAAAAACATTGTGCTTAATCAGGTGACTTGAATTTCATCCATATAACTTGTTTAGTAGAAGCTTCTACAATGTCCACATCACCATCTACAACATTGCAACACCCTACAACAGAATACAATAGTTTAAGAAAAGTACATTAACTTTATAATAGGATTTAATCTATTTAAAAATGTATAAAAAATCTGAATAGAATTTTAACTAAATAATTTTTTTCCAAATATATACATATATATATATCTATTGAAAAATTATTTTTCTGAAATTATAAATAAAAAAATTATAAAATATATTGTCCAGTAGAACCTCTGGTGGAACATCATGCGTAACATCATGTGGAAGTCTGATTGAAAGTTCCACTAGAAGATACAAATATATATATAATATAAATGAAACTAAATAAAAATTATTACAAATATATATATATATATAATTATCATTATGAAATTTTAAAAAAAAAATTTATAAAATATATTTTCCAGTGGAAGTTTGAGTGAAAGTTCTAGTGGATGTTTGAGTGGAACTTCCAGTGGAAGTTTGAGTTGAAATTCTAGTGGAACTTCCTATGGAACGTTCAGTGGAACTTCCAGTGGACATGACGAAAAACTTGGATATCAAGTGGAAGTTTCACTACAAAAACCTGGGAAAAAACCACTGAATGTACCACAATGCAAAAAAACTTTATATCATGGGAACTTCCAGTGGAACATCAAGTGGAACTTCCTGTGGAAGTTAGAGTGGATTTTTGAGTGGAACATCCAGTGTATGTTTGAGTGGAACTACCAGTGGACGTTCCAGTGGACATGGAGACGAACATGGACATCAAGTGGAAGTTTCACTGCAAAAACCCAAGAAAAAAACACTGAAAGTTCTGAAATGTAACAAAACTATATATCACATGAACTTCTAATCAAACCTCCAGTGGACATCGAGAGGAACTTAGACCACAATTGTAAGTTTCACTGCAAAAAAAGATGGTGAAAATCACAACTGGAAAGGCCAAAATGCAACAAAACTATATATTACTTCCAGTAAAAAGAAAACATCAAACATTAGAAAACATTGTTCGATAGATTTATAACACAACTAAGAAAAAAATACTTCAAATAAACATGCCTGTAATACCATTATAGCTATCTATTATAAGGAGAACGTTGACAAAAAACATCAAACAATGTCTCGCCCTGCCCGAAACTCAAACAAAAAAGCGCCAAAGAGCCATCACACGCCATCCTACAGAACGACCGGGGACGTCGACCTCGACTGTGAACCACAAAAATAGTGTCGCGATGCCGAAATTTTTTCCCTACTTAATAACTCAGCACTCTAGGCCCGAACGGCCCAATCCCTGTCACGGAGCCCGAGAAATTTCATGCACGCCCCATTCGGCTCTGAGACAAAATTGTCGTCCATCGCCTCAACCAAACCTGATGGTGCCACGTGTAAAAAAACACGTATCAAGATCCCCCAATATTACAGAACCATCCTGTAAAATGAGGTACTAGAGATAATAAAAAGAAAGATAACTGTTGTGTTACTTGTAATTAAAGATAAAAATTATGTTTCAGGTTACATAAGCAGAAATATGTTTTTTATAAATAAATATATGAATAATAAATAAATTTACTCTAAAAGGAAAATATTGTAATTTATTGGTTTGTTACAATCTCCTCACCTTAAAAAATTCCATCCTCGCAATTTAAACATGATCTCAGTAATCAATGTACTGATATTTTAAAATTAACTATTATTGAAAAATCCACATCATGAATATAATTAATAACACATCTTTTAATAAGAGGGAAGGGAAAGTTCAATGGTCACATAAATAGTTTCTCTATTAGGAGAACATAGGTGGGAAATGGAAACATGGATATGGACAAAAATATAACAATCATGTTTTGATGGAGAGTGTTGGAGAACACGTTTAATATAAAGTTAATGGGAAAAAATCTTTAATCCACTATTATTAAATGATTATTGATATCATTAAAAAATATATTTATTATAGTGAATAAAATTGTTTCAAGACCATTATTCCTATTATTGAGAATTTAATTCACTCTATAAGAATATAAGTAAATATATATCTCTATTTCATAAACACACTCTTATTATTTGGTTGTTCGTTGATCTATTTCAACATCATTTATTAACACAGGTTTCCTCAAATGGTTATGTAATAAATTAACCTTTGAAACATCATATAAACACCAAATTAAACTATTTCATGCATGGACATGCTTTCCAATAGATTAATATCGTATACATTATAAGTAAGGTGTCAGAATTTCCAAATTTAACTTATCTACTAACATGAAGAGGTTTTTAATATTGACATACCAAAAATGTGAATATGGAAATAACATTAATTATAGTAAAATATTATTGAACAATGATTATTTTAATTCCTTAAATAGAATATAGATTATTATATATACTTCTTAAATCCAAAAATGTTATAAACTCCCTCAATGATAGCATAAAAAACATTGTTATTAATTTTTTGCATATTTTAAAGGTAGTTAGCACTTTCCTGATTTATATTTTCCAAACCAATCATTTCTTTATCCAAACAACATTTTCTTGACAGTAGAAACATACTAAGTGTTATCTTTTCCTAATATATGTTTTTTAAAAAATGTTTTAATTGATAAAAAATCACTTTTCATGGTACAATTCGACATGTGATCTCAAATACATAATGAAAAATTATTGTAGTACAATCCACATATATTTCATATTTCATATGATGAGAACATTATTAATGAAATACTTTTACAACATATTTATTATATAAAAAAATATAATTACATTAATCATTCCACATTAGTTGTATCAATAACATATGAATGACCTTAATACATCGTCTTCTTTAAAGGTATATTCCGTTGAGGCTTGGGGAATTTGTATGGATAGTTCTACATCTTGGTAGAGTTGTAACACTAAATAGTTGGGTTTCCTTCATCTATTTTCATTATTTTTCCTTGTTACCCTTTTTCTCCACACATATAACAAACTCTCAACCTTTCAAGGTTTTTCTAGGGTGATTCCTTCCAAAGTTATCACATGTGAGAAAATCCTTCTTTCTTTTCATCCCTTTATTTTTCATTTTATCAAGATTTATCTTCTTCTCTTACTTCCCTTTGAATCCATAGGACACAGATAAATGTATCCTTTTCCCAATATTACATAAAACAATTTCATCATATGAAGAAATGTTTTGAGACACTAGATCCCTTAGGAGACTTGTCCTATGAACTTTAGAGATATGATAAATATTTTATTCAATGTTGTGTATGAAATCTTTATAATACCTTTATAACCTAGTAAAGGTAGATTCATACTCTAAAAAACATTCCTCCACTTTTTTAAAAAAATATGGAACCTTTTCTCCACCTTATTTTTTCCTCAAGAGGGAAGTAATTATCAATGAATATCTCCATAAAAGTTATATATTCCATGAGTTCTATTTCATATTCCCCCCTAGTATTCTGGATCAAGGGCCATCATTGATCTATATCACCATTAAAATAATATACTAAAAGTGTATCATTTTCCATTTCACTACATCCTAATGTCATGAATATCTTCTCAAATGAATTAATCTATTTCTCAGCCTCCATTAGATCAGAAGTACGACTAAATGATGTGGGCCACATTCTCATAATGTGACAAAAAATTAGAGAATCTTGCTATATAAAACGTCATTCCATCTGGGAATGTTTATGTTTCATATCCTGATTATGATGTCCTCAAATTTCTATAATTTTCTTTCTTCTAATACCTATGGTATTGGTTACTTAAAAAGGGTAATATATAAATTTTTCTCAAGTAGTAATACCATTCTTCCTTAAATGATATATTTATCAAAAATAGCATATAATCGATTGAATCATAAAATTATGTAATAAAATTTATAATCTAAAAACTAGTAAAACATCATCATCAGCATCATATTAATTCAAGGAAGATAGGAATGAAAGGATCAAGGCGAAACCAAGCCCTAGGGAGGCCTGAAATAGTGATGTTCAAGGGAATCCCCTTGAAACAATTTATCAACCTTAAGTTTTAAGTAGTTTATGTTTATGTAGCTTGATACATTGGAAGCATGATCAATTAAATATGTGACGTGTTCCACCAAACATTTCACCTCTTTCCATGTGTGGGTTATGTGTATATTGTATTTGAGGAGAGCTCTTAAAGTAATCATAAAGTAAGATATCAACCCAGGGTTGGATCCTTCTCCAAGTAAAGAGTCATGTATGATCATGGAGTCAGTTTCCACTTGACTGAGGATGATTTTTTCTTAGTTTCAAAGGTTAAGCCTACTGAGAAATGCTTTGGCCTCTGCCTGGAGTGAATTTACACTGCCATAATGAGCCATAAATTCTATAACAACACTCCCCAAGGCATCATGAAAAAACCTCATCCTCACATTTCTCCCATGGTGCATGAAATATCACTATTAGATTGAAACCTATTCCTGGTGGATTCCAACAGATGCATTTTCCATGTGATCTGGTGATGGGAGGTTAATCCGATAAAGTTATAACTTACAACAATCTTATAGAAGGATCCTCCTTCTATTTACTAATAAGAGTGACCATACTGAATAGTAGGTTCCAGGTTCTTTGAATAATGGACACTTGTATAGAGATATACCCCTAATGTCTTTACTGATTTCTTGATTCCTATAAGCACTATCAGCCAACACTATAAATGATGGATCTTACCATCTTTTCCAATCCCATAACATTCTTCCCTCAGAACCATATATCCATGAATGTTGAATAAAAAAGGTCATGATTGGAGAAGGTGGTAAATACAATAAATAACCACCACACATCAGATACCATTTTCCTTTAAATAAGATGTCATCCGTTCTATACTCCCACTAATTTTTACAGCAGTGACATTTGGATTCTATACTACTAACAACATTTAATATTATCTTATATTGGTACTTCTGGATTATTTATCCTATAGATGATAATGTTTTATTTTTTTGGAATTTTGTTGCACCATACCATTCCATTCCATCTATCTCCATGATCCTGATATGTCGAAATCCATCAGAAGTACCTTATTGTGAATTTAACTATGTTGGGTGGAGTTAACACACAACTTTCTAGTTCCACATTAATGACAATGAGATAAAATATTTCTTGTCGGATCTTGTCCATAACGGAATTGATGAACATCGGAGACAGACTCTCCTCCGAAAAATAGATTTTTGGGGAAGGACACCCTATGAGTCTAATCATAGATCCTACCTAATATTTTTATAGATAATTATGTTATGTTCCCCTGATGTCCATCATGAGTGTTATTGAATGTCCGAGATAAGGGATTAAAGCATTGTCCTAGAGGTAGAGCCCTGAGCACTATGATCTTATGAATTACCGTTATATTTATAGGACATGATATTCCCCCAGAGCATGCATTCTTCTATAATTTCCCACATGATTTTCACATACAGGCATTGGATTTTGTAAGATAAACTCCTTATATTGATCCCTTCATCATGAATAGGCCTTTCCATCCTACCTAATGAGACCTAGTTCCTCTTAACTTTTGATATAAAATACCAGATGAAACTAGCCAAAATATTGACAATGGTCTTAATGAAATATTTTGGAACATTGGTGGAAGCCATATCATGAACTGGAATGGCTATTAGTACATTTTTTACCAAGAAAATATAACCCCCAAAGGACAAGAAATCGTTTTTCCAGTTAATAACTTGACCCATTATCTTTTCGACCACATTATCAAAGTATCATATGCACATTCTACCTAGGGATATGGGGTTTTAGAGGTATTCCATCATAAAGGTGACTCATTAAATATGCAATCTACCCCATTGGGCTGTATCCCAACTTGAATCACATTATTTGGATATATAGAGGTTACTCTGGGATTTATTGATTACATGGACACTCTAGAAACACTACTATTTAAGAGTAATGTTGATACTGTGAACCGACCTTAGTTTAGAATTAGTGAAGATGTTTATAAAATCGGATAACATAAAATGATAAATGGGAGGAATTTTATATTTTTTGTGTTAAGGAAGTATTTTTCCATCATATATGCCACTATTTAGAATGTGTTTGAATGTATCCATCATTCAAATGAAAATTCTCAAGGGGATTAGGTCACCTCTCCATAATTAGTGAGTCTCCTTGAAGAAGCCATGCGTTTTTCCCATGAAAGCTATATCCATACACATGGAGATAAAGAAAATTGAGATGATATAAGAGGCCAAGGAATAGAAAACCATTCTAGTTATCCTCATGTTGATGAATCCAAATTAAATTCAGTCATACATATAATTCAAATCCGACATGATTTCCATGTTTGATCCATGAGTCTTGGTTTTGTTGTCTCTCATCATTTATTATGATAGAGTTATAGCTCCATGGATTTTTCTCCCCTTCAAATTTTTTTTTGTTCACTGGAGATCCACTAGGGTAGGTGTTTGGATAGCCTCAACTTAATGATGCTCCCTCTAATCTTATAGAAAAGAGTATTAATTCTCACAAGTCTATAGTGAAGTAGGGATGAGGGATTCTTTATATTAGTTATGAACACAAGGGTAATATCATAGGAAACCTATAGGAGTGTTACTCCATGAATGAAGATTTATATATCTGTAACAATATCTCTCTATACCACCTCTAAAGATCCCTTCTAAAATGATCCATGTATGCTATTAGGTCCCGACACACTCTCAGGGATGAGGTTCATCGTGGACGTATGTGTGACGCCCTAACCATAGTTACCCAAAGTCTATGCATTATTACATAAAATTTTCATGATCACAAAAGATCATGTCTCAAATGACCTATTAGTTTAGTAGCCTTGGAATCACTAGATATATTCATAAGTCTTAAATTACATCATAATGTAAAAAAACTACAAAAGAATCTTGTCTTCATATCCCATCATACTATCCCTATATGTCATTCATAAAATAATGATTCAAATTCTGGGAAAAATAAAACATTGAAATGGGTGAGCTCAGATGCTCATTAAGGATAACAAAATAGCTGAAACTTTTATAAATAAGCATAAAAATTTAAGGCAATGTATAACTAAAACAAAAGAATTTTAAACTTGAACATCAGTATAATATGGAAAACAAATGAAGTAATTCCATTTACGTATTCAAATGGATATTCAACTAGTCAAATAATTACATGAAATATCAACAACCACTTTCATAATGATGGAATGAAAAATGCCAGACTATCACAACCACATAGTCAAGGCCTTGTTCCAAGACTACAAATATGATTTTGTCAAGGCCTTGTTTCAAGACACTAGTTTGTCTCATGAGACCTACCGATGCATCGAGGAGCTATAGTGGGCTCGACCCATCACTTAATAAGTCCAATACATTCCACATATGAAAATTTTTAAACATAATATAAACATTCATATTAAAACTAGCATACTAAATGTGAATACTTTCTCAATAAACCATGAATGGTATAAAAATAACACATCCACAATCAAACATATAAAAAAACCTTCAATACAATATGGATGTTTTGTATCATAATAAATCAACTTCAAATAATCTTCATATCCACAAAAGGATTTTGACATAAATGAAATCAAAACTATTTGAGAGAAATATCTTTTTTTAAATCATTGAAATGTCACACTTTTATAAAGGAAGTAATTTAAATGATATTTTTGAATCAAAGTGTCCCATACCACTTTGAAAGTTTTGAAAAGAAATATCATTTCAAATCATTCATTTACATATAAATAAATACATAAAATCTTTTTGAAAACATGGACATTAATTAAAAATATTTAGAAAGATAAATCATTAAAACATATAAAATTCTAATCTTGATAAAGAGTACATTTCACAAATTCTTAAAATATTCATTTTGAAATCATTTAAAAGTCACATAATTATAAAATAAAACATTTAATTTCAAAATATTCATATAATCTTGTAAGGGAAGATTTTATGATTTTATAATGGCGTAAAATAGCCGCACCCTCCGTATAAGTTAAAAAATGACATTCTTACCTTAATTCTTTCGAAAAGGTTAAAAAGGAACTTGTTTGGAAAACAACAGAATGATTCCTTTATAAACATCTTATAAAAATTCAAACAGTGGTATAAATGACTTTAAACCATATTCTGTAAAATATTAAGAATGTTTTGATATAAATTTTTAAGAAACATTGATGTGGATGATAAAGAGGTCCCAATAGTTAATTACGTATAAATAACCTCCGACAATGAAGAGATTGTGAAATAAAACCATAACTTGTACTTATACATTGTTGAGGGTAGTTTAACCTCCTGTATAATTGTTAAATAATTGTTATTAAATCATACAAGTGTCATATACATTAATTTGATATCGTATATGATCTTTTAACTTTGCTTTGTTAATAATATCATAGTATTATTGTCGTTTCTGGTGTTAACTTACCCATTTTATTTAATATGTTTTGTTACATAAGTCCTATTTATTATGGAGAGGATGTATCTTATTTATATACACACTGATATAAAGTATTTAAACATTTTTTTTCATCATAAAATGATAATTAGACTTGCATGCATACGATGGGGAATGAATCTCAATGTGTTTGTGGAGATGGTAGTCTGTACGTATGCACGAGCGACAATATCATTCTTTTGATATTAAAATAATATATTATTGGATAGTATATAATATATAATGAATCATTAATATGTTATATTTATTATTTACATCAATTACACATCATTATCATACCCATCCAAATAATAATGTTTTTAATAACAATTACACCACGACGTGGAGACAAGAAGTCGTATGTACCCACGTATGGTGAAATTTCATTCAAAGAATGGATAGAATACTGAATATGGTTATAGCGTATTTATTATAACATCAAAGTATATAGAATATTCTTGAGTTATTATTTTATAATTGAAATAACAAAGAAAGAAGAAGTTGAAGAAGAAAGGAACTTCAAAGCAGGTGGTGAATACATTACCTCTTCTTCGGGTTTTTCCTTTTTATTTAATCAAAATGGATCCATAGGTTGGCTTTCTGATCAAAATAAGGCCTCTAGGTTTATGTTAGAGAAGTTTGGAGGATATTTGGTTAGGTTTTGGCTGAGTAAAAAGGCTTTGAAGGTTTGAATTAGTGAAAAGGGGAGCACCCTTTTATAAGATGGGTGAGAGGAACCTTAGGAAAAGATTGAATTATTATTTTATAATAAATTCATATTAGGTTTATAATGGCTCCAAAGTGGATTATTTAAATTTTAAGAGGGAATATGTCGAAAAAACTCAACAAATTGGTTTTATACCGGTTTGGTTTCCTTTATTAACCTTATCTTTTAGTTTTAACTCTTAGTTAATTAGTTTGACATTTACCATGTCTCTTTGTATTTTTTTTATTATATAGTTAATATAATTACTATAAACTTCCAAAGGACCCCCAATTTGACCTTAATTGTACTCATATCATTATATAAGTCCTTTGGCCAAACAGTACATTTTTAGGAATAGAATATCAATTAATAATATAATATTGTTTTTAAAAAGTAGTTTATATCAATTTTGACACTATTTAATAATTGATTTTTGTTAAAGTAATAAAAACATTATTTATTAAAAATGAATTATTTTAAGAAATAATAAAATGTAATATTCACCAATAAATTTTTTTATGTCATCAATACTTTCAAATTATATTTATTTTAACATTTATAATACTAATTATTTGATTATTTAATTAGTAAAGAAAATACCGCATCATTATTATGTCATAAATAAATTTAATTATTAAATGTATAAAAATTATAAAGAAGATAACATTATGTAGGAAATACTTTAATATTTCTAATTATTATTTATAGTATGAAATATAACTTATATTACCCTATGTTAAATTTTTTTCTAAAAGATATATGCTTTTGTCATTTTTGTATTTACTTTAACTTAATTAATATAATGTGTCAGTATCACTTACCAGTCAATCCATGGGGTCCAAGAATCAACCCAATGATGACCATGGTTGGACATGTATCATCACATACGGTTAGGACATGTTTTAGGGCAGTCTATTATTATTATAATATTATTTTGTTACCCTTATTTACCGGATTTACCCTTTAACCATGGTAAATAAAATATTTACCAAAGTAATTATTCAAAATGAATAAAAATAAATGTTACCTATTTACACAATTTCAACCTCCTGATTCTAAATATATAATCCATTTCTCTAAATTCAAGACAAATAAGTGGAAGAAATTAATTTAAAATTAATTCTCGTTGTTAAAACAAATAGCGTGTTTTTAAAAGATAGTAACTATCAAAAGATTGGCACTTGCTTACGTCCAGTTTAAATGTGAAATTATGTCTAATTACAAAAATTGGATTAAATGGTAAAAATATAATCTAATTATACTCTAAAATCACTCAAATTCATAATTTATCACTATTAATTTTTTCGATTAAAAAAGTTATTTTTTATTAAAATTTAGTAACATTCACTATTCATCAAAATTTAAAGATATACGAAAAGTACCAAAAATTAACCCTAAGATAATTTTGATATTACGAATCCAAAAATGAAGTCCATTTTGAATGATAAAATTTATAAAATTTCAAAAGGTGGGTATTACTATTCATAATGGCTAGTTTGATTGGTTATGGTGTGTTAGAACTCGAAGTTGCGTACAACACACGCTACTGTATTATTCAAAGTGAATTTTACCGTGGAAGCTTGGGGTGTTACATTCTCACCTCCTTCAATAAATATCATCCTAGTAATTTTAAATTTTTTTTTCAAAAATAAAAGGTTGAAAATAGAAAATACCTTTTGGAAAACCAACATCGAAAATTAGGTTAATAAAATTTAGTCTTAATAAGAGGAAAAGAGAAATTAAAGGGTCACCACCAAATTATAATCTCTATTAGGAGAAAATTTGTGTAAATTAGAGACATATAATTGAAGGGAATACGTAAATATTTATAGGTAGTGATTGAGGTCATCAATCCCAAACAAGTGTAAAATTGAGGGCCTTAAATTCATAAATCTATGATGATTTAAAATACCATTGGTTCAACAAAACATAAGGTATTAGGATAACACATTTTTTGTTTTAGGATTCATTAAAAAATATAAGAATTGATTTATTCATAAAATAATAGAAGACGAAAAATATATTCTTGACAAGTAGAGTTCCATCCTTTAACTAATTTCTACCACAAACTCATCATTCACTCTAAATGACAATAGAACATAAAAAATATTATATTTATCCTATTCGTTTGGGGTTAAAAAATGAATTTATAATTCATCTACTAGACCTTTTTAAAAAAACTTCATTATTCAATCCAGAACATCATGTGGGCCAGTGGTAGGTGATACACACTTGTCACCCTTCGGTTTTGGGTTCAAGTCTTTCGGCCTTGCTGGTCATGACGGGTTGCCACCCGACCACCAGGTTGTCCTTTTATGGAAATAAAAAATAATCTCAAACTAGAGTTATCCAAAATACTTTTTTCCAAACTCACAGTCCAAAATTTGTAAGGAAGGAAAAAACAATGAAGATCCTTTTTCCACATAATAACATGTGAACACCTTCATCATGTATTCTTTTAAAACATTGCACATATTCAATTACCACAAATAATCATTTATTACATTCATGCTCTTTATACCATATAGAATACTGGATATACTCCTTAATCCAAAAATGTTGTAAACTCCAATAATGATGATATATAGAAATCATTAATAAGTTTCAAGGTATTCAAGAATATGAAATTTAATTTATTCAAATCAACCATCTCTTATTCCAAAATCACTACATTAGTACCAGAACCATATTATGGTTTATCTCATCGTATATTTTAAAAACAATTAACCTGATACCGAGTAACTTTTCTTGGTTCCACATGATCTCATGTCCTTAATGAAATACTGTTGTAGTACAATCATTATATACATCATAATTACTATAACCAGTACAACGTTGATACAACACTCAAATGACATAATTGTTTAATAACAACATAAGAACTCTAATCAGTCCTCCTCATCTGTGGTAGTATCATAACATTATTATTCTCCAATAGCATCATTTGGGTAATACTCTGATGATTTGAACACTAGTTTGCGTAGTGTCCCACCTCCTTGCAGATGAAGCATTGTACATTTGAAACCATTTTCTTACCCTTGGAGTCACGTACTTGGTGTCCTTTTTCTCCACACTTATAACAAACTCAAGTTCCCTTTAGGCAAGTTCTAGGGTGTTTCTTCCCACAATTATTACATAAGAGGAAATTCTTATTTTCCTTCCTCCCTTTATCCATATTTCTCTCTTCCATAATTTTCTTCTCTTGCTTCCCTTCAAAGCCATAGGACTCGTATAATTAATTACTTATCTTATTAACACATGATACTATTTCTTCATATGTTGAGAATAAATGGGATATTATTTCCCTTCTAAATGATGGATTAATACCATGAAATAAATGATCCTTCTTACTCCTTGGATCATACATATTGCTGGAGTTCACATTCCTTCTATTGGGTGCCATTTATATATAATGGCATACACTAGATTCGTTTATGAATCGAAATACATAATTCCAAACTTCTAAAAAAATTAACATAAATTGAACAGTTTATGGATATAATCCACAATCAAAAAAATGCTTCCATTGAGAAATTATAAAATAATAAACCCTTCATAATGGTTTGTAAGGAAAATTAGAATTATCCTAAGAATATCCTCCGGGAGTGTCACAACCAAGAGTGCAGTAAGGCGTGTTGTCGTGCGCCAGTTCACGTTCGAGTCTATCTCAAAGTGGAGTTTTTTGGTTTTACACCTAGGTACATCTCTTCCAGAGCCACCTCTACCTACTCCTATCCTAACATGGATTTGTTTCTCGGAAAACTCCCAAAATCACTACAATACCAAAATTCTAGGTAGTTATTTTATACAAATCCTCAATGTGTATCTTAGGGAAATGTTCTCTAATAGGAGTTTATCTAAATCTAGCTTCTAAGGTTTGTACTAAACTTCATCTGATACCAACTATAATGCCCCGACCCTAGATACCCAGAGTCAGTGCATTATTACAAAACATTGGCATGATAAAAAAAGATTAAGTCTTGAAAGATCAATTAGTTTAGAATCCTTGGAATCACTATATATATTCATAAATCATGCATTACATCATAAAATGAAAAAAACTAAAACAAAATCTTTTCTTCATATCCCCTCAAACTATCCCTGAAGGTAATTCATAAAATACTTCTTCACATCCTGGATAAAATAAAACATTGAAAGGGGTGAGCTCAGATGCTCAGTAAGGATAAAAATATAGCGGAAACTTTCCAAAATAAGCACAAACATTTAAGTCAATGTATAACTAAAACTAAATCATTTTAAATGTGAACTTCAACATCATAAATAAAAAGTAAAATGAAGTAATTCCATTTACATATTAATGTGGATATTATAATAGTCAAATAATCACATGTAATATAAAAAACCACTTTAATAATGATGGAATTCTTAATTCCAGGCTATCATAACCACATAGTCAAGGCCTTGTGCCAAGACTACAAATAAGGTTTTTTCAAGTCTTTGTTACAAGACACTAGTTTGTTTCATTAGACCAACCGATGCATCGAGGAGCTATAGAGGGCTCCACCCATCACATACTATGTCCAATTCATTCCTAATATTAATAGGTTTAAACTTAACATAAACATTCGTATTGAAATTAGCATACGAAATGTCAATACATTCTACATAAACCATTAATGGTATAAAAATAACACATCCACAGTCAAACATATCAGAAAACCATCAATACAATATGGATGTTTTGTATCAAAATAAATCAACTTCAAATATGCATAAAATCCACCAAAGGATTTTGACATAGATGAAATCAAAACTATTTGAGAGAAATATCTCTTTTTTTTAAATCATTGAAAAGTCACATGTTTACAAAAAAAGTAATTTAAAAGAGATTTTTGAATCAATGAGTCCCATACCACTTTGAAACTTTTTAAAAGAAATATCATTTCAAAACATTCATGTCCACATAAATAAATCCTTAAAATCATTTTGAAAACATGGACATTAATTAAAAATATTTAGAATGATAATTCATGAAAATATTTAAAATTCTAATCTTGATAAAGAGTACCTTTCACAAATTCTTAAAATATTAATTTTGAAATCATTTAAAAGTCACATAATTATAAAATAAAACATTTAATTTCAAAATATTCTTATAATCTTGTATCAGAAGCTTCGATGATTTTATAACGGTAGAAAATAGCTGCACCCACCATATAAGTTAAAAAAATGACATTCATACATTAATTCTGTCGAAAAGGTTAAAAAGGACCTTGTTTGGAAAATGACAGAAATATTCCATTATAAAAATATTATAAAAAGTCAAACAATGGTATAAATTTCTTTAACCCATATTCTTTAAAATAGTAAGAATGTTTTTAAATACATTTTTAAGAAACATGGATGTGTATGATAAAGAGGTCCTAGTAGATAATTATGTATAAACAACCATGGATAATAAAGAGATTGTGAAATAAACCCCTAAATTGTATTTTTCCTAGGTTCTAGGTAGGTTAACCTCCTGTATAATGGTGAAGTAATTGTTATTAAATTATATAAGATTCATATACATTAATCTGATATCATATATGATCTTTTAACATTGCTTTGTTAATTATATCATAATATTATCGTCGTTTCGGGTGTTAACTTACTCATTTTCTTTTATATGTTTTGTTACATAAGTTGTGTTTGTTAGGAATAGGTTGTATATTATTCATATACAGAATGAAATCAAGTCTTTAACTTTACTTTTAATCATAAAATGAGAATTAGACTTGCATTGATACGATGGGGAAAGAATCTCATCTCGTTCGTGGAGACGGTAGTCTGTACGTACGCATGAGAAACTATATCCTTCTTTTGATATCAAAATAATATATAATTTGATGTTATATCATATATACAGAATAAGTATCATGTTATATTTATTATTTACATAAATTAAACATCATTATCATACCCATCCAAATAATAATGTTTTGAAAAACAATTACACCCCGTCGTGGAGAGGGTAAACCGTACGTTCACATGTATGGTGACATGTCATTCGATGGAAGGATATAATACTGAATATGGTTGTACCATATTTATAATAACATCAATGTATATAGAATATACTTGAGTTATTATTTTATAATTGAAATAACAATGAAAGAAGAAGTTTAAGAAGAAAATAACTTGAAAGAGGGTGGTGAAAATATTACCTCTTATTCGGGTTTTTCCTTTTGATTTGATCAAAAGGACTCCTTAGGATGGATTTATGATAACAATAAGTCCACTAGGTTGAATTTATGGATGTTGGGAGGATATTTGGGCAGGGTTTGGCTGAGCCAAAAGGCTTTGAAGGTGTGAATTAGTGAGAAGGGGGAGTGCCCTTTTATAAGAGTGGTGAGGGGCACCCAAGGAAAAGCTAGAAATATATTTTTATAATAAATATTTATTCTGTTTATAGTGGATCCAAAGTGGATTATTTAAATTTTAATGTGGGGATATGTTGAAAACAACACAACCAATAAGTTTTAGACAGTTATGTGTCACTTTATTAACCTTATCTTTTAGTTGTAACTCTTAGTTAATTAGTATGACATTTACCATGTCTCTTTGTATTTTTATATTATATCGTTAATAAACATACTATAAACTTCCAAGAGACCCCAAGTGGTTCATTAATGATACACATATCATTATATAAGTACGTCGACTGAACCTTATATTTTTAGTAATATAATATAAATTAATAATATAATATTTATTTTAAAAACTCCATTATGTCAATTTTGACACTATTTAATAATTGGTTTTTTGTTAAACTTTAAAAAACATTATTAATTAGAAAAAATTAAATTTAAGAAATACTATCATTTAATATTAACCAATATTTTTTTAGAAGTCATCAAAACTATCAAATTATATTAATTTTAACATTTATAATAAACATTATTTGATTCATTCATTAATATGGAAAATACTACATCATTATTGTGTTATAAGTAAATTTAATTATTAAATATCTAAAAATTATAAATAAAATACCATTATTTAGGAAATAGTTTTATCTTTGTAATGAATATTTGTAGTTGAAAATATAACATATATAACCCTATGTAAAAATTGTTTTTCTAAAAGATATATGCTTATGTCATTTTTGTATTTACTTTAACTTAATTAATATAAAGTGTCATTATCACATACAAGTGGATCCATGGGGTCCCAAAATAGACCCAAAGATGAAAATGGTAAGACATGTATCAAAAACTAGTGTTAGGACATGTTTAAGGGTAATTTATTATTATTATAATATTATTTTTACGCTTATTTACTGAATTTACCCTTTAACCATGGTAAATAAAATATTTACCGAAGTAATTATTCAAAATGTCTAAAAATAAAAGTTACCTATTTACACAATTTGGACCTCATGATTCTAAATATGGAATAAATTTTTCTAAATTCAAAACACAAAAGTGGAAAAAATTAATTTAAAATTAATTCCCGTTGTTAAAACAAAAACATGTTTTTAAAAGATAATAACTATCAAAAGACTGGCACTTAATTATTTCTAGTTTATATGTGAAATTATGAACAATGACCAAAATTGGATTAAATGGTAAAAATGTCCTATAATTATACTCTAAAATCACTCAAATTCATAATTTATCACAATTAATTATTTCTATTAAAAATGTTGTTTTTAATTTAAATTTTGTAATTTTTACTATTCATAAAAATATGAAAGTTATCTGAAAAGTACCAAAAATTAACCCTAAGATAATTTAGAAATTTAAAATCCCAAATTTTATGTCCATTTTGAAAGATAAAATTTATAAAATTTCAAAATGTGGGTATTACTATTCATAATGGCTAGTTTGATTGGTTATGGTGTGTTAGAACTCGAAGTTACGTACAACACATGATACTGTATTATTCAAAGTGAAGCGTACCATGGAAGCTTGGGGTGTTACATTATTTATTTCTTCTACTTCATAAATTTATTTAAGTGATTGATTGTCTTATGTAGAAACTCGTTTTGGAATCCCTCCACATAGCTCTGTATTCCATCCCGAGTATCCATTAGGTATAATCGTGTTCATATCTACAAAGATATATTTGAAGAACACGTTATCCATACCCCCAACCACATCTCTACCATCTGGGTAAGTACCATATTATAGTATTATATTGGGTTTCATTGGATTTATCTTATCCTTTATTCATTCATAGAAATATGGAGTGCTCTTGTCACCCTCATGTAACAATTGTATCCTCGATCTCTCGCATTCCATAAATTCCTATTTGAGAATAATTTTTCCAAGATATTATTCTTTTCATAGAGGTCACCAAATACCATATCATTCTATACATCAACTATGATGGATTATTGATGGTCAATATCCTATTTTAGAGCACCTATGTTCTAGTTCATGGGATGGAGGTCCTTTTCCCAAGCTGGAAGCCCCTGTTTAAGCCACCTAAACTTGTTATTTATAGTGACACATGTGTGACCCTGTGTCATCTCTCCCCAAATATCCCTTACCAACAAATTATAACCATGAATTGATATCCACTAATCATAGTACCTATATATTTCATGAGTTTCCTTAATGGGGTACACAGAGTCCATAAACGAAGAGTGATGTGAAATACTGCGGACCAAGAATTTTACATTAAATTAGGAAACATAGGGATGGAATGAATGTTGGATAGGTAGTGATCAAGAAAAATCTGGCATCATCTACACCCTCTTTGGTTCTTTCTCCATGTAAAGAGATCACTAGAATAACCCATGTTCAATATCCCTTTTCTCACAATGAATTTAAACTAGTACAATCTAGCCTTATAATGGAAATATCCTCTTCCTTTCTTCTATACTGGTTCTTTTATAACATTGAAATCTCCACCTATGATATGTGGTGATTACCTTCGGTAAAACACACTATGATCATACCATATTACATCCTTTTTTTGAGTTTCATAGTTACCATACACAAAGGACACAAAGGGGGTTCTCATACCATTATTATATTTCATTGTAATATATTGATCTCCCACCTGATCTAGATCCATCAAGATATCCTTGTTCCAAAAGATCCATATATTTTGGTTGATTTGGTCTTGATTCACAGACACAGACACATGTATATGTATTTTTATGATTGAAGTCAAATAATTTAGTACCATTTTTCTTATGTCCAATAATGGTGACAATGTAGTACTTGTTCTTTTTGATCTTCGAATCTATGAACTCAGTTCTAACTGGTGCACCTAGGCCTCATGTGTTCCAAATATGTATGGTTATCATTGATTAGATTATGTCACAACATTGACCCTAGGAAATGTGGTCTCTTTCATGTGTATGGAATAGCACTCCCGAATCTATTTTGATATCGATATCATTGTTTCATAGATCCTCGAAACATGTGTTCTAGTTTTATGAATCACTATTTCCAGGCATTTTACATTGGATTTATTCATCGAACCAGAAACTTATAATATTCCATTATCTAAAGGGATCCTGATTTCCAAAGGTATTCATTCATTTATATTTTGCTGCAATTTGTTTTTTCCATTTTCATATTCCGGTTGATGGGAATCTGGTGCCCAATCATACAACCACAAAAACAAAAAAGGTTCAGACATAACTTAATGATATTTAAGAATGTGCACTGGATGAGAGGATGGGAGTTTGGACTCATCACACCCTTTTGGGGGGAATTATTCTCTACTCCATGACACTCTTTGTAAATTTAATATATTTTCATGAACCCCTCTTTATTAAACAAGTGTATCATAAGTATCCCTTGGAATTTACAATCAATTATTAACATGTGTAAAATTTAGAATTATCAGTATGCATTCAAGGAAATTCATTTAATGGAAATATCCATATGTATTCGAGGTTTTACATCAATGGTGTCCTCTAATATACTTCATAGAGATTATTTTAATCATCTTTGTGATGATCATGGGTTTTAAGCCTCTCAGTGGGACACTCTAGAATTTTTATTATAATCGAGGGAGACGAAGGTTTGGTTTGACTTTGGGATCATGTCCAAAAGATAGTAAACCAATCTATCAATGTGAAAGGAATTAGAACCCTCATAGTTCGGTGCCACTGAATAGGACTCATCATACCTTTTAAGGTCATGTGATAAGGTACTCTAAGCGGAACATGTTTAGTCAAAACTTATTGTGGGACTTATGTTGAAGTAGCCCATGGAACTTGTAAAGGATATGGGTTTCCATGTAGGATTAGACCCTATTGGGAATATGGAAAAAGGAGAACAGGTTTGATTTAATGTGTTGGGTTTGAACCTCAATGAGGCTTTCTACGTATCCCATATAGATGGGAATCAAAGCCCACATAGTTCAAGAAGTATCATAGGAGAGTACGGTCCATTGAGATAAATCAGTTTGGGATTACATTCTGAAAAGGATTACTTGATGACTTAGGGGGTTTAATTTGGGGCTTATCCCTAAAGAGAACGCCCAGGTTAAGGGAATTAGGATTGTATTCTTGATGAGGATATCCAAGGAGCTCAAGCCTTGAGATGGCTTCCTACGTATCCTAGTAATTGTGGGAATCAGAGTTCTCGTAGTTCCTTCCAATGAGTGTTTGTGCACATCATGTAACCATCACGTATCTCTAATCCCACGTGAGTCATGCTCAGTGTGAGAAACAAGAGTATATGAAAGAGTCAACAATGACACTTCACAATTTTCCTCCTCCACTGATGGAGGAGGGAACGTCAGCAATAGAATAGGGTGAGGCGACAAGCCTTCCCTCTGTTCTATTTTCATTGTACAAGGGTCCAATGTAAGGAGGAAAGGATGGCCATGGGGGGCTTATACCAGGATGGATGCCCTTAAATTGATCTTGGATGGGGAGGGAGACTTCTCCGATGCATGAACATAGATGTAAGTGTTCTCTATACCTTCCCCTACTAGAGACCTAAGGTTCTGGGTCATCTCTTTATGAAGGGAGTGGTCAGGACCCTACCCTCCTTCAAACTGGGAATATCCCAAAACTATTACAGGGAGAAAGGTCGATGTGACAGTGGATATACAAACGCACAGATACTCTATTCATCCTAACCCCATTGTGAAAAAAATGTGGGAAACCTCTGACTGTGGAAATACAAACCCAAATAAGAGACATTCTGAGGTGACTTTCCCAATGGTTTGATAATCCATGTGGTTTTGGGGGAGGTCTCAATAGAATCCCTTTCAGACAAGGGATCCAATGAAGAAGAATCCTTGTCATGAATTTCATTGAGGAAGGCTTGATGGGTTCATAAACTGAAGAGAGTGAATAAATTATGTGAATCCAAGAGGGATACCCAAGTAGGGAAGGGTGTGCATGTATGGGCATGCAAGTACACTTGGGCGACCTGATGTTCACTTAAGCGATGAACAACATGTATGTTAATACTTGTGTGAGACCTTGCACAAGACTTCAAGAGTATTCATAGGTGATCCAAGATGTCGAGCAATCAATTTCCTATGAGAGGAATGTGCAGAGTGCAAGTATTTCTGATTTGGGTAGGATAGGCACTTTAGGAGCGCATGTGTTTTGGTTTTCAAACACTAAAAGGACTTATGTCCAATGGTCCTCCCTTAAATCCTCCGCTCAAGGAGTTTAAAAACTACCTTGAATGTTTCAGAAGACTGGGGTGAAGTACTAGGGTGATGAGAGAAACAATTGGGAATCAGTGAAATTTTTTTGTGCAAATAATGGCCCCAAGGGTCTATTTATTGGAAAAAAGTGACCTTGGGAGAAATGAGCTTTGGCAGCCAAGTGACTTTTGCAAAAAATTGAGGTGCGCAAGTATATTGCAGGACATATGTGGGAACCCAAGTAGGCCATGTACGGCCTGTGTTTTGGCTTGACTAAGGCGATTAAAAATTCATTCCTTTTCAAATATATATTTTCATCATGTATTTTCTAATTTTATTTCTACTGGTATTACCTTTATCATTTTTTAGACTCTTTGAAGGAATGAAGTGTCAACAAAGCCCCCCCTCAGAATTGTATATGAAATGAAATGAGGATCCTATATTGAGGTAAACTAATCAAGGAGAAACACAAGGGCACTAGGGTGCACAAGAATTGGTGCTCAAGTAGACTTGTTCAAACAAGTTTGAAATGAGTATGACTTCTGGAATGCCAGGTGACATCTGTCCCTTAGATATAACGACCTCACTCTCATGAAAAAGTCTCTAAACTTCCAAATTCTCTGCTCTCGGTGGGCAATTCTTCTCCTATTCCGAAGCGTCTATTTCAATGCGCTTATTCTATACATTTTTTAGTTGTGCTCTATATGTGGGGAACCATACTTTCATGCTAACTTATACATGTGTGCCAAGTTTAAAAATTCGTGCCTTAATGCCTTTTCATTTTTTTGTATAACATAAAGAATTAACTTACTTTTAAAAGATGATCTCTATCTTTTTTTCAATTTCAATGGATCCCAAAATAATTAGAACTACTGATCAACTCTCCAGCAAGAGGATTGATGACATGATGAATTTAGTTGGTCATGATTACTTTTATTTTGGTGAATCCACCCTTCGAGAATTAGCAAAATATTTGATGAAGTATCATTTCAACTTTCCTCGGAGCACCTATCTACCATTGTATAGATATGACCATTTGTAGGATGCTAACATTCTAGATCCAAAGAAATATGTCCCATATTGTTGGTTTCAGGATTATACCAACTTCTCATCGTCCAATGTTTCTATTGGGGGCTCATCTGCTAATGCTTGTACATTAGAGAAAGCCCATATTATGCATCGTAGCCCGTGTTCTCCAGATTTGAAGGCACACACACACGAGCTGCTGGAACGCGTCTATTCATTCATCTTTTAAGATTCTCATATAGATCAGGCTAATGTCTAGAAGAAAAGATGGGATTTCCACCCAAGAGGAAGTGTAAAGCATTCATGTATGTGGGCATATGGGGTGCGAAAGACATGTGCAAAATTTTTAGTCGATTTGAGAATCGTCGGGATTTATTAATCTGTTTGGGTTGGGAAATCCTGTGTGTAAATGAATGATTATTTTGTTCCATATATATTATGTCAGTGGATTCTAGAGACCAATTCCTTCCATTTAACTCATAGAGAAGTAGGTATCAGCTTGTGGGACATTTAATCGATTTTGGGTGCTCCAATCCTTGGAGACATGTATGATGAGTTTATTCCTTCCAAGGTAACATGGAATGAACCAGAGAGTACACCATTTTTGGTTCGTGAGTTGATGAAAATATTTACCAAACTCAAGAATCAAATCACCTCTAAAACTTTCACCATGATGGATATTCATCAGGCAGAATGGATGGAATAATTTTTGATAATGAAGAAATAAAAGGAGCCCACTTACACCCATCCAACTAGATGTCCAATGGCAGAGATGAGAGGCACTCCTGACACATTTTGGACAAAATTGGAGAAGTGATAATTTGAAATATGCGGATATGATATCAACCCAAAAATTCCTTCAAGGACACGTCTAGAAGGTTTCTTAACCATGTGGCTCATTTTGTATTTATTACCAGTTCGAGACTCCAAAGGAGGTGTAAGGACAGGATCAATTGTTATTGTAGCTAATCTTGAGGAGAAAAGGATTGTAGGGTTGGATACTCTTTTTTTGGCCAATATTCATAGGATTTTTATCCATATTTAAAAAGGGAAATATTATTTTTTGAGTATTAGGACTATTCCAAATGTTTTGGGGATGGATTGCTAGTCAATTTAGAAGTTATGTTATACCAATTAGAGTACATGTTTTTGGAAGTTATTTCTGACCGTCTGTTCTAGACTTTTCTAGTATTTCACCTTTTTATTTGAATGATTATGACTATAAGGCCAGATTGAGCATGCATAAAGAATTCCATTTCATTCCTTATAGGAATTGTCCTACGAGGCGATTTTTTGTTGATGGTGCTGCCAGTTTGAAACAGAGGTCATATATGCTAGCTAGCAAAGATGGCATGTTAGCCACCACAATTGACAGAGAAATCATATGTGAGGCCTATGCTTCTTATATATTTGTGTGTCAATTAAAATTTCTACAACTGATTTCTGTATCCCCTCATGTGCATGTCACATTAAAGAAACTCCGAATGGTTTCCTGACAACTATGGTTTTTAATATCTGCATAGAATACCGGGGAAGTATTTAATTTACCCATTGCTAATGGAGTAAGCATATTGACCCTCTAGTATGCTGAAAACTGGGTTTCATCTTACCCTGAAGGGGTATTAAATCATGTCACCCCTCGAGTGGGGATATATAGAAATATCTGGAAGGATCCCCGTCGCTTGGAAGATAATTCTTCATCATCCAGGGCCGACTTGCAAGAATCAGATAGTGGCGGTGATGATGCTCCAAATTCACCAAAGAGACCTTGCGCCAGATATAATCCTCCTACTAGGACAAAAATATCAACTCCATCAATCCTTACTAAAGTCATTTCATGGAGATCTATTCGTCATCATTCTGATGAGTGGTGAGGTCCATTTTCTAATCCTTCATCCGTGACTATGTGTATAGGGAAGAAACTCAAGTCCAAGGTTGTAGGGTCATACTCACAACCGTCAGACATACGTTCAAAATATATATGACATGAGGATGTTCGAACATGGATGATTCTATACTATGAGTCTAAGACCATGTGGATGGATTTGTGTGAAGGACTTCATATTCCGGGAGTAGGGGATTTTCATGCTTCTTCAGACATTCTTTTTAAGGATAAGCCCAATGAGGCAAGGACCTACATTCAAGAGATGTAAATTCTCATATATTCCACTAATGACATAATTCCTACTACAAAGAGGGTGAGTTAAATGATAGATCACGGTACCACTGATGGGATTAATCCTTCATTAGATGAATAGTGGCGTGACTTTATAGATCCTGAGGATATAAGTTCCCTTTTATTTGTGTCTTCCTCCATTTTTCAAATTGAATACTAATAAAAAAATTGTTACATAGGAGAAATATTGTATTAACATACAATTGGTTAAATAAAACTAAAATTCAATCACCAAAATATAGCCCTAGACAAACTACTCTTGGAGCTACCGGATCACCCCATCAATCGGGAGAAATATCTTCAGGACAATAAGCAATGAAAGAGGAAATAGAAAGTTTAATAGGATCTCCAATACCTATATTTATTGATGAATATTGAATCCCTCATAAAAATACAAAGAAGAAAAGGTACTGAAGAAAGAAGACCATGGTTAAGTGCTTTCTTAGTAGTGGTAAGTCTCCCTAATAATCATTAATTTTAGTCTTTATTTATGAAAATGTGTTTAAAATTTTTAAGATTAAAGGGGCTTAATTTGATTCTTCTTTGAAATAAATAACTAATTATATTCAAGGAACTGTGGAAGGTGTTAATGAGAAAACAAAAATTCATGCAAATCCAGTGGTTCTTGAAATGGAATTTAAGACAAAGGAATCAAAATTTGTTCCCAATGTTGTTTCAATTCCTACTATTAGAGGAGTGGAAGGTTCTAGTAAATCAATAATATTTCATAAAGAATAAAATTCAACAATAACCGACTTCCATTATATGATACATTTAGGTTCATCACATGAACCTGAACATCATTCAACAACTGATGATGACCCCACAATTATTGCTGAAGAAGCTACTTGGGGTCACATGTTGCTGGAGGAAGGTTGTGAAGCGAACACGCTATGTGTTCCCGTAGGTGAGACTAACCTAGGATCTAAGATATCATTGGATGAAATGATTATCCTTGTCATGTATTTTGAATAACTATTAAAACATGTTAAAATATCAAATGATTTAGATGATATTGGAGTTCCTTGTATAGAATCAACTGGATGTGAGTTCTCATTATTCGTCCTATTAATCTTCTTATGATTATCCTATTAACCATGGTTGATTTGACATAATTAGTACCATTTAATGAAACTTCTAGTGCAACGGTACCTGAGAAATAAAATAAAATTTCAGAGATAGATAACATTGGGGATGATTATTCTCAAGATGTGGACCAACATTTAGGTAAGAGATACTGATATATTGATTACATTCTCTTTTATTATCTCTTGAATATAACCATGATTCCTGATTTACCATACTGGTATATCAACATCAATGGCTAGTTCTGGAGGTGAAGCATCTGCATCTACCCAAACAACATTTGAAGGTGGAGCAACCATTTTCCAAGAAGGAACAGATCATGGAACTTCGTTAAGTGCATTAGAACCATAATATATCCCTCCTTATGATAGTGATTTTGAATCAGACCCAGAACTACAGAAGGCTCTCCATCTTGTTCATTGCAAAGCATGGAAAAATAACTGGAAGATAATATCTGAGATACCCCTTAAGGAACTACCATCAAGTATTCCACGACATTAGTCTCTTTTTATCACTCTTTGATTTTTCAGTTTTCAATACCATGAAATTCATACTACAGTGAAAGAGATTATCTGGAGGAGGGAGCAAGAGAAAAATCATCAACAATACTTGATAAAATCCAAATTGCTTATCAATATTGATTACTTACAAGAAGATATGTCCAAAGCTAAGACTAATCATAATGTAAAGTTGAAGGTACTAAAGCAGAAAATTCAAGAAAAGACTACTCAGAAACAGTGCCTTGAACAATATTTAGATATCATTGCAGGGGTGCTTGACTAACTACATAGTTCCGTAGGAGAAGTCCAGAAGGAAGGTGCAAAAGCCATCGTAGATGCTAGAGAATAACTTCATCATGCTAAACATAGAAAAGTTGGTCAAATAGACAAACTCCAACAACTAGTTTATGTGGATCATGAAGCTATTAAACAAATGAGGAAATATGTAGATAACATTTTTTAATTTTTGAGGGAGAGTTTCAAATTTGTGGATGCTCCTCTGTAAAAATTTTCATAATTGAAAACTTTTTTTATTTAATCATTTATGTTTTCAGTTTAGTTAATTGATTTTGTTTTACCTAGGCCATTAGGCCCAATAAGCACTATATGATTTTTTCCCCTAGGGTTAGATGAGCAACCCCACAAACTTTATATTTCTTGACTTTTTATTTCCCACTATTATCTAAAGAATACAAAAAGCATGTTTAGTGATTTGTGACTCAACTTTTGTTTAGAGTGCCATTTGCGGGTTCTCAATCTAATGAGTACCAAGTATTTTTTTTGTTTGTTACATTAGAGTCCTACGTGTTGAAATATAATGGGATAATATTTAGGGTCAAATAGCTTTGACCATAATCTTTGTATTATATCCAAAAAAACATTTTGGCTAAGAATTGATTTAATATTCATTAAATATTTCCCAGGGGAATCTTGATACATGATTTTTATGATCACCAAATTTAAAACTTGTATCAACATAAGGGGCGTCTTTTCAATGAACAATATTACCATTATTTGAAAAACCTATTGTGGGGGTTGTATTATGCAGGGCCAACTGGGGTATATGCTATAGAACCAAATACTGGCATCTTTTGACTAACAGACTTGTTATGTGTACAACATATGCAAGGCCACCAAAGGGAATGTGCTGCATAGTCAAGAGAAAGAGTTCATTGATGTTTAAAATTTTTCATTTGATAAATAGGGGAAAATAATATTTTGGTGACTCAAGGCCACAGTAGGTGGTTTTCCCAAGGAAAAAAAATTTAATAATGAAAAGGGATATTTTAGACCAACATATGTGATGAAAAGGTAAACCATTTATATACATATTTAGTGTATGAGGAATGGTTATAATTTATATGAAAGGGGAATTTATGATATCATATTGTGCAGTTTTAAGTCTTATAGGGAGGACGTTGGTACTGTACAGCTTTATGTCTTCCAATGATGACGTTTGTACTATGCAGTTTTATGTCATTTAGTGAGGAAGTCGGTATTGTGCAGTTTTAAGTCATGCGGTTAGGATGTTTGTACTGTGGAGTTTCAAGACTTTCAGTGAGGATGTTGTTACTCCGTAGTTTTAATTCTTGCAGTAAGGATGTTGGTACTATTCAGTTTTAATTCATGCAGTGAGGATGTTGGGTGGCCTTAATTTAAGGTCTTTAGCTATGACCTTAGGTATGAGAAATATCTCCTAATTTATTGATAACTTTTTTTGGAAACATACTATCAAATCATGGTATAGAAGGGAAAATTGTATTCTCTAATTTGGGAATTTCTAGAACAGAAGAATGATATGGGAAAAAGGGCTAAAAGAATTAGAGGAAGTGTTTTCCTAGAACAAAGTTACCATTACATGAAAACCCCATTACGGAGGTTGTATTATGCAAGGCCAGCTGAGGTATATACTGCATAGCCAAATAGTTGCATATTTTGACTGACATGCTTATTATGTAGGAAATTTATGCAAGGCCACCTAAGTGCACGTGCTACATAATCAGGAAAAATATATCTTAGAATTTTGAATTTCTATTACTAAAAGTCGAATAATGTTTCTGGAGATTCAGATTTTCCAAAGAATAGAGTTTGGTTAATGGTGAAATGTACCTAAATATGGAAAGGTTATTTGCAACCAAGATTTCTAAAGAATCGAAGGAATAAGACTTTTACAAATGTCTGACCCAAATGTAAGAGATATTTTGTCTGTAGTTTTAGGTGAAACAACTCAGAACAGAAATGGAAACAATATATAATATGTGGCAATCTGATTTCAATGTTATTTCATAGTGCATCAAACACGTGGTGAGGTAAATGTGTAAACCATGGTCTTGAAGATTTTATTATTGTGAGAATGGTAATGGGATAAGTATGCCTTAATGACAGTTTTAAAATACAGATTCTTGTATATTGTCATCAATGATTAAAGGGGAAATGATACAATAAACTAGAATGAAGTATCCATTACTTGACAAACCCATTATGGGGGCTATATTATGTAGATCTAACTAGGGAATATGATACATATCCAAATAGTGGCATCTTTTGAGTGGCAGGCCTGTTATGTGGACAACTTATGCAAGGCCGTATAAGGGAACATGTTGCATAGTCAGCCAAAATAGCTCTCAGGTATTAGAAACATGTTACTAAAAACCATAAAAAAGATTATTAAGATTTGAAAATATTCAAGATTAAGAGTATGAAATATGGAAAGGGTTTATGTTCAATTAATATGAGAAATATTTGAACCAGTATTGGTCGTGAGTTTGACATCCTTTACATAGATCCGACTCATATGTAAAATAGAGAATTTCTTTGTTTCCACTAAATTAATATTATGATGTGCGGTTTTAAGTCATGTAGTTAGGATGTTATAAGATGCAGTTTTAAGTCATATAGTGAGGAAAATATACTATGAAGTTTTAAGTCATGTAGTGAGGACATTTTCACCATCATAGGGAATTGAAACACTATACTTATATAAAGAATCCTTTTACCCAATTCCTAAGCTCACTTGAGCTATGATCTGTGTGATAAACAAAGATTAGTATGGGTCTCTTCTATAATAAAATGGTGACAGGTGAAGAATGGGGGTTTTTGTTTTCCATACAGTTTAACATCATGTGGTAAGGAAGACAATGGACCGATGTGAAAAGAAAGACATATTGTAACTGGATTAAGGGATAAAACCCAAGTGTCACTGCAGAGACCCGTATCTTGACGTACATTGACATTACATTACATTTGCGGAATACTTAGTACATACACACAAGGATCGTAATAGTTTAGTGTCTTTTGAAACTCGGAACGTAATCTTCTAATCGTGGTGAAAGATCTTCAACATATCCTATAAAGATCTTCCCTTTTTTTTAACTTAAAACCTTTCTTTATATCCTGGGGAAAAGAAAACATACAAGGGTGAGCTCAAATGCTCAGTAAGGGTAAACAAAAGAAATATCAATCACATCGTATTCATAAGAACATAACATTTTGGAAATCTTAACCTGCAAAAGAGAGCATAATTTCATAACATTGGATAAATCATGGCAGTGAAATGTAATCACAATAATCATAACTTAAAACATAAAACATTGTGGCATTCACACATAATCATAGAGAATCATTTCTTGTTAGTCAAGACTCATTGCCAAGACTATCTTAGTGGACAAAGTCCCATTCTGAATCGAGTAACCATCGTTTCAGTCCTGTTTCACTGAACCGGTATAACCTACCGTTCCAGCCCTGTCTATCTCATGAGATATAAAATCTTTACCCAATGCATTGGAGGGAGATATAGGTCCCACCAATCTTATAATGAATCCTTTCTTATGTGTGTCACATAATCATAAACCATACATCATAGCGTAACCCATGTAATAAAAATGGGATTCTTAAACAACATGACATCATAAAACAATTCATATAAGATAAAGGAATTAATAAAAATAATTCCATCACAACATGATCAAATCAATGTAATAATAGGGATAAAAACAGAACACCTTATTATCTTAGATGGAAAATAATTTTGATAAAACACATGAAATGAATTCTTGAGGAAAATATCTTTTCTTCTTCAAAAACACTTTTCCTTTCATAATATGTCATACATTTATAAACTAAAAGAAGTTGATTAAAAATAAACATGAAAAATTTTAAAGGAATATTCTTGGAAATAATGTTTTAAAAATCCATTCATGCCGTATAAGTTAAAAAAAACATTCTTCGTACTTTTGTCGGAAAAGTCAAAAAGTACCTCGTACGAAAAACGACAAAAGATTCCTTTCATATCTTTTACTAAAATTCACCGAAGGGTAAAATTGGATTTAAACAATTGTAGGTGGATGGAAATAATATTACATATTGAGGAAACATGGGTGTGGATGATAAAATACACCCCAGTAAATGCCAAAGTAAAAACAATCTCAGATAAAAATGAGATTGTGATATTTTCCCTTACCTTAGGTCCGATTTGCTTTTTACGTGTCCGAAGCTCCTCTACTTTGAAGCGCCTCTTTGAGACCTCCTCTTAGGGCACTAAAATTGGTCTTTGAGGAAGACCGGAACCTCTAGGATGTTGATAGGGAAGTGGAGAAGAGATTTTGGCAGGGTTTGGCCGAGCTTGAGTGCTCAAATTGGTGTGAGGAGGAGGGGGAGGAGGTGTCCTTTTATAAGGGAGGAGAGGGGCACCTTAGGAATATCTCAAAATATTATTTTATATTAAAGTCAAAATCGGTTTATAATGGTTCCAAAGGGTCTTATTTAGAAACTAAAGTGGGGATGGGTCTAAATCCTATCATCCAATAGGATTTAGACAAGTTTAGGGTATTATTTTAACCTTATCAATTAGATTTAACTCTAAGTTAAATAATTTAACTTTTACCGTGTCTTTTTGTTTTCTTTCACTATATGGTTAATACACTTACTATAACATGCCAAACGAACCCCAAATTTTTTATTATTAATATATATATCCTTATCTAATTCATTTGGCCAAACCTTAGATTTTTAGGAATAAAATAACAATTAATAATATAATATTTGATTTAAAAACTATTTTGTGTCAATTTTGACACTATTTGATATAAGATTTTTTGTGAAAGTCATAACAGAATTATATGTTCCAACCAAGTTGATTAAATAAACACTAATATATCATAGTAACCTAGAAAATTAGTGGAATTCATACAAAGTCTCAAATTACATTCATTTGAGAATTTATAACATCAATTAATGTAATATTTCCATAAAAGGGTAATTACAGCATCATCGTTGTGTCATACATAAATTAATTTATTTAAAGTATAAAAATTATAAATAAAATATCATTATGTAGGAAATCTTTTTAGATTTCTAATTAATATTTATAGTCGAATTTATCTTATGTATAACCCCATATTAAAAATGTTTTAGTTATTAAACTTTTATTTTAACTATTTAAACTATTCATTAAATAAAATAATATTAAATGTCATAATCTAATCCAAGTGGACCTAAATGGTCATATTATATTCATAAGGTTGTTTTTGGTCTAATTACACTTATCCAATAGAATTAGGACATGTGTTAGGGTAATAGTAATATCATATTTACCCTTAGTTACCCTATTTACTATTAAACGTGGTAAAAAAAAGTAAAAAGTTACTATTCAACAAAAATTATTTTTCATCTCATTGAACCACATTTTACTTACTGACATCAACCGTGTCTCTCGGATTTTTGAAATTCCATTCACAGAAGCGGTAAAATTAAGATTTATGAAGAAATTAATTTTTTTAACTACCACTTAGTAGTTTCACTATTCATCAAAAATTGATGTTTTTCAGAACAATGCCAAAATTTCATCCTAAGCTATATTTCATATTCCGAATTCAAAAATGAAGTCTATTTTACCAAATTCATATCATAGAATTTGCATTAATTAATTTTATAATTAAATCCCGCTGTTAAAACAAATAGCGTGTTTTTAAGAAACAATATCTATCAAAAGATTGACACTTGATTATGTCTGGTTTAATTGTGAAATTACATCCAATTACCAACATTGTATTAAATTGTAAAAATATATTCTAAATATACTTTAAAACCACTCAAATTAATAATTTATCACTATTAATTATTTCGATTAAAAAAGTTGTTTTTAATTTTAATTTAGTAATTTTCACTATTCATCAGAATATGAAAGTTATCTGAAAAGTACCAAAGTTTCACCTTAGGCTAAATTCGATACTCCGAATCAAAAAATGAAGTTCATTTTGAAAAATAAGATTTACAGAGTTTTAAAAAGTGGTTATTACTATTCATAACGACTAGTTTTAATAATATTTTAATAGCATATCGTTGTTTAGTGAAACTCGGTATTGCGTATTACACACGCTATCGAGGAAGGTCGCAATTGCGTGTAATGCAAGGCAAGTCAAGGATGCGTGTTGTGCAAGCTCCTTTTGGTGTAGCGTACAACACAAGACATTAATAAAATTAAAAAGAATATTTTTTTTATAAAATCTTGGGCTGTTACATTCTACCGCCCTTAAAATGAATTTCGCCCTCGAAATTCGTCGGGGTTATAAATGGTTTACTATTCGAAAGTTTCATTAATAGAAACCCACATCGTAAAAAGGAATATCAAAACCAATCTTTAAAAACAAAAGTATGAAACGTAACGGTTACCCAAATAAACTAATCATTGGGTTTCCACATAGGTGAACATATGGATATGGAAGAGAAATCTAACCATCATGTTCTGATGGAGAGTGGTAGAGAACATGGTTATGGAAAAGACAGTAATCACAAATCCATAGATTTGTGATGATATAAGGTACCATCTTATTCATTAGGTATAAGATCACTAGGACAAAATTTTTGGTTTTCAAGATCATTTCCCTAAAGTTGAAAATTTGAATTAGAATAAATACTTACTTTATTTTGGTACAATCTCACTGTTGTTCGTGCCTTGAACAATTTCCACTTAATCTCTTAAATAAATGAAGTTGAATTTGTTATTCATGAATTGTTAGAAGATCATGTGATAGAATGACAGGTCATTCCATCTGTCTCAATCAAAAGGTTAGCAAAAATTATATGCATAAGTCGATCTATAGTGAGATTAATCATATATGGTTCCTAAAATGGACTTATACTTCATATATCATACTGCTTAATATAATAAAACTAGTTTCTACTAAATAGGGACTTCCTGTAGGCCAGTGGTAGGCGATAAAGGCCAGTCGCACTTCGGTTGTGGGTTCGATTCCCACAGCCTTGTCCGAAGCGATGGGATGTCACCCGTCCTGTAGGTTTTCCTTTTTCCAAAACTATATAACATGCCATCAATAATATCGAAAAAACAAACAATACTAACTTATGTCCAACATAATCCATTCCAATCGTTAGGCTTATCCATAATACTGCAGTCGACTCTCATAATATAGTGAAAACGATTACCAGAGATTAAACACCATCGTCGATCCCCATATATCATAAGATATGTTTTGTTGGTCACATTCCAAACATTCAAAGTCCTTAATCGTGTATTCTCTTGAATACCTTAGTGAAAACATGAATGCAGTTTAAAGTTAACACTTTCCACATACCAAAATCCTCAAAATTCTATATACTCAAACCATGATATCACTTAGTCCTTATATCAATCATGAGCTCATGAATACTATTAAACATTTCATTTTCTCGTTTTCCCTTCATTATGCGCATATCATATTTTTTCCAAAAATACCTCAATCACTTTGAATACCACATTAAACCAATACATAAATATTCCAATACACCATAAAAGTACCTCAACAACATTATTCTTGAATACCAATACATAAACACTTCAGTCCATCCACTTTAATGACTGTCCTGGAATAAGTCCTTCCTTGATTTAGAAGTATCTTTTTAGGTCAGGGCATTTAGTTGGGTAATGCCCATGTTCTCCACAAATAAGACATTGAACTCCATAACAATCTGTCACTCTATGACCATTTTCTCCACACAGATAACATCGGTCCCTCCATTTGAGGTATTCCTCAAGGTTCTTCTTCCCTTCTTTAGAAATCTCAATCTTCCTTTCTTTATGCTCCTCAACATGCGAACATGCATAATAGTTTATCTTCCTCTTCTTTGATGAATTAGTCATACCACTAAATTTCACCTTGTTAGTCATATATCGCGATGACTGATTCGGCATAATCACAATATCTTTATCTCTAGGCATTACACAATTTTTTTGCTCATAATCACCAATTTGTCCATTGGATTCAATGTTAACCGAATTCCTTCTGGTTCCCTCCATTAACTAAAACACAAAAAGAATTTTGTGAGAGGTGAAATCATGCTAGGGAAGACAACATAGTAAAGGGGGAGCACCCTCAATATCTAACATCTTAGGTTAAATTCTAAGATCGTTACCGTAGTTCTAGGACTATATCCTATACGTATACTTATCCTTAGGGACATCCCTAGACATACCTTAGAAATATCTCTAGGGATCTCACTAACGTTTTCGCGTCCTAGTTTCCAAAGGTTGACTAAACCTTTCCTCTGATACCAATTGTAGAGACCCGTATCTTGACGTACATTGACATTACATTACATTTGCGGAATACATAGTACATACACACAAGGATCGTAATAGTTTATTGTCTTTGGAAACTCAGAATATAATCTTCTAATCGTGGTGAAAGATCTTCCACATATCCTATAAAGATCTTACCTTTTTTTTAACCTAAAACCTTTCTTTATATCCTGGGGAAAAGAAAACATAAAAGGGTGAGCTCAAATGCTCAGTAAGGGTAAACAAAAGAAATATCAATCACATCGTATTCATAAGAATATAACATTTTGGAAATCTTAACCTGCAAAAGAGAGCATAATTTCATAACATTGGATAAATCATGGTAGTGAAATGTAATCACAATAATCATAACTTAAAACATGAAACTTTGTGGCATTCACACATAATCATAGAGAATCATTTCTTGTTAGTAAAGACTCATTGCCAAGACTATCTTAGTGGACAAAGTCCCATTCTGAATCGAGTAACCCTCGTTTCAGTCCTGTTTCACTGAACCGGTATAACCTACCGTTCCAGCCCTGTCTATCTCATGAGATATAAAATCTTTACCCAATGCATTGGAGGGAGATATAGGTCCCACCCATATTATAATGAATCCTTTCTTATGTGTGCCACATAATCATACACCATACATCATAGCGTAACCCATGTAATAAAAATGGGATTCTTAAACAACATGACATCATAAAAAAATTCATATAAGATAAAGGAATTAATAAAAATAATTCCATCACAACATGATCAAATCAATGTAATAATAGGGATAAAAACAGAACACCTTATTATCTTAGATGGAAAATAATTTTGATAAAACACTTGAAATGAATTCTTGAGGAAAATATCTTTTCTTCTTCAAAAACACTTTTCCTTTCATAATATGTCATACATTTATAAACTAAAAGAAGTTGATTAAAAATAAACATGAAAAATTTTAAAGGAAGATTCTTGGAAATAATGTTTTAAAAATCCATTCATGCCGTATAAGTTAAAAAAACATTCTTCGTACTTTTTTCGGAAAAGTCAAAAAGTACCTCGTACGAAAAACGACAAAAGATTCCTTTCATATCTTTTACTAAAATTCACCGAAGGGTAAAATTGGATTTAAACAATTGTAGGTGGATGGAAATAATATTACATATTGAGGAAACATGGGTGTGGATGATAAAATACACCCCAGTAAATACCAAACTAAAAACAATCTCAGATAAAAATGAGATTGTGATATTTTCCCTTACCTTAGGTCCGATTTGCTTTTTACGTGTCCGAAGCTCCTCTACTTTGAAGCACCTCTTTGAGACCTCCTCTTAGGGCACTAAAATTGGTCTTTGAGGAAGACCAGAACCTCTAGGATGTTGATAGGGAAGTGGAGAAGAGATTTTGTCAGGGTTTGGCCGAGCTTGAGTGCTCAAATTGGTGTGAGTAGGAGGGGGAGGAGGTGTCCTTTTATAAGGGAGGAGAGGGGCACCTTAGGAATATCTCAAAATATTATTTTATATTAAAGTCAAAATCAGTTTATAATGGTTCCAAAGGGTCTTATTTCGAAGCTAAAGTGGGGATGGGTCGAAATCCTGTCATCCAATAGGATTTAGACAAGTTTAGGGTATTATTTTAACCTTATCAATTAGATTTAACTCTAAGTTAAATAATTTAACTTTTACCGTGTCTTTTTGTTTTCTTTCACTATATGGTTAATACACTTACTATAACATGCCAAACGAACCCCAAATTGTTTATTATTAATATAGATATCCTTATCTAAGTCATTTGGCCGAACCTTAGATTTTTAGGAATAAAATAACAATTAATAATATAATATTTGATTTAAAAACTATTTTGTGTCAATTTTGACACTATTTGATATATGATTTTTTGTGAAAGTCATAACAGAATTATATGTTCGAACCAAGTTGATTAAATCAACACTAATATATCATAGTAACCTAGAAAATTAGTGGAATTCATAAAAAGTCTCAAATTACATTCATTTGAGAATTTATAACATCAATTAATGTAATATTTCCTTAAATGGGTAATTACTGCATCATCGTTGTGTCATACATAAATTAATTTATTTAAAGTCTAAAAATTATAAATTAAATATCATTATATAGGAAATCTTTTTAGATTTCTAATGAATATTTATAGTCGAATTTATCTTATGTATAACCCCATATTAAAAATGTTTTAGTTATTAAACTTTGATTTTAACTATTTTAACTATTCATTAAATAAAATAATATTAAATGTCATAATCTAATCCAAGTGGACCTAAATGGTGATATTATATTCATAAGGTTGTTTTTGGTCGAATAACACTTATCCAATAGAATTAGGACATGTGTTAGGGTAATAGTAATATCATATTTACCCTTAGTTACCCTATTTACTATTAACCGTGGTAAAAAAAAGTAAAAAGTTACTATTCACCAAAAATTATTTTCATCTCATTGAACAACATTTTACTTACTGACATCAACCGTGTTTCTCGGATTTTTGAAATTCCATTCACAGAAGCGGTAAAATTAAGATTTATGAAGAAATTAATTTTTTTAACTACCACTTAGTAGTTTCACTATTCATCAAAAATTGATGTTTTTCAGAACAATGCCAAAATTTCATCCTAAGCTATATTTCATATTCCGAATACAAAAATGAAGTCCATTTTACCAAATTCAAATCATAGAATTTGCATTAATTAATTTTATAATTAAATCCCGCTGTTAAAACAAATAGCGTGTTTTTATGAAACAATATCTATCAAAAGATTGACACTTGATTATGTCTGGTTTAAATGTGAAATTACATCCAATGACCAGCATTGTATTAAATTGTAAAAATATATTCTAAATATACTTTAAAACCAGTCAAATTAATAATTTATCACTATTAATTATTTCGATTAAAAAAGTTGTTTTTAATTATAATTTAGTAATTTTCACTATTCATCAGAATATGAAAGTTATCCGAAAAGTACCAAAATTTCACCTTAGGCTAAATTAGATACTCCGAATCAAAAAATGAAGTTCATTTTAAAAAATAAGATTTACAGTGTTTTAAAAAGTGGTTATTACTATTCATAACGACTAGTTTTAATAATATTTTAATAGCATATCGTTGTTTAGTGAAACTTGGTATTGCGTATTACACACGCTATCGAGGAAGGTCGCGATTGCGTGTAATGCAAGGCAAGTCAAGGATGCGTGTTGTGAAAGCTCCTTTTGGTGTAGCGTACAACACAAGACATTAATAAAATTAAAATGAATATTTTTTTTTATAAAATCTTGGGCTGTTACAGTCACTATATCTCTTGCTGGGGAAAGAATCATGTCATACATAGTTCTCAAAACATTTTTTATATACATTTCATTCTTATAAAAGAAATAATGATTTTTTTTATTATCATGGTTGGGCCTAAGATTGGAGATCTAGGCATCTCTACGTAACTCAAAATAGATGAGAATCAATCCGTACATAGTTCTTTAAAAAAACATTCCTCATGATAATCGAGTTTGACATGAAGAATGGGGGAGTTTGACACATTCTGAGAGAACTGTAAATCTTAAGACACAAAATGGTATAAGGACCAAATCATATTCTTAAAGAAACACTGTATATTAATATAATTCATATATAAGAGGAGAAAATAAAATAATAAAATTTTGTGATTGTGGTTGGGCCCAAAATTAGAGATTTAGGCATCTTTATGTATCCAATTGAAAATTATAATCAAGCCATATGTAGTTCTAGAAACATGGTCTTTATGCAGATATGACTCAAACATAGTATTGAGAGGGACTCATGTACTACTAAGGAGTAGTGATGATGTAAATGATTTTATTTCTGGAAGCTTTTAACGTCAAATAGGGAGATTGTTATTTGTAAAACTGATGTCATACAGTTTAACTTCATGCGACAAGGATGAATATGTTAAAAAATTTAACATCATGCATCATGGACACTTATGGTTATTATACAGTTTAATGTCTTGTAACTAGGACATGGGGGCTATGTAGTTTTATGTCTTGCATCACGTACATGGTATAGTGCAGTTTAATGTCTTGTAGTGAGAACAATGATTTATAATTACACAAAGTATTTATTCATGAATCTATCATTTTTTGGAGTTTCAATGAGCTCGCCATACATTGATATTAAGGCATAGGCTCTATTTGAATAGTCCTTATGTATGGAACAAGGTCCTTACCACATTGGTTCAAGTTTTGGAGGTTTCATTCCTCATATCATTGGAGTCCTAAGGACCAATACCAATTATCATTGAAGAAATGAACGAAGGAGAACATTATTATTAAAATATCGCATTATTATTTACTGACAGACTTCTAGATGATGCAATGTATGCAATCTTTACTCATCTAATCATTCCAACTCATTGAACCATTTTTGAGACCTTTCAGCTCTAGACAACTATTCACAGATTTCAACTCCAAGTGAAGACGATTGTATTTCTATTGGTAAAACTACTTCGGTTCCATATACAATTTAATTACGTGTTTCTTGGGTAGTAGTACAGGTAGTTGCCCGATAATCTCATAAAGCATTCAAAAGCTTATCAGACCATGATTTTTTAACTTTATCCACCATCTTCTGGAGTATATTCGATAGGGTATTATTGAAGGCCTCTATCTATCGATTATCCACCTCATGATAGCAAGATGAATGGTTTAACTTGATATTATGCTCCTGATATAGCTCTTTTTCATTAGGAGAATAAAAATGGCTTCTATTGTCTGTCAAAATAGTATGAGGGACACCAAATTTGGTGATGATATTAGTTTTGACAAAACAAACATTTCTTTTGTGTCTAACTTCCTTGAGAGGTATTTCATTAGCCCATTTAGAGAAGAATTCAGCAACAGTGAGAGTATATTTGAACTTCTTACCCGTGGATGGAGAATAAGGCCCTACTACATCCATTCCCCATGTGGAAAATGGTCAAGAGTATTTAGCTATATCTACCAACTCTGGGGTTTGATTAATGAAGTTGGCATGTACTTGGTAGGGATGACATATTTTAGTGTAATCTGTACAATCCTATGTCATTGAAGGCCTAAAGTATCCAAGCCATCAGATCTGGGAAGAGATTTTGTGCCCAGATTGGTGGGAACCACTAGCTCTTGAATGTACATCATTCATTACAGCTGTTGTCTATTCTCCATCAATACATCTGATAATAATTCCATCAAAGCCTAGTTTTTAGAAGATCTTTTGGTTATCTGGACTATCATAAAGAGTGAAATTGGTTGATTGTCGCTATATCTATTCTTTCTCAGCCCTATCTGGTTGAAGTACCCTATATCGAAGATATTCCATGATGGATGTTCTCCATCCCATGGTATGACCATATGGTTCATAAATAGGTAAAATTTCATCAATTCCCTCCATTCTGGTTTGAAAAAAGGTGAGACCATGCGGTTATGGGCTATGATAATGATTGTATTATCCTGATTTGGATCTTACAAGGCCATAACTACATTAACTAGTTCATCTGCTTGGGCATTTTGTGATCGTGGGACATAAGACAATATTAGCACTGAGGGAAATTCAGTTATTAATCCTATGAAGTAATAACACAAAGTGATTAACTCTTCATTTCTGATAGAATATTCGTCATTGATTTAATTGATTACCAATTACGAATCCCCTTTTACCTTTAAATGATCCATTTGAACCTGAAGGGCCAATTCCAAATCTGTGATGATATCATGATCTTCTACCTCATTATTGGTACCACCTTTTGATAATATGAATGAATAAGGAAATACTTCTTTTTCGGGGGAAATATGGATAATTCCTAACCAAACATTGATGAGTTTAGCGGTTTCCATTCTCTTCCCTATTGGACATCGAGAAGCACCATCCAAATACATTTCCCATGTTTGGGAATTATCTTGAATAGCGAAGACCTCTTCATCATGAAGTTCAGTGTTAAACGATGTATCTTCCGCAGATGGATGCTCGACAAGGAAGTCAGCGAGAGCTTCACCTTTTATTTACTTTTGAGTCACAAACTAGATATCAAACTTTTGAAAAATAACCACCCACTGTGCTAGATTCCCTGTATGAATAGGACGACTGAGGATAAATTTGAGCGGGTTATTACGCGATACCAATTAGACCTAATGATGTTGCTGGTAGTGCCTCAATTTTTGTACTGCAAAGATTATTGTTAGGAATCACTTTTCCATACTTGAATATCAAGTTTATGTATCAATCATGGTTCGACTGAGAGAGTAAATTAAGTTTTCATTCCCAACATCATTATTTTGGATGAGGAAGGCACCTAGTGATCACTCTAAATCTATCACGTAGAGAATAAGTGGTCTTCCATCAACAAGTGGCATCAACACTGGTGGGATAATGAGATATATCAGGTGGGTATCAAATTATTCTTGTCAGTCTTTGATCCATTTGTAGGTGAATCCCTTCTTCATTAATCTGGGTAAGGGAAAAATCATGACTGCCAAATTAGAGATGAAGCACCGAATATAGGAAAAGTGTCCTTGGATTCCTCTTAATTATTTTAAATTTTCGAGGAGTTGACATACCAAGGATTGATTTTTTTTCTCAGGATCAACTTCGATACCACAATGGAAAACAATTGAAGCCAAGGAACTTTCTTGAGGTTACCCTGAAAGCACATTTCAAGGGGTTCATCTTCAAACTATGTTGTTGATGTTTATTGAATATGGTTTCTAAATCCACCAAGTCATTGAAAGTTGTCCAGATTTAAAATCCAAATAATTCACATATTATTCAAAAAAAATCCCTTTCAAGGGTTCGATGATATGGAGAATCGAACGTCAGAATGTTTCACCTTCATTCTTTAAGACAAAGGGCATTACCCGATAGAAAATCACACCATGAGGGGCTTTAAAGGCTGTAGATTCTTCATCATATGGGGCCATTCAGATTTTATTATACCCATCGTATCCATCCATGATGTAAAGAGCTTCATAGCCAGCCATTACATCAGCTAGAGGTTCTGTAATCGGAACTGTAAAATCATATTTAGGACAATGCTGGTTAAGATCTCTGAAATCAATACAGACTCTAATTTTCGCATTCTTCTATTTCACGGGGACAATATTGTCCAACAATTTAGGATAATGAACATCCCTAAAAAATTTATCCTTTATAATCATATCAACTTCAGATTCAATTTTAGAGGCATGAGTTGGGTGTGTTCTTCTTACTACTTGATTGAATCCATGATGTTCTTATAGAAAACCCAAATGATGGGTGGAAGCATCAGGATTAATACCAGGAATTTCTGTATAATTCCATGAAAATATATCTATAAGTTTCCTTATGAATGAATTATACACTTATTTCTATTAAGAGATCATGTCCGCACAAATTAGAGTTGGGCATGGATCTTCTTCAATGTCCAGATTTATTTATCTAAGCTCATCCACGGTGGTAGAGACACCTTCTTCAAATGCTGGAGGAGCATCCTAGAGTTCTTCTTCTTCTTCTTAATTATGTGTTACCTTTTATTCTTCTATTTTCATAGTGTATGATGAAAAAAAACTCCCAGTGTTAGATGGAAAATTAGTATTTGAACATCCCAAAGAAGAGTCCACCATATCTGACCCTACCGATGTCGAAGGGGTTTCCTGTGGTAATAAAGATGGAGTGATAGATTGATAATAAACATCTTTTTCTTCCTTTGGTATTTCTAGAATTTCTTGTACTATGGTTGTCGAAGTAGAGGCTTGTCTTAGTTCAATTGATGAAATGAAAACTTCTCCATTTAGTCTTTCATCACTGCTTGATGGATCAACAATTGCTTCCATGTTATTAGGCTCAATTGCCGTAATTGACATTATGGATGTTACTGGACGAGTCATTGGATTTGGTTTTACCCTTTCAATTAGATTGATAGGAAAAAAATAATATGTACTAAAATGTATGAATGGTTTTTCTGGGATCACTTCCAGTCCATTTGGAGCATTCACTCTTGTTATCTCTATTGAGATGGGCTTCGTTCCTTTTTTGTGATAAAACTATGCCTCAATGCCTTGAGATTCACAAGTTTTGAACATATCCTTTTCACCATAAAATTTACTGATTTGACCATTGAAATATTACTTTAGACATTGGTGGTATGACAAAGGTATGTATGCATGTTGATGCAACCAAGGCCTTCGAAGCAGAATATTGAAGGCTGTGTCCTGACGAACAATGATGAAATCTGAATTAGACACAAGATCTCCAAACTGTGTTTTGTGTTTAATCTCACACAGATGTTCTTGTTCATTCTTTTCATATCCTTGAAACATTAAAGTGGAATTAGATAAATATAATATAATCAACCCCAATCAATGAAGTGTACGAACGAGAAAAAGGTTAACCTCGTAGTCATTATCAGTGAAGGCTTATCAGATGTCAACATCATTGACCATGACCAAAAAATAAAAAGCTTTGATATTCCAATGCACAAAATGGTCATCATCTTCATATGTAAATGATATTACTGCATGAAATTATTCAGGATCATTCTCTATACGGTAAACCTCAGTAGTATCAACTACTATTTCAAACTTTTGAGGACTTCACAAAGCCTCAATGTGTGATTATCGGGGATCTTTTGATAGATTCAAAGCATCCTTAATTGATAAAATGGTCGGTACATGGGCCAATTGTTTCAATACATCATACTTTTGGTTCAATGGTCTGTGTTTCCTAGCATTGGGATGCAGATTTTTAGGTGCTTTTGAAGATGATGATTCTAATGTAGACGCACTCTATGTCGGATCAAAAGCTGGAAATATTCTTGGCTTTGATAAATTATAATAAGTAAGTCTATTCATTTGCTGAGAAGAATATGTTGTGGATTCTGATCAGTCTTCTAAATTAATTATGTGAGAAATGAACCTCCCTTTCATGGAAGAAACTACTTGTTCCTATTGAGCCCATTGAAGGGATATTACATGAGTTTCTACAACATATATGGTTCGAACAGGGTTAGAGTTAAAATGGTGGTTTCTAGAATTCCCATATCTTCCTCTATTTCTTTGACCTTGGCCTCTTCATATTTTTCCTCAATTATGCACAAGGTATTCTGGATCATTATAATTAGAGTCACCATTGGAATAAGGATCCATTAAATGGATAACATTAACAGAACCAAAGGGAGGTTCTTCATCTGACGAAGATTTTTCTTGAAAAGTAAATTCTGATTGAGACGATTGGCGGGGCTGTTCTTGTGTTTTTGAAATAGATGGAATAAAATCTACCAGGGTTGTGGAAAATATTGGCCTTGTCACAAGCTCATCTTCTGTTTACTTCTCTTTTTTCCTTAATATCACTTTTCTTTATTGAGGAATTAAATTTTGATGAAGGTGGTTTTGCAATGGTAGAAGACACAATTGGTTGTTTTTACTATGTTCATAAAATGGCATGAGTATGGATGATAATTTTCCTGATCATCCAATCATCATATTTCTGCACATTTTTATTCTTGATTTCTTTTCATTTTCCCTCTTCATCTATATCGGTAGCAGTAACATATGATACCTGAGCTAATTAAAATTTCAGTTTTACTTGGCCAGAGTCTACCATATTTTGCAAAAGGTCTTTGAAAACAATGCACTATTGAATGGGGTTTCCCAATATCTGGTGAAAGGGACAATAATTTGAAAGATCTTCACATCCATCCTTTTTTGGCTTCTTATGCCTTGGAAACTGAACCAAATTGTTTTCTATGTCTGAGAGGAAGTAACCAAAAACTTCTTTATTCTTACAAGAATAAACTTTATTCTTTAATTCCACAATTTTTTTCCTCTTTTGATCTCTTTTATGATCATAATGAGACGATTATTTATGTGTATGCTCAGGAGGTGGATCCCTTCCATACGATGAGGGTCTTGAATTAGAAGCACGTACGAGTGTCTATTTGAGTGTGACTCTATCAACTTCTACCTTTAATATTCTTCTCCCTATAGTTGATGTAATTACATGAGTTTTATCCTTAGTTACTATAATAGATTCATCTATCTGTTGACAAATCAGAGTAAGGTCTTGAAACATTTATGTGTTTTTAATAGGGATCAATGGTGTGAAAATTTCATCACGATGATTTTCCACCCAAATAGTCATCAATTCTTCGTAAAGGAGTGCTATAATTAAAGAATATATTAGTCCTTTAAATCGTGCACTGAAATCTGACACTCTTTCATTATACCTTTTTCTACAATTGGTATGATAAAAAACAATCGTATTTGTTAGAGTTGAGCTAAATTGAAGAAATAATTTCTGACGGAGATCATCCCATCCATTAATTGTTCGTGATTTTAAATGTGTATCCATGGAAAAATCATTTCTTTATAATGACTACACAAAACACCAAATCATAACTTCTTCTTATTGTAGATAAGTTCCCATCATGGTATCAAAACAAGAAACAAAATGTGTTAAGTGTTTTTATGGATCTCTCAAACCATTAAAGACTATTAATGTGGGTTTCACAAAATTTGGTGGGGGAGGAATTGCATCCACCCATTCACGGTTTTCTCCATTTTACGCCAGAACTGGTGCACATCGGTCCTATGGAGATTCCATTCAAGTAGTTAATTCCTCAATTATGTACATAAGAATTTGAGGAACTACCAGATGAGTTGGACTCTATTCAGGTATAGAAACTGGAGCATGAGCTGGTGCAACGACCGGCCATACCACTAATGGTGGTGATGATATATTCCTTCAATAACCGACAAGAAGAAGTCTATTAGAATGAATATGGTCATGCCTTGATTGTGTACCGAATGGATGTAATTCATCATCCAAATCTATAGTTTCTAAAAATCATATTTGTTGAGTTTCTTCTATTGGATTATCATGTTGAGGACTTTTTTGGGATGTATGTCTAGAAGAAATGTTATTTTGAAGTAACTCTGTATTGAGTTTTTTAACTCCTTCATTTCCTATTATTATTGTGAAAATATTTCTTCATGCAATATATATTGACCTTCTCCAATGGAAAGGTGGTATTCAATATTAATTTTTTCCTTTTCCCTTGTTATATTCCTTTCGGAGAGTGGGAAGATGGTCAATTGATGGCATTCCTAGATTTTCGGTAAGCCTCTACTTTGGGTATGCAAACCATCTTAATTTGCCTCGGTGTGTACAATATTATGGACAAGAGATTCATAATCTAATTCCCCTGAACTAGAATTATTTTCAGGAGGATCTTCTATAATGGTTTTAATGAAATTTACTGATGCATAACACATCAATGGAATTATATCAGTGTTTCTGCTATATCGTCTTACATTGTTTCATTCATGGACTTTTTTTCCTATACGATGAAATGCCCAAAAATATTTGGCAGACAATAACCCAAATTGAATCCTTTGATACTTCAGTTGTATGCATTCCTTATGGATTCTTCCCTAATCAGTAGAAAACTGAATTTTGTTGAGAGGGTAATTGTAGATGAGAAAAAGCCCCCAGCCCTGCAGGCTGGGGATATTTCTATTCATCTTCTACAAATCTTCTAACATTGTTTAATGAATTTAACGGTTGAAATAAAATTTCTCCCATCCTTGAAAGGTGGGGTGATTCTTTAACTCCTATGGTGGAAATTTGTGCAACTCCTCTTCTAATTTTTTAGATTTTGGTTTGGACATTAGATGGGTGCATTATCTAAAAATCATTCAAATCACGTGTTTTTGAAGAAAGATTTCCTCTTTTTGACATTTGGATCCTCTGACACCTGACATCCTCTAAGCAGGATTTCTGCTAAAGAATATCATATGCTTGATGTAAAAGTAATTGTTCATCTTATTTTCTTTGGGATTAACTCTAATGAGAATTGGTTGAGGCATGTTCTTGAGCGTACATTTGATTACATACAAAACTTATTGACTGGGGCCCACTGTGGGAAATAACATTTCACGAGACCAATTTTGGAACACATTTCTAATTTTGGAGTGCAGTGAAATACAATGCTACATATTCACCACATCCTCTGATACGAACACTAGATAGGGAATCATAAATTACCTGGCATAACGTCTTTAGAGCATTGAGACACGCATCCTAAAGGGTTCTTTACTGTTTTTTATCCTTTGGATGTTATGAAACTAGCAGAGATTCCATATAAATTTGGTACTACAACCCTTCTATTACATTTACATGATTTTGATATTGATCATATGGTAATACATTGGTTTTCAAATGATGATGATTTTTCCATAAGTTGTGGTGAATATCTTGAATGTAATCTTCTATCATCAATTCTAGAATGTTATACTAATAATTTTCCAAAGGCCAAAACATGACTAGTATTTTTCTTTTACCTAATTGTTTCCTCATGTTTAACACATCTTCACCATCTTTCACTAGAGGTTTCTCCACTTGGTATTACCGGAGTGAATTCTCTGTATTAGAAGAAAAATGACCCATGGGAGGTTTAGAGAATTACTATTCCATTAATATGGCTTCTAGTTGATAAATTGTTTCACTTATAAATTAAAACGCATTAGACATGACTGGACTTGTGTTTTCCAGTGTCTCGAGATAGGAGGGCATTGTCATCACTACCTTATCAATTATGGAATTGTCTTGACAATGTGAAATACTATTAGAGAGATGACTTTCGCAGTGAATTACTTCAAATGGAGTATCACCATGATGGATTACAGCAAGGTATAAAAAATCTTGGTCCATGGTCTTCTGCCTACATGAAGGGTTACCGTGGCTCTTATCCAGAGATAGCCACTCCAGATTGACAAAAAAAATTTGAAGCAAGCCTTCATGATGATTTTTCTGATGAGGAAATTCATAATTAGAACTACCACTCCCATAATTTCATAAAGATAGGATAGCATCTTGTGCTGCAACAGATAAATGTATGAGGTCTTCAAGAACTTCATAATTAAGAGGAGCCACATCGTAGCTTAACTCATTATATTACATCAATGCTAAGTGAGACTTCTTCATTGATGTTCTCTTATAATTAGTTGGGGGAACTTGCTGGGAAAAGTGGTTATCATGGGTAGGTATATGTGTCTGCCTTATATTGGTTGCCAAAACATACTGATTATCTCAAACTGGAAAGGGTGTATGTTCCCGATCATTTTGTCCACATGATAAGGGGGAGTATGCCCCATGACCCTCCTGGACGAGAATATAGGTGTGAATATGATCTGGGATGGAATGCTAATATGTCATCCCATATGTGGGGACAAATTTATGTGTTTGATCCCATGATACTGCTGAAGTAGTTGTTAAACTATCCTTGCATTGTTTGAGAATATTGGCAGTGATATGCGTCTACCATTTCACTAAGGATAATATGTGTTAGGCGACTTCATCGGATGAAACGTGAATATAAGTAAATTCCGTATAGGGAGTAGGTTTATATGGCTGATCCTATCCTCCTTTTTCTGTTAATGGATATTGAAAGTTGTCAAGCATGGGGGAAGAGAGTTGGGTCTGCCCTAAATTTGTTGTCGGAGCTTTCCGACTGACTTCTCCGGGTGCTACCAAACGATACAGTTGGTAGGCTTGATGAACATTGGTAGGTGTATGTGCCCGCTAGCTGTTTCCTATCATGTATGGTTGATGGACTTCCTTTAATACTGGAGGATGAGACTGCTGATAAAATTGGTGATTGTAAATAGGTTTATGTTCATATTTACCAGTTTCCACCACATTAGATTGGTGAGCTGCTTTAAATGAAGTCAGATGAGCCTGATGACAGGTTGATAACTTGTAAACAGGTGTATGTGCCTGCTCACGGTAATCCACCGGGTTTATCTGGTCGGATTGTTGCATTGTTGTTAGATGAGCCTGCTAAGAAGCAAAATTAGAACAGACAAGTGTTTATTCCCACTCGTTGTTTTCCATAAAGATATATTTATGGGATTTACCGGTGGAGGAAGAGGTGAGAACCTAATCCCTAATAACTGAACGTTGTCCCGAGAGGTTCTTCTTGCATGCCCAGGTCTGAGAGACATGGACCAAATGTCCAGAGGCATCACCCCCATCTTGTTGGGGGTACACTACCGCGTGATTCTGGCAGCATTTTCTAGTGGGAGTCCTCAGAAAGGACTCATGCATTCTTGAATTGAGGCCTTGAGTGACCTCTTGATACACCTACCTATAGTACAGAAGGGATTGATTGTTGAGTTCCAGGGATAAAGACCTGAAATAGTTGGAGTGGGTCGTCATCACTATTTTCTTCTTGATCATTGGTTGTCATTGGCCAGATGATTGAGGATTATTGTTGACCTGGAGGGCCTATGACCAGCCTCCAAAGTCGTGATTGTACTGTGATAGTGATATTCCCTTACAAGAAAATTAGAGACACAACATTAAAGACACTAGGTTGGTGATGACATCCTTCCTATGGATGGATATCTAGTTTGAGCAGCAATAGTGAAGTTAACAAATGTTGTCTTGGGGAAATCCATTCTCTGGATTGAAGGGAGTTCTGAGAAGAAAAACAGGAAAAACAACAACAAACTCCATTAAAGAAACATTTTTATATGGATATATGCATGATTGATTCCTTTTTCTGGACATCCATTATCAATTGATAGGGACCTAACAGGTGGGTAACTATATTAACATGGTTGAGGATTCAGGTTGGTTTTACCATTTTTGTTTTGTAGTTCCTTGAAACGTGTGTTATAGTTTTAAGAATAACTATTTCTAGGTGGTTTCCATTGTATTTATTCATGGAACCGGAAAAATCCTATAGTTATTTAACCAAATTGGACTTACTTTCCAAAGGTAGGAATTCATTATGTTTTAACATTACTATACTTAATAACATGCATTGGTCGAGAGGATGGGAGGTCAGACTCATCAGACCCTTTTGGGTGGAATTATTTTCTACTCCGAGACACTCTTTGTAAATTTAATTTATTTTCATGAATCCTTATTAATTCAATAATTATATCATAAGTATCCTTAGGAATTTAAAATCACTAATTAACATGTGTAAAATTTTGAATCATCAGTATGCATTTAAGGATCTTCATTTAGTGGAAATATATGTATCTATTCAAGGTTTTTCATTAATGGTATCCTCTAATATACTACATAGATATTATTTTAATAATCCTTGTGATGACACTAGTTTTTATGTCACTCAGTGGGGAATTCTGAAATTTTTATTTTCATCAACGTAGACAAAGGTTTGGTTTTATTTTGGGATCATTCCCATAAGATAGGCTACCTACATATCCTTGTGAAAGGAATCATAAGCCTCGTAGATCGGTGCCATTGAATGGGAAACATCATACCTTTAAAGTTCATATGATAAGAACCTCTAAGAGATAGGTTCTTAGTCGAAGCATAGTGTGGGACTTATGCTGATGAAGCCCAAGGAACTAGGAAAGGATATGGGTTTCCAAGTAGGATCATACCCTATTGGGAATATGGCCTAAAGCGAACAGGGTTGATTTGTAGTATTGGGTTTGAACCTCAAGGAGGATTCCTACATATCCCATATAGATGGGAATCAAAGCCCATGTAGTTCAATAAGACTCATAGGAGAGTATGGTCCATTGGGAGATATCAGTTTGGGCTTACATCCTAAAAATGATTCCTTGATGACTTGGGGGTTTATTTTGAGGATTATTCCTAAGGAAAATGCCCAGAATAAGGGAATTAGGATTGGATTATTTAGGAGGATATCCAATAAGCTCGGGACATGAGAAGGCATCCTACATATCCTGGTCATAGTGGGAATCAGATTTCTCTTAGTTTATTCCAATGAGTGTTTGTTCACATGTTGTAGCCATCACATATCTCTAAACCCACACGTTTCATGCTCGGTGTGAGTAATAGGAGGATGTGAAAGATTCAACAATGACACTTCACATATTTCCTCCTCCCCTGATAGAAGAGGTTACGTCAACCGTGGAAGAGGTCGAGCCAACAAGCCTTCCCTCTATTCTATTTACATTGTAAAAGGGTACAAAGTAAAGAGGATGGGATGAAGGTTAGTAACTTATACTAGGATGGCTTCAGTTCAATTGATATTTGTAGGGGAGGGAGAATTCTCTTATTCTTGCGTAGAAAAGTATGTGTGAATTGTACCTTCCCTTACCAGAGACCTGAGGTTCCGGGACATCTCATCGAGAAGGGAGAGGTTATGACCCAACCCTCCTTCAAACTGGGAACATCCCAACAATGTTCCTGGGAGAATGTTCCATGTGATTGTGTATATACAAACCCAAATATACTCCATGAATCCTAACCCCATTTTGAAACAAATGTGGGAAACCTCTGACTGTGGAAATACAAACCCAAATAGGAGACACGTTTATGTGCCTTTCCCAAAGGATGGATAAGTCAGGAGGTTTTGGTGGAGGTCTCAATAGAATCCCTTTAAGACAAGGGAGATAATAAAGAAGTATCCTTTCCATGAGTGGCTTTGAGGAAGTCTTGATGGATTTGTAAACTAAAGAGACTGAAGAAATTAAGTGAATCAAAGAGGAGCACCCAAGTAGAGAAGGGCTCCGAAGTATGGGCGTGTACGTACACTTGGGAGACCTTATTTTCACTTAATAGATGAACACCATTTATGGAAAAACTTGGGCGAGACCTTGATCATGACTTAAAGAGTATTCATAGGTGATCCAAGAAGTGGAGCGCTCATGTTCATATGAGAGGAATTCGCGGTGCACAAGTATTTTGGACATGGGGTGGTTGGCCACTTTAGGTGTGCTAAGGTTTTGGTTTTCAACCACTAAAAGGACTTAAGTCTAATGGTCACCCTCTAAATCCTCTGCTCAAGGTTTTGAAGAACTACTTTGAAATATTCAGAAGACTGGGGAAATTTTCTATGGTGATAAGAGCATAAATTGGGCTTCAAAGAACTTTTTCATACAAATGAGGGCCCCAAGGGTCTATTTATAGGAAAAAAGTGACCTTGGGTGAAATGAGTTTGGGCATGGAAGTGACTTGCACCCCAAATTGGGGTGTTCAAGTAGACTGTACAACTTCTGGGGGAACGCATGTAGGCTACGTGCCGCCGGTTTTTTTCCTTGACTAAGGAAATTCAAAATTCATGCGTTTGAAAATATTGATTTTCTTCCTGTATTTTCCCATTTTCATTCTAAGGAGATTCCCTTTTTCATTTTTTTAGACTCTTTGATGGAATGGAGTGTCAACACTCATACATATACCCGGTCTCATAATAGAGGGATTTTTTGTTGAAGAGAGTAAGAGAGATTTCAGATTTAGGATCTTCCCTCTCATTGTGCTTAGTAGTGACTAAATCATTAAGCTATGATTTATAGGTTTATTGACAACTAGAGAACCAATTTCTCCATTATGTATGTTTTTAATAAAAGACATAGAGCGATCACATCTCTAAGGGGAGGAAAATTAAACCCAACCTTCTACCAAAGTGTTTTCATACCCATATATTTTACTATGGGGTGGATCTATTATAGGGGGAGGCAGTTCTAGGGGTTCTTGGATTCTGATAGGAATACTCATAATGTTTTCCAGTATTCCATCCTCTATAAATAACTCATCATGAATATATTAATGGTAGATGAATGATGGAATCAAAGGATGGGCATCAAGTAGAGTAGAAGGCACCAACCCCGAGCAAGGAGGATCATCATAAAAGGTTGAAGGGAGAGTAGGAGACTCACATGCTGGAGCAGGTGGAATCAGTTGGGCTTCAGCGTGGGTTGGGGAATCTTCCTGGGTTGGAACTTGATATGCACTGTATTTTTTTCCATCAATTAGGATGAAGGAAGATTCTTTGCTTGGGAAATCTCTATGATTTTGGTAATGGACTCCATGAAAAAGTTTCCTACACACTTTTATAGAGTGGCCAAGGAGTAGGTAGATGGAGCAGTACCTGGGAAACACAGGGTAGATGACATCTTGTTCCAAGAAAACTGTGACCTTCAACTTCAAGGAACACATTTTCATAATTGGGAGATTTAAGTCTAGGTTATCACAAATATGGGCCACCAAGTATTCCTTATAGCACAGGGTATGGAAATCCTCGCAAATAAATCCTCATAGGGATTTTCTATTGACATTAAGGAGAGAGATGTTCTAGAAGGGAAATGAGAGACTATAAAGGATGGTCCAAATATTAGAATGTGATATCTCCTTCCCCTAATGGATATCCAATGACCACCATGCTAGATTGATGTGTCAACGACCCATGAACAAGGAAGATTTGCACCAATCTTGTAAAAAGTCTAATTCTGATGCTATGACTAGACATAAGGAGTTATTGTTGACAGAATAGATTCTAGATAGATATTGTAGACCCCAAAAGTTCTACTATGTAGTAAGGAATGTTTTAATATACCATTTTATGCTGAGTTAAGGCGGACACACCGTATTAGATTTGTTACATCTAGGTACATTTTTACCAGAACAATGTCCACTTGTAGTATCCAGATAGGGATGTATTACAATGAAGACCCAAATAATCTATACTATACCAGAATTCTTGGATGCTCTTCTATACTTATCATCAATACATATCATTGGTTTTTCCACTGATCTCTGTTTTCTAAATCTTGTTTCCAAGGTAGATGTTAAACCTTCCTTGATACAAACTATAACCTGAATCCAAGAAGCCGAGAGCAGTGCCTTACTTTATTACATTGTAATATATACAAGATTAAAATCTAGAAGGACTAATTAGTTTTGTAGTTTTGTTAAACAATATTACATACATGAAAACCATATTTAATTAGTAAATAAAAAATAAACAAGATACATAATAAAATGAAATAAATTAATCCTTGAATGATTATTTAAAAATTTCATCATCATAACCTAGGGAAAGGAGACATAATAAGGTTAAGATTGAATGCTTAGTAATGGTAAGTAAAACTGAATAAATATTGAGGAATATTCAATATATCAAGATAAATAATAGTTAATAAATTCCATTCAAATAACTATATAAGGAATCACCAATATGGATGGGTAAGAAACTAAACACATTCTATTTAATAAATAAACTGATAATAGAATGAATACATATACATTTCAATGAAAACGTATCATGGATAAAAAATAATAATCGAAATTTCAATAACGGAAATTATTAATTAATGGATTCAATGTTTCCTAGGTACATAAAACTACTACAATCAATACATTTCAAAAGGTGGTTTAAAATACAATGGTTAAAAATCAATTTAGAGTTTCCATCCTTATCTCAACTATCAAGACCATTTAAAAATGGTTTATAACATACTGGTTACAAATATGAAGGTTCATTACAAATAAGTTCATCCCATGATACTTTTGATGCATTGAGGGGATTACATTAATATGTCACCACTATGTGTCTTGAAAGTCCCAGGAATTCCACGTATATGAAATATTCGTTTCAATTATTAATAAATGAGACTTATAACGAAACAAACACATTAAAAAAATAATTCAAATTTTTAAATAATTACTCAATGTAGGATAAGTAACAATGATGTTTGTTGATGTTGTTGAATGGGAATACCATTAAAACATTCTTGATGAAAATCATCTTTAAACATTCCAATGTGACCCATACCACTTTTGAAAAATTTGAATCATAAGACTCATGAAGAAATAACATTAAATTGAAGATATAAAAACAATTAAAATAATATAATTCATGATATAATATATAAAAAGTGGAAGTAGATACACCACACAATATAAGTGGTGAAATTTGAATGTGCCTCACAAAAAAAAGTGTGGCAAGAATCCCTTACCGTGAATCTGACATTCTGCGTGTGTATTTTTATTTTGGAATAATAGAATTATGATAATTATTTAATTTCCTTATAAAATTATTCATGATTATCATTACTTTTATTTTTCTAAATATAAATTTTTAAACAACTTCTTAAGTAATTAAGTTTACATCGAGAGTTTTGACCAAATTTAGTTTATGTGTTAAAAACGACATTTGTAGGTCTACTATGGTCAAGGAGGAAATTATATAATCATATATAAAAAATAATAATGATTTAATTGTCATATGTATACATAAAATATACTTTTAAAACAAATCATGAAACAGGGTTATGAAATATGAATGGACGTTACAATCAAGGAGACTATAAGTCTTACGTACTCATGAGTAATGTCCCCATCATTCAATGATAGTTATGAAAAAAATGTATATAAAATTTTATCTTTAAGTAATGATCATTATATAATAAATAAAATTTTATTTAAACATATATATTATATATATAATTTTTGTGATGGAAAAGTAATCACATTGTTTCGAAGTGGCGGTAGTCTACACGTCCACGAATGACATTATCCCATTTTAGTGTGTGAAAAGGGAATTAAAAAAGGATATATTGTATGTTCTGAAATGTTTGTATTTCATTCATATCTTATATATGTTATTTATGTCACATATTTATAATTAAAACCATTCTTAATACATTTTATCTAATTTGTGAATGTATCACATCGCATTGAAGATATAGTAGTCCACACTTCCACAAGGTATGTTAACATATTCCCACGAAACGGAAAGCATATTGATATGTGTTATATAATAATTAAAAAAGAATAAATAAATTGGAAATATAATATATATAATATATAATCATATATTCTATAATATTTCCCAACCATGAATGGAAGTAATGGAATAATGAACATTCATCATTTCATGAGGTTGTAGTTCACCGTACACGAATGATATGTTTATTACCCATTAGATGGATGCGTGTAAGTTTAGGTAGAACCCTTAGAATTAAAACATATATGTATATTTATGAATCCAGGGTTATTATATGATAATTATATGATTATAATTGGGGTGATCGAGAAGGAAAATATAACAAGGGGGATTGTGGAAGGATGTTTCCTCTTTTTCAGGTAACTCATTTTAGTTTACACCAATAGAATTCCTTGGATTTCGTTCTAGCCAGGGTTAGGAATATAGGATTAGGGAAGTGATTTTTGGAACATATTTGAGTATATTTTGAGTGATCCAAGATGACTTATAGGTGTATGGAGTGGGAGGGTGAGGGCCTCTTTATAGCGGAGGAGGAGTGGCATTCTTATAAATTTTTGAATAGGGAATTACACCCACGTTTTTCCTTTGAAAAGTGGCACAACAAATGGACCCCAATATCTATAAGTGAGTATATAGTGTAAATATGGTAATAAAATGGATTTTTTTTATAATTTCATTGGTCATTTTGGACCATTATATTAAGGAATAATCCATTTTAACCTACTTTATCTCTTTATCGCTATAATTAATTTGTATCAGTTTTCCAAATATTTTTATTCAAAAACTAAGTTGAACAAATTATAAATTATATATTATGATGATTACAAATGTTCAATGCATTTTTAAAAATTAAACTCACATATTTGACATAAATTAATTTCATGTTAATCCTGCAGATGGGATGACAATGCACGTATTTAATGTAAAAATGCTCAAATGATTACTTTTCTTTTATATAAAATGTCATGGTGAATTTGATTAAAATGAACTAAATTAGATTAATTGATATAAAATTTAAGTAATTAATCTTCAAAACTAATAAAAATATATAATTTTATTTTATAATTAAATTATACGAAAAAATATTTTTGAATTTAAATTTAGTAATTTTCACTATTTATCAAACATGAAACTTCAATGAAAAGACCAAAAATTCATCCTAAGATAATTTTTATGATATTAATTCAAATATGATGTTTATTTTGACATATTAAATTAATAATATTTCCAAAAAAACTATTTAAAATATATTCTCTATTAAAATTCGGTTAAACTACCTTTATAAAAATATAGGTTTTTATGCATAAAATTATGTTTCTTCTTATATTATGGCTATAAAATCAATTATATGGGTATAAAAAATATAAAATATATATATTTCATTAAAATAACTCTCTAATAGTAATTAATTTATTTTATTAGTATAAAAAACCTTTGTGAGAATAAAAAAATTCCTTTATATTCAACTACTCTATATTTTCAATTATAATTAATTTATAACTACTGAATTCATCTTATATTTGTGTAAACCATATATTTTAATAAGTTATTAAATACTATTCATAGTCACAAATTTAACGGCAAGGTTTTATCTTATTATATTAAATAATAATATTTTTAATAATATATTATTGTTTTGGTAGAACTCGATTTTGCGTGTTATTCATCACATCAAGGTGAGAAAGTCTTATGTGTAATGCAAGAAAACCATAGTGTTCCATAGAGAACTAGATAAAATTTATGTTTCAGGAAAAATAAGCTTAAATTGGTTATTATTATAAATAAATCTTGGAAAAAAATTAAATTTATTCAAAAAAGAAAAAATTATATAGTCTTGGGGTGCTATGAGGCATCATCATAATGTTCGTGATTCTCTCTCCCATTGGGTTGGGCATCTAGTTAAATAATTCATCACATTTCTGATCACATTTATTATCTACGTGAATCCTCTTATTTCCATAAATTAGAAAAAATAGAGGTAAATTTGGGACTATTATTTTTATACTATTAAACACATAACGGCGAAATCTAATTAAATTAAAGTTATGACTTCTGAATTACATATATTTCATAACTGGTGAATTTCCTAGGTTTCAATCTATTTTATATGTGGTCTATTTTGTAACATATATGCAAATGGATTTTTTGTTCCCATAATAGTGGTTTATAATGAGATTATTAATTTATCAATCCATGTACTCAAGAGATTCAATACAATTCCGCAGAAAGGCCTATTGTCAGGCACCAGTTCTCGAATGAGTCTAGCTCAATTCGGGGTTTTTGAGTCATACCACTATGAACATATATGCTATAGTGACATCCACTTATAGTATCCATATATGGATTTATTTTCTTCATGAAACACTTAGTCTATAAATACAAATATCTATGGATTTATTCTTATAATTAGTCTCATCCATAGGTCTTTCACTAGTGTTTTCTAATCCTAAACCCAAAAATAACTAAATTTTACTTTTGATGTGAACAATAACATACATGATTATTATTCCACATTAATACGTGATTTTTTACAAAATATTACACTAAATAAAATATAGAAGATAAAGAATTAAAGTTTCTTTTTGAAATAGGAACATTAAATAACAATATTAAATAGGAAAAAAGCATCATTATTGAAAACATAAATAACAAGATCATAATATTCCATCTAACATAAAACTACATGGGATAATCAGGGAACATATTGAGAAATGGGTGAGGTATAAGGCCCAGTAAGGGAATAAACGTGGTTTAACATGAATTGAATAACAAATTTTAGATAATAGGAATATCAATGATACATAGAAGGGGTTAGTATCATAAACACAAACAATGAGGCATGATATATAATTATAACATAAAAAACAAGGAAATTGTAGCAAAAACTTAAGACACAACATCATAAACATTGATCAAGGATAATTTCTAGTACATCATGATAGAAAATTTTCCTGAAATGAATAATTTTAACTCCATGTCCCAACATGACATACCATGATATGCAATATTACCCAATTAATTGAAGAGATATAAAACTCTAGGCTCATAAATCACTTTCTATTCATTCTCATTATTATCACTGCTACATAGGTCATACAACATGGTTTCATTCATTGAAATATTTTATTACAAAATAAATTTTTGTGGAATAATTAAATTCAAATAATAATAAGTGTATAAATTTTAACACCATTGATAGTTAATTTGTTTGCTGTTCACTACATAATTGTTTTGGTATTGAAACTAACAGTGAAATTTCCACAACATAACCATGTAACATAAAAATTAATAAAATTTGATGATGAGAATAAAAGAGAAATCTCATAATTTATAAATAAAATGAGATGTAATAGGGACATGTAAAGGAATATCCCAACATTATAAATTGGAAATGGAGGGCATAAGATAATAAGGAAACTTTAGTAAAGAGAAGAATGAGAGGATCCCTTACTTTACTGTGTGTATCCGAATGCTTGAGAGGAGATTCATGAGAGCTTGGGGCCACCTTGGGATGACTACAGAGGGGTTTGGGAATATTAATGACATTAAAAAAGGATTTTTAGTGATGATATGTTAGATCCTGGGAGGGTTTATATTGTTAATTATTAGAGAATTCATTATTATTTATCAAAAAATGTTTTTGTACTCTATATAGTAAAATAACCAAAACCAAAAACCTTCCCATGGTTTTTTTCCATGGTTTGTTACAAATGGGAGTGGGTTTATTTATTTTTTATTTTAAAGGGATCAAATTAAGTAAATAATACCCTTGGTTATGAGGAAGCGAGTCACACTCTTAAGGAAATGATTTTTAAACCTTAAAATATATTTATAGTTTTCGAGGATTCATAAGGGATTTATAAAATAAATAAAACCAAAATAAAATCACATTATGTTAAATTGAAAACATATATTTGGTATTTTATACCATTTATTGTATTTTTTACATCTCTTTTGGGTCATTATTATTTTATAATACACAATTATTTATATACAATTTTTATTTTTTTACTTGATAATTTGTGTGTCCCAGAAAATCATGATAAATTCACCATCGGATAATTTAAGTGATATGAAGAAAATATAATATTTTTTAACAAATTTTTTTTCTAAATAGTTTTATTTTATATTTTAATATAAAAATTAATATTTATTGAAAAATGAGGGATTTTTTTTGACAATTACAGTTATTGAACACTTATAATAAATATATTTGGATTCATTAAAATAATATATGATCATTTATATTTATACATATTATTTATTAATAATATTTATTAAAATATATGTAATTTCAAAATTCCATTAATTCATGAAAATAAATTCCTCAATTGATTTTAAATTTTACCCAAAATTACAGTTTTTGTTTTTCTGGTATCAAAATCTAAATCATTTATAATGTAACAAATATAGGATCAAAATATATTCAATATTATACAAAATTAATATACATACTCTTATTTATTTTTTCATGATAGATATCCATTTAATACACCAGAAAATACCCTTTGGGTAAGGTCTGAGACAGTGAGACTTTTGTGTGGTGGTTTAGTGAACGTGGTTTCCTCAATGATCTTGGAGAGGTTGAACAACTCATGTAAATTGTTTCATTAATACTCAAGTTGTTGGATCACAACATGGTAATTTTCAAGGAAGTATCCCATTGATGTAGTCTACTTTATAATCTCTAATAATTGGGATTCATATGGTACAATCCAAATGGTTGAGGACTTCATATCACTTGTATTTTTTAATTGTATTTGTTAAAGCTCTATATTTATACAGATCTTGTTATCACTATTAAATGAATATATTATTAATGTTAAATATTTTTAAAATTATTTTAAATCTACTGGGATATAATGAAACCAAATAAGTGCACGTTCTCCCTATAACCAAATAACATAATAAGACATTTGATTAAATCATAAGGACAATTTTATTTATCATAGTTCAGGTTGTAACAAAGAAAAAAAACTAATTTTAAAAATACTCTAAATATTTGTAATATATATTCAATCGTTGTATAAATTTTTATGTTATTGTGAAATTCCCTCTGTAAAATGAATTATTTAAAAATCATAGCTTGATATGACATGTACTTCCAAATACTATGTGGTCCATAATTTAGGATATTCACAAGTAAAATGAATTTTGTGGTAATATTTATCATCGTTGTATAATATTTATTCCTTAACTGCAGTATATTATCATATTTTCTCATAGATTTTATGTAATATGTCATACCCTCATGCGATTCTTCTAAAAAATTTGAATATTCACAAATCATAGGATCAGGTTGTGGCGTGATTCCTAACTATAATCATATACCATTGAAAATTTCCACATTGTATCCAAATGTCATGGTGTGACTACTAAGGAATAATAAAAAACAGGTATATCCTTCCTTTATTGCTTGTAATCAGGACACCATACACATCTATTATAGCATTATTTATCTTCAGTTATAATTTCTTATCATATTTATGTGCCAATTCTATCATGGATTATTTATCTATAAAACCCAATAAGATGTTTTTATATATCATTTTGGAATAATATTTATTCCTTCATCACCACACAACCTCAAATTTTATAATATAACCTTAGTCGTAACTCCTAGACTAAAAACACTTATTGTTGAAAATATACACCGTCAATGATCAGGGATTCACATTATGGTCTGATTCCCAATCATAGTAAAATACATTAAATTGTTTTAAAATTATTTCTAATTGTTATTGTTTGAGTGTTAAGTAATAATTAACAGACCTATATATCCATTAAAAATCACTAAGAATAATGACTTAATACACATCTGTTGTGGCATGATTTATCTTCAATTATCTTTTCAAATATATTAGAGATTCTACGTGTGTAATGCGATATTAAGCATTAATAACAAGTGATGAGCCCATTATTCTTTCATAACCCCCGTAATGGAATATTAATTTACTATCAGGATTTAATATTTATTCAAAATTTACCACAACCCCTCAATAATTGTAAAAATGTGATAGGAAAATTAAGGTGTGGTTTTTTCTTCTTTGTAAAAATATACTGAAATCAATTCTAATAATCAACAAGTCTTCTTATAATATTCACCAATTATATATTTCAAATGAAATTATACATTTATAATTGAAATCCCATTGTTGATTATTATTAAATAATATAAAATTTTTATCAAACCGGGTTTCATCATTATCCTCTATAATAACCTAGGTTTCAATATAATTAATGGGTGATTCACTTGTAGGATGGGCTAAATAAAAGATAAATTATAAGTGTTAAAATTAAAATTAATTAATTAATTTCATCTAGGACTGTTATAAGGTCGAATGTTCGTTTTGATTATAAAAATATTAATGATACTACTAGTAAAAAGAAACCATTCATTTCTATTCCTAGATTTGATGTTGAAGTAGTTAGTTAGGAACAGAAAATATTACTTTCTAGATGTTGGATTGAGGTATAATAAAATTAAAAACCCTCTATAAATTAAATATATGATCACTATCAAATGTCCCTATTGGATATGACCTATTGATGTATGTCTGTGGGATTTGAAATGATCAAAACCCATTTCAACAATAAATTATTTCAATTGTTTATGATATGGAAGAGGATTTTGTTGTAATATTTAGGGATTAATTATTTGAATATCGCAAGTCATTCAATTTTTGTACTCAAAATTTACACTACGTTTTGAAGTTAATTGAGTTAATTTTTTTTTAAATTCAAAAAAATTTATTTTATAAAAAAAAGTGATATTGTGTATGTCATAGTATATCATGTTATGGGATTGAAGTTTATCCAAAAAATTTAAAATCATTTATAGTTTACCCATTATATAGTGGGAAATATCTTATATATAATTTAATATCATATTCTCATATTTATATATAATAACTCTATTATTAAATTTATACCTAATGTTAATGGTTGATTATCCTTAGATATTAGCTACATGTTATATACCACGCCCATATGAATATAGTTCTTTCAATACATTATTAATATAATAATATATACCCGTCATAAATTCCTCATTACATGAGAAAGAATATGCATATATCTAATTAATAAAAAAACTCCCTTATGAACTATATCCAGCTATAGAGACACCTGGTACCCATGAATAATCCATAACCTCAAAATTTAGAGAGTATATTTGGTTATAATGTTCAAACCAACTAAAAAATCACCATAAACCTCTCTAAATTGATATTGGAACTCATCAATCCAACAAGTGGATGGTAATCATATAATAGAATAACATAATAGAAAATAATATTATTTTACATCCATTCATAATATTTTATACAAGTTATTCATCCTAGATTCACTATCTTGATATAGTGAAGGAATACATAAATACCCATATAATACCAAAGTTGTAGCTTAATATCATGTCTCCCTTAAACCAAGAGATATAGATGAGAAACTATAACTAAATATCTAATCATCCTTAACAAAGAGGTGTGGATGAGAAACCACAATAGTACCTTGAATAATTTTTTGAGGAGAGTGAGCTATATTATACTCATTATATATAAGAATAATGAAGATATCCAATGAAATATATCTAGCTAAAAGGACACCAGGTACCCATGACTGCTTTAGAATAATGACCATTGGAGAGTATAAGTTTTCCTGACAATCTAACCATGAAGAGATTCACCATACAACACTCTAAAACAATATTTGAACTCATACTTCCTATATGTTGTTGAGGAATAACCCTTATTTAAGATTTTTACATTATATATAAATTTAACTATGATACCTTGCGAAACAAATCTACCTAGAGAGATACAAGGTACCCATTAATAAGTTGTAACATTGAATACTATGGAGTATATTTAGTCATAACCCTAATCATGAAAAAATAAAATAATAAAAAATAATATGATTTGACATCCCTCCATAAGTTTTTTTGCAAAATAATTAACCCTTTACGGACCATATTGTGATACTATAGTAATTACCCAATACCCATCCCAACCAAGAGATGTAGCTAAATATCTAAACAACCTTGAACCCATATTTATGGGTGGGAAACCACAACTAAATATCTAACCTTCCTCAACCCACATTTTCGGGTGAGAAAACATAATAGTAATGTGCATCATCCTTTGCCTTAAAGCTATAGGTGAGAGAGAGAATGATTTCAAACACTATGGTGATTATTCATCTATTATAATAACATGTATCATTGAAATCCCCCAAAATAACACTATTAGTGAATAGTAATACTTGCATCTCCAAATTATCTCTAATATCTACTATGAAATATAGGTGAGAAGGGTAAATACTATTATATTGTTGTAAAACTAAATCATATGTTAAGGGGTTAGTTATGAGATTATTCCTCATGGTACACAATTTTTTTAAATTTTATCCAACCGCTAATAAAATATATCATAAAGATGATAAATGGACAAAAATATCACTACATCCAAATCAACTATTCCATATATCAGTAAAATAAACAATTCCATATAATTTTAAAATACAAAACATTTATATAGAGACTTGAGGTTTATAAACATGGATATTATAGTATTTTAGATGAATATTCAGTACATTACAAAAAATACATGCCTGGGAGCCATAAAATTTTAGTGTCATTAGAAACATGGAAACAATATATTTTATCCTGGTGAAATATAATCAAAGAATCCCACACTGATCTCTGCAATTTTTTCTTCTACTTAAAACAATTATTCATAACCTTGGGAAAGGAAACATAAGAAGTGGGTGGGATCAAAGGCCCACTAAGTGAAAATAGGGATATATATAAGAATAATCTTTAGCATAATTATATCAATACATGATCATGAAAATAGAAGATCCTACGCTTCCTTTTAAATATCATACCCTACCCATCAAAGATCATATACATGAATTATGATAGAAATATTTGTAGTTCATAATGCATGAATCTTAAGGAAATAAAGAATAAAAGCCATTATATCATAACATAGGAATAAAACATGGAATTTTGGCAGACACATAAGAATATTTAATTATTTCCATAGCAGTCAAGGCATTTATCCTGAGACCATCTTAATGGACACTGTCTATTAATGAACTGGGTTCACACCTCCTTCCTGACCTATATTACTGAACTATGTTCCTTCCTTATTATAACCCTGTAATAATGAACTGATTTCATTTCCCATTCAACACCTATAATATTGAACCGATATTATCTCCTATTCCAGCCATATCTATATCATGAGATATAAATGTATACCTAATGCATTGGAGGGAGATATAGGCCAAACCCATATTTTAGTGAAATAATACATACATGTTCTATAAAATCATAAAAAACTCATATCATAACCCACAAAATGAAATGGGAATCATAAAAATGAAATCATATGATAACATATTGAAAAATATATAGGTTTAATAATCATTTAATCATAATTACAACCTGTGAAAAGAATCGTATTTCAAAGAATATAAATCTTGAAAGAGTAATGGGTGTCATAAGAATCATTCCATCAAAACAGAAAACATTAACGAAAGAATATGAATGGAACCTCCAGATTATATGCTATAAGGGAATGAGTAACGTCAACTAATGTCATCTTATAAGGAAAATAACTTGGAAGGATATTTTGAAAACATTTCTTGAGTAAAATATCCTTTCCTCTTTGAAAAACATTCTTTAGAAAAACCTTTCGATACCTATTTACTTTAAAAATACATTGAAAATACATATTTAAGGCTTGTAAACATTTGGAAAACATTTTTCCTTGGAAACATATAAATGAATCTTGAAAAAAAATTTAAAATAGTTTTTCTTTTAAAAAATATAAAATACTATTAAAAGGGTTTTGAAAACCATTTCATCGAAAATATTTTTCAAATATAAAAATAAGAATTGAAATCATTTCAAAACCCATTTTCCCTGAAATATTATAAAAGAATATTGAAAACTTTTTTTAAAAAATAATTCCTTGAAAACATATAAAAGAAGCCCGAAAAAAGATTAAAAATATTTTTTCTTGAGAACTTATAAAATAATCTTGAATACATTTTGAAAATCAGTTTCCTTGAAAACATATGATTGAATCTTGAAAAAAATAAAAAATAAAATTGAATAAAAATATTTTCTTAAAAATTAACCTTTTAAGAAGAAAATAAATACAAAAAGTATTTATTGAAAATAAATATGTATATTTCGTATGAGGTAAAAAAACATTCCTTTTCCACAGTATAAATTTTATAAAAATGACTCCTCAGGGATGAAATAATAATATTCCTTTGAAAAAATAGAAAAAATAAAAAAAGGTAAAAAATTATTCTAATGGTAGTAGGATAATATTAGTCCTCTATTCAGAACCCTTTTTAGAAAATGTGATTTTAAAGGAACGTAGATTTCCATCTGAAGAGAGGGTAAGGTTAAGATTTACTAGGAACACATTTTATGTATCTTTTATACTAAAGAGTGGAAGAAATGGTACCAATATGTGAATTAATAATTTTTAACCAGAGGTGAAAATACATCATTCATGTTCTTTAGATATGGATCATAATATTTAATTAAATGAAGAATAAACATAAACAATCTTGGAAATCAATAATATTGATTCAATATACTTCTATATAGTGGTAACATGAGATCATACTCTATATTTAAGAAAAGGAAATGACATGAAACATAAAATGTCATTGAAAGAATAAAATTCATTATAGGACATGTAAAATATATGTATATACACCTTTAAAGATAATTTAGGTACGTAACAAAACCTGGGTCTCAAAGAAGGAAAATTGAGAGAAAAATCTTTAACAAATTTGGTAACTTTTGAAATGTAAAACCCATGAATGAACGATCATAAAATGGATATTTGAATAAAAATAAATTTATGTATTAGATACATGTAATAAAATATTTGGAATTATTTAAAAAACACCAAATGAAAGAGTTTAACACCTAACATATATGTCACAAATATAAAATGTGAGATTAAATACCCCTACGTTTTTTCTAGACTCTCGTATTACTCCTTCAAACCATATGTATAATAAATATAATTTTATTAAACATCATTTAATGAACTACATTCTTATATAAAATACCATATATGGTTTATTATGAATTTATATTAACCTCTTATCATCCATCCTATGTTTTGGTTTCACTTCGGATAATATTATATTTTGTCTTTACATGTATCTTAATTTGTTGAATTATTGGTCCTTAAAATTATATAATGATTCCCGAATGAAAACCATGGTATAAATATTATTTTTATCCATTGTATTTTTTCTAATAATCTATATAATATAGAAGTATGAAATGTATTAGACCGTTCATAGATACGGAAAATTATATGTCGGCATGAATATTGTTTCCATTTTTCTTATTATACTAAAAGATTGAATGAAAATTAAATATATGTATATAATTATATAATATCAATAAATAAGAAATATAATGTTATATATATCACATATGTTCACAAAACCGTATTGAATACATTCTATTTAGTTTGTTAATGAATCTAATCTATTTGCGGGGGCGATAGACTACACTTCCTCAAAAGAAATTATTGTATTTGCAGCATACAGAAAGTTATAAGATATGTGTTATAAAAGAAATAAAAAAGATTATGAAATAAAAAATAAAATAAAATATATATATATATATATATATATAAATAGAGTTTCCCTCATAATTTCTACAATTAAATGTGGTAAAAAAATTGAACAATCATAGTTTTTGCATGGCGGAAGGTCACCATACAATTAAACTATACGTTTCTTACCCTTTAGATGGAGGTGTGTATATGTATAGGTTGAACCATTATCCTAAAAACATTATTTCATATTCATGATAATTTTGTTTTTATAAATTCATTTAATAAATAGAGTAGTTGGGTGGAGAAGGAAAATAAAATAGAGGACTAGAGATAAGACGTTACCTCTTAACCGGGTAACTCCTCTTGGTTTGTTCCAAAATGATTCCTTTGAAATATTTCTTCCCAAGTGGAGGCTTCTAGGATGATGGATGGTATTTTGGGAAGCAATTTTGGCATATCATTGTGTATGGTCCCATATTATCTTATGGTATGTTTTTTCTTATGTCTTGGTTTGGGCCTCTTCATTTTGGCTAAATAAGTGTTTCCCCCTGTTTATGTGAATGATTGAGGGTATTCTGGGGGTTCGAGAAACAAATATGGATAAAAAAGGGAAATCTGGGACCTGTTTCATGGTTTTCCCATGTCTTGGGAAACCCGTGATGGAATCCCAGGAAAACCAGCAGCCTTGGATAGAGTCTTACACATGGTGAGTGCATAGTTAAGAAAACTATGTGGTTAAACTGTGCGGCCTAGAAAAGATGGAAAATTTAAAAAATTTCCAATCTGAGATTTTGAACCCCAACTTAGGTTTCTCCTCCATTTCACCCCCTACAAACCTACTGATGATTTTGGGAAACAAAATCTTCCAAGAGGTTATTCCCCTTTTATTCTATACCATTTGGAGCACAATTGGTTAGGATCAAAAAATCAGGTACGTCAAATCTCCTCCTTTTATCCTCTTTTCTATTGGGGTTTTCATCATTCTTGCATCTCCTTATGACTCTCTAAATCACTTTTTTTTCTAATGAGATCTTAGTTTTTTATTCATGGGCATTTGAATCTAGATCCAAACCTACGATTATGAGTGTGCTCATCATCGTATTCGAAGTTGGTGGTCTATAAGTTATATCACATAGTTATGTTATAGATTTGTGCATTTTTGTTGATATTTTTCTTTCCCCTTGTTTTGTATTGGTTAACAAGATTATCACTTGGTAAATTTTATTTCTACATAATTTCATGAAATCCTCATGATCCCTGTGGGATTTGTATATGAGGACTTGACCATTTTAGGGCCTCCTATGGGGTGCGTTGGCACTCCCAGACCTAGAGGGGGTAGGGTTAAATGAATGGTTACCGAACGATAATGTAAAATCCCTAAATAACATTTCTAAAAATTTTAATTAATTTTTAAATGGAATGAGGATAGTTTTCACTAAAATTATAAGGGGAAATGGGTATCTGGAATGACCTGGAAATTGGAAATTTTGGTCGAATGAGATTATTCCATTTATTTGGTGAATCTTGGTTATAAATTCCAGATTCTATTAGTGCATATTAAATTGTTAACATTTAACTGAATAACGTAATAAAAATGGGAAATATTTTAATGATATTAAATAATGGAATGGATGAATTAGTATAATGGGTTATTACCTGGAAATTATGTGGTATAAATAATGGGTTAAATGTAATAAAGTGGTTTTATTATGAGATATGAGAAATGCAATTGAAATGATAAATGGGATAAATGGGTTAATGAATAGACATTAATGTATATTGACTAATTCATAGGGGTTGTTGAATAAATATAAAAGTTTACGGCACAAAAATGGGAATTTTGATAAATGACTATGAATTGTAATTGGTAAATGTGTTAATGGGTTATGCCATGGTATTTATTACCATGATGTTGTTATGCATTGACATTTACAAAGAAGTTGTTATTCATTATTGTGTTACGGTATGGCTATGGTGACTTGATAAATAAGCATGATCACATAGATTGGTAGAGTGGGGTATTGAATTGAGAATCTATACCCATGGGTTGAGTTAGATGTGACTCTACACTCCACCCCATAGATTCACGGTTTAGGGAAGGGGACAAAGACTCTATTCCCCTAACGGTTGCATTCAACCTGGACTAAGGCTTCTAGGTAAGGATAATTTGTTGATGTGATATATGTATCCTTATTGAGATAGGTAATTGATTTATTTCCATTGTTCATTGTTATTGATTACCTTAAACCCTTTGGTAGTTGATAATTATGCCTAACCTATGGAACATGTGATTAAAATGGATTATGTAATGAAGATGGTATAAGAAATGAAATTGTGATAAATTCTATGAATTAATTAAGTGAATATGGGATATCTAATGGCACCATGTTATTCCTTTATTTATTTACCATTTATTTTTTACTTTTGTGTATAATCTATTAGACATGATATATTATAGAAATTGTTGGTCATGGCCTACTGAGTTTTGTATTCACACCCTGCTTGTGTCTCTATTGGGTATCAGAGCAGATCACTTGGTTACAGGTCAGGAAAAGGGAAGAGGGCATACTCTAATATTTTGAGATGGGCGTGGATGTACATGGGGGAGGATCTGGACTTAGAGTCAGGACCCATTTGGTGTTTTGGAAAAAAAATTATTTTTGGATTCTTTCTCTTTGCACTACTTGTATGGCATGACATTGTTTTATATGATTGGTGTTTTTACCCCATTTAGGAAACATTTTTTATTCATTTTTCTTAGTTTTTAATATTTTTATCGATATTTATATGGTTTTTTGTGGCATACTCTGGTAAAGAGGGTATAGTCACCCCACAAGACTCATTAGATCCTCACCACTAGTCACCAACCTCAAACGTACGAGGACGTGCACTTTAGGTCATTTGATGACCCAACTCAAGGAAACAAATTAGAGGATTTTAGGTCAGGGATATTACATTGTTTGAAACCATGTGGTTTGAGAGGTGTGAAGAGGAGGGATAGGTGGTGGCCTTTATTGGTAAGGAGGAGTTTCACTCTTGTAATTATTTGAAGATAGAATTCCGTCAACATTTTTTATGTTGAAAGTGGAACCAATAATAATCCAATGTTGAGCTAAGGGATGAAATAATTGAAATATTGAAATCCAATGGCTTTTGGAAATGTTTCTAGTTCGTTTGGTCCCTAATTTTTAATTTTTATTCCTTAATTAATATTAATTTAACCTTAATCTCATTGATTGATTTTAATATCTATTTCTAGTAATTTTGGTAAAAAAGCAACTTGATAAAATTAGACACTAAATATTATACTAAATAAAATGGTATATATCATTTTTTTTAATTCAATTCATAGAAGTAAAATAATAAGATTACTGTTAATCCCGTAGATGGTATGAAATTGTGGTTATTTAAAGTAAAAATAATTTCAAAAGATTATCAAGTTTATATATTCAATTTCAATGTGAAGTTAATTACAATGGGATAAATTTTATTAATAGATTTATGGTTTATCTAATATTACCTTAAAATAATTAAACTATAATTTAATATTAATAATGATTGAAATGAAAAGGTAATTCTAAATCTAAAATTGGTATTTTTGACTATTTATCAAAAAATGATTTTTTAGGAAAAATATTAAAAATTCACCAAAAGATAGTTTTGACATTCTAGATAAATTTTTTTTATGAATTTAAAATTCTAAATGTTTCTAAAATTAAATTTATTAGTTTTTCACGGATTTATATGAATATAAATTTATTTAATAAAATAGTATTTGTAATCATATAAGGACTTTACAAAAAAAATATTTTTTATCATTATGTTTTTTGTATAAAACCATTATAAATTATATTTGAAGTGTAGTAATTACTATACATATTACCAATTGGAATGGATATGTTATAATTATCTCATTTAATTAATTATAAAAGAAGAATGATATTTCGTATAAACATCAATGTTGAGTATAATGTACACCAGTCAGGATTGCAAGAAACAAACACCAAGTCAATGTTCTGTGTAATGTAAACTGAGTTAGTGGCGTGTAATGTACAAAAAGTCAGTGTTATGTGAAAGTGTTATTTTAATTATTTTTTAATATATTTATATATATAAATAACTATTTCTAGTGTCACTTGAAATGAAAAATATAAAACATATATATTAATTTGAAAAAACATATTCACAAAATATCGAAGTGTTAAATTCTACCCCCATTAAAATTAATTTATACCTTGAAATTCATCTGGAGTATCAGAGGATTAAAACATGAATGGTTCATTCATATAAACCCATATCAAAAATATCATTACTATAAATTCCCTTAAAATGGAACGTTGGAAACATAATAGTTACCCAAAGTAACATATAATTTGGTTTCCACATAGAATAATATAGTTTTGGTGTGATGATTGGACATGGAGTAAAAGATTAGATATTTATAGAGAGTGATTGAGGTAATCAATAAAATACAAGTGAATTATAAAATAAAATTTTAAGGTCTCAAATTCATAAATCATTATTGTTTTGAGAGGCCATTGGTTCAACATAATTAAGGTATTATGAGAAGACATTTTCTTTTGATCATTGTCCTAAAGATTAGTAATTTTTTTATTGACCAAGAATAAAATGAAATATAGTTACTTGATATATTTATATAAACAAAATTATATTCTATATTTATTCTTTTATCAATTTATAATCCATCCATTACTTTGTTTAATGGACACCAAGATACTAACATGTATACCTAAAGTGATATAATAAACTTTTATCAGATCTTAAGGCCCATAAAAGTAATAAATTTATAATTGTTTTCCTCTAACTATTCTTCAAAAATAAATATGGTTAATAAAATAATCTTTACACATAAAAATTAACACTATTATTTCATCATAATTAATTATTCATTAAAAATAATTATACATTATCTAGGACATTGTATAGGCCAGTGATAGGTGTGAAAACATTATTGTCCTTTGTTCATGGGTTCAAAACCCACTACCTTTCTAAGCATGATTGGTTTTCACCTAACATAAATTATTTAAATTTCTAACTCCGAACTAATATAATTTTCTAAATAAAAAAGATGTAAATATTTTAAATATGGTTAATCACCATGTTTCCTTTTAAGAAAGTTTTTCAATACAAAATTAGTGCATAAACACTTCCTATAAATATTAACACAAACTGTTCATAAATGTTTAACTTTATAAAACTTTTCAAATATTAAAATACAAAAAATTAGAATAAGAGTCCCAAAATAAGCTTAAAATTGGTTCCCCCATATATCCAAATGTAGCTGTTGGTTGCCACAGTCCAAATATTTGAATACCCCCATCGTATATTCTCATAAAACATGGGAATAACCTACATTACCATAAATCATTTTGTATAACATGCAAGATTCATTATTTCTATTATTAGAGGATACATTCTTTAAATCCAAGAATTGGTAAACATCATCTGTTATGACATAGACAATTTTTTCAATAATCAATTCTGAGGATATATGTATCGTCCAATTTACTTATTTATGTCCAACAAATCTTTATCCAAATATCATTTTATAAAAATTATACATTAATTAAGGGTTACATTTACTTAATAAAAATATAAAATTTCCATTAAATCAATGTTAATCATATCCTTTTCATTCCAAAATAAAAACATATATTGAAAATACTTATACAATTCCTAATTCATATAACACAATATTTGAATTACAAAACATAAATACTTCATTAATCAAACATTATTCTTAAACCATTTCTCAGGATTCATCAACTTATTCGTTAATAAATCCATCCTAGAATATGAATCATTATTAGGTTTCCTATTCCTCAATTTAATCATTACTCTTATGATTTATGTAAACAAAACTGGAAGAACATCACATACCATTCACATGTCATTAATGGTCTCATTATCTTTAGAAGTATAACCAATACGCAAACCCAATTCCTGACTCTCTTTAGGAAATTTTCACTTGGGAAACTATTTCATGTAATGCCCATGATTTCCCAACCTAAAAAATTAAATGGTTACAATGTTCCTTATAGTTCTATCCACTGAATAAAACCATAAATAATAGTATGAGAAACATTTATCATATTGGGATACTACATATTCAGGGAAAAAATAATGTGGTTCCTAAATCATGTCTCCAACATCTTTAATATATTAAACCTTAGGTTTATTCTAGTTTATAATAGTTATTATATAACTAATTATATTATTATGGTTCATTAAAAGTTTTTTGAATTCCCAAATCATACCATTAAGAAGTGTCAGAGAATACGTATAGAATGGTCTGATGTTGTGTCCTGGATTACGTTAAGTTAAGCCCAAAACATCTAGTCAGATTTGTTACCCATAGGTACATTTGTGATAGAGCCACAAATAATTATATTATTCAGACAATTATTTATTTCTAGGAAACAACTAACTCAATCAATTACCAAAATTACACAACATTTTCTTATGGGTTAAATCATCCTTATACTTATGATTGGAGACATCTCTAGACATATACTTATAAATATACCTAGGTTTATAACTAATGTTTAATCATCAATGTATCCAATGGTATGCTAAGCCTTTCCTTTGATACAAAATATAGCGACCCAAACATGACATACAAGGATATTACATCATTTTATATGAATTATCATTATATTATTAAAACACATTAACGATGACAGTAATATTTTTGTGGCACTGGGAACATGGAAACTAAATATTGTATCCTAGTCAAATATATTAAACATCTCTCATAAATATACCGACCTTTGGATCATCTACGTAAAATTTTCTTCATAACCAATAGAAAGGAAACATAATAAAGGGGTGATCTTTAATTCCCAATAAAGGTAAACAAGAGAGATATGTAAGAATAATAATGAGAATAAGGGTATGTGAACATGATCAATAAAATAGAAGATCATAACCTCCATATAAAAAATCATATACAAGAATCATGTAATTAAAATGTGTAGTCCATAAGGCACAAATCATAAGGAAAAAAATTACATAATCCATGAAACCATAACATTTGAATAAAAAATGGAATTTTTGTAGATATATATGAAGATATAATTATTCCCATAGTAGCCAAGGCATTACTATCAAGGCCATATTAGTGGATAATGTACTTTAATAACTAGTTTCGCACGATATTCCGGGCATGTATTACTGAACTGAGTTTATTCATTGCCTCAACCCTATAATAGTGAATTGAGTTCATTTACCATTTTAGCCCTGTAATAATGAACCGAGTTAATTTCCCCTTCCATCCATCCTTATATTATAAGATATAAATATTTACCCAAATAATTTTATTGAGATATTGGTTCCACCCATAACAGAGAGAAATCATAAAAATATGTTCCAAAAAATCATAAATAATCATATCATAGCCCATGAAATAAAATGGGTATCATAAACATGTTATCATATCAAACCCGGTGAAAAAGGATACATGTTTTATAATCATTTCATCATAATCATAACTCGTGAAAAGTAGCTGGTTTCAAAATAATATTACCTGTGAAGGAGAATATGGCGTCATAAAAATAATACCATAAAAACATAAACAATTCATGACATAATATGAATTAAACCTTTTTATTATTTCTTAAAATGACATTAGTAACATCAACATATGCCATGTTAGAAGGAAAATAACATGGAATGAAAATTTGAAAACATTTATTCAGGAAAATCTACTTTCTTCTTTTAAAAATTTTCTTTAAAACAGAAAATCTTTTGAAAACCATTTCCATTGAAAATAATTTGAAAACATGGAATGACGTTTTGTAATCCTTTTGAAAAACATTCCCCTTAAATAATTATAAAGGAAGCATGAAATCATTCCAAAAATAATTTTCTTGAAAATTTGTAAAATAATCTTGAAAATGTATTGAAAAACATTTCCTTGAAAATATATTTCAAACTTATAAATGAGGCTTGAATTCATTTTTAAAATCCTTTTCATTGAAAATTTATAAACGAAGTGTTTAAAAGATTTCCATCAAAATGTATAAATGAAGATTCAAAAAATTTTAAAAATAATTTTCCTTGAAAACATAAAAATTCATATTCGAAATAATCTAAAACCCATTTCATTAGAAAATGTTTCCTAAAAAATAACATTTAAACGTGTAAATAAATATTCAAAGTATTGACGGTGGATAAATTGTTACATATCATATGAGGTAAAAAGAACATTCCTTTTTCACTGTAAAAGATTGAAAAATGACTAATTTAGAAAGAGACAAGAATATTTATTTGAAAAAATTAGAAAAATAAAAAATGGAAATAATTTCTTCTAATTAACACAGGAGAACTATATAATTTTGTTGGAGGTTGTTTTTGGAAAACATAATTTAAGAGGGACACATATTTTTGACTGAAGAGTGTGTAATGTTGGGATTCCTAAAAAATAATTTATTATGAATATTATATAACAAAGAGTGGAAGAAATGGTAAAAATATATGAATAAATCATTTATAAATATATGAAAAAATATTCATGGTTGGGTTTTAGAGACGGATCATAATATTTAATCAATGGAAGAAACAACATAAACAATCTTTAATAATGATGAGACTATCTCAATAAACACTTAAAAAATGTAACATGGGATTATACACTCCATGTAAGAATATGAAATTACATGAAGCATAAAATATAATTAAATGAAGTAAATTAATTATATAAAAAGTTATATAGAATTATATAAACCTCAAAATGTAATTTAGATGCATACCAAAACATGAGTCTCAAAGAAGGAAAATTGAGGCAAAACTATTTCATTGATTTGGTTACTATTGAAACATAAACCCCAGGAAATAATGATCTTAAAATGGATATGTGAATTTAATTAAAAGATACATATAACACAATCATGGGAATTAGATTCACTACACAAATTTTAAGAGTGTCAAACATAGAATGTATCTAATAGAAATAAAAAAGTCAGATGACGTCCCCTTACATTATGTCTTGAATCTCGTCATACTCAGTCAAAACACCTGTATAATAAATATAAATTTATTATATGTATTTTATAGAAATATATTATCATATATAATACCATATATTTTTTGATTATTTCCTTTTATTACCCACCTCTTAACCATCCTTTGTTAAGGATTCACTTCGGATAATATTCACATTGTTCTTCGCATGTGTCTTAATTTGTGGATTCATTGGTCGTTATACTTATATAATGATATAAGAATGTAAACCATTCTATAAATATCATGTATATATATTATATTTTTATTGTAATAATCTATATAATATTTAATTATGAAATGGAATATGTTTTAATAAAGATTGTAAATTGTATGTACGCATGAACATTGATTCCTTTTTTATTATCGCAATGAAAGAATGAATGAAAATGAAATATAAGTATATATGTATATTATATCACTAAAGTATCATTATGTTGTTATATAAATCATATATTTTCACTGAATCCATATTTAATATATTCCATGTAGTCTGTGAATAAATCACAATGCTTTCACGAGCGAGTAGTCCACACATCCTCAAATGAAATTATCATATTTACACCAAATAGAAATTAAAAAGATATGTGTTTTAAAAATAATAATTAATATTAAAAGAGTTAATTAATATTATTTATAATATATATAAAGAGAGTGTCCATCATAATTTCCACCATGATAGCTGGTAAGTGAAATTGAACAATCATCGTCTTTGTGAGGCGGAAGTTCTTCGTACACATAAACAGTATGTTCGTTACCCATTAGGTGGACGTTTGTGTATGGGTAAGTAAAAATATTAGAATAAAAAAATCATAGAATATTGGGGATAACTGTGTTCTTATAAAATCATGGAATAAAGAGTGTGGGGTGGAAAAAGAAAATTAATTAAAGGACATGGGAGATGACGTAACCTCTTAATCGGGTATGTCCTTTTGGTTTGTGCCAAGAGGCTTACTTGGATAGATTTATGTCCATGTGGATGATTCTAGGATTATGTGAGGTATGAATTTAAGTGTATTGTGTTGATATGTTCCAATCCCCAGTGGTTTTAGCGGTTTGATGAAGAGGGATAAGTGGTGTCCTTTTATACGGATGGAGGACTGATACTCTTGTATATATTTGAAGAGTGAAATTGGCCTACATTTTTCAAGTGGAAAGTGGATAAAATAATGATTAAAATTTGACAAAAGTTATTATAGGATCAAAATATGGTCATAAAATAGATTTTTACATGTTCATAATTCCTTTGGGACCCTGAGATTATGGTTTGGTCCCCAATTAAGCTTAATTTGACCATAATCACAGTGATTAATTTTAATCACTTTTACAAATAATTTTTGGAAATAATAAACATGAGGTAATTAGACAATAAATACTATACTGATTAAAATAGTTTATGTTAGTTTTTTATAATTCAGCTCTCCAATGCAGCAAAATTAAAATTAATGTTAATTCCAATGATGGGATGAAATTATTGGTCATTAAAGTAGAAATAAGTTTAAAAGATTATTTAGTTTTTAAATTAAATATTATATTTAAATTGATTAAAGAGACCGAAATTGTATTAATAGATGCTTAATTGATCTAATGTGACTGTAAATTAAATATAAAATAAAATTTATCATTAATAATTATTTAAAATAAAAGGTATTTTTAAACTAAAAAAGTATTTGTCACTATTAATCAAAAAATGAATTTTATTAAAAAAATCCTGAAACTTCACCCTATGATAATTTCAAAATTTTCAATTTAAAAATAATTTTTATTTACACATATTCAAATTATAAATATTTATGAAAGAATTTTTTTTTTCATAGAAGGCCCTGAAAAGTATTATATCTAAGAAAGTAGTATTTTAAAACATATGGGGACATTACCGAAGAATTATCTCTTTTGTTATAAATATGATTTATTTATATAAAACCAATATAAATAATATTTTAAATATAGTTATTAATATTCATATTACTAATTTTAATGTATATAATATATTTATATTTTTTAAATAATTATGAAAACAATATTATTATTCATAGAAACATCGATGTTGCATGTAACGTACGATAAGTTAGTATGGCATGTAACATACGTCGAGTCGATGCTCAATATAGCATATGCTGAGTTGGTTTTGTGTAACATACACTATGTTGGTGTTGTGTAAATTAAATTTTTTAATTAGTGTTTTAACATATATATATATATATATAACTATTTCCAGTTTCATGTGAAATGAAAATTTTTAAAAAGATAATATATTTTGAAAAAAATATAAAAAAAATCCTGGGGTCTTAAAATTTCCTCCTCTAAGGACATCTTCACCCTTAACTCATCAAGATTCAATAATAATTAATGTCTATTTGTTGGTTTATTCTTCTTACCCTATCTATGAATCAAAAGTAAACAACAAAATTCTCGTAACCTCAAAATAATGTCACTTATTCTTTTCTATAATTTCCAATAATAATATTCAAAATATTATTAATCATTATTTATGATTCAAATCAAAATAATTTTTTACTATATTCCCTTAAATCATCCTCATAACTATCATTATTTTATTTTGTTAAATGTCATATCTATATATATGTTACTATGATAACATCATTGAATTCCTGTTTAATTTCACACTTGAGTTAAAAAAATATTTCTTTAATAACTATCATAAAAAAATATTTAATTCATATGTAATTTAAAAATATATAATAACATATGAAACTAATTATAGAAAATAATACTAGTACCCAACCCATTCATTTTCCTAGAAAAATAATTTAATTACAAATGCACATACACATGATCATAATATGAAGTTATTAAAACCATTATAAAATTAAAACAGAGAAAGGGAAATAAACAATAGAGTAAATAAATTTTGTTAAATAAAACAGAACTGAATCAAAAATAAAATTTACATCATTTTATGTGAATTTTGGTGAGTATATTCAATTATCTTTTCTTCATAATTATTTTAAGAAATATTTATAAATAAAGTCATATTATAACATTTATCACTTTTTTAACCATTAGTAGATTAAAATGTCAAATAATAGACCATAAATATCATAATTTAAACCTAAATGTGTACATGTGGGGAAAATATTAGTGACTAAATGTTTAAAAACACAAATTTTGACCAATCATCAAATAAAATCAATGAAAAATAATGAAAACTAGATATCAAATGGTGAAATTTTAAAAACAAACTATAATCAAGCTTAAGAGGACTAGACACCTCACTAGATTTAGTAATGTATCTCTCACCCTTTACACACAACCCACACTAGCTCAAATTGAAATTTCTATTAACACCCATCGAAACCCTAGGAGCTAGAAATTAAATTAAAACCCCAAATGTATAGTAAATTAGCTAAAAATTCGATGAAATTATGGGAAACCATTTCTAGTCAATACAAATTTCAGAACATAGAAACAAATACCTAATTATTATTATTTTTAGATAGAACAATAGAATTTTAATAATAAGAACATAAATAAATACATAGAAATGGATCATCAATATTGTACACCAAAATTCCAAAACAAATATTCTAATATTGAGAACCAATCATTTATCTAATGTAATCTCAATGTTTATAAATGTTTCCTATATTTGGAAATTATACCTTGTACTCCTTCATAAATGTGAGGGACTATTACAAGGGCATGACATCCCTAATGGTGTTGTATTATCATATCTCTGTAGGAAAACCTTCTCTAAAAAGTAGTTTTCTAGTCATCCTAATAGAATTACCACTTCTACTGGTGTATATTATTGTAGAATTGAATCTAGAATTACAACACATATGAGGGAGAAGACTAATATACAATTTTAAAAAAATTAATAAAATTATAGGGACAGAAAAAATATAGAAAATGAAATAAATGAAATAATTAATATTAAATAAATAAAACTTACAAACAATATTGAGTTTGTGTTATATGTAGAGGTTATTAATACAGTAAATTCACAAAATACAAAATTTTATTATATACTGTAAATATATGCATACATTTGTAATTGGACTATCTATGATTTATACATACATGTGTAAAAAATTTATACATATGTGTTTTCACTAACTAATGAATATGTGTACATGTGTAAAAACATGTATATCAGTGTGAATATAATTTCACCAACTCAATCTATATGCATAATTTAATAAATATTATTTTTTTAAGATGTTGATGTTTTATGCATATTTTAATTTCATACAAGTTGAAAATTAGGAACACATAAGAAGAATATAGTATATAATATATGAATATGACAATTTAATATTGTATGAACATGAATTATACATGGGAGTCACGACATTATGAAATTATATTATTTGAATAATATACTATATATGTAATCTTTGATGTAATTTAAAAAAATTTATCCATAGTTTATGTATAAATGTTTCTGATCCATTGGATATATGAAATCACAAATCAGAATACAGTTAATAAATTATAGGGAAAAAACATTATAAATTATAAATAAGTTAATATGTTTTAAACATAAAACAACAAATTATATTTACAGAAATTTTGAACTATAAGAGACAGAAGGAATTTTGCCAAATAGTAATTCAAACATTTTATTGTAATACATAGAAGTAATTTCATACTTTAGAATGGAAACATGTGTCTGCACATTGAGAAATTTGAGTGTAATATAATGTAATAGAGTTATCGGAAACAAAATATTTTCAATCTAAAAATAGCATAAGGGAAATTAAAGATTCAAAATGGATAGTAGATTAATTTTTATTTTCAATCAAAATATCCAATAGACCAAAGGGTGTGAGCAATACGTAAATAGAAATGTAAATCCTAACTATTTTACTATTTGAAAAATAGAATAATCGTTGTAGATTCATATTTTGGTACTAATGAATTTATTTTAATAAATATGGATAGTTGATGGAATAAATTAATAGGGAGTATTGTGAACATAATATATATACATAATATTATATAATTGACAAATATAAAAAGAAAATATGAATAGGATTCATAAAATACATAATATTAAATCACATACTAGAGTCAAGAAATAATATGATAGAGAATGTCACTAAAATAGAAGATATAGTGAACAATTAGTGTTCCAAACTAAATTATAATGTTGGGAACCAATTAAATGAGACTTTGACTGTTGGAAATAATAATTTAGAAGAAGAAAAAAATATTGTAAAAATAAATATTTTAAAATTTTAAACAAATTACTAACATTAAAATATAAAATCAAAAAAAATAGTAACAAAAATGGTAAAGTGCAGTATACAAAAGGAATAATATGTCATAGGTGTTCCAACATTGTACTGTAACATACATAAGAAATTACTTACCTAATCGTGGAAACATGATACGTGTGAGGGGAGGTTGAGGTTGGGATAAGTGGATATCACAACATTAGGATTTTATTTTATGGAAAAGTCAGGATGTGGAAGAGGAGGAGACAGAGGAAGTGGGGGAGGTGGAGACTGAGGAAGAGGTCGAGGCAGAGGAGGAGATGGAGGTGGAGGAGATGAATATGGAATATATGGAAGAGATTTTTTAGGAATAGGTAATGGTTGAGGTAGAGGAAGATGCGGAGGGGGAGGAGGAGGTGTTGGAGGAGTTGGAGTCCAAGGGAGAGGATGGGGTAGATGCGGAGACTAAGGAGGAGTAGGCGAAGAAGGTGGATAATATGAAGGAGAAAAGGAAATATGTAATTGAAAAATAATTCATACTGAATTAGAAATCAACTAAAAATAGGATAAATTAAAATTTTCTAATTTATAATGTAATTTTTAAATATTTAGATTTAAATATAATGTACAAAAATCAGATTACAAGATCCATCACGTTTAATTATAATTTTAAAAAAATAAATTGTAGTTAAATTAAGATATTATAAAAAATTTAACGAATGTAGTCATTATAATTGTATGCATGATTATCACTGGAGACTTGTTATAGAGATATAATATAGGCCTTAGGTAACTGTACAAAATGAAAAAAAAATCAGTTAATCAAAAAAATTCCCTGTATTTAGAATTTTTGAGAAAACTACAAAACCACTCATCTGAAAATAAGTAATCAAGCCTCGACTACTCCTCTGCAATGTTAACCCTCATTTAACTGATTCTAAAAACTGGCACCAAAACCATGAAAATTATTTTTTAAAAACTAAATCACGTTATATGAAAACTTTTCATCCATGAAGAACCATATAGAAATGGATATTGCTGGATGATATATGAAAAGGATACACATGTCCTTGAAGGCACAATCTCCGGAATAGATAATGGATTTAATGTAAGTGAGTAGAGATTTAATTCCTTCATATAATTAATAGAAAATAATCATGAAAATAAATTTAATCATAAGAAACTATATAGATGATTAAAAATTTTAATTAAAAATAATATAACAAATGGGAATTACTGAAAGAGGAAAAAATAAGACTAAATATGAGAAAATAAATACATATATATATTCTCTATGATTGGTTTAGTTCATGTGTGTGGATGTTTAATTGGAATCATACCCATGATGTGTATCATGTCAGTGTATCATAGTACAAATAATGTATATAAGGGTGTATAAGGGGGATAAATAAACAACAACAACATAAGAAAAAATTATATAGATAGATAGAATGATTTAGATCAAATTAGTTTAATCTCACCACATACCACTATGCTTAATAAGAGCATCTATGTATGAGGTTTTACCACCATGAATTGGCCTATAAATAATAAAATTTGTGGTTAATGTAATACAATCGGGATCATACCAAGGTTGTGTTTGTGAACAATTATTTAAAATTATGAACAAAACAACTCTATTAAGATAAGTTCCACTATGAAAGTGTTTTAGGATTCTTGTTGAAAAAATATTTTTGACAACTTGTTTCAGTGGTTTTGTATAGGATTTTATATGAAATAATTATTTTTAGAGACAAAAAACCCCCATTATTTTTTCAAATTTACTATATTTGGCTACAATTTCTAATTGAACATTCACTGTACTATCAAATATAACTGAAATGTGAGAGAAACCCTCCCCAAGAACAAACTGAACTCGAAACATATATAGAAGATTGCCCATGGACTCTCTACACTACAATGAAAATGTCTTAGTTTCATACAATAATCAAAATAATCACCATTTCATTATTCTTATACAGAATGTTCCACTATGAATTCATGGATTCATAATCTACAAATTACATAATTGTGGTAACCTTAAACCAAAATTTAGAAATTATATAAGTCGAATCATAGAAATGAAACACATGAGGATGAATGAATTAATTAATCAAAACAAACATGTAAGGATAGTTCCTTACTCCATATCAATAGTCATTTCATTATATTGATGAGGAAGAGCCATCATATGAGAAATGAGCTACACTTTGCAGCTGTAAAGAAGGTAAATGTAAGGAAAACCACTAATGAAAATTCAAAACCATAGAAAATTAAAAAAATCACATATAAATACCTTATAGAAACAACATAATTGTTATGTAGTGAATCAAAATATCACTTGAGAGTCCTACAACACACATTCAATCCTCAAATAGGTATATAGTCCAGCTCAAATGTTTGAAGAAATTTGTGTGTAATCGACCACGGAATCATGAAGGTGTGTGGGATAATTATTCGAGGACAGAACAATTTATATATCATGGTCATTGAGGTGGTTTGGTGCTATATGAAAAAGGGAAAAAAATTAAAATAAACATATTTATGAATAAATACCGTATAATGAAAAATCAAGTTCAAAAGAAATCAGGAAGAACTAAAAATCCAAAAAATGAAAACATACAAAAAGAAGATACTGGCTTGATCTAAAACCACTAAAAAGTTAAATAAATACAAAATTTCATTGAATGGATCTTGAATTTTCATAAAATTATATATGTAAAGAAAAACATGTATATTTAAAAATAGATAAATCACATCGCAATAACGTATTGAGAAAACAATCCTTGAATCATCTAATAAAAGGAAAATCAGGCTGGAATAAATCTTTCATTGGATCGGCCACTCCTAATGTATAGATTGCCCAAAATCAAGAGTAAGATTTGATTTAGTCAATGATGATATAATGGGATCATTAACTAATGAAATCACCTTCAAGTAATTTTGGGCATGGTTTTCATTAGTAGGATGTATCCTAATGGGATGTGACCGGATTTGGGGGAGGAGGTTGGGAGGTGAAGACAGGGTGGGTAAGGGGAGGGGGCATTGAGTGGGTGAGATGGGAGTGGTGGATGATTTCAATGCGAATCTAAAACCAGTTCCTAGGGAGGTGATCAAAAAATACTATATGATGATATTAGAGGTCACATTACATGTAGAGTTAGATCTTATTTTGGTGGAGGAGAATGATGAGGAAGATAAAATGATATGGGAGGATGCATTCTCGGTGGATCCAAATATGACATATGGGGAGGAGAATGATGATAAAGATGTGTGGGTATTAGGAGAAGTAGAGACATGGATATTGTGGAGAAGAAATGGGAGGAGGTGGATATGGACGAGTATTTATTAGAGAAGAAGGGAATTGATGAGTTGTACAGGTCAAGGTGGAGGATAAGGACGAGGTCAAGGCATAGGAGGATACAAAGATGGAGAATCCAAACATAGAGGATATAGAGGTGTAGTCAGAGTGTTGGGTATTGTCAGTTCCATAGATATAGGAGTAGGGGAGGTGGTGGAGGAGGTTTAGATGAAGGATATAGATCACGTTGCTAAGAGAAAATAAGGAGTTGAGATTCTGATGAAATCGACAAGCACAAAGAGGAGACCATGTAAGGAGGGTCATTATAGTGTCGAAACATGGTTGTAAATAGAATAAGTTTTAGTATATATAATAGATTTTGTTATATTTTTAAACAATTCAATTCAACCACTCTTCCACAATTAATCACCATGAATTTATTTCCATTTAATAAATAAATAAACACATTCCTATTTAAATATTGGTTCCACTGTCAAATTCATATAAAAATATTCTAGAGTTTATGATTCTCATGAAATAATTAAAAACCATAAATGATTACAGTCTAAATCATCAAAAATATCACCCAAATATATCAGTATGATTATAATTATCTTTCCCAATTATTTCATTAATTTATGATTACCAATAATATTTTTTAAAAAACAATTAAATAATTTCATATCATCATTAATGATCAATTTTTCATTATCATAAATTTATAAAAATCTTCATTAATAAACAACATAATCTCACTGAAATTATCAATTCCAATAATTCAAATTTATAGTAACATGAAAATACATTATTAAAATAAATAATAATGTTTTATATAATGATCGTCATTAATTATTAAGATTGTCACATAATATTTTTGCTTATTGTATTCAATAGTAAAAATTATTCTAATGATATGTAATTTCCATTAGAAGAGTTATTTAATTGAATACTGATACAAGGAAAGGTCAATATTAATATATAATTATCTAAAATAGAAAAATATCCCATATATAGGTCCAAATTTATTTGAAAATTATATCATTTTGATGCATGTTTTAAAACAAGTTAAATGGACTACACATTTGTACAAAATGGATATCGAGTGAAAAATATTAGTTTAATAAAATTAAAACAAAAAATGTCATATGGAGGCTCCAAAACCTATGTTATGAATCGTAATTACCTAATAACACACAATTCATGTGTTTACATCACATGCATGCAAGTTGACATAGAAACCTAATGCCCTTCCATGCCAGCTTAACAAATATTACTGCATGTTCCACAAATCATTCTTCCCACATCCACACATCTGGGTTAACTAGGATAACCCTTCTATAAATTGCATGTATAATTCAAACCAATGTTTCCAAAAATCAGAACCAAATTTTTTAGAACAAACCCATTTTTTATATCATTCCCCATTCCCATGGCTTATCCCTTAAAACATTCCATGTTGTATTTTACTCTATAATGCATGATGTTCCCCCCATCAATGATCATCCAATCAATTTCCCAAAAAATGTGCTGCATAATTCATCTGCATTAATTTTTTCATAAACACAACAACACATTAAATTTTTCAGTGTGAATTACAAAGAAATTGTATTTGAACCCATAATCACATTGATTCCAACATTATTCTATTCCACATGATCAAATAATCATATAAAAATAATAAGAACAACAATTATTATTGTTATTATTATATAAATAAATGATGATGATTAATATTATTATTATTTATGTCTTAATATATATATTTATTTTTTATATACAATGTTAAAAATATATTATAATTTTTTTAAAAAGAAAATGTAACAAATAAAATGTTTTAAAAAGAAAATTTACTTGGAACGTCCAGGATCTGGATGCCACAAAAAGGTACCCCGTACCCAGTTTTCCACATAGCCTCAAGAGCATTTCCCAAAACACTAGAGACTACTGACTAGCAGCGAGGGCCTTGGGTGTTATATTGGTTAAAATATTCCCTCATTGGTAGAGAATAACACAATGGAATACAAAACAATACAGTAGCGGATGGAGTAAACAGTATACGACTGAAACCAAAATAGTAGAAGTCTAATAGATAAATATCAAAGTCTCAAACCATATACATGATAACGTAGCATGTTATATGTTTGAAGAAATAACCCAAAATAGGATACACTACAATCAGATACAAATACAATACTAGTGGATAAACATAAATAAAACTCAGAAGCATTGCAAGCCTTGTCTTGGTCCTATGCTCTCATACTCTTAAGTGGAAATCAACTACCTATATAAGTGATAGTTCCCTTATCAACACCTGCAATAATATAATAATTTTGGGCTCCAAATCATGACCTGAATAGGGTGTGAGACTAATCCCAGTAGGCATACACCAATGATCTGTACCTAATAGCTAGTGAATATAGGTATCAATAGTAGGGGAAAATAATAACTAGGAAGTTCTCTATTAATTATCCATTTATTATGTATATGATCTTTAACAATTCAGTTCATTTAGGTTCAACTATCATGAGATTCGTCCATAGCATGCCAATACCCTTTATAGAAGTAAACACCACATATGTCTCAAGAGATCATCTAGATAAAAAGTGAAGACTGAATCCAAGCTTGTACTTTGGCTTAGCAGATTCATCATAAGTCATTCCATTTCATTTAACCGGTTCTGTGAACTTTAAAAAGGTCTCAATGTCTTTCCTAGGACCGTCAACCCACCGTACCAATGTAACCATCAACATGTGACATATCCATTTCATATTTAAGCATATCATCATTTCAACATTTAAACAACTGTTCAGTTTCAAATAGTTCCCGTCCGAGGTATCCATCAATGGACCAAGGATTTTCTTATCATTTACAAAGTAGACTATGTAATCACGAGCACCAAAACGGTGCCTCGCTCATGACCCTTAAGTAATTAACCACTTGAGTCTGTCCAATGCCTTTTAACAGAGACAATGGTTTGCCCAAGGTATGTATGGTGTAATTAGTCACATGAGCTTGCCCTTGTCTTTTAACTGAGACTATCGCTCACCCTTGGATAAATACTTTTTTAATCATTTAACATTTCATTTCAAAAGTGACACATGTGGATTAAACTATCACATGGATTTAAAAATGACATCTCACTTGAGCAATTCAAATATTAAAAAACACATGAAAATCATCATATTTCATGGTTTCAATCATAAAAAATCATGTTGTCATTTAATATAACAATATATGATTCTAATCAATCCCAAAAAGGGAAAACATTCACAATCCTCAAAGGCCCTCTTTCCAAATGGATAACCATGGGAAATGAACCCATGGGGTGTCCCTAAATTAATCAATCAAAAATAAAATGCTTCAATTTCATATAATCAAATACCTAAACATCATTAGTTAACAACAGGTTTCAATTCTAGATCAAAAAAATACCGAAAAATTGGTCTCATACAATTATGGCACATATTATCAACTCAACATTTAACGAAAGGCACGAGACCACCTACCTCAATGTCATACAACTGATATAATCCGACGTCAGCCCTTGAATCATCCTATAATGGCGTATATCTAAAAATAGAGGTAAATCATTCAACCTTGAATAAAATTCTCAATAACAAAAATCATTGACAATGGTTCAACGATAAGAATGATCTTACCAATAAGAATCCAACGAGACCGGCGATAGTTTAATCATGTTATGAGCGACAAAACCGGAGAAACTCAACTCTCACAGCTCTTTGTTCTTCATCTGGTGGCTGTTCTGTCTAGGAGAAGAGAAAATGAGGATACTTCATATTTTATGCCAAATTTAGTAGTACACTTTGTGTAAATCCATATATATGGCATGTATATCATTTAAATGGTCATAAATTTCACCGACCTAGTTTACACATCTTCCACCGACTGGAAGACATGACTATACGAAATGTACTAAAGAGTACAGTGCCTATGGTGTCTCTTTCTTCTCTCCCAAGCCAATAAACTCATAGACCGTGTATCCCTATCCTACACGGCTGGACCTACACAACATGTATATAGGATTACAAGTCATGTAACAATAAAACATTACATTTTCAAGTTTTCCATTCCTTTCTCAAAAAAAAATCAAAGGAAAAAAGGTATAAATAGTACCTAATAAGAAGAACATATTTCTTATAGTACTTATAAAAAATTTAGAAAACATAATAACATAACATTTATCAAAGTACATGATTTTCCTTTTCATTTAAAATCATGGGCATCAAGCACTTTCTCTTCCTCAATACGCTATAAATATTGCATCTGTATTAATATATGTTTTTATATTTATTTACATAATTTAATATACCTATATAATCTAATTAGGTAGTTTATAAACATACACTATATATTTCATTAATTTTTTCATGATGATCAATGAAAACCTATACATTATTTGATTGTTATCATTGAAAAATCTACCAGAGATTCTTATTTTATCAGTGCTTGATATTCATTTTTTCAGTGCTAGAAAATTATTGATAATCTAATAATCATCAGTAGGGGGATCCTTTATTTTTGCTAAAAAGTACTGATAAAATTCCATTTTCTCCGCACTGATAAAGGAAAAAAAGTAATTTTTTAAAAAGAATGTTTTCTAATAAAATTAAAAATTCTCTGGTGGAGAACCCCCTAATCAACTCTCAATACACCACCCCTAATTTTAAAATAGGGTTCCATTTTATGAATTCTAAAAAATCACCGATAGAGTATCCTTTTATCAAAACTAAAAAACACTTATAAATGGGGTCAAAACTACAAAACACGCCTTTAAATGCATTGGTAATTATCAATGCTATAAAAATGATAAAAAATGGCATATTTTACCATGAAAATAAATTTATTCTTTAATCAGTGCACCTTTTTAGCATTGATTAAATAAAACATTTATCTGCGCTTTAGTTTTTGTAGTGATAAATGTATTCCTTATGATTCTGTTATTTTTATCACTGATAACGAGTATCCTTTATCAGTGGTTTATTTATTGTGTTAATATAGGGTATCCTTTATTAGTACTTTAATTTTACTTTTGATAATGGGTAACCTTTATCAATACTTTATAATTAGAACTGGTTAACATTTATATAAATGAAATGAAATACTTAAATAAATAAAAAAGAAAAAATGTTCTTATTAAAAAAATATTGAAACTTTTATTAATTAAATAATTATTCATAAAAACGAGTAGACTGATTATAAATTATTAATTATTAAACATTTTATTAATTATATAATTGTGATAAATATTGTTATTAAATTGTAATTATTAAATATATATATATTAAGGTATAAAAATATGATTTATATATTACAAAATATTTATGCCCTTTACAATAAATAGTCATTTTTTATTGAATAATGAATTATAATTAAAATTTAATATGAATTAAAAATGTTTACTATAATTTCATAGTACTTGACCTATAATTGATTGTCGTTTGATTTTTCCATTGAACATAGATTAAATATGTGTTATAGTAACTTTATATATATGTAATTAATTCACTTTTATATGCAATGCACATACATCGAACTTATCGATTTGTTCAATATTTATAAAGTGCACTTATTCTTAATTTCTTCAATTTCACTCAATTTTAACACTCATGCAAGTACATAAAAGGTGATAATCATTAATAATGTTATAAATATTTATAAAAAATATTTATAAATAAATATATTTATAAATGTACAGTAACTATATTTGTAAAATTATATATTTATAATTATAGATAAATAATTAGTTTTTTAAAAGTATTTAAAGAATTAAAATTAAATAATTATCTATATTTAAAAATTACTATATTTGTAATAAATTTACCTACATAAAAAATATATTTACTATATCAATATATATATATATATTAAATATGTGTGTATAATAATATGAATATATATATTGATATAAATAAAATTTTAAAAAAATATTTATATTATTTGATATATATAATTATAATAAATATATTTAAAAAGAAATATGTTTACTATATTGGTATTTATATATATTTATTATGTATTTATAAATGATTAAAATATGTTTATTTATATTTAAAATTATAAATCATTTACAAGTACATCATTAATAATCATTGATAAAATAATTCTTATCAGTGTGGAAAAAACACTGATAAAGATGAGGTTTTATCAGTACTAAAAAAAGCATTGATAAAAAGGCAGTTTATCAGTGCTCTAATTTTAGCACTGAAAAATTTTGGTTTATTAGAGCTAAAAAAGAACTAATAAAAGTTTATCGATCGATTTTAAAAACCCAAACAATTTATGAACTCATTTGCGATATCAAGAGATTTCCATAAAATATTACAACTCTCGGTGCACATTCTATGTGAATTTAAGCTTAAATCAAACCACTCGACTGTTGTCGGCGCTCTAGTTGCATGAACATCTCATCTAATTTCTGGTTTTCGATTGCGGTTGTGATGTGGGTGGGGTTTGAACGTAATTTTCATCAATTTTCCCATACGAAGTAAGTGGTTCCATGGCCAAAAAAATTTAGATAATATATTTTTGATCGGTGGTTAATTTTTACATGTTATATAGTTTATATTGGTGGTGAGAACTTGTTTTGGAAATCCATTGAGAAGCATTTTAGTAGAAAATAAATTTTCTAAAGACAAACTGTTATGTTTCTATATAGTCTTTGATGTGAAAAATCAGTGTATGTGTTTAATTATTTATTAGAGTAGATCCAAATGTTTTTTTGTTGTTGATTAAGGTTCCAGTGTGTTGAAAAATGATTTTTCATGGAAAATGGATCATTTTGGGCATGTTAGTATTGGTGTGTTCTTTTTTACTTTGAGTTTTGACTTGTTTAAATAATTAAGAATTTATCTTAGAAATGAAATTTGGGATGTCGAAATGGTTAATTAAATGGTTTGAGTGATGGAAAATGTGTTTTTAAAAGGTTTTCCATGCTTTGTGTTGGTTTTGGGTTTTCTAAAGGAAAATTGCCTTGTTGTGTGTGTGTGTGTGTTATAGTTTGGTGTTCCGTGGATGTGTTTTATAGGTTATTTGAATGGTGAAAATGAAATTTTCAAAAGCCACATAGATTAGGATAGCTTTGGAAGTAATTTATTAAATTAAATTAACAAACTTTTAAAATTTGAACATGTTGTAACATTTTTTAATGTGTGCTGTAAATTGTTTTAAAGGATGGATGACATGTTTTAAAAATTATTTCACACTCTGTAATTTTTTTTAAAAATATGTAATTTCTATGGAATTGGTTGAAAATGGGTTTAAATGCATATTTTGTTAATTATAAGTGTTCTATAAATTAGTTAATAGATTTATTAAATTTTATATGTGTTTCAAATTATGTTCGATGTGGTTATTTAGTGCATTTAATTTTAAAAGTAGCATTTTGGTGAGAAATTGTATTTTTTAATGTAATGTCTTATGGTGCCTCCAAGGGATATCTTTGAAAACATTTTAAATGAATTATGATCATAAATAATAGGTGTGAGTCATGTTTGTGAAATGATTTGGTGTGTGTATGTTTTGAAATGGGGTTTTGGTGTGATTGTATTAGAACATTATGTATACATTGATTGGCATGACTTGTGTTTAATTCATTAATTTTTTGTATTACTCACATATTAATTGTTTTCATATACCAGTGGATTATTTTGACCGAGTTTGTTTTCTCAGTCCAACTTTAATGCTTTTTCTCCCTTAAAATATTTTCACCCATGCATTGGTGCATTTTTTACTTTCTCTCAAGTTACCTCCACTTCCATTACAGGGTTGCTGCAGTATGTTGTAACAGTAAACATCAGTATTTCCTTTTATCAGCGTAGTAAAATGTTCCCTTTATCAGTGCCCTTTTATAGTAAATAATATTCGTGGGATTTTATCATCGATCATGTTTTATGTTCTATTGGAGTGTTGATAAAGGCAATTTCAAGCGATGTTAAAGGATTATTTTGAAGTAGTGGGTCTTTTATATAGCCTAAAATGGAGATGATATAAGGGTTCATTTATCAGTACTTTTTTAGTGCTAATAAAATACCCATTTTTTTGTGCTTAAAGAAACACGAATAAAAGTAAAAAAAATTAGTTTTTAAAAAATATTTTCTTTCTAAAAATTAAAATTTTGGGGGTGGCGACCCCCTTTTTATCAGGGTTCCAATCCCCCCCCCCCACTTTACCATTTTGCAAGAACATGTATATCCTTACCTTTATTGAGTTTTTAACCTAAGACCTCCCCTTATGAATTTTCACCTATACCTATCCTCTATATTTTTTTATTCTATATTTTACGATATATCTATTTATTTATATATTTTTTGTTATATTTTTTGTCAATATATATATATATATATTTATATAATTATTTTAAAATACACAAATAAAATATGTTTTGTCCAGGTATGTGTTTATAAAGACACACACACACACAAATATATATATTTGTGTGTGTGTGTGTAAATATAATTATACATATTTATATTTATTTACATATATTTTATATTTATATTTATATAAATTTATTAGAATATTTAATTAAAAATAGATCTATTTATTAATATAAAGATTAATATAATTATATATATATATAAATATTAATTTTTTTAAAGAATTTTTTTATGTGTTATGAAACAAATTAATTAAATTTAATTTAATTGTAATAAGATAAATAATTAATGGGATGTGATTAAAATAATTTAGTGTTATAAGGCCTGTTTTTTGAAGATTTTCATTTTTCTATTTTTATATTCATAAATTAAATTGAACACTTTAAAATGATTATTCTAATGAAATGTTTCAATGTAAAAATAAATATATTAGCACTCATTTAATTGGTAATTCATATGAAATAATATTAATACCACATAATATTTTAAAATGAGTTTTTCTAAAAACAACCTTATCATTATATATTAGGTTTTCATTTAAAAGTTAAATTTTCATATTTTATATTTTAATTTGATAAAATGAAATTAATTTTTTAGATTGTCCACTTAAAAATTATGTTAAGGTGATGTTTTTTGGATGATTCTTAAAATTCAATTATTGGTTGAATAGTAAAAATACAGTTTTTACAAATTTTGCACCTTTTATGAAATTATTATGATATAATAATGAATTATAAATTTAATATATATTTTTCTTGGACCATGATATCTTCAAAGATTAAAATAAATAACATTAAAATAATATTTTTAATTTAGAAACCTATATTTTTCTTTTTGGAACATATGCTAAACTTTTTTCTACTAAAAAACTATTTTGAATCCTTTCCTTTAATTATGTCTCCAAAATATTTCTTTTAGTTTTGGGTTGTTTTGAATGAAAAATAATCCTACTTTATTTAATTTCAAACCAATAAATTTCACAGGTATTAATATTAATCAAAATGATTTCTTAAAATATGTTTTTTAACAGTAAAAAATATATTTTTCTAAAAGTTGTTTTTCACATAATAGTTTAAATTATTTTTTCCTTTTAGAAATTAAATAAGATAAATTGAATTTAATATTTGTAATCAATAGGTTAAAATTAATTATAATGTCCAACTTCATTTTCGGAAAATAATATATGTTACTAAGGGAAAAATAATTCAATTCACTTTTCGTTAAAATGGGATAAAAAAGTTAAATTAAGAGATTAAATCATAAAATATCACAAATCATAATATCTAAATTATTTTAGGAGGTAATTATGGATCATATATTATCTTATTTTATTATAATAATAAAAATTTGATATAGTTTCCTTCAATATAAAATCTTTTTTAATATTAATAAATTAATATTTACCTAAATTCCTCACCTTTCTCTATTTAAAGAAAAACCTCACTACTCTACTTATGATCGCACCGATATCCTCTTGTCTTGAACAAAATATTCCAAAAACCCACCTTGACAATATTTACCATGTCATATAGGTTTTGGTCTCACAAGAAGTTCAATAAAAAATGGTCCATGAAGTGTCCAAAAATAATGATATCACTGGAATAGGTAATTGGTTACATGGGAAAAGTAGTTTCTACTTGAATGGGTCAACAGAGGATAATGGTTCACATATAAGAATTTTTTTTCTATAATAATAAGCCAATTTAGGTAAAATTTATATAAAGAAGAACATATATATTAATTTTCCACATGAGAAAAATTCATCTTGTGTTCTATGAGGTGTTATATGAATTATGAAGAGTAAATGGAATACATGTTCATGATGATTCTATGTTCCATGATAACAATATATTATATTGTTCATTGTGATATAATATTTATTTATATCAAAATCACAATATGGATTATCATGATTATTTATTACTGAATTATGAAACATGATTTAGAGGATTCAATGTAAATAAGTGTTAAATGGAAATATATATCACTATAATTGTCATCATGGAATAAGAAATTAAATAAAGGAAGAAGAATGAACAACATTAAGCTATGTACCATGAATTAAGGGAGATAAAACCATAAATTATTCAAATTTAAATATGAACATATCAATATAGTTTAAATATGTGGATTTTTTAGATTGAATGTTTTATGGTATTTAAATATATCATAGGTAGAAAAAGAATAAGGAAGATCCATTTGAAAGTATATTTTATATAGTGATAAGTGTATCAAATTTACATATTAAATAGAAGGAAAATAAGAATGAAGAAATGGGTCTTTAGTTGAGTATTTATGGAATATTTTAGATTTTTTAAATACTTGGAAGATTATGAAATTGAGAATATTTTGTGTAATAAAAGTAATAATGAATGATGTTTGAGTCTTCATGGTTTTGGAAATTGGAACATATGGGAATGAAATAATTAATATTTCATGTATTTTGAGTTATAAAAAATCATTCTAATTCAATGTGATGAATTCAAAAAATATTTTGAATATCCAAGGGATAAGAATAAAATTATTCTTCTATATATTACAATAATATTGTCTATTTAATGTGAACATGTTACTTGATGTCATTCGAATATGTGATTCAAAACTGAATATATTGGTGTAGATAATAAGAAGATCTAACTTATTTTTAATATTTATAATTTTTTTGAGTCAAATCAAATAATTAATTTCCAATGGAAGACATATTATCTAACGAAGAATAAGAAGAAATAAGAGGCAGGAAAAAACTAGTGTAGGATGATCATATCCAATGAATAGAGGATAATAAGAATAAGTATAAGAAGTGGGAAAAATAGAATAATGTGATGCGAATACTTTTTCATAAGAAAAAGAAGAATAATTTTTAGAGATATTCATGACGTTCATAAAAAATATGTGTTCTTTACATTAGGATTCACATATTGGAGAAGAGGTCTTGTAATTAGTGAAAGGGAAGAATTAGAGAGGGATTAACGTTATGTGAATGGTTGTGAATACAATATATGAAGAATAGAAATTTCTAACATATTATTTTTCAATTAAGTGAAGAAGATGGAAAAAATATATCATTATTCCATTCAACAGATTCCATATCTAGTGGAGGAATACCATGATGTATAAAAATACTTAAAGATGTTGACGACTGTCTATAGAGGAAATAAAAAGATCATATAAGAAGTTTCTTACTGGACTAGGATATCATTTTTTTGAGACTCATAGATATTTTATGTCCTCCCTCTTGATTTTAGAGAATAAAATTTCAGGTTCATGATTGTTTTATAACAGACATATTGTAGTAGGTATCTCATTATATTGGTAGGTGTGGTCATGGATTGTTTATTGGTTACAAAAAGTAATAGCCTTTCTTATTTGAATTCTATACTTGTAAATCTTTTTTCCACATTATGTGTTCAATAAAAAATTAAAGAGATGTAAGAGAATAAGAGAATCAAGATCGTGACCAGTCAAAGAGGTAAGGGTATAAAAAGTATCAAATTGAAACAAATTGCACCATAATAGTTTCAATCCATTATCGGTGTTGAGAATATCCCAAGTGGAACTATCAATTAGTAAAAGTGAAATAATCACCTATATTTGATTTTTTTCCCTAAAGTTGTTCTCTTTTCAAAATTTGGGGTTTCATTCATATTAATAATTACATGTGGTTTTAGAGATGAAATATGTATTTCTAATCATCATTCAGATTATCTAATGAAAATGTTAAATATAATAATTAAATATAAAATATATTGAATAATTTTTCACAATTTTCTATAGAATATGAATTTTTGGGTTCTCTATGTCATTATATAAAAGTTGATTTTTTTTTGAAAAATAGATGATATGGTGGTTAATATTACTAGCCAAATATTGTGCTATAATTTTACCTAAATTTGATTAAGAAACTAAAGTGATTAAGCTGCATGTTTTATGTATTTCCCAAATTATCTTAAGGGAGATCTAATAACAAGTTGTGGTGTAGATATGTCAATTAATTTTTCAATTGATGTATTAAAGTAAATTTTTCAAGGATTTCTAAAATAATTTGTTCTTGTTATCTACAGGCTATTTGAATGTATCTAGGATGAGATGACTCATCTTCTGGAGGTGTCAAATACCATAGAGAGAGATTTTTAATTAACAGTTTTATCATTTATAAATTTATCTAAAATGATTTGTGAAAAACAACATATAAATTGATTGAATAAGAAATAAATTAATTGAAATGTGGTAAAAGATATTATATTGATGAAAAAAATTCCCAAATGGATGTAAAGGAAAAAATGAATCAATGAAAATTCCACTTTTCTTCATGAATGAAAAAAAATTCATAGAGAGAAAAATGAAATAATGATGAGGGATTATGAATAGAATGTGATTATAATTTATGGAAATATGAACATCCATAATTTTATTTGGATATAATCGGATGCTAAATTAGTTTTTTTTAATTCAAGTTCTGATTATTTATAAAAGAAACTGAATGATGATACTATAACATAATTTCAAATAAAATATTTCAAATAAAATATTTCTACTAAAAATTGCCTATATAATAAGTATGGAAGATCATTATATCACTTGATTATCATTCAAAATAATCCGTGAAGAATGATATACCATTCATAACATTTTGTAATAATTTCTCTAAATCTATTTTGATAAAGATTCTTGGGTTGAAAATAAAATATACAAAAATACGGATAAGGAAAAGTGAGGTTAATCCTTCCACTATGTACATAGTGGATAATATGGTTATAGAAGATGGTTCACCAAGATGAACCCAATAAGAAGTATAAAAGACCCAAAAAAAACATTCCCATTTTGTATGAAATTAAAAATGACATTCTATAAATAAAAAAATACTATGGTATTTGGATTAATGATAGTGCTCCAATAGGTTCAGGCATTGTGCATAGTATTTTCATTACAATCCAATCACCTAATAATCATAAAATATTCCCATGTCATAATGGATAAATATATATAAGAAGAAATATTCATAGATAAATAATAATATGTATACTTCAAATTGATTCAGTGCCCTTGAATATTTCAATGACGTGGGAAGAGGTTGTGGTCACATAAATGATGCATTCTAATCTATGCATGTGTCAAAATAAAATGAGAAAATAATACCTCAAATTATGGTGAAAAAGATGAAACAACATAGGTAATAAATAATAGGAATTAAAAAAATCTCCTATTTATTTACTTCTTATTTAACCAAATATAAATGAGAAACAATACTACCTTAATATATCATGGACTAAACACTTTGTAAACATATCGACTAGAGTTTTTCATCCCGTTATCATCAGTTACCCCAACTCTATAGACACATTCTATACATTCCTTTATTTTTTAATATTTTCATATGGTAATCATTACATCTCTCTAATAATCACACAATCATATGAATATGAGGATTACTATCTATGAGGAATAACTACATAAGAAACTTATTTTCAAACCCTTATTAACATTTCTCTATAATTAATCAACAATTGAGTCCATCCTATATTTATTATATGTTATATTCATCTTCCAAACCTATGGAAATGGAAACATAAAAACATGGTGAGATCATATGCATTTTGAGGGTGAAAATATGTGATAATAATCAAATATCACAAGTGAACATAAGATAACCATATAGGTATAATCGAGATACATTAATGAAATTCATACCCAAAAAAGAAATGTTCCTAAATCATCACATATGACTTGGAATAACATAAAACATAAATGAAATGTGTGTGAAAAAATAGTTAATAAAGATGACCCATGAGATCCTAACACACCCAGTAGAATAGATATAAAACAATTAAATAAAGTTAAACATTGGAACCGTCATTACTATAAGGAACATTACTTTCATGAGTGACACCATCAGTTTCCACTATTTTGAGAAACTAAAATGAACTAATAAATATAAATATAATGAGGTGTAAACCTTAAAACAATTCATTTGAGGGTTATATATAACCCCATATATAATTAGCCACACTTAAGAGTTTGTATATAAATCAATCACTTATGACAATTTAATGTACCAATTGAAATTAAATGTGTTTTATAAAACATTCCATATGAAAATTATTCATGTTTATATCATAATAAACCCCTGCAAAGAAAATGGGTTACATTAAACACATCATAATGAACCCATTGAACAAATGGGTTTAATAAGGATTAAAATGATGAAATAAATAATCATTCCATTAATAATAATAAAACTATTAACCCATCAAATATAGATGGGTATAAATTGAAAATATGTAACATTATATTTAAATGCCATTAAATAAAGATAATAAATCATATGGTGTTTACACCATATATATATAAATATTAAATAGTTAAGTCAATAATATATCCAAATAACTCTAAGTATTTCATCTTGGTCAACACCCTTCAATCAGATGAATCAAAAATATTATATTCACAAATGATAGTATTTGGATAAAAATTTATAATAATACACAATGGATGGTTAGCCATGACAAAGGCAGTGATGTATCTTTCCTCCAAAAGATAATTAAATTAAATTGTTCATAAATATTAAGAATTAGGATGGTTACATTATAAAAATATCCTTGATCAAGAATATTGTATTTCAAATGTTGTTGATTTAGATCAAAACAATTTTTAAGAGTAATAGGAAAAAACTGATTTCGAAATAAGAAACATCGGTGATTGTTTGTAAATATTTTATATAAAAATATTTTATAAATAAAGGAGTATGATATTTTATTTTATAAAACCAATAAATATTTTTGACGAAGTCTTATATAAATATAAAATATACCAAAATTAGGTGTTCATACTAAAAATGTAAAAACAATATTCTTTTTACACTTTGATAAAAATGATACATAAAGGAAACAATAACAATTTATTTAAAACATTTTGATTAAGATAATGTAGTAAATAGTAACGTAAATAAATTATTTGGGTATGGATAAGGAACATTTAAAAAATGAAATGAATTAAGAAATGAAAACACGGTGGTTCCTGAATAAAAATACGAGATAGTGTCAATTTCAAATACAAGAAATAGTTCAGGTTAAAAATGAGTCAAGGTGAAATGACATATTAAGGGAACGTATAAAATTCCACGAATATATGAAGGAAATAATGAGATATTTTATAAAGAATAAAAATTTCTCAAATTAATTAACTTTTAAAAAAAGTTATGTGACAATAATATTAGAAATAAAACCCCCATGGTTTGACCTATATTTTGATCAATCCCACATTCAAGTTGGGTATCTTCTGAATCAAAAGCCTTTTAAGAAAAATTACATTATATAGCTCTTCAAAACTAATGATTTTTTTATAATACATTCATCACTATTAAATAAGACAATATTAAAGTTACCATTGTGATACATAAGAAATATGTTGCACGAAATTAAATTTCATAAAAATAACACCTCAACTTGTTTCCTCGATTATTCAAATGCACTCCAATATATTGTAATACAATATATTAATTAGATATTTCAGAACCATTTTCATGTACATATCCTTTTATAGACATTAATTATAATTATTCTCAACATTAATATGAGTTAGTTAATAATAATTTTCTATATTGGTTATGGGTAATCTTGATCATTTTCAAATAATTTCATCATAGCGGTGTTGTTATTTGTTATTTTCCAAAAGATCATAATTCTAATTTTAGTAAATTTAATTTAATTGATGATTTAAAATAATTCAAGATATTTGAATTTCCATTCATGAGAACTTTTGTCTTCATCCTAGAAGATTAAGTAAAAAACATTTTTCTCTGATTTTAATGCTACTAATGGTGTTTTCGTATTTATTGAGTTAAATATTTGTGTATCCATTACATAAATAAAAAAAATTAATATTTATATATTTGTTTCATATTATTAAATTAATTAATCTTTTATAATCATGTATGATTTAATTTCATTTCATTGTTAAATTAGGTTGTCAAACTGACCCAATCATGACCATACCATTCTTAATAGATGACTATGAGGTGATTTAGTTATAATATAAATACTCAAGTAGAATAATGGAATAATTTATTGTTTATTAGTGTGGTATATACAAATTTTAACACAATTATAATAATAATAAATGGATATTAAAATTTTATATTAATTGAATTAAATATTTCCCTCTTATTATGATTGTTTTATATAATTCAATTATTGATAACTTTTCATTGATAATATGATTAATAGGTTTACCAATTTATCTTCACAAAACCCTAATGGTTCCATAAAAATTCTATTTATAAATTAAATCTATAACGCCCCGACACCAGTTACCCAGAGTCGGTGCATTATTGTGTAACATTGGCATGATCACAAAAGATAAAGTCTCGAAAGACAGATTTGTTTAGTAGCCTTGGAAACACTAGATACATTCCTAAATGTTACACTACATCATAAAGTGAAAAAACTACAATAACATAGTCTCCATTTTCCACACTCATATCCCCTTAAGACTATCCCTGTAAGTCATTTCTAAAATACTTCTTCACATCCTAGAAAAATTAAAACATTGAATGGGGTGAGCTCAGATGATCAGTAAGGATAACAATATAGCGAAAGCTTTCATAAATGAACATAAGCATTTAAGGCAATGTATAACTAAACAAAATCCTTTTAAACATGAACATAAACATATTATGGAAAAAGTAAAATGAAATAATTCCATTTACTTATTCACATGGATATTCTACTGGTCGAATAATCACATGCAATATCAATAACCACTTTCACAATGATGGAATGCATAATGCCAGACTATCATAACCACGTATCCAAGACCTCATTCCAAGACTACAAATAAGATTTCGTCAAGGCCTCATGCCAAGACACTAGTTTGTCTCATGCGACCTGTCGATGCATTGAGGAGCTATAGTGGGCTCCACCCGTTACTTATTAAGTTCAATGCATTCCTCATATGAACAGGTTTAAACATATCATAAACCATAACATAATCATATCACATAAAATATGCAAAAAGGAAACATAACATTTCCACATTTCAATCACAAGATATCAATACAACATATTGATATAATAAAAAAACTTTCAAAACAATTATCAATACCAAAAAAATTAAAACTTGATATTTATTTTTCATTTTAAAAAAATTATGGCTTATAGAGGAAGCCGAAACTCAAGTAATGGTCACGACGGTTGGGAAGTCATTGTCTCCGCATACGTAAGAAAAAAACAGTCCTTTTGTCGTTTAGTAAAAATGCTTCGTATAAAAATATTCATTTTGAGTAAAAGTAAAAGTCAAAGGGGTTTATACCCCGTATAAAGGAAATTTGTGTATAAAACAAAATATGCCTCAATGAAAGGAGATTGAGACGAAGTCCCTTTCAAAGATCATTTTTTAAAATAAAATAGATCTATTATGTGTATTCACTATAATTACACATAAATAAAGTATAAATAAAAGACAGGACATAAAAATATCATGACATAATTTGAAATTAGGAGATTATCCCAAAAATGGAAATTGGGTTAAGAAGTTCTTTTAACTCGTGTCTGACTTGACTCGACCGCTCTTTAAACTCATAAATAATAAACTAGAGTTAATCTATACCTTATTAAGAACCTTTTTCAAGTTCATTATTCATTTTTTATCACTTATTTACATGTTATTAACATTATGTAATTATTTATGTTAATAACGGTCGTTTTCTCGATCTTTGGCACTTGAATCAAAAATAAACTTCTTATAATTACTAGTTGTTCATGTGGTGAAATATCAATTATATCCAGAATTATATTCATGATGTGGATATCATATATATCATATATATCCAGTATATATATTCATTTATAATATTACATAACATTTAGAGTTAAGAAATTAAATGCACCGTTCATGGAGACGGTAAGTCGTACGTACTCATGAACACTACTTTCATTTCTATTTCGTATTTAATGGAATGAAATTATAATTATAAAAATTTATACGATAATTATAGTATAATATAATTTATAATACCATTTACGCCATCCTTTATACATCCCACATATGGCATTAACGATTCAAATCACTTTGAGGGGGCGGTAGTCCGCACTTCCTAAAATGAAAATATCGTGTTTACCCATAATGGATACCATAATGGTATGCCATAAATGAAAAATACAGAATCATAAGGAAAACAAAAACATAATATATATCATATATAAAAATTGTTTCATCATAATGGCCACCATGAGAGGTGTTATATGATTTTTGAACAATCATCGTTTCGTGAGGCAGTAATTCGCCACCCACAGAAACAGTATGTTCTTTAACCATTAGAAAAAGGTGTGTGTAAGTGTAAATAAAATCCTTCTCATAAAAAAATAGTAGTATATTGAAGATACTTGTGTTGTTACAAAAGAAAATAATAAAAATATTTTAGGGGGTTGGAGAATCAAAATAAAACAAAATAACATAAGAGAAGACATTACCTTAAAATCGGGTAACTCTTTTTTGATTTGAGCCAAAGGATTCCTTGGGAAGAATTATGCCCAAAGTGAGGCTTATAGGCGTAAGAGAGGGAATTTCAGAGAGTATTTGGGCAGGGTTTCGCCAAGCCAAATGTCTTGGAAGTTGTAAATAAGGTGGTAGTGGTGGGGGCCTTTTATAAGAGGAGAGGAGGGGTACTCATGGAAAGTAATGAAATGTTACTTTATTATATATTGAGTTTCCAATTGTTAAGGTCGCACACTTATATATTTAGAGGATAATGTGATAAGGGTTTGAAATATACTCATCCAATAGATTTTTGACAAGTGTAAGTCATAGATTTTACAATATCGTTTTAATTTATTTAAATCGTTAATTAATGAGGTAATCGGTGCATCATCATGGTGTCATAAATAATTTAATTTATTTATTGTCTAAAAATTATAAAAAAATATCATGATGTAGGAAATATTTTCATCTTTCTAATTAATATTTATAGTAAAAAATATGACTTGTATAACCCCATTTAAATTTTTTTTTATTAAAAAAACCCATCTTTGTGACATTTTTATTTTAACATTAAATAAAAAGTTTTTAATGCCATTTTCCTACCAATGTGGCTCCATGGGGTCCCCAAGTTGACCCATGGATTGTCTTGGTTTTCCATGACTCATCCAATAGTAGTAAGACAACTTTAAAGGTATTTCCATATTTTTATAATATCATTTTTAACTTAAATTTCACTAATTACCTTTAATTGCGATTAATTAAACATAAAAGTTACTATTCACCAAAATATTACTTTACCCTATTAAACCACATTTTACTTCCTAATGACAACCATGTATGTCGGATTTTTGAAAATCAAATCAGAGAAGTGGTAATTTTTTATTAAATGAAAAATCAGTTTTTTAACTACCACTTAGTGGTTTCACTATTCATCAAAAATTGAAGTTTTTCAGAACAATGCCAAAAGTTCACCATAAGATATAAATGATATTCCTAATTCAAAAATGATGTCCATTTTAAAAAATTCCAAACATTTAAGTTGCATTAATTAATTTTATAATTAATTCCCGATGTCACAACGAATAGCGTGTTTTTAAGAAATAATATATATCAAAAGATAGACAATTGTTTATGTCCAATTTCAAAGTGAAATTAATTATAATGACCACCATTTGATAAAATGGTAAAAATATATTCTAATTATAATTTAAAACCACCCAATAGTATAATTTATCACTATAAATTATTTTGATTAAAAAAAGTTGTTTTTAAGTATTTTTCACTATTCATTAAAAATTGGAAGTTCTCAGAAAAATACCAAAAATTCAACATAGGCTAATTTCAATATTCCAATTCCAAAAATGAAGTCCATTTGAAATATAAAATATATATAATTTCAAAAATTGGGTATTACTATTTATAATGGCTATTTTGATTGGTCGCGGTGTGTTAGAATATTGAACTTGCGTACAATGAAAGCTATTGCATTATTGAAAGAGAAGCATATCGTGGATGCTCGGGGTGATACATTCTCCCCTAATTCAATAAATTGCGTCCTCTAAATTGGAAATTTTTCTTTGAAAATAAAAGGTTGAATATAGGAAATACCTTTGTGGAAAACCCACATCGGAAATAAGGTTAATAAAAATATAACTTTAAAAGATAGAAAGATAAGTACAAAGGTCACCCAAGATATCCCATAATATGATTCTATGAAAATATGGATATGGAAGAAAAACAAACCATCATGGTCTGATGGAGAGATGTAGAAAACAGGATTAGGAGACGGTTAAACACAAGAAAATTACAAACTTGTGATTTGTTAAACGATCATTGAATCCCCAGTTGGAAAAGTTAACCGACAACGTTTTGGTTTTAAGTTACCTTTCATAAAGTTGAGGAATTTATTTAAGAGATTCACTACGAATGTAAGGAAATATACTTACTTGTCATTTAGGCTTTCATTCTTTAATAAATTTTTACCACGAACCCATATTTCACTCTAAATGGTAACAGAACTCAAAAATATTCTATTTATCCTAATTGTAAAAGGTTCCAAATATTATCACATACCATTTAGATTAGGAAAAATATTTTGTAATAACCAAGGACATCCTGTAGGATAGTGGTTGGTAATAAAGGCATATCGCACTATGGTTGTGGGTTCGATTCCTGCAGCTTTGTCCGGTGCGACGGGTTATCCCCCAACCTACAGGTTGTCCTTTTCCTAAAAGTATATCATTATAATATTCCAAAAATAATCTTCAGAAATGTTTTAACCTTAAACAATACTATCCAAGGTTCAACTTAATCCATTCCAACCTTTATAGTTATCCAAAATACTTCTGTCCAACTCAGAGTCGAAATTTAATAAGGAAGGTAAACATAATGAAGATCCTTTTTTCCGCGTAACAACATGTAAACACCTTCATAATGTATTATTTTAAAACACTGCAACATCCTAAATTAACCTAAATACTTATTGATTACATGCATGATCCCTTATTCCTTATATAATACTAGATATACTCCTTCTATCCAAAAATGTATACAAATCATTAATCAGTTTCAAGGAAGTTAATAATATCCAATATAATTTATCCAAATAAATCATGTATTATTCCAAAATAACTATCTCGATATTAGAACCATATTATGGTTTATCTTTTTCTCAACCATATATTTTCTAAAAATATAACCTGCTGTGGAGTCAATTTTCTTGGTCCCACACAATCTCAAGTCCTTGATGAAATAGTATTGTAGTACAATCCTTATATACTCTATAATTATTATAACCAGTACATCACTGATACAACACTCAAATGACAAAATTCTTTAATAAGAACATAAGAACTCTAATCATTTCTCCTCATCTGTGGTAGTATCATAACCTGATTATTATCCAATAACATCATTTAGGGCATACTCTAATGATTTGGAAATTGGTTTGTGTAGTGTCCTCACTCCTTACAGATGAAGCATTGTACATTTGAAAACTTTTTCATACCCTTGCAGTCAAGCACATGGTGTCCTTTTTCTCCACACTTATAGAAAACTCCCATTCCCTTCAGGCAAGTCCCAAGGTGTTTCTTCCCACAGTTATCACATATTGGAAAAATCTTCTTTTCCCTCTTCCCTTTATCCATCATCCTTTTCTTCTCTTGCTTCCCTTCAAATCCATAGGACTCAGAGAATTATTTACTTATCTTATTAACACATGATAATATTTCTTTATATGTTGAGAATACATGGGAGACTATTTCCATTTTAATTTTGGCTTAATACCACGAAAGATATGATCCTTCTTACTCTTTGGATCATACGTATTACTAGAGTTCACAATCCTTCTATTGGGCGCCATTTCTATAAAATGGCATAAACTAGGTCAGTTTATGAATTAAAATACATAATTCCATACTTGTAAAACACTTAACATTAATAGAACTATTTATGGATATAATCAATAACCATAAAAATGTTTTCTTTGAGGAATTATATACTCATAACCCTTCATAGTGGTTTGTAAAGAAAACGAGAATTATCCTAAGCATATCCCCCGGGAGTGTCGAAACCAAGAGTGCAGCAAGGACTGTTGTCATGCACCAGTTCCCATTCGAGTCTAGCTCAAAGAGGTGTTTTTGGGTTTTACCCCTAGGTACATCTGTGCCAGAGCCGCCTCTACCTGATCGTATCCAGACATGGATGTATTTCTCGGAAAACTCATAAAATCTCTATAATACCAAAATTCTTGGAAGTTATTCTATACTAATCCTCAAAGTCTATCTTAGGGCTATGTTCTCTAATCATATTTTATCTAAATCTAGATTCCAAGGTTAGTACTAAACTGCCTCTGATTCCAACTGAAATGCCCTGACCCCAGTTACCCAGAGTCGGTGCATTATTGCGTAACATTGGCATGATCACAAAATATCATGTCTCGAAAGACCGATTAGTGTAGTAGCCTTGGAAACACTAGATACATTCATAAATGTTAAATTACATCATAAAGTGAAAAAAATAAAATAACATAGTCTCCATTTTCCACACTCATATCCCCTACAGACTATCCCTGCAGGTCATTCCTAAAATACTTCTTCACATCCTAGAAAAATTAATACATTGAAAGGGGTGAGCTCAGATGCTCAGTAAGGATAACAATATAGCGGAAGCTTTCATAAATAAACATAAACATTTAAGGCAATTTATAACTAAACAAAATCCTTTTAAACATGAACTTAAACATAATATGGCAAAAGTAAAATGAAATAATGCCATTTTCTTATTCACAAGGATATTCTACTGGTCGAATAATCACATGCCATATCAATAACCACTTTCATAATGATGGAAGGCATAATGCCAGACTATCATAACCACGTAGCCAAGGCCTTGTGCCAAGACTAAAAACAATATTTTTTCAAGGCCTTGTGTAAAGACACTAGTTTTTCTCATTAGACCTGCCGATGCATCGAGGAGCTATAGTGGACTCCACCCGTCACTTATTAGGTCCAATGCATTCTTCATATGAACGGGTTTAAACATATCATAAACCATAACATAATCATATCGCATAAAATATGCATAAAGGAAACATAAAATTTCCACATTTCAATCACAATATATCAATACAACATATTGTTATAATAAAAATGCTTTCAAAACCATTTTCAATACCAAAATAAAAGAAAACTAAAACTTGATATTTATTTTTCATTTTAAAAAAAAATTATGGCTTGTAGAGGAAACTAAAACTCAAATAATGGTCATGGCAGCGGGGAAGTCATTGTCACCGCATACATAAGAAAAAAACATTCCTTTTGTCATTTTGTAAAAACACTTCATATAAAAAGATTCCTTTTGAGTAAAAGTAAAAGTCAAAGGGGTTTATACACCGTATAAAAGAAATTTGTGTATAAAACAAAATATGCCTTAATGAAAGGAGATTAAGATGAAGTCCCTTTAAAAGATCATTTTTTAAAATAAAATAGATCTATTATGGGTATTCACTATACTTACACATAAATAAAGTATAAATACATGATAGGAAATAATAATATCATGACATAATTTGAAAGTAGGTGATTAACCCAAAGAATGGAAATTAGGTTAAGAAGTTCCCATACCTCGTGTCCGACTTGACTCGACCACTCTTTAACCTCCTGAATAATAAACTAGAGTTAATATCTACCTGCTTAAGAACCTTTTTCAAGTTCATTATTCCTTTTTTATCACTTATTACCATGTTATGAACATTATGTAATTGTTTAAGTTAATAACGGTCGTTTTGTCAATCTTTGGTACTTGAGTCAAAAATAAAATACTTATAATTACAAGTTTTTGATGTGGTGAAATATCCATTATATCCAGAATTATATTCATGATGTGGATATCATATATATCATATATATCCAGTATATACATGCATTTATAATATTACATAACATTTAGAGGTAAGAAATGAAATGCACCGTTCATAGAGACGGTAAGCCGTACGTACGCATGAACACTACTTTCATTTCTATTTCATATTTAATGGAATGAAATTATAATTATATAACGTTATACTATAATTCCAGTATAATATAATTCATAATACCATTTACTAGATCCTTTATAAATCCCACATATGGCATTAACGATTCAAAATCACTTTGAGGGGGCGGTAGTCTGCACTTCCTAAAATGAAAATATCATGTTTACCCATAATGGAAACCTTAACGGTATGCCATAAATGAAAAATACAGAATCATAAAAAAAACATAATCTATATTATATATAAAAATAGTGTCATAATAATGTCCACCATTAGATGTGGTATATGGGTGTTGAACAATCATCGTTTCGTGAGGTAGTAATTCGCCACCCATAGAAACAATATGTTCTTTAACCATTAGACGAAGGTGTGTGTAAGTGTAAATAAAATCCTTCTCATACAAAAAAACTAGTATATTGATGATAATGGTGTTTTTACAAAAGAAAATAATAAAAAGAGTTTAGGGGGTTGGAGAATCAAAATAAAACAAAATAACATAAGAGAAGACATTGCCTTAAAATCGGGTAACTCTTTTTTGAATTGAGCCAAGGGCTTCCTTGGGAAGAATTATGCCCAAATTGAGGCTTCTAGGAGTAATATAGGGAAGTTTAGAGAGTATTTGGGCAGATTTTGGCCGATACAAATGGCTTGGAAGGTGTAAATAAGGTGGTAGTGGTGGGGGCCTTTTATAAGAGGAGAGGAGGGGCACTCTTGGAAAGTAATGAAATGTTACTTTATTATATAATGAGTTTCGGATTTTAAAGGTCCCACACTTATATATTTAGAGGATAAGGGGATAAGGGTTCTAAATATACTCATCCAATAGGATTTTGACAAGTTTATGTCTTATATTTTACATTATCGTTTTATGTTATTTAAATCGTTAATTAATGAGGTAATCACTGCATCATCATGGTGTCATAAATAATTTAATTTATTTAATGTCTAAAAATTATGAAACAAATATCATGATGTTGTAAATATTTTTAGATTTATAATTAATATTTATAGTCAAAAATATGACTTGTATAAGTCCATTTAAAAATTGTTTTATTAAAACAACTTATGTTTGTGACATTTTTATTTTAACATTAAATAAAAAGTTTTTAATGTCATTTTCCTACCAAACTGGCTCCATGGGGTCCCCAAGTTGACCCATGGATTGTATTGGTAGGCCATGACTCATCCAATAGTGTTAGTACAAGTGTAATGGTATTTCCATATTTTTATAATATCATTTTTACCTTAAATTTCACTAATTACCTTTAATCGCGATTAATTAAACTTAAAAGTTACTATTCACCAAAAAAATTATTTTAATCCAATTGAACCACATTTTAATTTCTAATGACAACCATGTATGTCGTATTTTTTAAAATCAAATCATAGAAGTGGTAATATTTAATTTAAACGATAAATCAGTTTTTTAACTACCACATAGTGGTTTCACTATTCATCAAAAATTGAAGTTTTTTAGAACAATGCGAAAATTTAACCCTATGCTATAGTTTATATTCGGAATTAAAAAATTATGTCTATTTTAAAAAATTTGAAACATATAAGATGAGTTAATTAATTTTATAATTAATTCTCGTTGTCACAACGAATAGCGTGTTTTTAATAAACAATATATATCAAAAGATTGACAATTGTTTATGTCCAATTTCAAAGTGAAATTAATTCTAATGACCACCATTGGATAAAATGATAAAAATATATTCAAATTATACTTTAAAACCAATCAATAGTATAATTTATCACTATAAATTATTTTGATTAAAAAAAGTTGTTTTGAAGTATTTTTCACTATTCATAAAAAATTGGAAGTTCTCAGAAAAATACAAAAAATTCAACGTAGGATAATTTTGATATTCCAATTCCAAAAATAAAGTCCATTTGAAATATAAAATATATATAATTTCAAAAATTGGGTATTAATATTCATAATGGCTATTTTGATTGGTCGTGGTGTATTAGAATCTCGAACTTGCGTACAATGCAAGCTATTGCATTATTGATAGAGAAGCATATCATGGAAGCTCGGGGTGTTAGAAAATCCACTATCATGATCATCCATATAAGGTGGATATTAAATTAAAAATAGAAAGCAGTCATCCCATGAAGGCTGTAGTCTACACATAAGCATGGTTTCTGATTTTTTTCAATAGAATTGGTGAAATGAAAAATATGTTTTATGATTTTTGAATATAATATATGTAGGAAATATCATAATAATTTATTAAATAAAAAATTATAATTAGTTTTTTATGTGTTTAAGGAAAATGAAACATGATGTTTTTAGGCGGTTTTCCACGCAAACACATATATCCTTTTAACTATTATTTGGGAAAATAGAATATTGGTTATCTATTTTAAAATAAATATAAGAAAATTACTATATGATATGGAGAAAATTTTGATTATTTTCATATGGTGGAAAAAAAATTATAAATAAGAATTTCACAAAAGGGAAAAATAAATTTGGATAACGAACTTATAAATATATATCTCTCTACTTGAGTTCTCTCTAATGTGACGTGGGTTAATACTTTAAAAGATTATATTTTGAGAAGTCCAAGACCACCTTAAGGCGAATAATAGTGTTTTTGATAGCTTTCAGAATATTGTTTTGATGAAATAAGGGGGGTTTTCTATTTGTGTAACTAAAGAGAGGGATCAACCTTTATAAGTGAAAATGAGTGTTATTTTTTTAAATCCTAAAACAATTTCAACATTTTGATGTCAATATTAAGGAAAATGGACAAAAATTTGAAACATATTATATAATATAATTTATAAGGTAAATCCACACTCAAAAATGTATTTAAAACATGTTTTTAATATGACTGGACCATCATCTTAAATATTACTCATTTTTACCATTTTTTTCCACACCATAGTAACTAGTTTTTACAATGATAATTTATCCGCTTTGACAAAAAATAAAATAGTCCTTATTATATTATTTTTTAATAATGATCTAAAATATGAAATAATTTTTGTTTTATTTAGTTTTTAAAATTGATAATAATTAATTTTAAAATAATAAACGTATAATATATGGAAAAAATTTATGTATAATATAACATAAATTATAAAATGTAAAATATTAGTTGATAAATTTCAAAAAAAATAATAAATAAAAATTCACTTATAAAATAAATATTTTTATCATAAAACATTTCATAAATTTTCAAATCATACCAATAAACTAATAATGATATAAAATTCATGTTATTTATAAAAACCATATTTTTAACCATTCACATACAAACAATATTTTTATAAAAATATCAAAAATTCATATTGAATTTATATCCCCATGATAAATATAACAATTAATTTATATTTATGTAATTAAAATTCTAAAATTTATAAATTTAGATATTAAATAAAAATAAAAAATATAAGGAAAACCACTTTTTAAAAAATGACATTTTTTTACAATATGTTTTCTCAATATTATTTCATATTAATTTATAATTTAAAAGGTAATAATATGTTTATATATATAATAATATTTTAAGTGTTTTCAATTTATTCTTTTAGAATAAAATATATAATACCTAATAAAAAAGAAATATTAATTTTATACTAAATACACTTTTACAAATACCATTAAAATAAATTATTATTCTGAAAAATATAATTTTACCACTACATTTATATTAAAATCGTTATTTAAATTTTATATGAAATTTATATCAATTTTTAATAGAAATATTATTAATATTTATATTTCATTCATCAATATATATTTATAATATGTTAATATGATATTTTTATAACATTATTTGTTATATTGTTTAAAATTTAAAAGATAAAAATACAAGAATTATGTATACCTATTAGATATATGACCAGTGACCTTATTATCAATGAACATATTATCAATGTCTATATTTATAATAGTAATCTTTAATTCCAATATATATTCATACAAAATCATTCATTCATTCCACTCTCACTTCGCAACGCACAATTCGTATTTCATATTATAGATTTTTCATAATGCTTTATCCTTTCATGGTGTTCATCGACATTATAATTTTTGTTTAGATATTGGTGATCCTCAAAATTCAATATTATCAAGGATAGTTTCTAGTCATGAAGATTCTATATTTTTCAATCAATTACCCTATTAATTTATGCACATTTAATGGATACTTTTCATCCATGGTGCGTAATAATCCTTGTTTTTTATTGCAAAGTTTTATATTCTTTTGTTTTAATGTCCCACTTATGGATGAAAAAGTGTATTTAGATTGTTTCATATCTTATAGGGAATGTTCCGTAATAATTTTTCAATCATTTATATAGAATCAATATTTTTTAGAAATATTATAAGAATAAATAATAATAATAATAATAATAATAATTATTATTATCCAAGTTAAAGCACGATATGGGTTAAAAACACACATCCAAAGAAAATTATATATATCAAAATAGATAGTCTAAATAAGGAGGGCTATAATGTGGTGTAAATATATCCCTTTACATTCGAAAAATGAAAATGAGGAACATAAATTTTAAGAGAAAAGGGCTTGAATGAATTTTCAACCTCAATAGAATTCTTGGATGGGGAATATTTCACCATATTCTCCTGCATAGAAATGGGATTATTCTTGAAAGTAATTTTTTATACGTAATCCATGAACTCATTACATTACACAAAGATATACAATAGAACCTTATGTGATTGTTTTATGATAATATTGAGTAAAATAATATAATCACTTTCGATCCATAAACTAGCTCATCCAAAATGCTAAGAATAACTTACCGTATATATCATTGCCTATATCGTAGCCTCTAAAAGAATAAAGATACCATGGAAATTAAGGAAGATTCTACTTATAAATCACATATTGGTTCTGATGATAGATCATTAACACATATGTAATGTTTCAGATCTCCCTGGTCCATTACATTTCGAAAATATGGGGGTTGATCTGCTCTGGGAGGAAATAGTGACTCATTTCAAGAGTTTTTCAAAAATAAAAACATTCCAATGGTAGATCATCTAAGGGAGAGTCATCCATTGGTAGGTGGTTATAGCTGGTCGCAAGCAGTGACTCGTGATGGTATCTCATCCAACAATTACTCATCCAATGGTGAGTTGCAATAGTGGGCCACCAGCAGTAACTCACGATGGTTACTCATCAAATGGTGAGTAGGAATTGTATCTGACCAGTGGTGACTTGCGATGGTGACTCGCACAACGGAGTGTCATCCAATGGTGAGTCATAATAGTAGGTCGCCAGTGGTGACTTGCGATAGAGACTTGTCCAATGGTGGGTCATCCAACAGAGAGTCTCCCAATGGTGACTCATCCACCTGTAGTTCACCAAACGGTGACTAATCCACTGGTGACTCCCCCACCAGTGACTCACAATCATGACTCACCCCACAATGAATCATTTTCGATAGTTTTTCAAACTTCCATTTTTCCTATTTTTCCTAAATTCACCACTTTAATGCATTATTTTATGTAAAATGAGATTATAACAACTTTAAAGTGATTTGGAATCCATTTCAAATGATATAAAATATATCTTTATATTCCAATTTCTTGGGAGGATTTTAGATAGTCAAAATTCATGGTATTGAGCATGATCCAACTTTAATGGACTTTAAAATCATTTCTTACCTTGATATTTAATATATTCATTCTAAAGATGAGATTTCTTCTTTGTATTCTTCCATTTACCCTTGATATAGAGTGTCCCTATAACCATTCTTTCCCAAGTGATCATGCTTTGTTTTATGTCCATTGGATTGTGTTTCCCTTGATACTTTTTCTTACTTCTTCTGATCCCCCTACCTAGAGAACGAAGGATGTGTTGATCACCTGATTCTCAAGGTAGGGGTCCCTTCATCTCTTTTTTAATTGTGTATCATGTGTGGTGGGTGTATGAAATGACTGTTATAAAAGAGAGTCGGTTACCAATTTAATAAAGATAATTGAATCAGTATAAAGATCAATAAATACAGGAAGTGTAAAGAGGAACAAAATTGTGTTCTGCTTTTTTTTGATGTTGTGATTTTCATGGGCTATATGCCTACTGAAAATCATGGTCATTGGTGGCCTTTGAATATGCACCTGTAATTGCTAGTGAATTGTTGTTTATGATTTTATGTTGAACATCAAAAAATATGAAAAGATGATTAATGACTTATACCTGATTAAATAAATGAATTACTCGGGATCGAACTTCCTTAGTGATAACCCATTAATTGTAAAAGTGGAATTAAAGAACGAGTTTTTTCTAAATCTTAAGGCACTCGGACTTTTTTGGTTTGGCTATGTATCATGTGTTTTTTAGTTCTCTGTTGTGACTTGTAAGGGTTTTGTGGTGTAGTGTTTGGGAGCGAGTTTTTATGTATGGGGTGGTTCATGTGGTGTAATGGAATCTATGGTTGAGAGATTGATTGATTATGGAATGGATGGGTGGTGTTGTGTAGTGGGAATGCAACTGGGTTTTGGTTTTCCTATGTTGTTTGGTGTGGTATGTTTATGCAGTGGGGATTCTAGGATTCACTGTGATGAGATGTGTTACTGGTTTTGGCTGTGATTTGATAGTTTACATTATTATAATTATGGGTAGGGGGAATTAATTTAATGATTGATTATGGGGGTGGTTTGTACGGGTGTTAATGGGGGTGGAAATAAGAAGTGAGTTTCATTATTGTGATTCTTTTTCAACTATGTGGTTTATAATCTTTGGCTTGTTGCGTGCTGTGATTGGTATCTACCAGGGTAGGGATAGAGTGAATAAATGGATTTATTAATAATGAATGATTATTGTTTAAATTATTTGGATGAGTCTATTAATTGAATTTTGACTTGTTGTGTGGTTGTGCCCTTAGAAGTAGTAGCAAAGTTGATAGTTTTATTGGGTGTTTGGTTTTTTGATTGAAAACCCATAGGATGGGATTTAGTGTTTAATACTACATATGTATACCTATATTTTCTTACATTTTATATGCACCCCACCCTAGTTGAGCACTATGTGCCGAACACCCTCATTGTCATAGGGGATGGTGTCTTTTCGCAATATCATGTTATGAGGATAGATGGATGGTAATTGGCTCTTCCATGCTCCCTCTTATATGCAATGGTATCCCAAGACTCTTCAGTCAGGTTAAGGTATGATTGTGAGGACTAGGTGTCTATGGGCGAGGTGTGCTTTCCCTGGTTTCTATGGGATGTGACCAAGTGTGATTTCCCATGTGTCTTATGGATGAGGTATTGTTATGGACTATGTGTCTACATGCGGGATGTGGTATGGTTGTGTACCAGGTTCATGCGATCGTGATGTGGTGAGCTTCATTTTCCAAGGTTTTGGGACTATCCCTGAGGCATGAGTGTGTGTGGGAGGTTTGTGGAATGGAGATTATGGAATAGTGTGGAAACACAATGATATCTTCCAATAGGATATGAACAGTTAACCAGTGGTAAGGGGTGTGGGGTACCCAAACATCAATGTGATTATTATATTTCTTTACTTTACTTGTGTTTTTTTTGTGGGAATGACTTTATGAGGTTGGGATGGCTTGTATTCCTTGTTAGGTGCTATTGGTTTCTACTATTTTCTCATAGGGGAACTAGTATGCTTCTCTTACTTGTGTAAGGGAGAATATAGTTTTCCCCACTAAGTGTACTTGTACACTCACCCTTTATATATAAAACTACTTTGAAGTTTCATGGGGGATTATGTGGACAGTTTTGGGAACTACTAGCTGGCACATTGGAATAGTTTTCATGTTACTACTTAGCCTTGTTTATGGTATTTACTTTTTATTTTTATTCTATCTGTAATAGTTTGGTTTTGAACATTCATGTGATATCATTTTGGATTTATTTATATATATATCATGTTTTAGGGTTGTTTTGGGATGAACCATATTTTCTCCGAATATTGTTTTCTTATAAAGGTTAGTGACACCCATATTGTGAAATCTTGGTACCCTTAGTGTTATTCGACACCCCGAGGCTTTCTTGAGGCGGGACTCGTGGGGTCATTGTCTCTCTTCCTCCATTTTTATATTTTTATGGGAATCTTTTGAGGGAGGGGGTCATGAATGAATGCTATCAGAGTCAAATGGTTGATAGATATAATGGATGTTGGAGTTAGTCATTTTGAATATTTTTTGTGCTAGAAGGGAAACAATGTTAGGTGATTTCGATGTGTGACATAGGCCATGGAATACTGGATATGACATGGGATTTTATCCCCCAATGATCCAATGCAAGGACTCTGAGTCTGCTGAGCAACCAGGTGAGTCTACACCGACTGTAGGGTAGAGAACCTAGGAAAGGTATATGCATCGTAATGACATGTGTTCTTGTTTGAATTTTTTGCATCAGAAAATTTAATTTAATAACAATTTAATATTATTCTTAAATAAAATTCCATACTACTCAGGCTAAGGAGTTACTTTTATTATCTTTCTTATCCATGGCACCAAGCCGTCGTCCCCATGTAGTACAGGAAGTAGAGGCTTAGTAGGATGACCCAATCGATCGATGTAGGGTTGATTGAGTTGAGGAGGATGATTAGTTGAAGAATATGCTACATGATTTCCAACAACAAACTCTTAGAAACTATGAGTGAAGTGTGTCATACATGGAGATAGAGATTAGGCTCAAAGAGCTTGTGATCACCTTCAGCTTGATTCGGGATCCAATGAAGTACAGGGTTCCCTTTACAGTGAGTTGGATGAGGGGAGCTGCGAATCAGTGGTTGATGTTTTACCTAGTGGATAGGAATGAGTATGATGTTTTTTGGTTCTATTTCGAGATGGAATTCTTGGAAGATTTCATTTCAGCAACTATAAAGGCTAATAAGTGGACGAAATTACACTCCCTTGAGTAAGGGAATATATTGGTATGGGAGTTTGGATCATGTTCAAGTATCTCCTTCAGTTTTCTCGATATCTATTTCTAGATGAGGAGTCTCATGCAATAATTCTAGAGGAGGCACTTCATCCTTCTCTCTAGTACGTGGCCACTCCTGTCAAATTTCCAACATATTTAGAGGTATAGAAGAAGGAGGAGGCAGTTGAGAAGATGCACTCATGGGAAGGACTACCATGAGATGAGATCTAATTGAGTTATTCAAAGGGATAGGATACCAAAATTATTTCTCAAGTGCAAGGGCCTTCCAGGTTTCGGCCAATCAATAGTCGACCTCAATAATTCTAGCTTCAAAATTGAATTCATTATGCTTTTCCCATTGGCATAGGACCATGGTTTTTCACCTATAGAGCCCATGGACATCATCAGAGATAGTTCCTGATGACTATTTGATCATAGTATAGTCGAGGTGGGAAGTTCCAATGATTTCCTCACCAATAGTTACCAAAAAAATAGTTCCAGTTGTATGGATGGAAATCTTGGCCTCTACCAAGGGGAGATAGCGCGGGTACAGGCTGACCTCAGGGTGTTCCTTATGGACCTCAACCCGGGTGTGGTCTAGAAGTTGATCATTAGTATAGGAGTAGATTCATTCGGTTTGGTGAGCTACACACTATAGAGGTAGTGGTTCCAACAGGGCCAGAGTGCATTTGGGGTATGATCAGTTTGTTCGGTACTTTTTTGGTTTTTTTATTCAGGAGCTTAAAACTATTTCTTTCACTTGGTCTAGCCAATTATATGGTACTAGATGTATAGAGTCCTACCATTCCTCTGGTTTTGAGTAAACTAGTCATAGGTCAGGACAACAAGATTGGTGTGTGCCGGGGAAGTAGACTGATGATGGGACCACATTAGTCTGGTGGGGATCTCTTCCTACTACAGATGCAACCATATGATGTTATTATCATCACCGACTGGTTGTATTATATGTATATTGTTATTGAATGATTTTTCATGAGAATTTTGAATTTAGACATGGATAGAATTTGTGTGGCTTTCATTTTCTAGCGATGTTTCAAGGTAGAAAGTCAGGGTGTGGAGAGGTTTCATTCTTTGTTGGCTGAGTTGTGACTGGAATCGGTTGATGTTAAGATGGGGGAGGTTCCTTATATTTTTTGGGAGTTCATCTATATTTTTATTGAGTAGTTTTTGACTATACCCATTGACATGATTTTGAGTTTTGGATATAATTTCCGCCCGGTACTTCTATAATTCTTATCGGTCCTTATCAGATGACACCTTCATAGCACTGAGATTATAGTATTATGATACTTGATCTGATGAAGAATGGTTTTATCCATCCCATTGTGTCACCATGGGGAGCTCTTGTATTTTTTATGAAAAGGCATATGGTGGTATGAGTCTTTGCATAGACTACCAATGATCTAACCAGGTGGTGGTTAAGTATCATTACACCCACTCAGTGTTAGAAAATCATTTCAACCATTTGAGACGAAAAGGTTTATTTTCTTAGATTGATATGTGGTCTGGGTATCACCAGTAGAGGGTGAAGGAGGGTGATATCCCGAATACTGCTTTTAGGTGCAGGGATGGGAACTCTGAGTTCGTAGTCTTTTTTTTATGTTACGAACACACCATCCATGTTTATAGGGCTTATGAACTTCATCTTCCATGAGTTCCTGGACTGTCTCATCATCATATTCATCTATAACATCTTCATCAACTTGAATTAATAAAAGGATCATTCTGAGTATCTCGGGACTACCTTGTAGGTCCTTCGGCATAAAAATCTCTATGCAAAGTTGTACAACTATATGTTTTTGACACATGAGGTACTTTTCCTTAGGCATGTGGTGTCACAAAAGGGTATAGTAGTGGAACCATCAAATATTTGGGTAGTTTTTTCTAGGGAATCACCTATTAATGTTTTATAGGTTCATACTTTTCTCAGTATGGAGGGATATTACATAATATTTGTTCTTTATTTCAATTGAGTTACATCCCCATTGACATCTCTGACCAGAAAGGACCATGCTCTTGTGTGCAACGAGCAGTGCCAGAAAGTATTCAGCTATTCGAAGGGGGAGGTTTTTTAGTGATCTAATTATATAGTTTTTAGAGTGGGGAGTGATGTTTGAGGTTTTTTTATGATTCTCATTTGAGTTTGTGATTCGTGTTGATGCAATAGCGGTTAGTGATCTCTTATGTGTCTATGAAGTTATATCCCCAAAAATATAACTATGCCACCCATTGTCTATAGATACCAGTGGTAGCTTTTCCACTTAATTTGTTGTAAAATTATCTCAGTGGAGAGAGGTTTGTAATTATCATGGATCCTATGAACATGAGATATATCTTTTCCTAGTGAGATCTGAAATTATTAAAATCAAGGTGGATGGAGTTTCATCAATACTATGATTTTGATATCTTTTATACCTTAGTGAATGGGAATGTTGTGGCTCATTATTTTAGAAGGAATTCACAGAAAGGGTTAGTTTGGGTATCTATGGATTCGTGGAAGGTGATGGAGGAGTTGGAATCCATGCACATGGATTTATGAAGAGATGGTGGATGAGTTTATTTATTATAGATGACAGTGGAACCTTATATAATGAAATAGGAGGATGTTTCTTGGTGGGGAGGATCATAGGTAGAGGTGATTAATTATTTCATTGAACACGGAGATGCTCCTAAGGTTCAGTTAGAGGATATAACGATTCATATGATTTTATATTAAAGGTTTTTTATTCTAGTGGAATTCTCGAGGAAGTTTTCCTTGAGTTTCACAACTCACATTTAGAGGTAAACCCATGAGATTCCACGATGTATTACGGCTTGAGAGAGCAGTTTTGGTGTCATGAGATGAAATGTGAGTGGAATATTTTTCGGAATGTTCGTTGTGTTCTAGGAGGTGAATGTCAAGCACCGTCTTCTTGGTGGTTTGTTATATCCCCTAGTTGTCCCCATGTAGAAATGGGATTACATCTTGATGAATTCCATCATAGGGTTACCTGGGTATCTGGGAGTTTTCGATTCCATATGGGTAGTAGTTGATTTTTTAAAGAAATTGGAACATTTCTTAGTGATTAAGGAGTCAGGTGTAGTGGATGACTTGGCCTAGAGGTATGTGGATGAGGTGGTGCATCTTAATGGAGTTCCATGATCTATTGTCTCAAACCGGGATACAATTTTTACCTCATAAGTCTTGAGGGGATTGCAACATGATTTTGGAACTCAGTTAATCCACAACACTTAATTCCACCCTTAGACCGATTTAAAGATAGAGAGGACCATCTAGACATTGGAGTACATCTTAAAAGCTTGTGTCTTGGACTTTGGTGGATACTGGTTGTGACACATTCCCTTAATATATGTTTCTTAAAATAATATACATTTGTCATCCATTAGAATGACTCCATTTTAAACCTCTTATTGAATTCCATATCATTCACCATTGTGATAGATATAGGATGGGGAGACAGTTGTTCAGGGCCCCAAGGGAGTGAAAATCACGACAGAGAAGGTTCAAAATGTCAATTAGAGGATGAAACCAGAATAAGACTAATTTAATTCGTATTCTGATCAAAAGAGGAGGCCCTTGGATTTCTAGGTTGGGGACCAAATATTATTTAATGATTCCCCTCGATGTGGGCAGTGATGTTTTGGAAGTGGGAGTAAGATTTCTCCCAGGTTCATTGGACCCTTTGAGGTGTTGGGGAGAGTGTGAGAGGTGGAATACTGGTTGGCGTTGCCACCGGAGTTGCAGAAGGTCCATGATGTCATTCACGTATCTCATCTTCATTAGTATCTTCATAATGACTCCCATGTCATTGACTGTAGAAAGTTGGATGTTGAAGATGATGTGACATTATTAGAGAGGCCAATAGAGATACATGATTGTAGGTAGAAGGTTCTACGCAACTGAAACATTCCGATAGTTCATGTGTTAATGTGGAATGGTGTCCTAGAACAGAGTACTTGGGAAAGGGAGACACTGATGTGTGACTTGTACTTGGAGTTTTGTTGAGTATCATTTTTCTATGATTTGTATTATGTTGCAATGTTTAAACCTTGTTTTATATGATGACTTATTCTCCTTAATTTGAGATGTGTGTTGTGGAATGTATTGTTATGTCTTGACCTGCAGAAATGGGAGGAATTGATTCTTAATCAAGACTCACTAATTGAGATGTGATTTAATCCATGTGGGAAAGTTTGTCCCACAAGGAGTGGATTGTATCCTGACATGGATGAAGGAATTCACTAATTAATGTGTTCAAAAAGTGTGTCTTATCTGATTCTACGATTCTTCTAGTGGTCAGTTCGGGTAACAGATTTTAGAGGAGGTTTTCTGGGATAATGAGGTTTCTCTCAAGCTTTAAAATAACATAGGTTGGTCTATCATTGGACCATGGGGTGTCCAAATCATAGTGGTGTTTCATGTATATAAAGATTCTTGGGAGGAATCTTACGGGTGGTTGTTTGGACCTATGTTCCTTCTAGGTTTGGTTTTTTATTCTTAAGGGAAACAATAATATGAGTGGCATCTGATGTAATTTATCAGACCTCTCTGGTACATTAATTTGTTAAAATAAGGTGGTTGAGGTGATTTGGGAGGAAATAGTGAATCATTTCTAGAGTTTTTCAAAAATCCAATTTTTCCAACGATAGCTCATCAGACGGTGAGTTGTCCGCCAGTAGGTGGTGATGGTAGGTCACCAGGGGTGACTCTCCAGAGTTACTAATCCCACAGTGAGTCATCTAATAATGAGTCACAACTGTAGGTTGGAAGTGGTAACTCAGGAAAATGTCTCTTCCAATGGTGATTCAACCAATGCTGATTCTAAACGGTATGTCTTCTTTAGTGACACAGGATGGTGACTCATCTAATGGTGAATCATCTTATGGTGACTTGCAACAGTTGGTCACTAGCAGTGACTCACGACGGTTAGTCATCTAATGGTGATTCATCAAATGATGAGTCTCCCAACTATGACTCATCCATCAGTAGCTCACGAAATGGTGACTCACATAATGGTGACTTATGATGGTGACTCACACAATGGAGAGTAATTTTTGACAATTTTTCTAATTTATAATCTTTCCCTGTTTCCCTAATTTTTCACTTTGATGTTTTATTTGACATAAAATTATTTTAAACCCATTTTATGTGATTTTGAAGCAGTTTCAATGGATATAAAATATATCCTTATATTACTAATGCTAAGGAGGTTTTTCATATAGTCGAAACATATGGTCTTGATCCTGATCATCCTTTAATTTATTTTGAAACTATTTCTTCCATTGATATTGGATCTGGTACTTTTGAAGTAGAGACCCTTCCTTCCTTGTAAATTTATCTGTACCCTTGATACCAAGCTTCCCCAGATCAGTTGTTCCCCGAGAAATTGTGAGTAGGGTTGTGGCCTTTGGATTGTGTTTCCCATGAGGATTTTTCTGGAATCTTATGCACCCCCTGTTTGGCACAAGGAGGATGTGTTGAATCTATGATTCTCGAGGTTAGGGTACCTTCATCTCCATTTTAATTCTGTATCATATAGGGTGGGTGTATGAATTTCCTCTTGTGAAAGATGGAAGGATACCATGTTAGTAAAGATAATTTAATTGGTATAGATATATATAAAAATGGACTAGGTAATGTGATGCATTCTTATGTACTTCTTTGTTATTTGTTGACACTAGGATTAATATGGGATGTATGCCTACTGAATATCATGTCCATTAGGGGTCTTTTGATGTCCACCTATGGTGGGGTGTGAATTCTTTTTTATGTTATTATATTGAACGACTAGAAATATGAAAATCATACTAACCATGTATACCTAGTTAAATAAATGGATACCTCAGGATGAATCTTGATCTGTGATAACCCCTGAATTATCAAAGTGCAATTAAAGAATGAGAGTTTTCTCATGGTTGTTATTCTTGTTTATTTCTCGGAATATAAATTTTATTTTTATAGATGGATGGTGTGTAGAGTTTTGGAGTTTGAATGTGTGTATGAGGTGGTTCAGGTAGTGTAATGGAATCACAAGTTGAGAGATTGATTGATTGTGGAATGGATGAGTATTTTTGTGTAGTGGGACTACAACCGGGTTGTGTTTTGTTTGTGTTAATGGGTGTGGTATGTTTAGGGAGATGGGATTCTGGGATTAGTTGTAATGATATTTGTTTCTAATTTTGGTTATATGTTTGGGAATTTATTTGTTAAGATGATTGGTTGGGAAGAATTAATTTAAATATTGATGATGGTAGTGGTCGGTATGGGTGTGAAACAGAGAGAAAATATGAAGTGAGATTCATTATTATGGTTCATTTTTTCATTGTTTGGTTTATGATGTGTGGCTTGTTGGGTTCAGTGATTGGTAGTTTCTTAAGTTGGATGGAATGAATAAATGTATTTCTTAATAAATAAATATAATTGGTTAAATATGATGGTTATGCGTATTATGCACAGGGTGATTCAAAGCCATCTTCCTAGCTGGGGAACGGGTGGTGCGCTCTGGGGCCTGGCGGGTCCGCCTCAGTGAGATTTGAGCATTAACCTTACACACGTTTTTCCAACGAGCCCATACCAGAGTGATAAGGCATCCTGCATGGCATCCAAGAGACCCAAGTTCAAAATCGGGTGGAGGCGAATTTCCGAGTTACTATTGTAGTACTATAGAAGGTAATGTAGCAGCCAGAACTATTCACCTAATTTGGGCCATCGAGCCACCGGTTTGGGCCTATGGGTCTCAAGGGCCTTCAGGTCATCAAAGGCCGTAAGGACACAGGGCCATTGAGCCACATAAGACCATGAAGTAGCCCAGTTCACACAGAGCAGGCCCTAAAAGAGGATCTGAGCAATAGTACCAGTCACCAGAAATCAGAGTTAACTGGATTGGAAGAATGAGAGGGTATGGAAACCACCATTGGGACCAGGCCCCGTATAGCTTTGTACGGGGAAATTCTAGTCGATCAGTAATGCATGGTGGGGAGCTAAAGGCAATCAATGATACATAATCTATGAAGTTATAGGTCTAGTTGGATAGGCATACATGTCATGTAATGGGCATGGAATGCCTCTGGGCCTTCGGGTCATGTATTTCGGGTCAGGTCGAGCCTTGTGCCATGGGACTATGGGTCATGTACGGGATCCCATTTAACCATTAAAAGGGAGATTATCAATCATAAAATAAAAAAGAAGGCCTTTGAGCCATTCAGGTGAGTGTTTGATACTATATATATATATTCCTTTATTTCCTTCTATTTTCTATATGCACCGCACCCAAGTTGATCACTATGTTTCAAACACCCCCAACTATCATGGGGGAGGGTGTCATTCCCCAAAATATCGGTGGGAGGATGGATGGCCATTTATTAGCTCTTCTCTAATCCCTATTCTAGGAATATGTAGATGAAGACTCTTCGGGTAGGTTGTGGTGTGGTTGTGAGGCCCATGTGTATGCGGGAAAGGTGTACTTTTTCATGTGTCTACAAGATGAGATGTGTTGTGCTTTCCCAAGTGTTTTCAGGATGAGGTGTGGTTGGGGCCTAGGAATTTGTGGGTAGGATGTGGAATGGTTATGGAATATGGTTCTACAGGTGGGATAAGGTTAGCTTTGTTTTCCATGGTTGTAGGACTATCTCTAAGGAACATGTGTGCACGGGCTGGTTGTGACATGGGGCTTCTGGTAGAGTGTGGAAGCGCCATGACATTTTACATTAGGATATGAGTAGTTAACTGGTGGGAAGTGGTGTATGGTACCTAAAAATCAATGTGATTATTATATTAGTTACATGAGTTTCGTTATTTTGTTAGTGTTATATGGCGAGGATGGGATGTCAAGTATTCCATGTTAGGTGTTATTGGTTTCTATTATTTTATCAAAGGGGAATTAGTATTCGTCTTTCTCTATTTCATGAGAGACTTTGGTTTTTTCCTTATTAGTATACTTTTAATCTAATCCAACATGTATAAAAATTATTTTAGTTTTATAGGGAGACTACATTGACCATTCCGGGCATTACTTACTTGTACTTTGGGACAATTATCATGTCGCTAGTTATCCTTGTTTTTTGTATTCAATTTGGAGTTATATTGTATCTATAATAGTTTGGTTTTGAAAATTCATGTTGAATGATTTTGGATTTATTTATAAATATTATGTCTTGGTGTTTTTTTGGGATGAACAATCTTGTTTCTCGGTCTAATATTATAATAAATGTTAATGCCTCCCTTATTGAGAGGTCTGTATACCCTTGCAGCTAGTTGCCACCCCGAGGCCTACTATAGGCGGGACTCATGGGTTCATTATATCTCTTTCACCATTACCATATCAGATGGTATATTTGGAGGGAGGGGGTCATGAAACCATAAGAACATGTGCACCATGAGAAGTCACATCCACTTTGACCTTGGTCCGTGATTATATATGTGGAATCCACTGGAAAAACATTAGTGTTTCAGGCTTCTGAGGTACCCCACTTACACTGAAATGTTTTAAAATAATAAAATAATCCATCATATTATTCATATGACTAGATTTCAAGATGAAGGCATACTAAATATCCTTCAGGATACTCATAATAAAATCCTTGAAATGAATGTGATCATATTTAAACCAAATACTATTCCACACCTATCACCTGTTGTGTGTAACTAAGGAAATGTAGTAATAGATAAGGCTCACAACCTACGTGTTGTGGTCAATATGATGTATCACCCCTCGAATTTTTCAGGATTTCCTTGCATGGATAAAGTGCAGTAGAATAAGCAATACCTATATCTTTAGAACATATGATCTAATGGGAGCTTGAGGAAGATATGTGAGCAGGAATCCCTACTATTTATGCAATGAAAACAACATGAAGGATGATTCCACCAAACTATCTACATTCTTTCATCTATTGGAAGGTGGTTCATTCCAAATTTCTAGATTAAAAGCTGTATTACTAGGGTGATGGAGGCTCACCCAAAGAGATTCATCTATATAAGGGAATCCTCATTATCTTCACAAATTAAAATTTATTATATATTGAGATTAATGGACCCCAATATGGAATTACTATAGAAAACAACATCACTATCCAAGAAAATGAAAGACCCAATATCCTTCTTGATATCATAAATCTAGAGAAACTCCACCAATTTAATGTGAGTAAGATCATGAGAAATTGATATATTAATCAAGGAATGGTAAGACTATCATACATTATAAATAAGAATACATAACTAATATATATTAAAGAAGTTAAAATTTCAATATTTGAAGTGGATATATTGAAATTTCAAAATAATATCCTTATAAAAATCTATGATGGTAGCCCGTACAGAAGTGTTAAGGGAAATATGTTCCCACATTAAATAATTTCAATAATTCTGTTTCTAATGAAACAAGTTGATGTATTCGTAGAGTCGATCAGGTTCCAAGTGTCGTTATCCAAAATGGAATTATTTAATAACCATATTTTTTTAAATTACCCTCCTCCCATATCTATAGTATTGACCAATTTTTTACATGAATCTATGATAATTTTTTTCACAGATGAATCCTAAACATAACATGTTCATGATTTAGGCATCTGGACAATTAATTAGATATATAAACCAATTTTACACCAAAAAATAGTACATAAACATCAATGTGATAACATAAATTATAATAAAAATTCATACAACTTGAGACAAAGTTTTCCCTTTACAAAATTCACATTGAGAGTTGATCTTGCTAGAAATTCATTATAAATTTCTTGGTCTGAACCATCATGAGAAAAGAGATATACATAGGTAAATTATGTTAAATTCCCCTTCTTAAAATCAATGATGTTTATAGTATACTTCATCAGATCATCAGAGCATTGTTTACCAATGATAACCATTCATTTATTCCACAACATAATCTCCCTAAACACCTATTCATAATGAGAGAATATTTTCCTATATGATTTATGATATAAATAATAATCTTCAAAAAAGTGAATAATAATAGTAATAATAATAATAATAATAATAGTGGATCCTAGAACCCTTGTCTTCACATTATCCCCCTTTAAATAAAATGTGTTCACATAATTTTAATTGCCACATCCCAACATGAATAAAAATGGGAATATAAATATTATTGATGAATTAAGATGTAATTTCTAGTGTGATATAAATCATTCAGACATGGGAACATAACTATTTCTTTTATAATATGACTATCCCTAATAATGATTTTTTTTCCAACTATGCGGGCCATGATTCTACCATTATTTGTTATCAAGACCCACATTAAGTAATTTTTTTCTATTGAATGTTTATTATTATCATTTAATTTTTAGAATATCATTGTAGAATATGAATTTTTTCCTTACTCTAGATAATTTTTCCAATAAGTGGTAGGAACCAATCCAACAATAAAATTTCATTAGTTTTTTCTAATGGATGGATTATAATATTTCCACATACCACAATCCTATATGATTCATCTTAGATTACAATAATTAATCCTATAGAATATTTCTTGGAAAATATAATGATCAGAATCATGATTCAATGATATTTGAAAAAATCAAAGTTATATAGGAGTTATTAGAATAAAATTTCATCAAGACACCTAAAAATCTGGATTATAGGGTACATGTACCTTAAATATAAGGATCCCATTAATATGTAGTGCCTGTATAAGAATTCTATTTTCCTCTTCTTTGTAGAGTTTTGTGATCCAAATTGTCATAGTTATTCCACATATTAAATAATTGGCTTGGATAATTCACAATTTCAACACACATAAGACATTGAATTCATAATGGTACTTCAAGATGATCTATATTTATTCCAATCATTTTAATCAAACTTTCCATTTTCCTATATTACTTTCAAGATCGATGTCCCCCTCTACCATAGGTAATGAATCATCTAGTCCCCTTGATGCAATTACCTTGGTGATTTATTCCACATTTTTTACATATAGGAATTACTTTTTTTCATTCATTATCTTCATCACTTAATCATTCAAGGGACACTATTGTTCTAATTTTTGGGTTTCATGGGACTTTAATTATATTCCAATTATTTATCACATTGCATTATATATGATTTGGAATAATCAAAAGGTTTTCACTCCATATCTCGTTAAAATGTTTTTATATGAGGAAATCGATGTACTTTCCCTCACACACATGGTTCCTTCTAGTTCCATCCATTAATAAAACAAAAAGGGTGGAAATGAGTGAAATAAAAATGATGATACATGGGAATTATCATTATCATAAATGGAATTTAATCCATAAAAACCTTATTAATTTATATTATCATTTGAATCTATAATTCTATTATTTCAACCTATATGGTCATAGTTTAACCTAGATTAATTTAAGTTGGGTTATATTTTATATCTCAATCTAATACATAAATTTAAATAGAAATTAAACCCCTCACAGTGGTTTAAAAATAGAATGTGATAAAAAAAAATTAATTCCCCAAGGAGTATCTAGATAGGAGGAAAAACATAGGTCCACTCATTATGTTTCATGGAGATGATTGATTAAATTATCAACTAACCCTTTTGGGTGATTATCCATATGTGTTTTTTTGAAACTGCCACCCCCACCTTCCAGTATATACATATGGATGTTTTTTTAGGAAAATAACATACTCAAAACATTAACAATATTTCAGGATAAAATCCTATAATAAGAATCATATCTAGGGTTTTTACTATGGTTCCCCATAAAAAAATATAAAATACTAGAATAATCCTAAAGAATAACTACACCCTAGTCTAATACCAATTGTAGTAATTCTAGCTATACATGACTCTAATTTACAACAATTATAAATTGTAAACATTGCAACTCAAAAATAATCACACAATCCCAAAAATGTAAGGATTATTTTCATTTAGGACTATATATATAAGAAACTCATTTTATAACCCTTATTAACATTTTTTCCATAATTAAGCCACACTAGAATCCCTCATCTAATTATTATATGTTATACTAATCGTCACAAATATGGGAAATGGAAGCCTATGAATGGGGTGATATCAGATTCATAGAAACAGTAAACCTAAGTAATTACAATTAAATATCTTAAGTGAATGGAATATTTGAATATGGGTATAATAAAGAAACATATGAAAATCTATACAAAAAATCATAGATGATAAATCATTTCATATCACTTATAATAACATTATACAGAAATCAATAGAGTTTAGAAACATGTGTCAATAGTAATTATCCATAAGATATTAACAAAGTCATTGGTATAAATGTAAAATTGTAAAATAGTTTTAAACATTGGAACTAACATTAGTGATGTAAAAAATTACATTCACAAGCCAAAATATCAATCACATTCTTAAAATATATAAAATGAACCCATGAAGACTTAACTTATGATATATAATCATTAATTAAATGAATTGGAGAGAGTTATAGTGCCCCACCAATTATCATTTAAAATTTTGAGTGCCAATTCAAATCAAGAAATTATTACATCATAAATAACCCATGGAAATAAAATGGGTTTCATAAAACATTCAAAATAAAAATCATTGAGTTTTATAGTATAACTAACCCATGTAAAGAAAATGGGTTTCATTCAACCCATCATAAAGAACCCATTGAATTAAAATTCATTTTATATGGATTTACATAAGGAAATAATTAACAAATTAATAAATAATTATAATATAGAAAACCCATGTAAAATAAGAGGTTCCTGACTAAAAAATAGATATGTGGTTAGTTTCGCTTAAAATAAACACTTTGACTAAAAAATGATGTAAGGGGAAATGAAAAATAGAGGGAAAATATTAAAAATAATTAATATTCAGTGGGGATCGTTGGAGGAATGATAAAGAAAAAAATTATCTGGATGGATTCTGTTTTAATAAAATTACATATTTGAAAATAATATATGTTATTAAACAGTTATGATTTGAGTAAAATTTTTATCAAAACCATGGTCAAGTTTGGTATTATTTTAATAGATTAAAATTTATTGAAATTAATATATATATATATATTAAAAAACCATAAATATTTTAAAATTAATTCATCAATAATTAATCACACCACATTAAATATTTCATGGTTCACATTAAGAAATGTGTCTGAAGAAATTAATGTTGTGAAAAAGAACACCTAACGTTATTTCCTCACATATACAAATACACCCTAAACTCTTGTATAATAGAAATAAATATCAGGATAAAATATTTAAAACCCATTTTCAAATACATAAACCTTTGTAAAATTTATTTATAATTGTTTTCTATATTTATATAACTTAGTTATTACATATTCTCGATGTTTGGTGTGGGTATTCTTGACTAGTTTAATATAGTGTCGTAATAGTGGGGCTGTTACACATTGTTCCCCCAATGTTCAGATTACAAATTCATTAAATTTTCTATAATGGTTTGAATAAAATAATTTATCATTTTAAAATTTCCTTTCATGACTACATTAGTCTTTATCATAGAATAAGAAATTTACGACGAAACTTTTTCAGTGATTCTTAATATATAAATTTAATTTTATTAATTAATGAGAAAATATCGATGTATTATTTCAAAAGAAAACAATATATATTCAAAATTATTTAATATAATAATAGTTATCAAATTTTCGTAATCACATATTATATATTTTTATAGGATTTTGTATGTCTTCAGACAGACTGTCCAAAAACGTAATATGCCATTCTTAATGGATGATTATGAGGTGATTTAGTGGAAATATCAATATATCCATAAAATAATGATATAATTTAGTATTTAATATTGTGGTTTATGTTAATTATAAATTATTTATAATAATAATTAAAAGATATTAAAATATTACAAACTTTTAATTAATGAAATTTATCTTAGTAATCTTATCTTAAATGATTTAATTAATTATTATATTTTATTAATCATATCATTAAAATATTATAAAATTATTTTAGTAGAGAAATAATGATATTATATAAATTATAAATATATACTAAAATCATTATGAAGATCATCAATGTATGTGGTGATGAAAATAAAACCACAAATCAATCTTACTATAGAGGCGGCACTCCATACGTACAAATGAATGAAGATTTAATTTGAATGGGAGAAACAAATAATATAATTTATCATTAAATAATATAATTTTTTTATAAATATGATAAATATTAATTACATTTGACATTGGTACCAACTTTTTAATGTGTCTATGAAAAAACATGTCATTTTGAGGAGGTGGTAGTCCGCGCACACACAAATGTCATTTTCTCTCAACATAAGGGGAAAAGGGAAGGGTGGGAAAGGATTGTACCATTATTAAAATAAAATTAATCCATAGTAAGGATATTTGTGTTATAATTTTTATATGGTGAAAATAAAATTGAGAAATAAAAAATCACATATGGATAAAATAAAATAGGAAGAAGATGTTTTAAATATATATCTCTCTACCTGGGTGATCTCTATTTAAAGGGGGGTTAAACCATTGATGGATAGACTATAATGAAGAGAAAAGTATAATTAAGGAGACTAAGTGTGTTAATGTGATGTTTTAGAATATTTTTAGATGAATTAATGAGGATTTAGATTAAGGAAAAGTTAGGAGAGGATAGCCTCTTTTGTAAGTGAAAAGGTGTATCTTTTTGAAAAATATCCAAAACTAAGGAATAATGGAATGTCAATGTCAATGAAATGGATCCAAAATTTCGAAATTATATATGGGATACGAATTAAGGTATATAAATACCTATAAATATTAATTAAAACATTATTTTAACATGTTTGGATGTTTACCTCTTACGTTAACATTTTTTACCATTTCAATTTTCACCACAACCACAAGTTCTCACCCGTGTATTTTCTCCTTTATACGTAAAATAGTAATGGTAATTATTTGGTAAATTTTACCTATATTTTATATTTTTTAATAATTTTTTATTTATTAACTTTTTTTAACGAATAAAATTAATTTCAAAATATTAAAATTATATTATTTTAAAAAAATATTAAAAAATATGTGTTAATTTTATAAATGTAAAATATGTTTTTATGAATTAAAAAAGCTGTTTTAAAATAAAAAATTTCCTTTTAGAATAAATATTTGGTCTTATAAAATTATTTTATAAATTTGAAATTCATACTTACATAATAATAATCTCATAAAAGTAATTTTATTTGTAAAAACAGTATTGTTCACAATTCAAAAAAAATTTCTATCTTTTCCAATAAATCTAAAAAATTCATATGATCAATATATTTCACATATAAATAAAAATATGAATTTATATTTAACAAATTTAGATTTGGAAATTAATAATTTTCATTTCTAAATAAAAGAATAAAAATATAATGAAAAACTACTTTAAATGAAAAATGATGTTTTTTTAACATTAAGTGTTGATAATATTATTTAAAATAAATTTATTATGTAAAAAATGTAAATATGTTAGTTAATATATAATAATATTATAAAATATTAAAATTTAACTTATTAGGAAAAAATATAAAATACATAACAGAAATTATATATTAATTTTCTCTTAAAATGGCTTTAAAAATACCATTAGAATTAGATATTTATATTCTGAAATTTAATTTTACTAATCTTGAGATATTAAAATAATTATTCTAATTTAATATATAAATAATATAATAATTTAATTGTAATAAAATTTATATTTAAATGAGTCACATAAATATATAATATTTTAATATGATATATTCTTGTCATTTTGAGTCATATTATTTTAAATTTGTTACTTAATAATACACAACATCAGTATACCTATTGGATATATGACCAACATCCATATTTTTGGAGATCATATCTACATTGAGTATATTTATAATTTTAATATTTCATTCATATATATATATACACACATAACAAATAAATAATTCATTCCACTCTCACTCCGTATGGAACAATTTTTATTTCAAATTATATATGTTGCATAATTCTTTCTCCTTTCATGGTGTTTTTCCTCATTAGATGTTTTGTTTATCTAATTTTCGAACCTCAAGGTTAAATATGATTCATTGAATTTAATATTCATGAATATTTTATTTTTTTATTTTTTCCCCTATTTATTTATTCATTTTTTATGGATATATTTTATGTATGGTGAGTAATAATCCTTGTTCTATAATTATTTGTTTTGTATGATAATCTTGAATTGTCCCACATACGAATGAAAAAAGAATCTCTATATTGGTTCATATCTTGTAGGGATAATTTTAAAATCATTTTTCAATCCATTTGAAAGAGAATATTTTTGTTCATTTCATTTTTATACACTAAAATAAATTATAATAAAAATAATAATGGCTATTAAAAAATACAGTATTACACCAACACTTAATCATCAATAAACATCTGGATGTAATGGTACATCAGGTTTATATGCTTCATCCTTGCATAGAACACTGTATTTTTGGAAATTTATCATGTCATCTAACCTTAAATGTAGAGAAATTACCATTTTATCTACTTCAGAGCTCCCCATTCATACATTTCTACCAAACAATATATTTATATTATTTTTCTTCTATGAAATACTCTATATCCATTATAGAGATCAAAATCACTAATTTTGGCCTCAATATCAAGCTATACATAGTTCCGATGACGGTAAAGAAAAATCTAGTGTTTTTAATGAATTTGAATCTAACCAAATATATATGTTAACATACATAATCAATGGATTGTACATTATAGATTGAAGGTTTGTATCTTACAATCCTTTATTATATATCATGATGAACTTCCTAGTATCACAATGATATTTCCCCTTATTTTATATTAATTGATTCAAAAATAGAAATGTACAGAAAATATATATCAAATTTCACGACATGAAATACAAGAGACATTATACCGTAAATGAAAATGATACTCTCACAATGTCATTTAAAAAATATTCCATTTTTGGTGGTTATTTATTTTATAGATTTATGTTTCCAACAAGAGGAGTTGAAACAAATATGCATTTGGTCATTTTAAAATTTTTACCAATAATATGGATGTACTCTTTCTTAGATATTACAAACAATACATCCTTATTATCTCACTCAATCCTCATTCCAAAGATCTTATTTAATTCATCATGATTTTTAATTTTAATCATTACAAAAATATATGTATTTATATTATGAATCAATTAAATTAATGAAACCACTAGTATTATATCATATTCTTATCATTTTATTCCTTCCATTAGAAATAATGATATGAGTTTTTATTTATAAAACATTTCACTTCCATGGAAGAGTCAAACATCTTATTCTACTAACATAGAGTTTATTTCAAATAAAAGATAATTTAATTTAGTTTTCCCAACATTCTATGATTCATATGATCCATAAAAGTCATAAGTTTATTAATATATATATTTTCCTCTATCTCTCTATGAATAAAATCCTTATTCATATCCCTCTATTCATGAATTAATCCTCATGAATAAACCAAACTGTTCATGATTTGAATGGTACTATTCTTTTTATAAAGTATATTTTTTTTGATAATTTAATACCCTCATTCTAATAAAAACATTCGACCCAAAACCCCAATTGTAAAACTTCTACTTTTATAAAATTTGTATTTTCAATAGAAAAAAATTGATTAAAATTGCCTTATTTCTTATTGTAAATTTGTTCTCACGTCTTATTCACATTAGGTGATGGTAAATCCACCTTTATGGATAAATCCCACATTCTAGAATGAATATGTATATATATTTATTTTATTATATCATATTATTATCCATCATTTAAAATTAATAAGATCAATTCAGTCCACACCATTTTATCAATAATCTGACTCCTGTAGAAATCCACATTTTTCGTTGTAGTTTAACCCTTTACTAAATAGAATCCTCCAGAAATCCAGAATGAGATTCACCAATTCTGACGATTTATGGTATATCTACAACTATCTTCATTCATTAACTCCATATTCAACCCTTTAAACTATTCTCTTCATTTTCTGAACATTCAATGGAATAAAATATATATATAAACTCTCATAAATTTTAATTCCTCGAGATCCCCCATTTAGATCAACTTGAGATGATTTTTATTAGTTGTATTCAACATTATTTAGTTTTAAAATATGATCCTTCCATAGAAACATCTCATTAAATTTAATATTTATACTTCTTATGTCACTATTATTTTCTCCAACAAAATCTAAGATCTCTGATCTTAAACTTCATAACACACAAAGAAACATATATAAAATTTTTCTTCTAGATTATCCATATATTAGGAATAAACAACTCAATAGGATATACTTATAAATACTTTAATGTGATCTAAATCAAGTTACATTCTTATCCATTATGGTTCAAAAAATTCTTATCTCATTTTTAATGAGGGGATTTTATTAATTGAGTAAATCATGCTATATACCATTTCTACCTAAAATCCCTCAGAAACTTCTGAATGAAACTTCAAAATACATTACTTTTATATAAATTTAAGATTTATTCATTTATCTATAAGATTTTTATAACTAATACCATATAAAATATTCTCATTCATAATTCCATTGTTTCTGAAAAGTTTTGAGAAACTTCTTTTAATGTAGTCACATTTATTATCTAACCTCGAGCATTTCAATTTTCACCTCATCCTCCTTTTTACAATATATTTACACTTCACAAAAACTTCAAAAAGATAAAATTTAGGTTTTACTAAGTATACCAATTCATTACTTATAGATCCATAAATGGATGTCATTAACTATTTTAAAACTCTTTGATATTTGACTACAGGAGGTCCCCAGAAATTTCATTGTAGAAGCTACATCTTTTAGAATATCAATGTTCTTATGATCATGTCAAATATTATCATCCATTCCACACTGAGTTTCCAAATCTAAAAACATTTGTATTTTGAATAATCTATATTCTGTAATCCCTTTTCCATCAAAACATTCATACCTTTCCAAATTAGGTGACCAAGAAAACAATTCCATGAATCTATATGATTATAAATTGAAGTTCCCAAGAGTGTAGTTTCCACTTCCCTTTTAATTAGATAAATATTTCCTCCCATTAAACTCTTTCTATTACCATGAAACATAATCTGATTTTCAAGAGTCCATTTGCAATGTCTGATCCAAATCAATCATCATGAAACTGCCCTTCTACAATCTAATGTATGGAGACCTAAAATACAAATTAATCCATTAAATTAGAGGTCACATAAATTGTTAAACTACTTTTTATCACCCCCTTACCAAAAATTGTATTGTTTTGATAATTTTGTAGATTCAATATTCCAAATCATCCAAAAATATAATTTTTTCTCCAGCAGATTTCACCAGTGGAGTGGAACGATGAAACCAAATCTGTTATGAAATATTCTTTCGAATTAATGGAAATAAAAATGTAATTTTCACTACTTAAAGAAACGGGATTAACGTAATTTGATCCTCCATGATTTATCATTCTATAATGTCCATTTTTATCACAATAATCCTCTTTGACATTAACTCATTTTATACTATACCGGTAGGTTAGGTTGGGTCAGGTAGACTTTCCTATACATCAATATCATGAATTTCTTATATATTATCTTAAACATCCTCAATGATGGAAGCTCACTCTTCCATATACATTCAATGTATCACTAGATGTTTCATAAATATACCTATTATAGATCTATTTATTTAGAATCCTATTCCAAACATCCCCAAAGATTAATTTAGTTTTTCCATTTTAGATACACAATTTGGAACCATTTTATGTTATGATTTTGGTAACTTTGAGAACAATAGTATGTCTTAAAATTAATCCATGAATATAAAATTCTTATATTTGAGTTGAATTTTGATCATGCTGAAATCATTCACAATATCATTATTAGAACTTTATTTTGATAAAATCATGTTGAAAAGTAATTTTATTAAGAACACCTAATTGAGTGTTTTATCCTTCATGTACATATCTTATAGTACTTCTATTAACCCTATTATAGTCTTCTTATTCTAGATATTGAATTCGAAATATTGTTCCAACAACATCCTCACCCAACCTAAATCCTTTATATCTAGCATTCCCATTATATTTACCAATTTCATTAGACTCAATGCATTTTTAGATAACTTACAGGTCCTTTTAGAGGAAGTTATCCCCCAAACACATCCTCTATAATCCAAAATCTATTATTGAGTGTTTTTAAATATATAACTTATAATCTTATTAACCCATCACCTTCTAACATAATGAATCAAATTAAATCACAATATGTCCAACAATATATGGTTGTTACCTAAGATATAATTGAGAAATCTATTCAGCCTCTAAGAAAACCTCACAATACTCTGAAACTGATTAGTGATAAATCTTCTCTAATCTTATCAAATAATGATTTCACCTATTGGATGACCATAATTGTAGAACAAAATCACTAAAATGAATCATTGAATCATTAGTGTACTGTAACTGAGAAGAAACACCTTCATCCTAATCATCAATCTGATTTACAATTACTTTATCCTATTAATTCCAACCCATATAAACATATAACTAAAAAACATCAAATTAAAATAATTATTTTGAAGGAAATAATAAGGTTCTATTTGGTTTGAAATTTCATCCCATATCCCTTGGAGAAGCATGGTAAAATATATTACCTTATATGTTCAATGTAACAATATCTATGAATATGTATCCCCATTCACCACTAATAAAAACAATTCAATCACACCAAAATAATGTGGTCCCAACACCATTTCATGAGGGCCGAACCTAGTCATCAAGTTAAATCAAAATCCTATAATAATGAAGATCGATCTGTTTCCCTGTGCAATTTTGGATCCCATGTTTAATTGATTGATTTCATTGAAAATCACTATTATGTAAATAATGATTCCTATGACTAACTCATTTTCTAAAAACTTGTTTAAATTGTTCCAAATTTTGATACAACCTCCTTCCTAGGATCACAACATCTTTTAATGTTCTTGAATATTTACCAAAAATCAAGCATCTATTATAAATTCACATCTTCTTGACAACATCACTACCATCATGTTGAAAATTATTTCTGCATATCTAACTAGGTAAAAGGTTCCTCCAGATCTTACCCTTCTAGTAAAATGAATATAGGCTAATAGTATATTTTATTATCCCAATAATTTGTACACATTTTGATTCACAAATCAACAAAATAGTTTCTTTTACATCTAATTAAACTTATCTCTTCTTTAGGGTAACAAATATTTCTTCCTCCGTGTCCATGTCCTTTATATTTTCACAAGATTTATTCTCTATATACTTAAATTTGTTCTTAAGGTCATTTTTATTACCATTTACCTTATTTAACATGGTTTAAATATATAATTTTTACATTTTATTTATGGGTAATTTTGAATTTCTTTGATAAAGTATGAAAATAATATCATTATTGACTTACACTACATGAGATCCTTTTACAACTGTTATTACTATTATTCAAAATAAGAATCCTTATTCAATATTCCATGGTTTTTTCACTGAAATTAATATTCTCATTATTATGTCAAATTTATATTTTAAAATTAATGGTTATTGTCTTTGAATATTAATTAAATGTAATTATGAATATTTTATTCTTCATTTGGAATATATTATCATTAACATCATTTCTTTTCAAGGATTGAATTTTTTGAATGATTTTCAAAAAGGGGTTTATACTATCTTATCTTTCACCATTTAAATTTTATTTTTCAAAGTGACATAGTTGTTTCTTTTAAAACTATGTAAAAAATTATTATGGATGTATTTTAATATAGTTCATTTAATTTTTCTCTCATTCTCTAAAATTTCAAATTCCTTTGGAGTTATGTTTAATGTATTACCCTATAAATTATTTTATGAATTTATAGTTCATACCTCATATTTTTAATAAGGGGTTTTTCAATTTTTTCCCATTATCCTTCTCTTGAAATTATTTACCCCCTTCATGAACATATTCAGTAATTCCTTGGATATATTCTGTATCAGTTGCACTATTTATAAATTGATTTATCTGGTGTCAACATAACCATATAAGCATTTATCTAAATAGTTTTGGTTTGAAGGGTGATTACTAATAATTTTATTCCATTTAATAACTAGGGACATATTGATAATCCATATACATGTTATTTCAATACTGATGTTTATTGATTACTAAGGTATAGTTGTTATGTGTCATATTTTCTATTTATTCCTTTATATGTTGAATACATTGTTCTTAATTAATGATGGGAGGATACCAAAATTATAAAACCACATGATGTATCTATAGGTATCATGAGACATACTATCTTAGTAATTTGGTGTAAACCTTACCTATTCAGGTATGTTTCCCAGGCATGAGGCCTTTTTAGAATTTTATATTGTCAGGTGTATGCATTCCATTATTATAAAATTAGTTATTATTTTCCATGTGATATATAATTTTTTTAAATCCATAATTATATCAAATTCTTTTGTTATAAGTTATGTGGAATTATTATTATTATTATTCCCTGATATAATATCATTTATTTACTTTTTTCATTGATATATTCTATTGTACGCTACCTGTAATATAGGATTTTATCTCACCATTCTTATGTTTCAATTTCTAAAGGTAATAAAGATAAGTATTATGTATGAATTCCTAGATGGGTTCTATGTGTGGATAATGTTCTGGTATATAAGGATGAAATCATATTAAATATGAAGTTTTTTTAATAGATAAAAAAATTCCCATTAAAGGTAAAAATGTGGTTTTTATGAGGTAAATGTTTTTACTAACACTATAAACTCTAAAACTAATTAATAGTGAGTATCACAGTGACTGTATAATTGTTATTTATATTATAATTATATAATTTATTTGGATCACATTATTTAGTATCAAGCTATTATGAAATGAATATGTTTTTTGCACATAATCTCGGATGGTGGATTTGAGAAACCACCTATATATATCAATGAAACATATCAAATAATCAACTTTTTTGTCTCAATATGTTCATTTATTAGAAATATAATCCAAAATATATTATTTTAAAATTTATTATCGATATTTAGATGACAATAAAAAATTATCATAATTTAAAATTTAATTTCTCTCTAGATTATATAACTAAAAAATTAATAAAATTTAAATCTATATATAAATATAATTATTAAAATACAAGGAAATAAAAAATAATCCATTAAAAATGATTTCATTTTAGTGGACTCAAAATATTTAAGAGATGTTTTTAATAGAAAAATTTCTATTTATTAATGACCTCAATCTGTAACTCGTATTGATTAAATTAAAATTTTAGTATTTTTAATATGGTTTAATCATCAAGATGTGTAAGTTTTGTTCCCTAATTAATTCATTCCAGACCAAAATAATATTTTTGATATGGTTTCCCTAAAATTATATAGGTAATTATTAGATCATAGGACTATACCATTTCATCATTCAAGATTCCATACAATCTCATGGATTTATATTTTTCATGTAGTCTTCTCTCTATATTATAAGTGGGATAGGGTTTCATGTTAATGAAATACCCTAATGATATATATATATATATTAATTTAATTTGGAAATATTTTTTAATAATGATAATAATAATATTATTCTAACCTCAGTTAATGTTGACAAAAAATATTATGATGATATAAAATTATCAAAATATCAACCCAAAGGATAGACTTAATTACAAACTCAGTGAACAACTGTTTTTTTTTCAATATGAAACCTTGTTACGGTTAAAATTATTGGATTGAAACTTTTAAGCCAAAATTAATATTTCTATTAAAAAAATTACACAGTGTTCAAATAAACAACATAAAATAACTCATATAATTAAAATGACTAATAATAAATATTATTGAACTGAAACAATTTCAGAAATCAATGAATAGAAAAATTTAAAATCATATGTGATCTCGTATGATTATATTCTTCGCACCATTAATATTTTGTTCCGAAAAAATAATATTTACCCTGGAATGCATGAACAATAAATCCATTTTTCAAACCATTCATTTTAGAAAGAGAAAAACTTTTTTATATTTGTTAACAAATAATACAAAACCAAAAACTAAAAAAGTACATTTATGAAATCTATAGAAATACTTCCCATGATATCAATAAAACATATTAAAATGTTTTTTGAAACTAAAAAAATAAGTATAAATATTCTCCTTGATAAAATTTTTATTTCCCAATATGTATTAGAAAATATATATCACGTTTCTATAAACAATAGATGAAACATATCACATATTTACACTAACATGTATCGATATCCTCCGTCCCATACAAAAAACTGAAAAAATAGACATATAATTTTTCTCCATCAACCAACAATTAATAAACTCAAACAACACAATCGCCCATGATTATGAATCATATCCGAAAACTCTAATCACCACCATTCAAAACAATGAGTGATTATTATCTATTTATTTTTTAGATTCATATTTTCCTCTATTCATTATTAGAAAATAGTGTTAGGATCTTCACATTTCACAAGATAACTAAATGTTTTTTATCCAAATATATCAAATTGTAAAAAATATACTTACTATAAATTTCATAAAAAATTTCAACCCAATGTTTAAAAAAAATAATTGGATTCATTCTTGGTGTATATTTATTATCTGAAGAACATGAGAACTCACACATATGAAATTATCATCATCATATAAAAATTTAGATAAATTTTTGACTATATTGAACATTAATTTAAATTCTAAAATATATCAACAATGAGATAATATCATATCTAATTACATTTAATAGTTCACATTAAACTCTCATAGTCATATACACTTCCTAGTTTAAATTATATTTCATTGATGTAAAAAAAGATATTTTATAACATTTTAATGAAATGAATAAACTGATCTCAATTGGGGTAATAAAATGAGCACTCCAATTTATCAATATTAAAAAAACATTTCTATAAGATTTCAAATCCATAAGGTTAGTATATCCCACACAATGATGAATAGTCACTAAAAATATTTTATTTCAACTTATTTACCTCAAATAAGTAACAACTTATATCAGGTATTGTCACCCATGATAGTAATAATATCAAACATGCTTTCGATCAAATGTATGAATCATCAATACTGTACAAAAAGCAATCATCACTCAGTTTTTTTCAATACTATAGAAGTTACAACTATCATCTTATAATGACTCTAAATCATTAAAATATTTCATTATTTTAGTAAAGAATCATTTACTTATAATGTATCACCTTCATCCACTCATAAATCAAGCTGGCCATAGAAATAGTTCCGACATTTCTCTAAATAGTAGAAGAAAAACTTAATTCAATCATACACTATTATTATACCATAAATTAACAACCCCTTAACTTATTTAAATTTTATTAATTACATATTTTATTTAATTCCATGATATGTCCAACAAGACCTCATCAAAAACTAAAAATAATAATCATTTCATTCATCATTCATTTTCTATAGAATATACCATCAAGGAGCAATTATATTAAATAAACATACCATGTCGCCTTTTATAATATGTTAAATTGTTAAAAATTTATTGGAAACCCATATCCCTATATAAAAACTATAAGATATTTTCATTGTTTAGATGACTATAATAGATCTGGTACAAACCATATAATCACACCTAAAAAAAGAAGATTGACATCATAAAATATCACATTAAACATATTCTTATGATCATTTCACTAATCTTCATGATACATTCTATAAGACCCTATTGTTTATCCAAGAAATTCACTCTTAAAATTTTAGATTACCCATTTAATTTTACTAATAGAGAATCATTCCTTGTCTATAAGGTTCCTTTGAGGTTTTTGTGGGGATCAAATCGGTGAAACTATTTAAGAATAGCGATGGAATGAAGTATTGGAGCTACTAATTTTCTACCAGCTTGCCGATGGATGAGGCAGTAGTCTTATAAGACTACAATAATTCCTTAGATATGTAGTGGAACCATTAAATAGTTTTATGTGAGAGAAGCCACATAAATTCTCCCTCTGACGTTATATGTCATTCATAACCTCCCTTTCTATAGTAATTCAAGATTAATGATCATGAAGGTTTATCTTGGGATACATAGACTCTGTAACGTACTCCACCAATATTTTGATATGTTATTTAACAAGGAGATCTATGTTGTTAATGTTTCTCTAGAATTGATGAATTCATATCATTTTCTTCTTAATTAATCTTCTTACAACCTTGATTTTGTGGATCTATAACTTTAATTAGTTATTGTGGTGTTTTTCATGATATATATGATTTATTATTAGGTTTCTAATTCACCACATATTATATTTATTGTCTAAAGTATCTCCTTATTGTCTTATTTGGGTTTCAAATATTTTTAATAGGTGTGCTCATGCCAACATGTCGTAAATAACCTCTTCTATTTATAATGAATTAATATTTCTTGATTTATCATACATAAACCTTACACATATCATTTTGGGTCTATTATTTATTGATACCCTATAGTTCTGACCATAACAAGGTGTGCTTATACTTGTCCCTTGGTGGTAATATAGAATATATGGACGTAGTTCCCTAATAAAATAATTTTGGAACCACTGGTTGATCCTTGGATAAAACATATTGAACCATTTTCACTCTAGATATTGGTAATTTCTATGTAAATTAATTCAATTGTAAATTTTAGAATTTGGAATGAAAACTAAGAATGTAATTGAAACATTGTATAATGGAATATAGAAATATAACTGCAGTTGGAGTGATAACTGGTATTTTGAATTAATTAACTAAAATGCTATGTAGAAAAATTATTTAAAATGTTTTTTTTAATATTTGTATGATTGGATATTTAATAGACTCGATACATTATATTTAAAATTAATCTAAGAATTCTCATTTTCTCTGGGTTTGTTATGAACTGAATATATAATTGGCTCTAGCATAGGAATTCAACATGGGTTTGATGTGAGTTGGATAAATAATTAAACCTTGGAATGTAAATTATACATTGATTAGTAGTAAATTATATAATCAAATATGGAAATTATGGATAAAAATATAGGATACATTTTAGGATATGGACAGTGACATCCTAAATTGTGTCATATGTCCCCAGATGTCAACTTATAGTTTGAGGATCAGTGGTTATATTTAGATGTTCTACATTTAATTTATAATTAATTCCATTTCTCTCATACTTTTTCATGAAATATTAATCAAACTATATTTGTTTAGAATTTATTGGTTTTGGAATACTAATTTTTACTCACATTATGTTCATTATTCCATTTGGTAACCATAAAGACTACATGTATGTGGGGATGGATAAGGGAAAGGAACTATATGATTGATTGGTTTATTTACTACCTAGAATTTCAAAATTGATATTGGACCGATCATGGGATTTAAAATCAGTTGAGGAGTTTATATTTTGTATATTTCATTAATTTAGTTTCTTGTATTACTTTATTTTCCCATTCAATATGAAATTATTTAGTTTGATTATATTGAAATTTTCGTTCATTTTTCATTTTATCTATGGGATATGATTTATATTTATTTTTTATAATGATTTGAATGTGATAAATGTTTATTGATAGAGGTTATACTATCCCAACTATATTTATTATATCTTTACTTCTAGTTGGAAATCTATAGAGTATGGGGAGGAATTCTTGAGGACTCATGGTGACCCATCTGGATCACATGAATGGGAACCATGATGGAAACATGTGAATTATTTTTCATTACAATTTTAGAGAATATAGATCAGAGTACATGATTTTTAAGAGCATAATAATGAGATCACACAAGGGAATAGCTGACCCATGTGTGGGGGAAGACTAACTTTTATATGGATAGGTGAGATTCACTTTTAATGATTGTGATGTTATTTCACCTTAGGTGATGCATCCATTGTGTGATATTAATGATTAATGAGATTTTAATCATGGTTTATAATGGCTCAATATTTATTTACATTCATAATATTTGTAACATATGAAAATATGATAAAATCCCTCTCTCATAATAGGGATATGTCTAATTCATATATATCTACCTATCTAAATCATGTATTAAACAATATAAAATCACAGATAAAATGAGTAAAATTAATCTCTTATAAAATTTTAATTATCCTTTTATGCTAAGAGTTGATGTAAATATATATATCTATGGTTATGATTTTCTACATATTTCTTATTAATGTTTTAATATGTTGTTTTCTATATGATATGATGTGTGTGATAGTCCTTGTAAAGAAATTACTCTACATTCATCTTCTAGTTAATCATCAAGAGAGTGGTAAGGAGAACACACCTCCCAAAGTAAAAAAAGAGTTTCCTACAATTCCAATTTATCTTATGGATGATCAATCCTTTGATAGTCTCCCCAGGTCATGTAATCCATAGTGATGGAGAATAACCATTTCATCACATATATTTATAAGCTAAATATTGGGTTACAAATAGAGCACAAACTTGTGTTCAATTGGGATTGGCCCTTCCGAAATAATGTTTTGGATCAAGTCATTCAATATCAAATTTGGTCACATAGAGAAACTCATGTCAAGGAGGGTGAAACATGCCTTTTATATGCTATGGGGATTTTTTAAGAGCTATTTTGACATTGTAGTATATGCTAGACCACATGAGGAGCTGACTAGGAAAGGCTTCAAAGAGAAGTTCCCAAGTCACTTCTACCCAGATATTTTTACTGTTTAAATGGACCTAGACTTCATGGATTTTTCATAAGGGAGAATGTTTTTGATTGAATTTACTTACCATTTACTGACCTGTAATTATTTTCAACTTTATTGTTAAGTGATTAAATATACTGGGAAAAGTGTTTCCTGGATGGGCTCTTGTATGAAATCAGGTCACATATGAACCTCATTCTCCTGAACAACATCTAGGACATGGATAATCAATCCTTAATCACCTAAGGGAATCTAAAATATGATATAACACTACGATATTTTATAATAAGAAAACTATGTTCAATAGTGTATACGATACACAACACCTAACATAAAAGAACCATGAATTTTTAATATTTAAATATAACCATTATGAAATCGAAATTAAATTCTAGGGTATTAATAAGATTAAATATATTATGGTATAAATAATAATATCATACACAGTATAAATATTCTAATTAATTCATAGGAAATAAATAGTCAATTTATAGTAAAGTTATATTATAAATTATAATTACATTTTATTCAAATATTATTTTATTTTATTTTTGTAAAGAAATATAATTATTATTATGAAATTTTTAAAAATATAATTTAATAAAATTTATTATATTAATTAAAAAATTTCAAAATTATCTTAGGCTTAGTTATTTATAATTATATTAAAAGATTCATTTTCCATTAAGTAGTGAGAAATATGAATTCTTATAGAAAATAATATTTATATTACTTGAATGTAGAATGCTCCATTTTATTAAAATGTTTTCAAAGTATATCCATTTCTATTATATTTCAAATTATCTAATTTTTTTCAGTTGAATCAATTTTTTTTTGAATTTAGAATAGAAAACAAATTAAAGTCTAAAGGCATTTTCTGAAAAAGCTATTTTTTATGCGCTTAATGTGTTTTTATCATAATAAATTAAAAAATTAATATTTATGATTAATTTTAATTATATTTATATATTATATATTTAATAAACTGTTTTAAAATTCGTTAAATCCTTTTTCGATGCTTGATATAAGAATTTACTAATTCTTATGCTTAAAATGTATTATTCTAAAAGGCGGATTTTGTCACATTTTAGGACCTTATTTTAAAATTAATTTATGGTATGTATATTTTTAAAAACTAGTAAAATGAATTATATATTTGGAATAAATATTTTCAAAATTGTGAAATAGTAACCTTTTATTTTGGGCTAATATGTATAGTGACCATGGTAAAATTTATCCCCTCAGTAAAGGGTAAATTAGGTTAATCAAGAATAAATATAAGTGATAAGGGAATAATTTTTCATCCTAATTGTTATTGGGTAAATGTTATTTTAACATTATAACCTTATTCTCAGAATTTATTTTTTTTAATGGACAATTTTCCAGTAAAATGGGCCATATAATATTTAAATAAAATAATGTTAGAAAATGACACTCTCATAGTTTTAAATATCTCTTATATGTCCATATGGGGATAAACAAATTATATGAATGAATATAAATTTAAAATATGATATTACTGAAACTATTTTCATTATTGAAACATATTTATAATTTTTATAAATTATATAAATACTTTAAACTCTTATACAATGTAAATGTAGTATTTCATTAACAATTTGAACAATAAAATAAATGATTTTAAAAATACTAAAATTAATTTAATTTGAGTTAATTATTGTGTTATATGTATTTTTTATAAAAATATATCACAATATTTAATTTCATATGGATTAGAATCGAATTATAACCTTTTATTTATGTCTTTCAAGTCAATTTAATTAAATAGTGTCAAAATTGACATTAATGATTTTTAATCAAATACAATTTTTTTAAAAATATAAATATTAAATGAGGTTACTTTCAATGAAATATAGATTAAAATGTTTTCCATTGACCATCTATTAGAAACTTATATATAAAATTATATACTTTTATGAGTGAAAAGAGATTACTGTGGTTAAGGTTAATGTGGGTTACCTAAAGGGTAAACCAAAAGATAAGGTTTAAAACACCACATAAACCATTAAATTTTTTATTATTTGATTGGATTAAAAACCAGTAAAAAAATATCTCCAAATAATTTTACATTTGTAATAATTATATCTAGATAATTACCTTATTATATTATAATCTTTTATGAAATTCTGAATGTGTCCCTCACATCATTTATAAATGGGGTCCTATCCTTTTTGTCTTCACACAAATTTTATCCTTATATATAAAACACCATATTGTAATGCTCTATAAACTTCATTATCCACATTCCAGAGGTTATTTTATTCCCAAAATACCAACCCTATGACCCTTATAAAGAAATCTAATGGAGTCTTTTCAAAGTGGAGGCGATATCATTAAACAACCAAGTTCATTTTAATTAATATTTTACGTCATATAAATCTACTATATTTAAAAAAAACAATTCTAATAAATTTTGTTAAATGTTATTATTTTTATTAATCCACATTTATTTATCGTCTTTCCATCAAATGGTATGTGAAATAATTTTTAGTGTGTACATTCGGCTTACCATCTCCACATAGTAATACAATTCAATTATCATAACCTTATTTAATGGATTTGTATTTTTATTTGATTAATTTTTTAATATTATAAATGAGAAAAAAAATTATAATTTTTTAATGGAAATATCATGTCTACCCACTTACCTTCTAACCCGTTTAAAAATGATGGCATCACTCATGCGTAGGAGTGGACATCCACCTCCCCAAAGTGATGTGATTCAATTTTCATTTCTGTTTTACTTGGATGATAATAAGGATGAATTTAATTAAAATATATGATTTATATGATTTAATAACGAATCAGAAATGTTTATATATTTTTTAACTTCCTTTTGTTCCATCATTCGAAGAAACAAAATAGTGTTCTTGCGTACGTATGACTAACCGTCCCCATGAATAGTGTAATTCTTTTTTATCATGAATTCTATGGGTTAATATAAAAATTTATTTAATGAATATATATTATAATAATATAATTTTTAACATTATATATAATAATTATCCATGTTCAATGTACATGAAACAAATCTAGTGAACAAAAATATACATTAAAAATGAAACAGATATCACCAGAACAGTGATTATAATAAAAAATTATTAATAAACCGGTGATACATAGTTATAAATAAATCACATATGATATGATATATATTATTATTGACACATTATACATTCATTATACATCTATATTTATAAGGTAGGATTTTCTAGTTTGTACTAAGAAATTCAGACCTGAGGTAAGGGATTCTCGTCTCATTTCTATCTCTATGAGACACATTCCATATTCACTAATTTCACCTTTTATGTGGTTTATATTATTCCCATGAATGTTTTTTATGATTATTTTCTAATTTTTATAGTAATTTAAAAATCCATATATGGTTCTTTTTCATGGGGTTAATGATTCCAATGTTACCAAAGTGGTAGGGGTTTTATATTACAATCTCATTGTTTATCAGAATTGTTTATAATTAAGTATCCGATGATGAATTATAATGATTTAATTTTATATATACTCATGTGTTTTTTCACCTTTGGTTATTTATTAAAAATAAAATTTTTCCTTTAATTTTTTTAACGTGAATTATTCAAGATACTAAAAATATGACTTTAATAAAAAAAATGATTTAATTTATCTCTTCGGTAGAATTTTTTTCTTCCATGTCCATATTTTATAAACATTTTTTAATGAAGGTATTTATAAAAATAAAATGATTTTTATAGTAAATATTACACTTTTTTACTTCTTAAAATGTTTATTAAAAGGATTATAGTGTTCATTGTCTTAATGTGGTACTTTTAATTTTTTTACAAAAATTTAAAAATAATTTTTTCTATTAACTTATATAACAGGATCAGAATTTCCCATCATCATGAAAACTAAATGGTATAGATATTCCTTTATAATTTTCAATGGTTATATTTTTATAGAGATTTTTCTATAATTGTTTAATTTTTTTTTAAAATATGTGATTTCAAAATGGAAATGGTATTTTCCTCAAGATTGTTCTTAAAGATCTTTTTATATAATTTCTACACATAAAAACCTTTGGTGTTTCATATTTTTTAATAAGGATATGATCCAATGGTACCATAAATGTTAATTATATTTATGTTTTATGATTATGATTATGGGATTTTTATAAAACGTTTTTAATTTCATCGGGTTATACTATAATGATATTTTCATAAACCCATTTACTTTTTAATGTGTTTTGATATAATGAAAGTTAAATGATCATGTGAAAAAAATGTTATTAGTTTCATTATATTATGGGTGGTAAACATATCTCCCTCTAATTCATTTGGTTAAATGGTTAACTAATGAGTTAATTATGATATGTGTGAACCTGATTTCTTATTCAAATATTTATGCATGGAACTAGTTTTTTTCCCATAAGAATAGGCATGGACCTGGATTTCATGTATGTTATATTATGTGTGCACCTGAAATAAATTCCCATAATATTATGTGTGGACCTAGTTTTCATGTCCATAAAATTATATGTGGACCTGTATTTTATGTCATAAGATTATGAATGGACCTAGTATCAAGTCTATAATTTAATGCAAGTGACTGATTTCATGTCCAAAACATAATGAGTGAATCTTTTTCAATTTATATATGTTACCAAAGCTATAAACTTATGTTTTTTCACTAACTCATGGTTTATGATAATGTTATGGTCTCAAGAATTTGGTTAATTGATTCATTTTTTATTAATGTCTTATGAACTACCAATATTTATGGCTTAACATAATATTTGGTTCTATGATGTGTATGTTTTGAATTTAAAATATTATGAAAATATTCTCATAAAATTGTACTCATGTTATAATGAAGTGATAACAGATGTCTCCCTTTATTACCCTTTCTATGAATATGATCTAACCATTTCATATGTTTCCTTTCCCCATGTTATTAAGAATTTTTTTAGTGATGATATTTATAAGAAGGGTGAATGTTATGTAGAACCTAATGAGAGACTCATATGAAAATTTTTTATGTGTCTAAGTTTCCATGGAATTGTTTCTATATGATTCTAGCATGGATAGTTATGTTTTGAAATGAATATTCATAGAAAATGATGAAATATCTATGTTATAAATTTATGTTTAGTTATAGTTAATATTAGAGAAAGGCTAAGTTTACCATTAGAAGATATGATGAGAATAGTTTAGTGAGAAACCATGGTAATGTTCTATGTAGTGGATTAAATCTTAATGTTTTAGTAAAGATCATGGGTTACTATAGTTAATCCAAAGGGGTCATATATTTTAATAGAGGTGTCTTGATTTAGACAAAGAGATTGATTTTTCAGAATTATGTAGTTCCACACTATGATTGTCATTTCTCATATTATGAATTTTATTTACTCAATTGATGGAACCTAAATAAATCAAGTGAAAAATAAATTTTATGACCTATGTGATTAATTTACTCATGTGAAACTGAATGGATTAAGTGATTGCATGCAATTTATTGTGATAATTTCACTCAACTCTCTTAACCTACAATTGTCAAAAATACCATTTTGAACATATTAATGCACTAAATAGGGGGTAATTGTTATTTAATTTTTATGTAATAATGTAAACCCTCCTTATATACTTCTTCAGATCCACTAGTAACTGATTAATGGGTCAATGTGATAGAAAATTAAATTTCCATTCTTTAGTTCTCATATCATGAAAATGTTATCCTATAAATTTATCATTTGGACAGGGAAGTACATCAACTGTGAAATATTATAAAGAAAAAAATATTGAGGATTTAATTTCTTATTTTGAATGGGACGAGCTTAAGGGATTTTTTTTAGTAAGTAATTACCTCATATTATATTTACATAAATGGAGAAGATATTATTTGATCTTAAGTATATGGATTACAAATCCATTAGAACATATGAGGACAATTTTAAAATAATTTCAAGATATAATTTGTGTTTAATAATCACTTATAAAATAAATGTCTTTCAATTACTTAGGGGTTTAAAAAATTTCTTCAAAAATAGTTATCCATAAGGGAATTTGGAAGCTATTAATTTTTTTGTTCAATGTGCACTAAAAGTGGAAATAAAATTTAGAGACCCACATAGTTCCATGTATAATAAATTAATGATGAAGATTCATAGAAGATCTAATAGTTTTTCACATATTGGGAAGAAAAAATTTCTACCACCTACTTTAAAAAAAAGAATAAACACTCAGGTGAATTCCTAAACGGAAAAATAAGTTGTTTTAGGCATGAGATGCCTAGAAATAAAGAAAAATAATTACAAAGTTATGTGAAGAGTTTTTTCAATGAAATTAATAGAGAGAGATCAAAATAATAAACCAATCACACTTCAATGATATATATGAAAAATATCTATGAATTATGTGAATCAATTCCCAAATCTAATGGCTAATGAGGAAATAAGACAAAACAACCTCTAAACTAAAATCCTAGAGGGAAAGATTATGGAATTACGAAAGTTGGAGAAAATCATCATAGATAGTGAAATATTATATTAAATAATATAAATGGGGAATAAATTTTTATTATTTTATGAATAATACCTATGAAAATAACTTCCTTTTCTGAAATTTGATACGATTTTGAGAATTTATTAGTTCTCCAAACATAGATTCCATGTAAATTTCTATAATAAGGTAATAATGTTGGATATTATAAATCAAATTATATTATTCTATCAATGAAAGGACGATCCCATACCACTAATGGAAATATATTTGGAAAATATAAGAGGTTATTTAATAAATAATGGATGAATAAACTTTTGGAAGAATAAATGGTTATATTGCGATATTATTTTAAAAATTTATTAATATATATGATCCAGGTATATACATTTTTGTACAAGACTTTATGAGTTATTAAATGTATTATTAATTAAATTTGTGGGATTATATAAGGTAAATTCATCTTTCTTTTAACTTCTTATTTAGATTCATTTGAGATGAATCTTAAGGTTAAATTATTATGTAATGGATAATTTTGATATTTTGGTGTTATTGTAGAGGTTTTTGAAATTCATGTATTAGATAACTTTTATAAATAATTTTGGATAAGATAAATATTTTTAAATAGGAGTGTTGAATTGTAATTATTTTATGAATATTATGATCACTTAGTTATTAACTTTAGAGCTTCAGGAATGAAAAATTCATCTTAGATATTTATTTCTTTATGTAAGTAGTGAATTGAAAATTTATCGAAGAAAAAAAAGGGTAAAATTGAGGTAATAATTTGGAAATAAATGATGTATGTATTTTTTCACATGAAAGTAAAATAATCTCTCAATTTTAAGAAAATTATATTGAAGTAAAATGTTAATATTTTTCCTTCATTTCCAATGAATTGATGGTCTCTTCAGTCATTACAGATTTATGGTTCTATGGATGGTAACTTTATCTAGAAAATGTTCTCTATGAATTTATATTAGTCCATGGGAATAATTATTCTCATTGATCTTCATATTTTCACAATATAATATTGTTATAATTTTTTTCAACCTAGTTATATGTTATTCCAGATGACCATTTTATTTTCCCTCCCCATTTTTCTAAAATAAGTTTTATTAAACCTTTTTATAATGTGGTTTTTCAATAAAGGAGTTTAATAACATGAATTCATTATTTACTGAAAAAAATTTAACATTGTGATGAATAAATTTATTAATGTTTTGTGAGGTATAATATAACATCACAATATTTTAGATGATGAACATTATTTTTTATGTCGTATATGTCACACAACACCGAACATAAACAAACCATGAAGTATTATTATCTAAATATGATAGTTATAACATAACCATTAAATTGGAATGTGTGAACAATATTAAATAAATTTTGATATTTTTAAAAACATCCCACTCAATATAAATATATTTATTAATATATAGGAAATAAGAAATCAATTTTCAGAAAATTTATATTATACATAAAATTTTGATTTCTCTAACAAATGATTTTATTACTTTTCCTAAAAAAATTATATTTAATTTTTCTATAATTTTGTTATGATTATTTGAAATAATTACAGAATTTTTAAAATCATCCTATCAATATTATCTTAGGATGAATTTATAATAATTTTCATAAAATATTGATTTTACAGTGAATAACAAAAATATTGTTTTTTATTGAAAATTGTGTTTCTATTCTATTCATGTAAAATTTTCAATTTTCTAAAAGAAATTAAATTAAAATTAGTCATATTAGTTTTTTAATACTCAAAATAATTTTATTTTTATCTATTTTATCATTGAATTTAGTATAAATACATTTTTACACGTAAAAAGACAATTTCTAGAAAACTATATTTATGTATATGATATGTTTTTATCTTAATAAAATAAATTTAAAACTATTATTTAATAATTTTAATGAAATATAAATATTAAATATACACTAAAATTGTATAAAAATTTATTTAATAATTTTCAGAAAAATCATATTATAATAAACAATGTTTTATTTTTAAAAATGTATTTTTCTATAAAACAGTTTTCATTACATTGATTGTAAAATTATTATATAGAAATTGAAGTTATTCAGATTGATAAAATGTATTAAATATTTTTATTTAGGATTTTTATATTTTATTAAATTAGCCCATTTTATTTTTTGGGCAACATGAATAGTAATAATGGTAAAATTTATCAGCTTTGTGAAGGGTAAATTGGGTTAATCTAGGTTAAAACTAAGTAAAAAGTCCATTATAATTCATCCTAATTATTATTGGATTAATTTAATTATAACTTTATCACCATATGCACTAACTGTATTTTTTAATGGAAAATTTTCATGGAAAATGACCTATATAATATTGAAATAAAATAATGTTACAAAATGTTACTCTCATAGTTTTAAATATATTTTATATATCAACCTAGTGAAAAAAACTGATTCTGTATTAATATAAATGTCCAATTTTAGATTAATTATATTATTTTCATGATATAAATTTATTTATAATTTTTAGAAATTATATAATCACCTTGAATGATTATATGACATCGATCCAATATTTATTTAATTAATACAAAAATAAACTAATTTTTTTAAACACACATGAATTAATATAATTATAGTTATTTATATTATTACAAAAATAGATAATTAAAAATATTTTTTTTCTTAAAAGTATTATAATTGAATTTCAACATTTCATTTATGTCTATTAAGTAAAATTAATTGAATAGTGTCAAAATTGAAATAAATGTCTAATATGATAATAATTTGTTATTAAATTATTTAAATATCAAAAAAATATTTAAAGAGGATAATTTAGAAAACATGTGGTCTAAAATTGTACCCCATCTAAATTTATGTGACATGTTCCGCCATATGTGTAAAATTATAACTATTTCAGTGTGAAAAATATATTACTACATTTAATTTTAAAATAGGTTATTTAAGGGATAAACCAAAATATAAGGTTTAAAACACTACATAAACCTATCAAGATTATATTTTTTGATGTGAAATAAAGACCATACAACCTTATATTTTAATCTGTATCCATTTTACGCATTTTTTCTAGAGAATGAACATATAATATTTTAATCTATTAGGAAATTCAAAAAATTTCCCTCGCATCAATTATAAAAGGGAAACTCACATTTTCTTCTCCACACCACATTGAGATATCAATATCAAAATATTCCTACCAAAATAAAATATAATTTTTTTACACACATTATATATATGTTTTTATCCCCCAAAATACCCACACTAGGATCCGCAAGATGAGATCTAAATGAGTGGTTTCAAATAAGAGGTAATCGGATTAATCGATCACTTTTTTTCAATTCCTAATTTAACTCCTCTAAATATGTGATATTTTTTATAAAATAATAAATTTAGTACTATAATCATACATTAATTTTATTATTATTTTTAAAAGACCTTTATTAACCCACATTCCATCAAGTGGGATGTGAAAGATTCACATGTGTGTACGTATAACTTGCCATATATACATAGAGATTCAATTCATTTATCATAACAATATTTTATGGATGAATATTAGGATGTGTTAAATTATTATATATTATACATATTATAAAATTTTAAATTTACAATGATAAATCTGGTCAACCCTATTACCTTCCAAACAACTAGAAAATGATAATGTTACTCGTATGTACTTGTGGACTACCACCTTCATGAAGCAATGTGGTTCTATTTTCATTTTATGTTCCCCTGAATGGTAATGAGGATATATTTAATGAATACATATAATATATATGATGAAAATTTGATTCTATAATGTTTATTTATAATTTAACTTCATTTCATTTCATTTGTCGAAAAATGAAAACAACATTCATGAATACATAGGACCTACTGTCTCCATGAATGGGGTAATTCATTTTACAATCATTACACTTATAGATGAATATAAAAATTTTATAATTATTATATATAATATTTATGTCTTGATAAAAAGTCTATATATAATGGAACCATGATCAATTTACAAGAACCAAAACAACCAAAATAAAAACATTCATGAAAAACAAAGAAAATACCACCAAGAATAGTGATTTTAATAAATAACTATTAATAAATTGGTGAAATAGATTTATAAATAAATCATATATGGTGGGATATATAAGATTATTTTTCCATAATATATTTCTAATAAGTCAATATTAATTATATAGGTGGTTCTAACATGTATGATAAATGTCAGAGCTGAAGTAATGAATTTTCTTCTCATTTTTATCTTAGTGTGTCACATACCATATTCACCACTTGTTTGATTTTTGTGATTTATATTCATCTAAAAAAATAATTTTATTATTATTCTTGTGAAATTTATGCATATTGGAAAATACATATTATTATCTTATTTCATGGGTACTATGATATAAATGTCTTCAAAGATGTAAGGGTTTTATGTTACAATCTCAATATTTATTGGGATTGATTATGATTAAGTTTATGATGAAAACTAATTCTGATATAACTCTATAAGAACACATGAATATAATTATAATATTTGTAATTCATAAAAATAAATCTTTTCATTTCACTCTATTCATATTATGTAGTCAATATATTAGAAATATATTTGTATGAAAAATCAACTTTATTTCTCTCTTCATTCGAAAAATATTTTTCGTCCTTATCCATGTTTTCTAAAATTGTTTTAAAGAAGTTTTTTTATATTATATAATTTTTTCTAATGCCATTTTTACTGTGTTTTTACTTTTTAAAAAATTGTTTAAAATGAATTATCTTTTTATTTTCTAAAAAACGTATTGTTTTATTTTCAATTTTTCTAAAAATATTGTTTTTTAACTTATATTAAATGATCGGAATTTAAAACCATCGTGAAAAATCTATGATTTGAATATCTATAATAAATTATTAAATTTTATTTTCATTGAAACTATTCTCCATTCTATTTTATAATTTTATCTCAATTTAATGAATTTATTTTAAACTTAAAAGTATATTTTTTTAGATAATTTTTTTAATGGTATTTTTCATGGTTTTTCTATTCATAAAAGTTACCAAAATGTTTTATTATTATTTTTTACCTAGGATGTGATCTAATGGTATTAATTATTTTCTTTCTATGGAATTTTTATGATTATTATGATGATATTTTTTTAAGACCTATTTCTTTTACATGGTTTATACTATGATGAAATGTTTATAGAATCGATTTCCATTTTTTGTGTGTTATGATATGATTATTTTTTAATGATATTGTGGAAACCCTGCGTATATTCTTAATTATGTAAAGGGTGTGGCCCATATCTCACACTAATTAATTGTATAACATGGATAACTCATTAGGTAAATATGATATGTGAACCTGAATTCTTATTCACAATTTCACATGTTGAATTCATTTCCATTTCCATAAGAATAACTATAGACCAATATTTCATATTAGTAAGATTAAGTGTGGACCTCTATTTCCTTACCATAAGAATTTGTATGGACCTATTTTTCATATCCATATGTTTATTAATAGGATTTTCATTTAAGTCCATATGAGTTTGCATCAAAATATTTTCATGTCCATTTGTTTATGTGAGGTCATCATTACATGTCCTTAAATTAACGAGTTAACAAGTTTATATTTATAGATTTATACAATGTTATAAGTTTATTTATTCCAAAAAATCATGAATTATTTTAATTTCATTCTCTCGTGTCTTATGTTATTGGGGTCCTTTATGAATCATGCCTTTGGAACATACTATCTTTATTCCATGACTCAAAATTTTGATCTTTGATATATATGTTATGAATTTTAAATGTTATGATAATGGTATCATTCCATCTTGTTAATATTTTCCTCAAGTGATCATTGATGTCTCCCTTTATTAACCTTACTAGGCATCAGATCTAAACCTTTCTTATGTTTACTTTCCCAATGTTATAAAGAATTGTTTTTGGGATGATATATCTAAGAAGGGTTTTAGTTGTGAACAACATAATGGGATAATCTAATGATCCAGTTGTTTGGGTTTCCTTGATTTCAAATGCAATATACCCCCAACGATTAGGGAGAGGATAGTTATATTATGAAATAGATATTCATCTAAAAATATGAAATATCGATGTATCAATATTAAGGGTTAATATAGAGGCCTCGATTAATGGGTAGATAGTCCTAGTGGGATGATCGAAGAGTTCTTATACAAGAATAATGAATAAACATTGTGAGAACATCCACTATGGTAGTGGCTGGAGGATAATCTCTGGGTGTATACCTCTAGTTTAGTACATCATCCCAATGCAGTGCTATCAGTTTCTTCAGGCTACCCACAAATGTTAATCATATCCGTTTCCTCCATTGTATTGTCATGATTTTGTAATATAGTTCAGTTTTATATGTTTTTCAAGGGAAATAAGTATCATATCATTGGTAGAGGATCATGGAAGATACCAAATTATAGGTGGGACTTATATACCCCTTATATAACTTGTAAATGATGATCTACCAGTTACATGGGATGGGGTAGGTGCATGGTGACCTGATAACGGAGATTCAATTTCAATAGGATGGGGTATTTTAGTGGACTTAGGTAGGAGCACAAGGGAGAGGGGTGAGTCTATTACATTAAATTTTTTCTACTCTTACTAGTATGTATGTAGGTATCTCCACTTTCAGAGGTATTATTATTGTGTAATATACCCAATATTTAATATTATTTGATACAGGAGAATAACATTCCATTATATCTACTAAATTCTACAATATCATGGGTTTGTTAATGGATTGTATTGATAGGGTTATGAAAAATAAATATTCCATTAGGGTTATCAATAGATGGAATATCACTCTGTAATGAGTGAAAATTGGAAAATAGAAGATTTTTGGATTCTTTGTAATATATTTTTATTGAAAATGGATAGATTTGATTTTATTCAGGGTATGGATTGGCTACTTTTATACAAGTCTCGTATCAAATATTTTTGGAGGAGAGTAAGATTTCTATCACTAGAATTGTGAAACTAATGAAAATAATGGGGATTTGTATCGTTAGGATGGTCATGTATGACCAATTATGTGAAAGTTAGATCTTATGGGAGCCTAGGTTGAAATAATTAATCTAGATGATGGTGAGATGTTATATAATATATTATGTTTAGTGGTGTACCACTTTCATGACATCTTTACTGAAGAGTAATCATGCTTACCACCTGTTTTGGAGATTGCTTTCACAATTAAGTTGGTGCAGGAAGCTCGTATTATTTCTATCCCTCCCTATAGGATGGAACCAATGGAATTTTTGGATTTGAAAATATATTTGGAGGATCTAGGAGAAATGAAATTCATATGACCTAGTATATCACCATGGGGTTGCCCATATTATTTTTCATGAAGGTATATGGAACCTCAAATTTATGTGTTGATTATTGGATGATGAAGGATAGTATAATCAATAAACTGTATTCCCTTTCACACATTGATGATATATAATGACACATTATTAACATACATTAATATTACATCATTTTTTTTAATACATAACAAATTACAAAAATATTCACCAAAAGATCATATTAGTTTAGTGTCATTGGAAATAAGGAACGCAAACTTATATTCTGGGGAAATATATTCAATGTTTCCCAAAATGATCTTCCCCTTATTTCCCATACTAATTAAATTTATTTATAACCTGGGATATATAAAAAACAGGAAAGGTTGAGATCATATGCTCACCAAGGGTCAACAAGGTAGACATGTAAACATAATAATTAGCACTATGGTATGTGAACATGATCATAATAATAGATGATCATACAATTCATATCAACGATCATAAACATGAATCATGGAATAAAGATTATAAATTAATAATACACTAATCATAATGAAATAAATAACATAATCCATCAAATCATAACATATGAATAATACATGGAATTTTGGAATACACATAATCCTATAATACCATTCTTTATCAGTCAAAAAACATCGCTAGAACTTATTAAGGAACATCATGGGGACTACAGCTACTGGGTGGGGCAAACCACCATCCCCTGTCATAGTGCTTTCCTTATAAGGGATTGATTTTCACCTCTTACCATAGTGGATTGGGATTCCCCATCTTCCCATAGTGTATCAAGATTCCACATATTCCCATAGTGGATCTGGATTCCCCATCTACCCATATTGGATCAATCCTGTTGAATCTGTTCCCATCATTATCTCAAGAGACTTAAATATTTTCTCAACGCATTATAGGGATATATTGGTCCCAAATATCAAATAATTAAAACCATTCATATGTTTTTCAAAAGAACATAAACCATTCATCATATCAGAACCCATGGAATGAAATGGATTTATTAATATCATTCCATCAAATCATTACCCATAGTGAAGAAATGGGTTTCAAAAATAAAATTCCATCATTAAAATAAAAAATTCTTAGAAATTAGAAGAAGGTTAAAATTTAATCATATCCCCAATAAAACATAATTACCATAAAATAATTTTATCTTAGATAAAAAATTATTTTTATAGATCACTTGAAAACAATTCTTGAGGTAAATAACCATTCTACATTAGAAAAACTATCTTTTCTTAAAATGACATGTAGTTTTTAAAAAACAATTGAAACTAAACCTTGAATATTTTAAATTAAACATTAAGGAATTAAGTAATCAAGATGGTGAAAATTTTTATTCATTCCATATAAGTTAAAAAACATTCCTTTTATACTCTTTCGAGAAAAGTCACAATGTGCCTCATTTATAATATAAAAAATATTCCATTCAAGTCATGTAATAAAATTGAAAAATGGATAAATATGAGTATAAAAATATATAGTAAAATATTATATTCATTTTTAAACCATTTTTGGAAAACATGAACATGGAAGATAATTATTCCCCAATAAAACATTACCAAATGTTGATGAGATTGTGATGTAAATACTTGTTGCATTATAATCAGTAGAACAATATACCCCATGAAAGAAAGAAAAATATTTGGATATAAAAATACCGTAATCTTATTGATAATTCTTATAAAATACATCCAGGGGAATTATATACACCATGTATATGAAACAAGTGGTGTGTAAGGCATGTGACCTACGGAAATAAAAGTGAGACATAAATCCCTTACTACTTGAGTAACATAAGAATTATGAACACCATAAAATATAAAAAAATTATAGAATTTAACATCATTAAATAAATTAAACTAAATATATAAAATATTATAGGTCATTATATACACCACAAAAAATAAGGGAGTGGTGAATATGGCATGTATCTCATGGAAATTAAAAGTGAGATGAAATACCCTTACCTGAGTTTTGGTTCCCTCCAAACATGTCCAAAACTTCTTTATAGTGGTTTTAAACAGATTTTACACTTTTAAAATAATCATTATAGAATTTATGATACCAAATATGGTTAATTTATTCCTTTATATTTCCCTTTTATTAAAAAATTCATGGTAAAGAATTGTTTTGTGTTATAACTACTCTACTTATCAGACATATTTTGACTTTTTAGTCTTGATCCTATTACTGAGATCAAAATTTAATTACATCCAGAATGAAAAATATGATTTATATATAATATAAATTTATTATATAAATATAAATAAAAAATAGATATATGAAATGAAATATATGGTTCATGGAGACGGTAAGTCGTACGTAGGAATGAACGTTTCTTCTATTATCTTATCGTTGTGAATGGATGAAGGTAAATTAAATATATTTATATACATATTATTAAATTAGAATTATTATGTAATATATTTTCTATTTTCTTATTATATAAATTGTTTATAATCATTCCATAAATGGTTAATGTGGATGATGAATCTCATCGCGTCATGGAGACGGTAGGATGTACGTATGGATGAGGGACGATATCATTTCGTTAATTGTGTAAAATTAAGGAAGTGGATGGATTATATATTTTTATAGAATTAAAACAATTTAATAATAATAATATAAAATTATTATTTCAATCATTATATTCATTCATGTATTTTGGGGATGAAAAATATATTACACTACGATGTTGAGTTGGTAAATCGTACGTACGCATGCGTGGTACTTTTGTTTTTCATTGTATGAATAAAAGGTGAAATATGGTTGTTACATAATCAATATAATGTATTATAATATATATTATACTTGAGTTATTACTTTATAAAGGAATAAACAAATAAATTTGATGTAGAAGTAAAATTTATCATGAGAGATTCGAGAATGGTGATTACCTCTTCTTCGGTGAGCTTTCCCTTAGATCTCTTATCAATGGATCTAAATATGGAATTTTTCAATGAAAATGACCTAGAATGTGGATAAGGATTTCGGGAGGATAAATGGTCATGTTTTGGTAGTCCTAAAAGTCTAAATTTGGTGTGAGGATATGAGGGATGAGGTTCCCTTTTATAATTTATATGAGTGGCACTTATGGAAATCCTCAAAATATTAAACAATAATAAGGAAATTATAGAGGAAAAAAACATTAAAATAAGATATAAATGAATGGGGGATAAATTTTTTAAAATATATTATCTCATTTTTATTATTTTACCTTTTTAGGATTTTTAAAAAATTTAATAATATATTAATTAAATAATGTTACATTTTTTCAAATTTGACACTATTCTATTAATTTGACATTAAATAAATCAAGACAAAATGGAAATTAGAATATAATTATTTCACACATCTCTAATAAATATTTTAGATATATAATATTCGTTATACACTTTAATTCATCCATAATTTATAGAAATTAAAATCATTAAAAAAAATTATTTTAATTTTCAATTAATTAAGTAAATATTGTTTTAACATTGAATAAGAATTTAAGGTAATTATATTTTTTAGAAAAATTAAATATAAAATTTTATAATGAATTTAATTTTATTATTATCAGAACAGACATTTATATTCATTCACATATTGATTTTTTACATATGTGGACACTTAATAGATATTAAATACTAGTGTGTGATGTTTTGTAACTATCCTTGACATTAAATAATATAGGAGTAATTTTCATGGAATAGTTTCCATTATCTTATCTAATTAGATCTTAAGGTGATAAGGGTATAATAATATTTGTCAAATAATTTTTGGATAGGTTTTGGTTTTATTTTAAACCTTATCATTTTGATTTTCCCTTAATTAATCTATTGTAATTTTAATTGCGGTAAAATCAATTTAAAAATTAAGAGGTTATAAATAATTAATTTTATGGGGTAAATTTTCCATTAATATAAAATATATATAATTTTAGACCTTATTATAATACATTTTTATTTTCTTTAATATTTTTATGATTTTTAATTAATTTAATAAAAAAAATTATAAAATATTATTAGTGTCAATTTTGAAACCATTCACAACTTAATCATGAAATGAAATTAAAACATTAAGATAAATTTATACTAAACCATTTAATAAACTCCAAACAGGTCAATGGAACCTAATTTTTTTAGGGAACCATATCCAATACAAATTTTATTTATTTTAACATTTTGAATAACATTTATTTGATCTTTTAATTAATTAAACAATTACTACATCATCGTTGTGTCACCATTTATGTTAAATATTTTATCACTAATTTTTTTTAATAAATTATCATGATGTAGATAAAATTATATTATTTAAAATAACTATTTATAGAGTAATTTATCTTATGTAAAACCCTATATTAATAATTTTATAGTTATTAAAAATATGTACACTATATTTTTAACTTATATTTAAAAAAATACAATAAATGACATATTTTTACCCATGTGGGTTAAACAGGTTTTAATTTATGACTATGCTTTATTTTAGTCTAATCCTAATTATCCAATTAAATTATGGCATGTGGTTGGATAATTTTATAATATTATAATATAATTTTAACTTTTAATTATACAATTTATCATTAACCAAGGTAAATAAAAATTTACAAAATATACTATTATTAATATAAAAAATATTTGGATGATCATATTAGACTCTAAATATCACACCTATTACAACCATGTATGTCTATTTTTCAAATTTCAATTCACATAAGTGAAAAAATTAATTTTAATGTTAATCCCGCAGACATGGCAAGAAGGTAGAAAAAACTATTTTCAAAAGATCAAGAAGTTTTTGTATCAAATTTCAATATAAATAAGATGAAAATGAACTAAATTGGATGAATATATTTATAGTTGACCTATTTTGACTTAAATATCAATTTAAATTATATTAATTCCTTCAATGAAGAATTCAATTTTTAAATTCAAGGTAGTATTTTTCACTATTCATAGAAAAATGAATGTTCTTAGAAAATTAAAAAAAATTATCCCTAAGTTTATTTTGATATTAAAAATTCAAAAATGATGTTCATTTTATAAAATTTAATATCTAAAATTGTCTAAAATTAAATTTATTATTATTTATAAAAGAAGATAAAAAAAGTTTCTTTTAGAAAATAGTATTTTTAAATATATAAAGACTTTAACAAAATTTAAACATTTTAGAATAAATATGTTTTATTTATGTGAAAACATTAATTAGTAATTAAAATTTACAATACTATATTTAATTTCTAGGTTATACCAATCACATTTTATATTATTATAATAGTAAAGTGTTGTTTTTCATAAACTCGGTGTTGGGTGTAATACAAGTCCTGTTAGTGTTATGTGTAGAATAAACATAACTTACTATCATGTATAACATAATCCAGACTTATTGAGTTTATATAATAAAAAATATATATTCGGTGTTTTGTGAAGTGAAAAATATCCAAAAGATTAAATAAATTCAGGAATAAAATAATTCACAAACTTTTAGTGTGTTACCTGATATTTTGTATTAGATAATAGGTTATTAGATATTCTATTGGAGTTATTTATGGTTGAGGTACCATTAGTTGAGGTTGAAACCATCTTATATACCCTAAAATACATTTAGGATTAGGTATGCCTTTTATGAGTTCATGGTTATTTTTTTTGGATAGAAACATACCATAGGAGTGTCCATATCACTAATGAATCTGTTCTTTTATCTATACGTAGATCTATTTTATTTGTTTAATTGATGACATCTTTTTGTACTCATAGACTAGGGAATGTTATGTCCAACATTTTTAAATAATAATAAGTACACTAATAGATAATATATTAAATTCAAAACATTCTAAATGTCATTTCTGGATTGACCAAGTGAACTTATTGGGCTATGTAATCTTAGATTCTAGAGTGTTAGTAGACCATGATATAGTATTAGATATGGTGTCTTGGAGGATACCCAGGAATAACTTTGAGATTTATTGATTTTTTGGGTATGGAAGGCTATTATCGATGATTCATCTAGGTCTTCTCCTCTCTTCCAAGTTTAATGTCTGTTCTGACCAAAAAGATGCCAGGTATCTTTTATCAGATTCTTATATATGAGGATTTCTAGGAATTGAAAAGTAATCTAACCTGAACACTAATCATGAACTTATCTAAGTATACGGTGTGGAGTATAATGTGTTTATGATACATCATGAGTTATTCTTGGAGAATTTTTTATGTGAGTGGATCAATTTATTGCTTATGGATCTAGGAATTTGATACCACACAAGAAGAATTGTCCTTATCATGATATAGAGATAGTTGTGGTTGTACATAATCTGATATTTTGGACACATTATCTATTGGTTGAGATATCTAAGTGCCACATGCATCACAATATTATGAGGTATATCTTTTTATAGAAGTACTTGAACAATTGGAAGAGTAGGTTGGTCAACTATTTGTAATATTCTGAATTTGAGTAAGCATAAACTCCTAGAAAGGTAAATGTAACTATTGTTTCATTGAGTAAGAAGACATAGAATCTGGTAGTGATGGAATATTTTGGTCAGTACTGGATGATATATATATTTTGGATATGAATCTACATATTCATGAGTCTCATGGATAAGATACTCTAACATTGACCTATGTTATTCCATCAATTTGATTTGGATCAAGAGGATGTAGTTATCTAATATTAAGGGTTTATCCCTAAGAGAATGAACATATAGTATGGAACCACCATTGGTCTTGGTATTTGATAGAGATGAGAATCCTTATGTCCAAGGTTGTACTAGAGTTCATTAACTGTGAGGAGATGATGAGGTAATTCAACAATTTAAAATGGGTGTTTCGTATTGGATTGAAAATTATATATTATATCCTATATATGCATTATTGATATCTGGGAATAGATAAATATATATCTAGTTTAATTAAATAATGTTATACGTATTAGTAGGTGAAGTTCGAGCATTAAAAGCATGTCTGGTTATTATATCCATTACTAAATCTAGAATGGATATGGAATTATATCACCATTGATTTAATGATAGTTTTAAATAGAAAACCATAGATAAATGATGTAGTATGGGTGATTATGGTTTTACTAAAAAAATTGTATCTCATTGTATTATTATCAAGGGTACCTTCACCATTGATTAATTGGTTAATATCTTTGTGTGAGATATCATTTTTCTTCATGGTGTTATAAAAAGTATTTTTTCCTTTGAATACCACTATTTTATATCACATATATACAATGTAATTCAAGGTGAAATTGGATTGTATGTTCTTTATTGTACAACCGATATTCCTAAAACTGATTGAAAAACTAAATAGATGACTCAAATTCCTGGTTTTTCCTTTTAGGATAATTTGATTTGTATCAAAAAATGTTGTCAGAGGAATATTTGAAGAAATATTTTCCCCGCAATTTGACTGTAGTGGAATAATGGGTGTGTTCAAGAGGATACCTGAGATAATGAGTCTAATACACTACTATTGTGGCTTAATTTAACGATAAATAGATCTTAGGGATTAATGGGAGAATTGATCTGGGGTGATCTATTATATAGTGGGGAGTTTGTAAGACCCTATCCTCTATCTAGGTACATCCCTCTTTAAATTATAGTTGACCCCTTTTATTTATTTTATCTAAATATCATTCTTGGTATAAAAGGTTATGTTGGGTTTCTCAAAGTTCTCTAACGGGATGAATTTATGAATACAATGTAATGTCCATACATTTATAGGAGGTATTAAAGCATTAAATTTATACAAAAACCTATTTTCTCCTTGACAGATTTGTTTGTTACTGCTCAGATATGCTCGAATATTGGATCTTGTCTTTTTGGAATGCATTCACCTAGACTCTCCAAGGTCTCTTTGTTTATCAGTATTGAGCCTGTTTGAAGATTGTCTGCTTGGTTCATTAATGTTTTTCTTCTTTTTAGTTTCCTCTTTTGTTTAATATGGTGTAAGCTCATTACACCTCGTGTGTTCCTTGTTAACTTTTATTTTAATAAATTTTCTTCGACATGGATTGGGAAACCAATCCTTGTTACTTTCTTTAAAAAAATATTCCTTCCTTCATTTATCTCCCTGTATAGAATGCTAAATCCACGTGAACTAAAATTTCCATTTTCTAAGGAATATTTTTGTTTTTCTAATTTCTCCCATTATAGAATTATTTATAGTACAACCATAGATGAGGAGAGTACTATCACGATATGGTAAATGGTCTACTAACAATCTTCTAATGTTGCAAATCATTTATCATGAATCATTGTCTACAGGCTAGAACCTTTGTGGGACATCAAACCGAATGTTTAGTTAATTAAATGAATTGATTGTTTCATTCATAGAGTATTCTTGGATACCCAAAATCATTTACAGGGAATGTAAACCACAACATAATCCAACCATGAGGCTATACCATTTTTAAAATCTTATGAGCCTTATTCCTTGAAAATAAGATAAACCGCTAAATGAGGTGCATTGATATTGGAATTTATAAAAGAAATGTAATTGAAATACGCTAATGTAAAATGGAAATACATGTGATTTGGACCCTATATTATTTTTATAGATTGAGTATCCATATGTAAAAAAGTGACCAAGTTTAATTAAATGATTTTTAAATGGTATGTGTTTAAAAATGGACATGACCATCCTTTACATCATGTCACGGGTTATACGAGGGATCCAATTCATAATTCCTTTGATAATCTCATCGAGCATAATCATTAGATGATTTTAAATTAACCATAACATGATGGGTTTGATACACATGTTCTTAATAGAAAACCTTATATAGGATAAATGGGTGGATGCCATTACGCTACCGATGAGCGATAGCTAGCTCCCTAATAGACTACATGGGATGGGCTCGGTGGGCACTACTATTGTACCATTCCATGAGAGATACCTAGATCCCTATGTGGTAAACCATGGATTGGAATAGAGGATTGATCCTTCATACCACATCATGATTGATACCTAGGTTCAATATACAAAAAACATTGTAAGAACTTCTATAGTAATGGATCTTGATAGTTCCCATGGAGCGACACCTGGGTTCCATATAAATAATGCCTTGGGAGAGCCTATGATACCTCTTAATTAAGTAAATCATCACTTTTTACATGTTAATGAATATACATGGATTTAGACTATGTTTTACCTCTATGTCATCCTAGATACACTTTCTCTCTATGTTTATATGCCTTCGGAATTATATATATCCTTATGATTATACATGGATGCCTTGGGAATACACCTTAGGTGAAAGTTATTATTACATATATATGCACACACACATAAATTTTCATACTTAGATGAGGTATATATACACATACAAACATATATATATATACATGCTGGCATTTGTTAAGAGATATTCTGGATTAGGCCGAAGAAGGAAGTGTTGGATATGTGTCTCGTGATGAACCAGAACAGATGTGATTTATTCTATTTATTATTATACATTGATTATACTTGCACAATAGTAATTTTACATTCACATTATTGATAGTTCTAGAAACCATTGGTGGTGGCCTACTGATTAAATCAAAATCCCTTTTCGGGCCTCTGATTGGTAATCCAACAGATTTTATGGATGTAGGTAGGGAAAAAGTGATTCATTTAGTTGTGGATGCATAATATCTATACTAGGATGGAGTTTGGGAATAGAGGGCCAAGTTTATTCTCGTCAATTTTATGGATATATAATTTGGTCTTTTTTTATAGAAAGTTGTGATTGCACGCTACTCCACTCCCATGTATTTCTTTTTTTATATAGAATACTAACATGACATTATTTTTCATATGATAATGATTCTACTGCATATTTTTTATTATATTTGGAATAAAATTCTTATTTTGTTAATTTATTATACTATTTCTTCCATTTATTTTAATTAGACTCCACTATTATATACTCTACTCATGAAGGTATAGTCTCCCCATTGTACAATTATAAACCCTCGCTAATATTTAATAGCCAATGGAATATGTGGGGGAATACGTTAGGCCATGTGTCCAACCAAGTTGAATTACTTATGAGTGACCAAGGTCTAGGATTATACAAATGGTATCAAATCCTTTTTTTCCTTTTGCCTTAATATTTGGTTTATTATATATGATACTAGGAACAAGTTGGGATTTGGTAATGAGGTTGGTCCTGGGAGTAGATAATCCACTTAAAAAGAAAAATCCAAATTACATGGGATGGGATATTATTGTTTTGTTTTCTTCCTATTACCTTTATATTGATTTCACCATTGGGTGATGCACATGATTTTTGTAGTGATAACTATTCATATTATTGTGGATTTCTTTTCTTTTATTTGTCCTGGTAAGGAGAGGGTTATTAACCATGTATTATAGTAGTCACCTGAGGATTAACTTTTCATGAACATACAATTCCATATATATATTACCACATGAATTACATGCTGTATATTTTTTGTTCCTTGACTATTATATTAATATTTCTATAATGTTATTTTACAGTTGAAAAATAATTGGTTATTAAGGTGTCTGCAGCAACCTAATCAGTATTTTCTCACCTAACTTGACGGTGGAACCTTAATTAACCAATTATGAAACATTTTTGGCATGAAACCCTGACCACATGAGGTAAAACGTTTGATGATGTCAATTACATAATTTCATATTTTAATTTAATAAAAATGTACTTATATATGTTGGGAATGGTAAATCATCAAAAAAATAATTTTATATGACTTGTTACATCCCAATACCATATGTGATGGTCATGATACAGTTACATGATGTTCTAATTACTACATATAAAGATTATGTCTTTATAAATTGGGAATTTTGATTTATCTAACTAGAACATGATATATATTTATATGAACTTGAATAAGTTAAAATTATTGAATAAATTTTTCATTGTTAAATAGGGATTCTGATTGCAACATAGTGAGTGTTTTCCCTCTATACCTTACAATTGAAACATCATATACCAGGACCTCTACCATGTGATGTGATACCTTTAATCGGACACAACCTTAGCAGTGGGTATTATGAAGTGTCTCTCATGATTTTATTATGGTATTATACATCACCAAGCCCTATATATAGAAGTATTTAGTGGGGTCGTGTATCTTATATATGAATTCTATTTACATTTATTTTTCAATATCTTGATATCTATTCGATTATCAATCCTTTATTTGAGATGAGTGCTCGGAAATTTTAGAGCTATTACACCAAAATGTACTCGATTAATGAATCAATAATATTGTGATGATCAGTCCCTAATGGTTGTGTGACATTATCCACTAGTATTTCCTCCCATGGTGCAACCTGGGGTAGCTCATACAATTAATAATCTATGCAATAATACTCAATTCTGAGATATGTTCTGTAACATCGTGAACATGAATTCCACTCAAACATTTCGGAATCTCTATTGGATACATGTCCTAAAGATCATATCCCCAAAAACTAGATGCTGAAGACTAGCATTGAAGGCCTAGGTGAGTCATTAGGGAGACTAATTCCTCATTATCAAAGTAGATCATAGAAAAATTCCAATACACTCAATAAAGGAAGTAGATACAATAATAATAAAACATATAAAATAGACATGGAGACAAGGATTTATAAAAATCCCAAAAATGTCATATAATCAACAAGGTAGATGTTATATGTTTCAAGAAATCTTCTATAACAGGCACATGGGAATAAAATACATTACAAGTATCAAAAATGAAAAAAAATAACGCAGTATTACAAGACTTAGATTGGTCATGTTCTCCCCTAATCTAAATAAATGATCAATAACCTTTGTTAGAGTGCTTTCACATGTAAACACCTACAACCCTATAATATGTTTGGGACTCTAAGGATTCCCAAACAGGGTGTGAGATAAATATCCTAGTAAGTAACCACCCAAAAGTCTATATAATTCTATGCAACACAACTGTTAGACTAAAAAAAATATAAGTAAGTAGTAATGACTGTGTGAATGCTCATGGAACTGTTAAAATGTTAAAAGTAAAACCAAACAGCCTCCAAATCACCCCTGCAATAAGTGTTAGCTCGTACTGAGGCATCTATAAGAAAAATAAACAAATAACATGGCATAACCATACATCTATCCAGATCAAACCCACATGACTTTTCTACATAAAGAAAACTTATCGAACCCATAGCCTCTCTGTATGAAAAATCATGTCACATAATACTTGAACAAGCCATATTGTGATGTGTAGACCAAGAAGGGTCAGATCCAAGGTGTCTAAGGCCAGGTCATCCTCATTGAGTACCAGGATAATCTCAATGGAAATTCGATAAAGTAACTGGCTGGGTCCTAGGATCATAATTACCAACATATACTATGTGTGTAAATGCAATCCAGATCCAAGGGGTAGCAAGGCCTGAGGCATCCCATAGAATCAAGACCCTAGGAGAATACAATATCATATGCTTCCACTGTCACATTCCAGATCCATGAATAGTCAACAATGATAACTATATAAACTGTCATACCCTCATACAATTTCACAAATCAATTCCATATGAGTATACCCACTCATATAATCCATTACATTAATAAAGTAAAATGAATATACCCACCCATGCATCACCATTATCCACATCACAAGCATATTCCCACCCATTGATCATCCATTCACAATTATTCAAATCATGTGTGTATCCCCACCCATTCAATTTAATACATTTATCCCAATTATCACATTTGATCAATTGAACAATTAAAAAATCAAGTTCAACATATGTACGTTAGGGAAATGGATGAAAGATATATCCTAACCAACCTAATCAATTCATTCCATTATTAATTGATTTGTTTTCTAATGATTTCATCAGGGCATACCGCTCGGGGCTTGTTGACAGTCACTGATTCTCGCATTGTACCATGTAGTCCCACATTCAAAAGATGGGTAGGATCTGTCACCTCTTCAGGGAGACATTTTATACTTGATCGAAACAGGATTATGGGATGTCAGTTTCTCCTTCATTGTATTCCTTCTAGAAACTTTTTTCCCTTTATGGGTCTCCATCAAAGATTAAGATGTTGTTCGTCATACTCATTACTGATTTCATCTCTTCATTGATTCTGGATAATTATGTTCCTTTCATCATGGAATTTCAAGGGGTTTTGAAGGGTAAGCAGACCTCCATTAGGAGAGTAGTCATGTTGAAGAATATGTGGAATGTATTGATTCTAGAACACTATAAAACCATTATTCTTCCTCTTTAGAGGGCTTCTCAAGGGAATAAAAACTTGAGGCTTCCCGAATTGATTGCGGGGAATCTTATGCTTGAGTCATGTTTTAGAGGTTTTCCTCATCATCCCCTATTTAACAAGGGGTATGTTGTGAGTTTAACATATTTCACAAATGTATTAGACTAACTAGAACACAAAAATGTGTGGATCACATAGGTACACCCCTATTAGGGAGAACCCTGAAGGTTTATAATATGGATGAATAAAAATGTGTAATGGGGATGGACCTTGGATTTCATTCCCCAAAAAGTAAAGGTTTCACACTATAGAGGTTAATTTGGACACCACAAAGGGATGATAAGAGAGGGCTTAACACTAGAGGGGCACTAATTTTTACCATTGGTTGGGATTCAACTTCATGGAGGTGTCCCCCGTACCCTATTTACCAGAGAGGAATGAAAACCCAAATAGTTTAGATTGATGATTTTGGGTTACATACTGAGATTTATTGGGTGTTTCTAGAAGAATAATTCATATGGATGAATGGGTCTTACACACTGATACTTCCTAGGTGCTTCTAGTAGAAACAATAATATGGATGGAATGATTTCACTAGGTTGTGGCATCCTCGGTATAATTAGGATGGATATGGAGGAAGTGCTGAAAGGTGAGAATTGAATGGAGCTGATGTAGAGATGGTGGTTTTGGGCATGAACCTTATATAGGATTCCTACTTACCCTACCTATGAGGTAGGTATCAAATAAAATATATTTATATAGTGGGTGATGAGTTTTTCGAGGAGGTAGCTTGTGATAATGGACACATGGATGGGATGTGAAATAAGTATAACCTTGGGTTGAGGCATGGTCTTCATGATACACTCATTCTCAAGGGAGAGACCGGGAATGGACACGAGTGATGGGATTGAACCACAATGAGGCATCATATGTATCCCCATTGTATGGAATGAAAGTCCATGTATTTTAGGATCTGGACATAGAATCAGGGCATACATAAGGGAAAATAACATGGAGACATGTTGGGGCTTATGCATGGTTAGCAGCCCATCGTAAGAGGGATAATCTTCATTGGAGGAATATAGTGAAGTGTGTGGTAATTATGAATGGTTATCCACCCAGGGGGATCATAATTCCTTTTGGACATGGATCTAGGAAATGTGTCCTAGAGAGGGATAATGTCACATCACTAGGGAACATCCATAGGAGGGAGAACCAATGTATACCATTGGTCGGGGTTGAACATCATGGAGGTGTCATATGTACCATATTTATAAGACATGGTTAAAAACCCACATAGTTCTATAATATATTTCAAAATCATGTATGATAAAAGGGGAATATAATTTAATTTCATGTGGGATGCCCAGTGAACCAACATTAAATGGCCGGAATATATGTGTAATGGGATTGAACAGCATGGAGGCTTCATAAATTCAATTCCAAGAAGACATGGATCAATGTAAATTTAGTTTAGAACAAAGGGGGATGGGTATTACACATGGTTAATGTCCCATAGTGTATGTAATCGTTGATACTTACTGTAAGACCATGTGATTCATGCTTCATGTGAGAAACATGAGGTTCCATTAGACATGATGATCGTTTCATGGGAGGTGTGACCACGAAGGATATTGCTAGGGGATAAAGCACTGAGGCGACCCTATGAGATGGATATTGGAACATACTAGAGGAGGGATGCTCGAAGATAGTGTCCAGATGTATGAGGAGGATATGGACATCATTCCAGGAATACCCTATCAAGATGTTTTGAGGCTTACACAAGGCCTTCCAGAGGCACGCATGGAGAAAAATCATAGAGGGAGAGAGAAGGTAGATTTAAAAGATGGGAAGAAAATTGTTTTGGGTCCCATAATCTCTATCATCCACTTAGGACTACCATTTGTGTGAAAAATAATAGTTTAAAATCATGTGTTGGTGATTATGGTACTTCTATGTTTAACACCCTGTAGCTCTGAAAATGAGCACTCGTTCATCATCCTATGGACATACATAACTGGTACTCCTCCAATGGCCCGAATGCCTTCATTTTTTATTTATTATTGACAATAAACCTTTCAAAGGGTGAGGTGGAACCCTTACAAGGCCCATAGGTGTAAGACTTACATGGCCTATTGGACTTAGAGGAATTCATTGCCCGTAGGCTTCAAACATTACATACAACCCAGACTAAATACTTGGAACTGCTCCTCCCTAGCATCTTCATTGTGAAATCATCTCTCCACCTTCACATGGTTGTTCGGCTAGGCTTTCCCATGCATGCTCAGGCTTGTGCCGATGGCAGGTGTCATACCCTCTCCTTCTTGCAATCTGTTTAGCTTCTACTTTGTTGAAAGCTCTTTTCTCCTCCTCCTTTTGAAACTTGTTCCTTGTGGGTTTTCTGGTATACATATGCACTATACGATGGCATGAAGGCCTTGATGTGGCCCAAAGGCCTTAATGAACCAAAGGACTGGGTGGCCAGAATGCCTTAAAGGACTTAGGGACCAAATTGATGCCCTAAAGGCCCAAATGAGGGCATATTCCCAACTACTACAGTTCCAAACAGTGCTTGATACAGTACTGCTACATTAACTTTGAAATTATCCCCCACCTTGATTTGATCACGAGTCTCATGGATGCACTTAAGGAGTCCTCACCAACTAGGATGAGGCTCATGTGCTACAAAACATGTACTGACCCACACATCAGGGAGAGAAGTCACAAGAAATTATTGGAGGGAGTAAGGTGAGGGAGTGTTAATTGAGGGGGACACATTATAGTGACTATTAAAAGACACAATAGTCATTAACGTGCCTATGTGAAGAAGTATGAGAGAGGGAAATGTTGTATGAAACACCACTTGAGGAACCATGAAGTCACTTCATATGAGACAAGAGGGCCACATTGTAAAAGGATTCACAAAGAAGAAATATTCGTAGAGAGTGGCTTCTAGGAGCATTGGTGCTTCATGAAAGAAGATACTTCATGATGCAAGGTGACTTAGACGATGTGTGGAGTATACATGTTCCCCAAGGATGCTTCGTGAAGGATAAATCCTCCACGATGACCTATGAAACCAAAAGGGACTCCTAACATCATGATGTCATGAAGGATTTGTGATGGGAATCCCCACATAAAGTGGAGGAAAAATTGAGTAAAGGGAATGTGTGTTCGTAATTCTCATGTACCTTGAGTGATGCATTTTATGGATGGTTCATGGAGAAGAAGGTGCTTCAGGAAATGAGAGATCAGAAGGGGAAACGTATGGGTATATATACTTTAGGATGGGGGAAAACTATCAAATTATCGGCACATAGCATCACAATAGTCTGAGGGTGCACTGTGAAGGAAATTTCACTTCACAGTCATAGGTGGCTCTATAGTAATCTCATGGGATTCCATAACATTTCTCTATGACGATCATGAAGATTGTTGTACATCACATAGGATTCTATCACAGGGCTTTGTAGCGGTCGTGAATGTATTTTTTAGATAATAGAGGGTTCTATTAGGGAACTCTACAATGGCTGCAAATGAGTCAGTTAATACTTTTTCATGTCATTTGTGATGATGAGGGGCTTTGCGATGGAGCTTCTCAAGGCATGCCCCTTTGATGATTTTTGTGCCTATGGATGACAAAATGTCATCCCAACAACTTCAAACACTTGTGGACCCTATTTAGACTATATTTTTATACAAAAAATACCCCCTACAATGGGGGTCGAGGAGAAAATTTGGATCATATTCTATGGGTATCTGACCAATCAAATATGTAGAACGTGAAGAAACTTCGTGATGGGAGTGCGCAAAGGCATTGGGTGTCATCGCCGAAAAAAAGGGAGGAGGGGGAATGCAGAAAATCTCGTGAGGACACTGCCTATAAATACGGTGTGAGGGCCCCTCTTTTATCCAAATATATCTCTATAAACTTGTGATCAATTTCTTGAATCGTGAATCTCCATCACCTCCATGAACACTCTTTGCAAACATCGTTCCTTGGACCAGTGCACGGAGAACTCTTCTTAACGATCTAGTGCATCACGATCTTCGGTTTCTCTATGAAGCACGCTGAGTCCATCAAGGCTCTGAGATAGAATTCCTTGTGAGTTGTGCTTGATGAACATGAATTATGAATGAGCTTCATAAATATGGATGAAAATTGAAAAAATCATCCAAAATAAATATCAACCAAGAAGACTCACAGATGGTCCCTATGGATTATTCTCAAAGGGGAGACATTAAAGGAAATCCTGAGTCAGAGAATACATGTAGGTTCATTCCAACCATGAGTCCCTGGTGGTGGTGGTGTTTGAAGGGACAAATAATTTTCCTCTCTATAAAATACTTCAATTGTGTAACTTCAGACTGAGGGATAGCATTTTAATCCCTAAATAAATTTGGTATGAACCAGCCTACTGGTTCAAGGGCACGGCATTTCAATATTAGTGGTTCAAGGCTACCGATGACCATACCTAGAAGGAACACATGCCTCTCACTATTGAATACCTAAAAAATCATGTCAACAATGTTGATGGGAAAATGCTACAACCAGAAGTATCTACACTGAAATATCACACCATCCTAATAGAGGGATTAAAGAACCTATTGAAGGGGTGGACTAACAACTGGGGTTTATGCTAGGGTAGAATCTTTGCAGAGGAATGGGCCTAGGACTACAGGGTCTGTACATCGTGTGAAGAGATTAGGGTAGAGATGATGTGGGGGAGGCCTGAATGAGGCTTTTTGGGGTTCTAAATTACAAATCTACCATTTGAAAGACATGATGCCCAAACTAATGAGAAAGTGGATATAAAGGACCAACACTTTCATCATCACCACGAGGAGTTCAACATCAGTATGTAGGATCTCCATTATATCAGGGGCATTCCAATTCAATGGGAAATGTATGACTGGTTCTTATTAGTGGAAAACACATGGGAGGATCCAGAGCATACTCCATATTTAGTGATGGTTCTTATGGACCTGGTGGTAGGAAAGGAAAAACAATCAGTGCAGGATGTCAATTTTATGTTGTGGTTTGGACGTTTCCTAAATATCCAATTGAATCATCCAAATGAGGGGATCATGCACCTAGGAAACTACTGATGAGGCCCCCACTAGTATAAGGTGATCTCAGCCCTGAATGGAGAGTTCTTATTCTTGAATCCTAGAGGATAGCTAGTGGTGGCTATAGGGGTAAAACATCAACACCGATTAGCAACCAGTTTCTAGGTTAGTTGAGTTCCTCTCAACACTCATTTTTTGGTGTATGATACCTATAAGGGATGAGCACATGGGTTCTTGGCTGACCACATTGATCATGATGTCCATGTTAGCAACAAGGAAGTGGGTTAACCATGGGATCCCAGTGCTAGTGTACAAGATGCTCTGGAATATCAGTGAGCAGAAGAATCCACAATGGGTGTATGGGTCGATTCACTTTTTGTACAACTAGATAGCAACACACATAAATACTTATGAATTTACATACCATATTACCCCTTATAGATCAAACATCTGACCATCCATTCTAAATAACATGGGAAGCATCCCAAAAAAATTGAATTCATTGGTGGTGCTACTCAAAATTTAGAGGGTTGATAAATTCAACTTCCATCCATTCCCGCTGCAAATGGGAATGTCTACTGATGATAGCTAGGGAATTGAGGAGAATCAGTCATATCTCATTGATATCCAAGTCATAGTCTTAGTGGAGTGGTTATATTATGAGCCTATTTCTGATCCATATACCCCACACCATTTTGCGATGCAGTTTCAATGCATGCAGAGCTTAACCCAAGAAGTCTACATGGGGGTATGCCATGAGTTCCCTCAGTGTGTGTTGAGGAAGATGAGGATAATATCCACACAGGAAGATTCGAAAATGAAGAATGAGCTTCCGCTACCTACCCCCACTTATGGGATGGTTGAGGAGCATGCAAAGTGCTTGGGAACATTCTACTCGAAAGAAATGCTAAAGAAATTGACTATTTATGCTGATGAAGGGGTTTCTCCTCAACCTCGAGGTAGGGGTCACACAACAGTGAGAACATGTCATGGTGGCAGTGCTGGTGCACATCGTGATGGCACAGTTACATCATTGATAGGGATAGTAATTCCAATTTCTATACCATATAGAAGTGGAAGAGGAGAGGTGGATGTTCCATCGACCCTAACCGGGTAGAGCCTGTAGGAAGGAAGGCCACCAAGATGGTTTTATAGAATATCTACCCAGGCTTCTGGGAAGTAGCTTCACTGCACATACATGCCCGAGGATACTATATATCGAATATATTATAAAACAAGGTATGTTAATAGGGAATTACTTAGTCCATATTATATTTGGTACATCCTTTAGCATGTTGGGATGGATCTATTAGATTTTGGATATGTCAATGGTAGATTTCTGGTATCTCATGCTGAGGGGGAGAAATACATGACAGATATGGAATACTTTGTGCATTCCCTGGGCACTCTTTTGCCAATGACGGACCATGTGAAATTACTTATCGATCAAAAAACCATACCACAACCATATACTTCTGAGATGAGGGAGAATTTACCCCTTCTAGTAGAATCATAACTATCCTATGTTGAAGATACTGATAGGTAAATCCCTTTGGGGGATGGTAAAGGTGCGTCCTTGGAGCATGAAACATTTCCCAAATATCTAGAGCTAAACTCTAAAAAGTCCCTCTATGACATGATATTATCCATGTCATCCAAGATTCCCAACAAACTTTTTTCTTGTTCAAGAGAGCTTCATATTAATTCTCCCATCCCACATGATAACTGACATAGCTTTGGGATCCTCACCTGATATGATGGTGAGTGCAAGGTAAAGTAGGGTTTTGAAATCTATGGTGACCATTCCGGAATCATTGGAACATCCATCCATATACGATGGTCACATCCTGGGATTCCATGAACTACCACTAAAGGGTGCAATCAGATATTCAGTCTTTTTTATGTCATTTTTCTCATGGAGTTATAACTATTATCTATTAGACAAGGACAAAAAGCATTTTACATGTCTGGATAATCCTTTATTTATCATCTGCAATGCTACTAAGGATGGAATGAGTCCCTAGAGCTCCTTTCCTAGGGGGAAAACTGATATTCATGGAATTGAACACCCACACTGATCAGACCACGACAATCACAGTTATGGGTAGGACTACAAACGGGGTAGAACATGAGATTATCATTGTGGAATCCAGTGATTAAGACCAATGAAATGATATTGAAAATATAATATATTATGGGATTCCATAAAAGGACCATACTACTGAAATTTTAGAGGTGTTTCCAGAATACGAACCTACTGACCCAGAAGAGTTGGATGAGACCACTTTTGATAATGATGATACCAAGGATCTCTGTTTCCAGTCATAGAAACTGATCAAGAACTTCATTGAGGAAACTCCTCTATCATAATGGATAATCCATATGGTAAAAATTTGTCATTGGTTTTGTGTGAGCTATGGGTCAGATGGGTCGATGTGTGAAATCTATACAAACTAGTCTTGGGATATCTTGTGGAGAAAATATGGGAGTACTGCTATGGATTTAGTGTCAGTTGGAATTGGTGGAAGTATGTCAACACCAATAAACATTAGGTGGATTAACAAGAGATCCAACTAATTGAAACATGGATGAATGAGCGATATTATTTCACAGCCACCCAAACGAAACATATATCACAATTACAGATCCATTTGGTTGAAGCTGAGGGGAAATAGAGGTGAGTATTCCATGAAGTGGTCGACCTCCAGGCTGAGAAAAACCATGTGTGGATTAGGGTTGACAAGATTCACCCTGCATCCAATAGGGATGGGTGGGTGCTCAAAAGTAGAAAACAAATCTTGTATGCCACACACCAATGGGTAGTGGAGCTGAGACACTCCATCGAAGTGGCCAATCCACATGGGTTTTAATTTGATGAACTCATAAAAATATCTTCATCCTTGATTTCCTATTCAAACTATGTGCATGTAAATATTATCACTTTGTAGATTACTTCATCCCAACCATAGAAAAATAACTAATAATCAATCCCTATGCTCACGTAGGCCATGCCTGGGATGAGAAAAAATGGTCGACCATTTGATTTATCACCTTGGGTATGGAGTGCCATCCAACTATCGAACACTCATGGTCCAACTAACAACCTAGAGTTTTGGAATGAGAGTGGGGGCTATGACATAGAGAGTAGGGTTCTTAGATTATCCAAGCCTCCATTCCCAATGTGATCTGGTGCACGAGCGAAGTAATGTTAGGGGAATTTGAATCTATCCAATCATAGGGAAATGAAAAGTGTGAATCCCGATACCCAAAATTAAGAACATGGTGAGGGTGGAATGATAATAGAGTATAACTTCTGAAAATTTTCACAACACATTATCCAAACCACGTTATATTGAAATGGGGATAAACAAATGAGAGACAATTGTTCTCCATATTCGAAACATGGGGCCAAACACGAAAAGTCATCTGATGTCTTCTGGTAAATTTGCAGAGGATGGTAGGTGAGCCATAATTTCATGAGACTAGGATGTTAGGGGGTTACCGCATATATATATGAGGATGAGGATCCAAATATAGGGCACACAAGGTGTAACACCCGAGACTTTTATGTTATATAAATCATCAAAGGAATATTTTTCTACACTACACTTTCTTGTCTTGCTTTACACAAAATCATGGCCATCCTCGATACCTTGCGTCGTACGCAATACCGAGTTGTACTAAACAACGATATGCTATTAAAATATTATTAAAACTAGCCGTTATGAATAGTAATACCCACTTTTTGAAATTTTATAAATTTTATTTTTCAAAATGGACTTCATTTTTGGATTTGGAAAATCAAAATTAGTCTCGGGTGAAATTTTGGTATTTTTCAGAAAACTTTCAATTTTTGATGAATAGTGAAACCACTAAGTGGTAGTTAAAAAACTGAATTTTTCATAAAACATAATTTTACCACTTCTGTGAGTGGAATTTCGAAAGTCCGAGAGACATGGTTAATATCAAGGACTAAAATGTGGTTCAATGAGATGAAAATAATTTTTGGTGAATAGTAACTTTTTACTTTTTTTTTCCACGGTTAAAAGTAAATAGGGTAATTAAGGGTAAAGATGATATTATTATTACCCTGACACATGTCCTAATTCTATTGGAAAAGTGTAATTCGACCAAAAACAAACTTAGGAATAAAATATGACCATTTAGGCCCACTTGGATTAGATTAGGACATTTATTATTAATTTATTTAAAGAAGGGTTAAAATAGTTAAAATCAATGTTTATTAAGTAAATAATTTTTAATATAAGGTTATACATAAGATAAATTAGACTATAAATATACATTAGAAATATAGAAAGATTTCCTACATAATGATATTTTATTTTCAATTTTTAGACATTAAATAATTTAATTTATTTGTGACATAATGATGATGCAGTAATTATTTTATTAATGAAAAATTGACATAATTGATGTTATAAACACCAAAATAAATGTCATTTGAGACTTTTTATGAATTCCACTAATTTTATAGGTTAATATGACATGTTAGTATGGATTTAATCAACTTGTTTAGAACTAATAATTATGTTATGATTTTCACAAAAATCAATTACTAAATAGTGTCAAAATTGACATAAAATCGTTTTTAAAATAAATCTTATATTAGTAATTGTTATTTTATTCCTAAAAATCTAAGGTTAGGCAAAATGACTTAGATAAGGTTATATATATTAATAATAAACAACTTTGGGTTCGTCTGGCTGCATATAGTATGTTTATTAACCATATAGTATAAGAACACAAGAAGACACGGTAAAAGTAAACTTATTTAACTTAATGTTAAATCTAAATGATAAGGTTAAAATAGGAACCTAAATTTGTCTAAATTCTATTGGATGAGGTTATTTAGACCCCTCCCCACCTTAGCTTCGATATATATCAATTTGGAGCTATTTAAACCCGAACTTGACTTTATAATAAAATAATATTTTTAGTTTTCCAAAAGGTGCCCCTCTCTTCCCTTATAAAAGGGCACCTCCTCCCCCTCTTCCTCACACCACTTTGAGCCTTCATGCTCGTCCAAACCCTGCCAATTACTCATCTCCACTTCCCTAGAGACATCCCAGAGGTCCTGTTCTTCTTCAAAGACCAATTTTAGTGCCCTAAAAGAAGGTCTCAAAGAAGCACTTCAAAGAAGAGGTAATGTCCGTTACTGATTCTTTCATCTTTATTTCTTCTTCCACTTCTTCTTCTTTAGTTGTTTAATTATGTAGTAATAACATCAGTATCAATAATTTACTGATATGTTATTATAAGTATTAAACAACCCTATTTCACCATCTATCCATCCTACGGAAAAAGAAATCACCGCGCGTGGGTACGTACGGAATACCGTCTCCACGCCGTGGTGTAATCTATTTTCCACCACCACCTTACTTGGATGGGTATAATGGTGTAGATAATGACTATATATGACTATTATAAAGTGATACTGATTCTGAAATAGTATACATACACTCCAATACAATTCCACGATCATAGGAATGATATCATCACTCGTGCGTACGTACAGAATACCGTCTCCACGATGTGATGCGACTCGTTCTACATGATCTTCATTTCTTAATGATTATATAAATGAATTGAATGAATGAATATGATATATATTACACTAATACCATTCTGGAAATGAGGTATCTATAACCTAAAGATAAGAATAAGAATTTATTCGACAAAACACGCATAAGAACAAAAAGTTATAAACACCCAAATAACAAGTAGCAATGAAATATTACTAATAAGAAGCTAAGAATATGACCATATATGATATCATAAAAATAATTATGATTCTGGAATAAGTCAATAACATTATTTAAATCATTATACAGGACGTTCGGACACTTACGAAGCAAAACGGACCTAAGGTAAGGGAAATATCACAATCTCATTTTTATCAAATATTGTTTACACTTTGGTATTTACTGGGGTGTATTTTATCATCCACATCAATGTTTCCTTAATATGTAATATTATTTCCATCCACCTACAATTTTTTAAATCCTATTTTACCCTTCGGTGAGTTTTTAGTAAAATATAAGAATGAAATCTTTTCTCGTTTTTCGTACGAGGTACTTTTTTGACTTTTCCGACAAAAGTATGAGAAGAATGTTTTTTTTAACTTATACGACATGAATGGATTTTTAAAACATTATTTCCAAGAGGCTTACTTTACAAGTTTTCAAGTTTATTTTTAATCAACTTCTTTTAGTTTAAATTTGTATGACATGTTAAGAAAGGGAAAATGTTTTTGAAGAAGAAAGGATATTTTCCTCAAGAATGGAGTTCAAGTGTTTTATCAAAATTATTTTCCATCTAAGATAATAAAGGGTTCTGTTTTTAACCCTATTATTACATTGATTTGATTATGTTGTGATGGAATTATTGTTATGAATTCCTTTATCTTATATGAATTGTTTTATGATGTCACGATGTTTAAGATTCCCATTTTTATTACATGGGTTATGCTATGATGTATGGTTTCTGATTTTGTGGCACACATAAGAATGGTATCATTATGAGATGGGTGGGACCTATATCTCCCTCCAATGAATTAGGTAAAGATTTTATATCTCATGAGATATACATGTCTGGAACGGTAGGTTATACCGGTTCAGTGAAACAGGACTGAAACGAGGAGTGAACTCGGTTCAGAAAGGGACTTTGTCCTCTAAGATAGTCTTGGCCATGAGCCTTGAATAACAAGAAATGATTCTCTATGATTATGTGTGTATGACACAAAGTTTCATGTTTTATGTTATGATTATTGTGATTACATTTCACTGCCATGATTTATCCCATGTTATGAAATTGTGATCTCTTTTGCAGGTTAATATTTCCAAAAGTTATGTTCTTATGTATATGATGTGATTGATATTTCGTTTGTTTACCCTTACTGAGCATTTGAGCTCACCCTTTTGTATGTTTTCTTTCCCCAGTTCAGGAAGAAGGTTATTAAGTAAGATATGCCAAAAGGGACTATATATATGATGAAATAAATGGGAGACAGTGTAGACGCTTTATGAACTAGTTGTTTATGTTTCCCAGTTTCTAAAGACACTATACCTATATAGTCCTTTCATGGTTTTGTTATATGTTGTAATAATTATGCTTAAATTTTGTTGTATTAACAATGTATGTAATGTATGGGTCGTTATAGTTGGTATCAGAGGAAAGGTATAGTCAACCATTGGAGGCTAGGATGTGAAATCCTTAGTAAGAACCCTAAGGATAAGTCCAAGAATAGAACACAATCTTAGTGTTTTAGAAATGGCCATGAATAACCTAGGATAAGTCCTTAAGTGTGAAACTTTATTCTTGATTATGTGGTTTTCCTATTATAATTAGTGTTGCTCACACTATTCTTCTTGGTTTTAGTCAATGGCTGGAACCCGAAGGAATCGTGTTAATGCGGAATGCGATGGGCAATGAAATGATTGTCCCCCTGAGCAACCAAACGTTATGGGAGCTAGAATGCAAAATCTTGTAGCCATGCCCACACAACTTTCTCAAGCTATTAATCATGCAGGGCTTCCAAAAGAGCAAAGGAAGGAGTAACACTCTGTTGAATCCTTCATGAGGCAGCATCCACCTTCTTTCAGCGGGTCTACTGATCCATTAGTTGCTGAACAATGGATTAATACTACTGAAAAGATATTTTTAGTTCTTCAATGTTCTGAACATGATAATTTCATCCTAGCAGTGTATCGTTTGGAAGGAGATGCTGATCAATGGTGGAATATTATTAAGAATACGAGGCAAATGGATGAAATTGAGTCCATGGAATGGGACGAGTTCAAGAACTTATTTTTCAATAAGTAATTCCCTTGAATTCTCCGAACAAAGCTGGAGAAACAGTTTCTTGAGCTGAAGCAAAAGGATGATGAATCTGATGGTACCTATGAAGAAAATTTTACAAGGCATGCAAGGTATGATTCTGGTATTATTATCCAACCTGAGAGTAAGATAGATCGATTCTTTAGTAGCTTAAAACCATGTCTTCGAAGGGAGTTAGCCATAAGGGACTTCAATAGCTATGAGGAAATCATTCGATGTGCTCTCAATGTTGAGATGGAGATTGGAGTAACCCATCAGTCATATGGGTTTGATAAGAAGAGGAAAATGGAATTCAAAGGAAAATCTAAAGAGCACACTGAAAAGAAGATGAGCTTTCCCTTATGCTCAAAGTGTGGAAAGAAACATGGAGGGAGTTGTCTTAAAGGGACAAGTAAATGTTTCAAATGTGGAAAGGAAGGTCATCGGGCATTTGAATGCCGCAATGATGGGAAGAAGATGTGTAATGATGCAAACAAAGGAAGGGATACACAGAATGAAACTACTACACTTCAATGTTTCAAGTGCAAGGAGATGGGACATTATGCTAATAAATGCCTTAATCCAAGGGTTGATGATGATGGTCGACATCAACAAACTCTAAAGGGTAAAGGCAAAGGAAAGTCACATGCAATTTCTATCAGCGTTGTGGAGTACGATAACGATGTGGTGAAAGGTACACTTACCATCCACTCTAAAGTAGCAAATGTTTTATTTGATTCTGGATCCACCCACTCTTTTATTTATGAAGAATTTTCTAAGGGTATCACCACATTACCTCAACAATTGGATGTTGAGTTAGTTGTGGAAACACCTAATGGTACAACAGTCGCATCAAAAGTTTATAATTCTTCTCCGATCGAAGTTTGTGGGAAAGTGCTTCCTGCAAATCTAGTGATCCTTCCTATAGTGGAATTTGATGTGATTCTTAGCAAGGATTGGCTTTCTTTATATGGAGCTCATATCAATTTCAAAATAAGGGAAGTCACATTTCATATTCCAGATCAATCTATGATCGTCTATCAATGCAAGGATGAACATAACCTTCCAGTGGAAATTTCTTCCGTCTTATTGGTCTTGATTCCACTAAATGAAGGTTATTTATCTAAAATGGTTGGTGAGAAACTTACGATTAAGAATATGCCCATTGTACGGGAGTTTGATTATGTCTTTCCGGAGGAATTACCGAGACTTCCACCAAATCTTGAAGTTGAGTTCTCAATAGAACTCGTACCGGGTGCTTTACCTATTTCAAAGACAGCTTATAGAATGGCCCCAATTGAGTTGCAGGAATTGAAGAAGCAACTCCAAGAGAATCTTGATAAGGGAAGAATACGCCCTAGTGTGTCACCTTGGGGAGCACCTGTTCTATTTGTTAAGAAGAAAGATGGATCAATGAGACTCTGCATTGATTATCGAGAACTTAACAAGATCACTATCAAGAACAAATATCCTCTCCCATGCATTGATGACTTATTTGACCAACTACGCGGAGCTCAATAATTTTCCAAGATTGATGTTCATTCTGGGTATCATCAATTAAGGGTCAAAAGGGAGGATATACCAAAGATGGATTTCCGTACAAGGTATGGACACTATGAATTTATAGTGATTCTATTTGGTCTTACTAATGCCTCTGCTATCTTCATGGATCTGATGAATAGATTCTTTAGAGACTATCTTGATCAATTTGTGGTAGTCTTTATAGACGATATTCGTGTCTATTCAAAGAGAAAGGAAGAACATGAAGATCACTTGAGAATTATATTGAAGACCCTGAGAAAGGAGAAGCTTTATGCCAAATTTACCAAGTGTGAATTTTGGCTTCAAAAAGATTCATTTTTGGGTCACATAATCTAAAAAGAGGGGATATCTGTGGATCTAGAAAAAACAGTGGTTATCGAAAGATGGTCGAAACCAACAAAAGTAACTGAGATCCGAAGTTTTCTTGGTTTGGATGAATATTATCAATGTTTTGTGAAATATTTTTCATGATTATCTAATCCACTCACCAAGTTGACTCGGAAAGGAGTTAAGTTTGTCTGGATGGAGGAATGTGAAGAGAATTTCAAGGAGTTGAAAAGAAGGTTATCCAGTGCACCTGTGCTCACACTGCCTTGTAGTGGAGAAAGGTTTGTGATCTATAGTGATGCATCCAAGAAGGGATTGGGGTGTGTTATTATGCAAAATGATATGTTGATAGCTTATGCCTCATGACATTTGAAAATCCATGAGCAAAATTACCTAACACATGATTTGTAGTTAGCTGCGGTAATCTTTGCATTAAAGATTTGGAGGCATTACCTTTATGGTGAAAGGTGTGATATTTATACTGATCATAAATGTTTAAAGTATATTTTCACACAAAATGAGCTGAATATGCGTCAAAGAAGATGGTTGGAGCTGATTAAGGATTACGACTGCTCAATCCATTACCACCCTGGGAAAGCAAACAAGGTGGCAGATGCATTAAGTCAACAAGACCATGCTAGTTTATCCATGATGAGGATCACAAAAGATCCAATATTTATGGATTTACAAAGGATGGATCTTGTAATTATAATGTAAGGGGAAAAATCTTATCTTTCTCAAATGAATGTTCAACCATCTATACATGTGATGATTAAGGAGGCACAGAAAGAAGATGTCGAGTTACAAAAGAAGGTGAGAAACGTTCCTGAATTCAACATTGATTGTGATGGGATAATAAAGTTCAGGAATCGGGTTTGTGTTCCTCCCATCCCCGAAGTAAAGAAGGAGCTGCTGGATGAGGCTCATAGTTCTTCATTCTCTATTCATCCTGGAAGCACGAAGATGTATAGGGACCTGAAAGAGTACTTCTGGTGGGATGGAATGAAAAGAGATGTTGCTGAATTTGTCTCTCGATGCTTGGGTTGTCAACAAGTTAAATTTGAGAGACAGAAGTCTAAGGGGATGTTTCAACCATTACCCATACCCGAATGGAAATGGGAAAACATCACTATGGACTTTGTCACAGGACTTCCTAAAACATCCAAAGGCAATCATGCTATCTGGGTCATAGTTGATTGTCTTACAAAGTCTTCACACTTCATTGCTATTAGAGAGGATTTCTCTCTGGATCAGCTTTCCATGATATATTTAAATGAAGTGGTAAGATTGCATGGAGTACCACTTTCTATTATATCCGATCGAGATCCGAGATTTACCTCGAAGTTCTGGCGAAGTCTTCAGCATACTCTAGATACAGAGTTGAGATTCAGCACTGCTTATCATCCTCAGAAAGACAGTCAGTCTGAGAGAACAATTCAAACCCTAGAAGATATGTTGAGAGCTTTCTCTATGGATTTAAAAGGTGGTTGGGATCAACACCTACCTTTGGTGGAATTTTCTTATAATAATAGATTTCACTCCAGTATTCAGATGGCTCCTTATGAAGCTCTCTATGGAAAGAAATGCTGGGCTCCAACTTGCTGGGATGAATTTGGGGAAAGAAAGCTATTAGGAAACGATCTCATTGATGAAATGGCAGAAAAGGTCAGATCTATTCAACAACACATAAGAGCAGCTCAGAGTCGACAGAAAAGTTATGCCGACAACCGAAGAAAAGACCTAGAGTTTGAAGTGGGTGATAAAGTGTTCTTACAAATATCTCCCTGGAAGAGGGTTATGAGATTTGGAAAGAAGGGGAAGTTGAGCCCTAGATTTATCGGTCCTTTCCAAATACTGGATCGTGTTGGGAAGGTAGCTTACCGATTGGCGCTTCCACCGAATCTCTCTCAAGTTCACGATTTGTTCCATGTATCTCTCCTGAGAAAGTATATACCTGATCCTTCACATGTACTCAGCTCAGATGTTGTACCGCTGGAGCAAGATCTTTCTTATGAAGAACAACCGATAGAGATTCTGGATCGTAGAAAAAAAGCCCTACAAAACAAGACTACTCGATTGGTGAAAGTTTTATGGAGGAACCACCAATTAGAAGAAGATACATGGGAGCTTGAGGATATGATGAGGGAGAGGTATCCTCATCTGTTTGTTACAATGTGACGTATTTCGAGGGCGAAATTCATTTTAAGGGGGGTAGAATGTAACACCCAAAACTTTTATGTTATAGAAATCATCAAAGGAATCCTTTTCTACACAACACTTTCTTGGATTTCTTTACACGAAATCGCGGCCTTCCTCGATAGCTTGCGTCGTACACAATACCGAGTTTCACTAAACAACGATATGCTATTAAAATATTATTAAAACTAGCCATTATGAATAGTAATAACCACTTTTTGAAATTTTATAAATTTTATTTTTCAAAATGGACTTCATTTTTGGATTTGGAATATCGAAATTAGCCTCGGGTGAAATTTTGGTATTTTTCTGAAAACTTTCAATTTTTGATAAATAGTGAAACCACTAAGTGGTAGTTAAAAAACTGATTTTTTCATAAAACTTAATTTTACCACTTCTGTGAGTGGAATTTCGAAAATCCGAGAGACACGGTTAATATCAAGGACTAAAATGTTGTTCAATGAGATGAAAGTAATTTTTGGTGAATAGTAACTTTTTACTTTTTTTACCACGGTTAAAAGTAAATAGGGTAATTAAGGGTAAAGATGATATTATTATTTCCCTAACACATGTCCTAATTCTATTGGATAAGTGTAATTCGACCAAAAACAAACTTAGGAATAAAATATGACCATTTAGGCCCACTTGGATTTGATTAGGACATTTATTATTAATTTATTTAAAGAAGGGTTAAAATTGTTAAAATCAAAGTTTAATAAGTAAATAATTTTTAATATAAGGTTATACATAAGCTAAATTCGACTATAAATATTCATTATAAAGCTAAAAATATTTCCTACATAATGATATTTTATTTTCAATTTTTAGACATTAAATAATTTAATTTATTTATGACACAATGATGATGTAATAATTATTTTATTAATAAAATATTGACGTAATTGATGTTATAAACACCAAAATAAATGTAATTTGAGACTTTTTATGAATTAAACTAATTTTCTGGATTAATATGACATGTTATTATTGATTTAATTAACTTTTTCTGAACTAATAATTCTGTTATGATTTTCGCAAAAATCAATTACTAAATAGTGTGAAAATTGACATAAAATAGGTTTTAAAATAAATATTATATTAGTAATTGTTATTTTATTCCTAAAAATATAAAGTTTGGCAAAATGACTTATATAAGGTTATATATATTAGTAATAAACAAATTGGGGTTCTTTTGGCTGCTTATAGTTTGTTTATTAACCATATAGTATAAGAACACAAGAAGACACAGTAAAAGTAAACTTATTTAACTTAATCTTAAATCTAAATGATAAGGTTAAAATAGGAACCTAAACTTGTATAAATTATATTGGATGAGAGTATTTTGACCCATACCCACCTTATCTTCAAAATATATCAATTTTGAGCTATTTAAAACTGAACTTGACTTTATAATAAAATAATATTTTTAGTTTTCCCAAAGGTGCCCCTCTCCTCCCTTATAAAAGGGCACCTCCTCCCCCTCTTCCTAACACCACTTTGAGCCTTCACACTCGGCCAACCCCTACCAATTCCTCCTCTCCACTTCCCTAGAGACATCCTAGAGGTCATGTTATTCTTCAAAGACCAATTTTAGTGCCCTAAAAGAAGGTCTCAAAGAAGCACTTCAAAGAAGAGGTAATGTCCGTTACCGATTCTTTCATCTTTATTTCTTATTACACTTCTTATTCTTTAGTTGTTTAATTATGAATTAATAACATCAGTATCACTAATATACTGATATTTTATTATAAGTATGAAACAACCCTATTTCACCATCTATCCATCCTACGGAAAAAGAAATCACTGCGCGTGCGTACGTACGGAATGCCATCTCCACGCCGTGGTGTAATCTATTTTCCACCACCACCTTACTTGGATGGGTATAATGGTGTAGATAATGACTATATATGACTATTATAAAGTGATACTGATTCTGAAATTGTATACATACACTCCAATACAATTCCACGATCATAGGAACGATATCATCACTCGTGTGTACGTACGGAATACCGTCTCCACGATGTGATGCGACTCGTTCTACATGATCTTCATTTCATAATGATTATATAAATGAATTGAATGAATGAATATGATATATATTACACTAATACCATTCTGGAAATGAGGTATCTATAACCTAAAGATAAGAATAAGAATTTATTCGACAAAACACGCATAAGAACAAAATGTTATAAACACTCGAATAACAAGTAGCAATGAAATATTACTACTAAGAAGCTAAGAATATGACCATATATGATATCATAAAAATAATTATGATTCTGTAATAAGTCAATAACATTATTTAAATCATTATACAGGAGGTTCGGACACTTACAAAGAAAAACGGACCTAAGGTAAGGGAAATATCACAATCTCATTTTTATCCGAGATTGTTTATACTTTGGTATTTACTGGGGTGTATTTTATCATCCACATCCATGTTTCCTCAATATGTAATATTATTTCCATCCACCTAAAATTTTTTAAATCCTATTTTACCCTTCGGTGAGTTTTTATTAAAAGATATGAATGGAATATTTTGTCGTTTTTCGTACAAGGTACTTTTTTGACTTTTCCGACAAAAGTACGGGAAGAATGTTTTTTTTAAATTATACGACATGAATGGATTTTTAAAACATTATTTCCAAGAAGCTTACTTTACATGTTTTCAAGTTTATTTTTAATCAACTTCTTTTAGTTTAAAGTTGTATTACATGTTAAGAAAGGAAACATATTTTTCAAGAAGATAGGATATTTTCTTCAAGAATTGAGTTCAAGTGTTTTATCAAAATTATTTTCCATCTAAGATAATAAAGGGTTCTATTTTTATCCCTATTATTACATTGATTTGATTATGTTGTGATGGAATTATTTTTATGAATTCCTTTATCTTATATGAATTGTTTTATGATGTCACGATGTTTAAGACTCCCATTTTTATTACATGGGTTATGCTATGATGTATGGTTTCTGATTTTGTGGCACACATAAGAATGGTATCATTATGAGATGGGTGGGACCTATATCTCCCTCAAATGAATTGGGTAAAGATTTTATATCTCATGAGATAGACATGGCTGGAATGGTAGGTTATACCGGTTCAGTGAAACATGACTGAAACGAGGAGTGAACTCGGTTCAGAAAGGGACTTTGTCCACTAAGATAATCTTGGCCATGAGCCTTGAATAATAAGAAATGATTCTATATGATTATGTGTGTATGACAAAATGTTTCATGTTTTAGGTTATGATTATTGTGATTACATTTCGCTGCCATGATTTATCCCATGTTATGAAATTATGATCTCTTTTGCAGGTTAAGATTTCCAAAAGTTATGTGCTTATGTATATGATGTGATTGATATTTCTTTTGTTTACCCTTACTAAGAATTTGAGCTCACCCTTTTGTATGTTTTCTTTCCCCAGGCCAGGAAGAATGTTATTAAGTAAGATATTCCAAAAGGGACTATAGATATGATGAAATAAATGGGGGACAGTGTAGACGCTTTATGAACCAATTGTTTATGTTTCCCAGTTTCTAAAGACACTATACCTATACGGTCCTTTCGTGGTTTTGTTATATGTTGTAATAAGTATGCTTCAATTTTGAATTATTAACAATGTATGTAATGTATGGGTCGTTATACAAGGTGTTGAGGTGGGTGATGGGATGTTAAAAAGGATCCCAACACTCCTGCAATTATGCCACTGTGACTAAAGCACATTAGGTGATTGTATCAGTCTGAATCAAAATCAAACCTACTTCTAGACCGGACCTCTATAATGGGAACCTAAGATAGCTTGTAGATTCACTTCATGTAGTTGAGGATAATAAGTACATATTTTAACATCATATGGTAAGGATGAGGAAGATAATAGTTTTAGTTCATAGGGATTAGACTGTAGATTCCCAATTTAATATTGTTCGATTGGGACACGTCTTTATTGTTTAATATGGTTAGGAAGAAGGAGATCTTATTTTATATTTATATATCTTTGAACATGAGAATGTGATATGCAATGTGGTGTCAAGAAACAACCCAAAGTGAATGAATACTAAATTGGTCTGCATCACATTACATGTTCTCAAGAGAACACAGACATAGTTTAAAGACGTGATGTTTCTACATTAGTACAAGAACTCCTAATTTAAGGATATATAGATTAGACCATTTTAGAATGATAATTTCTCATGGGGGAATAATCCTTATCAAAATCCCTAAGCCCGTGTGATTTTTTCTCAGTCTGGGAAACAAGGGGAAAAAATATTAATACAACACATGAAAAAAATGCCAATGGAACAGAAGTTTTGGGCCAAGGATGACCCCATTAAGTTGGCTCACCTACCCAACGTGAAAATGTGCATAAAGAAATGACACATAGGGTGTCAGAATTCCATATGTACAAAAGGATTTGAGAAGGAATGTGAATTATGAGACAAAAATTTGGGACTTGATTAAGTTGGAGATAATGATGGGGGGTAAATACTGACCATGTTCGCAACATAGTATCTATATCATGTGTCCAGTAATGGGAACAAACAACTGATCATTGACCACTGAACATATTCACAAACCAGGGCACATATCAAATTTTTGTTTGAGATGCTGTCGGACATTGGCCTAGGATGGCAGGTGAGCCAAAGTGTTGTGAGAAGAAGATATTTATGGGACCATTCAGATGTGAAAGATTATGGGGACCCAAACAAATGGTAGGGAATGAGTGGTGGTGGGATGAGAAGATTTCCATCCAGAATCAAATACTCTAAGTCCCATACCACCATTCATCTTAGCATATTGATGCAGAAAAATAGAGGATGATGGATTTAACCAAAGGTATATGACTAAAAAATATGTTTAAGGATAAGGGGGGATATGGTTTGATCATCCTAGGGCTAGAACCAGAAACAAAGCGTCTGAGCATTCCTACATTTCCCATGAGTATGGGAATCAATCAACAAATATTTTGTGAAATTTCGTGCAGTTACACATCATGCGGTAAGGATATAAGTGTAATGGGATCCTCTTGAGTGGGGGAGGGAGGTACATGGTGCAGTGGTTGTAAACCTGATGTGAATAAAGAAGAAAGAGGTCCACACAACACCATGTGCAATCTTTATAGAGTGATAATGCGAAGAAGGTCTGCATTAGAAGAGAACATATGCAAACCCTTGGGTATGAAATAAATATGAAGTGTCTGGGAGTCTCTATATATCCCATCAGTATTGGAATCAAACCACTTGTAGTTATTGAGATATATAGTAGTTTAATGTCATGTCATAGGGATAGATGTGTAGAAATTGAATATTATTAGGGGGTAGAAATGATGCAGTTATTATATACCTAGTGTGAATGAGGCCAAAGAATTACTACAAAACATGTGATCATAGAAGAACTAGGTCCAGGGTAAAAACAGAAGTTAATGTTTGTGGAACCTTGGGCTATACCCAGAGACACAATGTTTAGGTGTTCCGATATACCCTGTAAGGGAAGGAATCAATCCACATATTGTTCTTGAAATGTCATGCAGTTCAACATCATGTAGTAAGTATGTATGAGGGGAAATACATCAAATAGGGAACATGGCATGGATATTTATAACCCAATGTGAATGAGTATAAAATAATCCAACATCACTTTCTCCTAATAGAATCCCTAAGTCAAGAGACCAAATATGGAGGAACTAGGGTTTTGACCCTCATAAAAAATGTCTGGGCATTCATATATATCGTGTAAGGGTAAGAGTCTAGCCAAAAATAGTTATTGAGATGTTGTGAAATATAACATTATTTTGAAGGATGACAGATATATTATTTTATTGTCATAGAGGTTAGACCATCAGTTCTATTTTTAATTTTCAGTTTATTGCCATGTAGGAAGAATGTTGTGTAGTTTTAGAACTTTCAGACCATTGTATCATGTCGATTAAGGATGTGTGGTATGGATGAATAATATCTCAGGATAAATAATGATTGAGAAATCTATCATTTTAGGGAGGAGTAATACTCTCACCACCTATGGTTACTAAAGAGTACGCACCATTTTGGGTAAATCTTATCGATGATATACGGTCCCTCTCATTTTGGATTGGTGGCTTCCTTCTGGGTATCATCGGCATTCTCAGGGATAGAACCATGTCACTATTATGGAAATATAAGAGACAAAATTTCTTATGGAAAGCTCTAGAGATGATATTTTGGTACCTCTTCAGATTTTTCAAAGCCTGGAGCCTGTTCGCATTGACTCCATCTAGTTCATCCAGACAAACATTGGACAATTTTTCTAATTTTTTCTAATCATAAAAGTATGTGAAATGTGATGGTAACTGTATCTCAATGGGTAGGACTGCCTCTATTTCACACACCAGGGAATATGGGGTCACCTTGGTAAAATTATGAGTCGATCTATGGTATGTCCATAGAGCATTGGGTAGATTGTCTGACCAAATTTTCTTTTTTTGACCATACATATTTTTCAAAATGTTAAAGAGGGTATTTTTCAACACCTTGATCTACTCATTTTCTGGTGCATGATATCGGAAATTATGAGTGGACCAGACACTATACATTGTGTACAATTTTATCAGTTTAGATCCATGAATGTTGGTGTCTCTATCAGTGAGAATGGTGTGAGGAACTTGGAATTTGTAGATGATGATGGATGTCAGGAAATAAATGATAAGCTGAACATTTACATCCTTGAGTGGTATCGCCTCTACCCACTTGGAAAATAAATTTGTGGCAGCTAGGGAGAACCTACCCTGGTGAGGCGTCACTGGTGGATATGAACCCACAACATCAAGTCCACAGGACGCAATGGACCAAGAGTACTCAGTAGTATGAAGAGGCTCTGGAGGTCGATACACAATGTTATCATGGATCTAAAACACATGGAACCTCTTATAGAACTCAATGAAGTCATGGTCCATGGTGGGATAGAAGTATCCCAACCATCAGATCTAGTGGGAGAGCTTTAGCCCTTCCTGATGAGCTCATCCAAAACTAGCATGAACTTTCTACAGACTAAGGGGAATCTCATCTCCTTGAATACAACGAAGGAGAACTCCATCAAACCCACATCTATAGGTGATCATCTCATGGATGGGTCCACAGTGGAGGTTAAATCGTATTTTATGCCAATGGATTCACTCACGTTCAACTTTTTCTATGGGGATATTTCTATGATGGAGGTACTCAACAAAAGGATTCGTCCAATCAGGGGTATCTTCTACTATGGAAGGGGGACCCAGAGGTCCTGATGTGAAGGCTCCAGTGGCGAGATGACTCACTTTTTGGTCATATCATCCAGGGTAACGAGAGAAGTGACTTTTAGATGAACCACATTGATGATCAAATCATCCTATTTAGTCTCTGTAAGAGAAGTATTAAGGCAGGGAAAGGCATCACATCATCCACTCTGTGATCGAGGAATATTAATGACCACATGTTGAGAAGGGAACTAGGCCGCTAGCTTGAGAGAAAGCTCTAACAAGGGTATGATCTCCATATTTCTAATGAATCAGTGACTGTTAATCTGTTAGATGACCATATCACTTTCCCCCCTTCACATATAGGTGAGGAAAGTCAATCTCAAGGGCCAACTAAAGACCAGTGATGAAACCCTGATACTTCACCTAGTTATTGGTGAAAACTTATGACAACAAGAACAAGTAGAGAGAGATATATTGTGTATGTGTGATGAAGACAATACCCACGCCTACTCTATTGTGTCTTGGGTGGTTGATCATTCTACCAGATGGGAATCTAGAAGTTCAATCTAAGTGAATCTACCATCATGGAACAAATTGATCCACTAAGAGTATGGCCAAATCTTAGAAGTCAAGGTCTGGTGATTTCTATTTTGGGGTGGGATGGGTGGCACGAAATTATAATAATGCTTGACCCCTGACATCTTTCTATGGAATAAACCTGAAATCAAACTACTGAACGATCACTACCAAAAAAAGATAGATGACCTATAAACATTGATCTCTCAGAGTTTTCTTAGAGTAAGAATATGACTGATAGACTTAATCTTCTCTAAATCGATCACAATTTCTCTAAATCTGGAGATGATTCTAAGAAACATTCCAAAGTTAACCCCTAAGGAACACTTCAAGGGATTCATATTCAAAAAGTGGGAGTGGAGGTAGCCAAATACTTTCTCAATATCTCTGAGATGGTCCTGAAACTAGCAGTATTTTTCCACAAGATCATCTACATATAATTCAACAAATGTCATGCGGATCAGATTAAAAATGCAGTTCATTGAACACTGATATATGTCACCTACATTCTTCAGAATGAAAGTCATTACCTGGTAACAAAATGTACCTTATGGAACTATGAATGTGGTAGAATCCTCATCATCAGGAACCATTCAGATCTAGTTATATACAGAATAGTCATCCATGAAGGGGAGAGCTTGGAACCCAGTGGTTGCATCGATCTATAGCTCTATCATAGGAATCAGAAATTCATCCTTCAGACAGTGATAGTTGAGGTCTAGAAATTTGATACAGGCACTTATATGTCTGTTCTTATTCCAAAAGGGCATGATGTTGGATAACAACCTAGGGTACTTCACTTCATTGAAAAATTTACCTGTGATGATCTTATCAACCTCAGCCTCAACCATGGGTCTAGGAGAGGGGTGTATCTTTCTGGAAAGCTGATTGAACCCTTGATGACATACTGGATCGCCAAGATAGTGAATTAAAATATGAGGATATATCCTATAATCTCTTAATAACTCCATGAAAATAAATCCTGATAATGCTTTAGGAAATCCATATACCATTTTTTCTCTTTCGAAGACATTCGTACACATATCAGTGTTGGTATCGGGTCTGCCTTGGTACCATGATTCACCAGTACCAACTGATTGACGGTGGTGGATACCCCTTCCCCAAATGTGGAATGAACATTCTCCAAATACTCTTCATTATCCATAGTGAGAGGATAATCGATAGGGGGAAATTATTTTTAGTTTTTTTTATTATTAAGGAATATCGGGGCCAGCCTTAGTGATGGTGTAATCTCCATCAGGGGGGTTCCCACACTATTGAAACCATGGAGAGGAAGGATATAAATCTGATCCTATTAATATTTCTACCCAAGTGGTCATTCTTGATAATATTAAAGAAGTAGTGTCATGTTGGATTAAGTCGTTTCAACCCAGCTAAGAAAAAGAAGCATGTATGGCATATTGTTGTTGAAATGGGGAGAATATCCCGATATTTTATAGGGGTAAGGGGATCTGAAAGAACCTGATCCTGGTTCTTGTAGAAGTACAAAACAATTTTCCAAAATTCATTATTTCAAAAAATGATTTTCCCAAGGTCTTAGTGAAGACAAGGTAATGTCCCATGTCTGGGGTTGTGGATTCCAACGGATGGATTGGGAGGAAGAAGGCATCATCCAAATCTGTCAATAGGATGGCCACAGTGGCTGTGTGATCAACCTCATTATCTTGAAATTTATTTTCTTTTCTCTTTTAGTGGTCAACATCTAAGTATAGGGCTTCACAAGAGACAATGGTAGATGCATCACACTAGTGTATGGACAATTGACTATTAAAGGAGTAATTGAGGCACTAGTGATAGGATGACAGAAGTACCACATGCACATGGAGTTAGGGTCTACCATCAACTTTTTGTTGGTGGTATCCTGCATGACTACCATAAACACAGTTCTAGAAACCAGGCCATTGAATTAGGTCTTAATATGGATTTTGATGACCACTGTCTGATCTGTCCTATCATAACCATGAATCTTCTGGACAGAAAGATTTAGGTCTACATTAGACAGTCCCAAAATATAGAGTATCTAGAATTGGACGAGATTGATCTCAGAGCATGTGTTAACAAGACAGTGAAGGAATTGCATTCCATTGAACTAGCCAGTGATGTACAATTGGCAGATATTCCCCAACAAGGGGGAACCATTATCATCTCTAGATAATTAAATGATGACCTAACATTATTCATTCTCTATTTCCTCATGATTGAAAAAATCTATAGTCTCTACCTCTATTTCAAACTAGTGAGGGCTTCTTAAAGCCTTTAAAAGTGAATTATGTATTTTTCAAAAAGGTGGAGGGTCACATGAATCTAGAGATTTGCCATAATGATGGAGACATTCTAATATACATCATACATCCATGCTTGGTGCACATTTCTACTGACGAAATTTTACTCTATTATAGGGGGAATTATTGGAACTACTAGTCTAACCAGGGGATTCTTGTTGGTGATAGGGGTATCTCATCACTCGCTATTCAAATGCTTCAAAATGGCTACTAACTAATGGCCAGATAACTAAGACCTATCCAAAACTAATTTGGGATGATCATATTGTATTCATGTTGTCTCAACGTGATCATGTTGTACAAACGGAGGTGGGGGCGATCCTAGTGAGATGGTATAAGTTGATTGTATGTGTTGAGATAGGAGTTGACCCTATTTTCTAGTATCTGTAGTATGAATAGCTTGGTTGGAGGGACCATTTGATTCATTCTATCGATTAACATATCCACAACATATCTAGTGTGGGTGTATACTAGGTACATTAAGAGGGTATTCATGGTGTTCCACAATTTTGGGAACCGTATAAGGGTCCACCAACTCGATGGTGTTTACTAAGGCACACTCCCAATCATCACATGAAGTATCATCCATTACTGTGTAGATTATGGTGGTATGTCTCAAAATCAAAATCAAAATAAAAAAAAGTGAAGAAAATTATGTTTTGAATATTCTCATATTTTGAGATGATAGAGGGAGATAAGCATGGTTATAATGGAGTATAAAGGGATTTGGATGAAAAATATATGAACGCATGGGAAAAATTGGAATTGGTTGTGATGATAAAACATAAAAGGATGGAAATAAGATGAACCAAAATGAAGGGAAGATGAAAGGTGGACTAATTGTAATGATTTTTGAAGTCTTAACAAAGAATGATTCATATCAAACTGAAAAGAGAACTGAATCCTATCCACATGTTTCATAAAATGATATATATTCAAACTATTTTTCTATGTTAGGAGACTTGTGGAGGAAAAAAAGTGATAAGATATTTCCTCTTATTAAATGTCAATTCTTTGGATATCTGGGCAATACCTTATCAAACTCTGAATAAGAAAAGAGATATTTGAATGAGGAATATCTAAGATGTCAAAAAAAGGAAAAAGAATTAGTTTTGAACTTCTTATAGAAGAAATAATTTCTATAGATATTGTTTTAATTGTTCTAACATTGTCTATAAAGTTTTCTATTGTAGGTTGAGGAAAGACATGACTAATTTGTACTGAACTCAAAGACACACCAATACTCCTCAGCCATATAGTTTTTCTCTTTGAAAGAGGTTTTCTCTTATATAAGAAGAGTATTAGGATGATGGATCTATTCACATGGAAAGGATATATTAAATTCCATCTCTATCCTTCACTCAATCTAATATTTCATAAAAGGAAAAGAAGATGAATGAGAAATACAATCTTTCGGAATTCTCTCTCTTTTCTGTAAGGTATAGTAGTACCATGATTCTTGATATCATGTGATCATACCATATTACGAGAAGTTTATAATTATTGAAGAATGATACAAAAAAGAGTTGAAGGAATATTAATGTTCTAAATTGATGGTTCTATGAATTTTAGAGGTAGTGGTAGTAAAAAATAGGAAAATATTGAGCTTAGAAGACCGAAGTTTTTTATGTGGATGGTTTGAATCACAATATTCTAAGTGTAATTCAACTATTTGACTCGTGACTTATAGTGACATTAAATAAAAAGGGGTGCACTATAAAAGGAAAGACTTATAATTATCTCATGAAATGATTCAGAATAGATGGAAAATTATATCAGGTTGATAGTAAAGTGAACATTTTCTCTCTGACAGTTGAAGAAGAAAAAAACATGTTGCATAGAAGGTTTAGTCACATTAATCAACAGGAAATGGAAAATATATATAAGTTGAATATTTGCACGGATATCTAAAATCTGAAGTGTGAACAGTAAAAACACTTGTGATCATTTCATAAGAGGCAAGTTGGTCTACAGTTCATATTAGCCTATAAAAAAAGGGCATCAAATATCCTTGATCTCATCCACATAGATGTTTGTGTACTGATAAATGTGGCTAGAACATATGGAGAGAGGTATTTTTTATTGATTATTATAGTATATTTTCTTGTGTTATGGTTATACGCATGAAATTACAAGTACTTGATTTTCGGAAAACATATTGTTGAATAGCCTAGAAAGATACTGGATGAAAAATCAATTTTATGAGGTCTGAAAATAGAGGGGAATAAACATCCATTTAATTTGAAAATTTCCTAGAGAAACATGGAGTACAACATGTGGTCGATTTTTTGATAAATACACAAAAAAAATTAGCACATGAATCGATAGGTGAACAATATGTCCAGGACTATGATGATTGAGAGTATTATCCCTATCCATTATAGGAAAGATGTTCTTCAAGCTACAATGTATACTTTAAATCAAACAAGTATTTATATGGGTGAAAAAAATACACCATATGAGAAGTGGCATGGTTGGAATCCCACATTGATTCATTTTCATGTTTATGGATGTAAATGCCCCATCTGAAAGAAGGATGTAAAGGGAGGTATGGTGATGTTGTAGATGGAGGAACATTACTGGGATATTAAATGAAGATAAAAGCCTAAAAATGTTTCAATAATCATCTTGGAAATGTTTTTGGAATGCAGGGATATGAATATTATTGAAGATAATAACACAAATGACTCTAGGAATTCTTATTTAGATATGATAGATGATGAGGATGAATGTTGATAAGGAATAGATCCAAAAACAAATGTGGAGAAAGGTATTAAAAACATCTAGGTGTTCCAACATGATAATGATTCTGTTGAAGAATTAGAAGAGGGAACCATGGATGAATAATATTCTTTTGAAACTCATATGAGATATTGAAGAGTGTAGATTGATCAATCTAACATCATTGGGGATTTAAAATCACCCACACTAACAAGGAGAATGAAGGATAATGCACAATATTCCTACCTATAAGTTTTGGAACCATACTCAGTTGAAAAAGATGAAAGGATAGGGGATATTTATGAAAAAAATAAATAAGAAAGGTAATATTGTAACGCCCCGACCCCAGTTACCCAGAGTCGGTGCATTATTACATAATATTGCCATGATCAGAAGAATGATCAAATCTTGAAAGACCGATTAGTTTAGTATCCTTGGAAACACTAGATATATTCACAAAGTTTTACATCATAAAAATGAAAACTATAGAAACATAGTCTCTATAGAACACACTCTTATCCCCTCATACTATCCCTCCAGGTCATTCATAATTTACTTCTTCATACCCTGGGAAAAATAAAACATAGAAAAGGAGTGAGCTCAAATGCCCAGTAAGGATAACAATATAGTGGAAACATTCATAAATAAGAATAAACATTTAAGGAAATGTATAACTAAAAAAAGCCTTTTAAACTTGAACTTAAACATAGTATGGAAAAAATAAAATGAAATAATTCCATTTACTTATTCACATGGATATTCTACTAATCGAATAATCTAATGCAATATCAATAACCACTTTCATAATGATGGAATGCATAATTCCAGACTATCATAACCACATAGCCAAGGCCTCGTGCCAAGACTACAAATATGATTTTTTTAAGGCCTTGTGTCAAGACACTAGCTTGTCTCATGAGACCTACTGATGCATCGAGGAGCTACAGCGGGCTCCACCTGTCACATATTAAGTTCAATGCATTCCTTATATGAACAGGTTTAAACATAACATAAACAGTTGTATTAAAACTAGCATACGAAATGTAAATAATTCATCCATAAACCATGAATGGTATAAAAATAGAACATCCATAGTCAACCATTTCACAAAACCTTCAATACAATATAGAAGTTTTGTATCATAATAAATCATCTTCAAATAAGCATAAAATCCATCAAAGGATGTTGACAAAGATGAAATCAAAACTCTTTTTATAGGAAATATCAGTTTTTACTTTGAAATCATTTAAGAGTCATATAAAATAAAATATTTTATTTGAAAATATTAATATAAGCTTGTATGGGAAGCTTCTAAGATTTTATAATGGTGGAAAATAACCGCACCCGCCGTATAAGTTAAAAAAACATTCTTACCTTAATCTTGTCGAAAAGGTTAAAAAGAACCTTGTTTGGAAAACGACCAAAAGATTCCCTTATAAACCTCTTATAAAAAGTCAAACAAGGGTATAAATGACTTTAACCTATATTCTTGTAAATGTTAAAAATATTTTGAAATAAATTTTTAAGAAACATGGATGTGGATGATAAGGAAATCCCAGAAGATTATTACGTATAAACAACCTCGGATAATGGAGAGATTGCGAAATAAACCCTTACCTTGTACTTTTCCTTGGTTGGGGGTAGGTTAAATTCCATTATAATGGTGAAATAATTGTTATTAAATTATACAATAATCATATACATTCATATGATATCATATATGATCTTTTAACATTGCTTTGTTAATAATATCTTCGATTTATCGTTGTTTCGAGTGTTAACTGGCTCGTTTTCTATTATATGTTTTGTTACATAAGACATGTTTTTCATGGATAGGTTGTATCTTATTCATATCAATAATGATATCAAGTCCTTAAACATTATTTTTAAATCATCAAATGATAATTATCCTTGAATGGATACGATGGAAAATGAATCTCATCGCGTTCGTGGAGACGGTTGTCCGTACGTACGCACAAGCGACAATATCATTCTTTTGATGTTAAAATAATATATAACTGGATGTTATATTATATATACATAATCATTATCATGTTATATTTATTATTTACATGAATTATACATCATTATTATACCCATCCAAATAATAATATATTGAATAACAATTACACCACGACGTGGAGACGGTAAGCCGTACGTACGCACGTATGGTGAGATGTTATTCAAAGGGTGGATAGAATACTGAATATGGTTGTACCATAATTATAATAACATCTCAGTATATATAAGATACTGGAGTTATTATTTTATAGTGGTAATGACAAAGAAAGAATAAGTGGAAGAAGAAAGGAACTTGAAAAGGGGTGGTGAAAACATTACCTCTTCTTTGGGTTCTTCCATTTGATTTGATCAAAAGGTCTCCATAGGTTGGATTTATGATAAAACTAAGTCCTCTAGGTTGTAGTGAGGGAATTTTAGAGAGTATTTGGTCAGGGTTTGGCCGAACCAAAAGGCTTTTAATGTGTGAATTAGTGAGACGGGGGAGTTCCCTTTTATAAGAGGGGTGAGGGGCACCTTTGCAAAAGCTAGAAATATTAATTTATAATAAATTCATATTCGGTTTATAATGGCTAAAAAGTTTATTATTTTAAGGTTAAGGTGGGGATGGGTCTAAAAATACTCGACCAATTGAATTTAGACAGGTTTGGGTTACTATATTAACCTTATCTTTAAGTATTAACTCTAAGTTAATTATATTCACTTTTACAATGTCTCTTTGTATTTTTATATTATATGGTTAATAAACATACTATATAAATCCAAGCGACCCCCAAGTGGTCCATTAATGATAAACCTATCATTATATAAATCTATTGGTCGGTCATTATATTTTTAGGAATTTAATATCAATTAATAATATAATATTTTTTTTAAAAACTCTTTTATGTCCATTTTGACACTATTCAATATTTGATTTTTGTGAAACTCATAATAGAATGATTACTTCGAAAAAAGTCCATTAAATCAATCCTATTATGTCATATTAACCTATAAAATTAGTTTAATTCAATAAAAGTCTCCAATTATATTTATTTGGGTATTTATAATATCAATTATTTTAATTTTTCTCTATTATGGTAATTAATGCGTCATCAATGTGTCATAAATAAATTACATTATTTAATGTATAAAAATTATAGATAAAATACCATTATGTATGAAATCTTTTTAGGTTTATAATTAATATTTATTTTCTAAAATACAACATATATAACCCTATGTAAAAATTGTTTTTCTAAAAGATATATGCTTAGGTCATTTTTGTACTTATTTTAACTTAATTAAAATAAAGTGTCCCTATCACCTAAAAGTGGCTCCATGAGGTCCCAAAATCGACCCAAAGATGCCCATGGTCAGACGTGTATCTACCAATAAGGTTAGGACACATTTTAGGGTAATTTAGTATTATTATAATATTATTTTTTAACCCTTATTTACCGGATTTATCCTTAACCATGGTAAATAAAATATTTACCGAAGTAATTATTAAAAATTTCTAAAAATAAAAGTTACTATTTACACAATATGAACATCCTGATTCCAAATATGGAAACCATTTTTCCAAATTCAAAACACAGAAGTTGCAGAAATTAATTTAAAATTAATTCCCATTGTTAAAACAAAAAAGCGTGTTTTTAAGAGATAATAACTATCAAAAGATTGACACTTGTTTATGTCCGGTTTAATTGTAAAATTATGTACAATGACCAACATTGTATTAAATTTTAAGACTATATTCTAAATATACTTTAAAACCACTCAAATTCATAATTTATCATTATAAATTATTTCAATTAAAAAAGTTGTTTTAAATTAAAATTTAGTAATTTTCACTATTCATCAAAATATAAATGTTATCCGAAAAGTTCCAAAATTTCACCCTAGGCTAAATTCGATATTCCGAATCCAAAAATAAAGTCCATTTTGAGAGATAAAATTTATAAAATTTCATAAAGTAGTAATTACTATTCATAACGGCTAGTTTGATTGGTTGTGGTGTGTTAGAACTCGATGTTGCGTACAACACACGCTATCACAATATTCAAAGAGAAGCATACCGTAGAAGCTTGGGGTGTTACATTCTCCCCTCCTTCAAATAATTTTGTCCTCGAACTTTCTAGAATACTATCGCATGAAAAGACTTGGGTGGTTCTTCATCAGAAGTTCCTCGGGATCCCACATTGCTTCTTCCATCTTATGGTTTCTCCACAAAACTTTTACCAGACACATCATCTGGTTTCTCAGTACTTGTTCTCTCATATCAAGAATCCTGACGGGCTCTTCGAATTATGATAGATCAGGTTCCAGTTCTAATTCCTCATAGGTGAGTACATGCGTTGGGTCAGGCATATATTTCCTCATCCGTGATACGTGGAAGACATCTCCAACTTTGGAGAGACTTGGCGGCATTGCCAATCAGTAAGCTACAACACAAATTCGTTCTAGAATTTTGAAAGGTCCGATGTACCTTGGACTCAATTTACCTTTCTTACGAAAACGTATGACTCCTTTACATGGAGATAACCTCAGGAAAACATTATCACCGACTTCAAATTCTAAATCCTTCCTTCGATTATCAGCATAGATCTTCTGCCTACTTTGAGCTGCTTTGATGTGATTTTGGACCATTTCCATTGTTTCCTCCAATAGTTTTGGACCTACAAGTTTTCATTCACCAACATCATCACAACAGGTTGGTGTGAAACATCTATTTCCGTATAACGCATCATATGGTGTCATCTGAATACTCGAATGGAAGGTATTGTTATAGGAAAAATCTACCAAAGGTAAATATTGATCCCATATACCCTGAAAGTCAATTGGGCAGGATCTCAACATGTCTTCTAAGGTTTGAATAGTTTGTTCTGATTGTCCATCTGTCTGAGGGTGGTAGGTAGTTCCCAAATGAAGTTCAGTATCCATGGATTTCTGAAGAATTTTCCAGAATCTTGAAGTTAAACGGGGATCACGATCAGAAAAAATCGATAGGGGTACTCCATGAAGTCTCCCAACTTCATTAATATATAGTCTTGCTAGACGTTCCAGTGGTAGATCTTATATTATAGAAAGAAAATGTGCTGACATGGTAAGACGATCAACAATAACCCATATTGCATCGTTCCTTCTATGAGTCTTTGGTAGTCCCATGACAAAGTCCATTTTAATATTGTCCCATTTCCACTCAGGTATGGGAAGAGGTTGCAATACTCCACCAGGTGGTTGCCTTCCAGCTTTCACTTGTTGACAAGCCATACATCTTGACACAAAATCGGAAATCTCCTTCTTCATGTTGTCCCACCAAAAATGTTCCTTCAAATCTCTATAAATTTTGGTGCTCCCAGGGTGTATAGAGAAATTGGAACTATGAGCATCATCTAGAAAATTCCCTTTTTAGATTAGGTATATCGGGAACACAAAGCCTCTTCCATAATTTCAAAATTCGATCTTCATACACAAATTCTCTCAATCTCCCATCATTCACAGCTTTAATCTTCTTTTGAAATTCTTCATCATCGGTCTGAGAACACTTAATCCTTTCTAGTAAAGATGGTTTGGCAACCATTTGAAAAATCATTTATTTTTCACCTTCCCTGGTTATTCCCATGTCTATCTTCAATAGATCCATGAAGATTGGATCCCTTTCAATTCTCATCACGTTCAAAACTCCGTGGTCTTTTTTGCTCAAAGCATCTGCCACCTTGTTTTCTTTCCCCGGGTGGTAGTTTATCATAAAATCATAATCCTTGATTAATTCAAGCCATCTCCTTTGCCTCATGTTGAGTTCTTTTTGGGAGAAAATATACTTCAAACTCTTGTGATCAGTATAAATCTCACATTTTTCACCATAGAGGTAATGCCTCCATATCTTCAAATCAAAGATCACAGTTGCTAACTTGAGATCATGAGTAGGATATTTTTGTTCATTAATTTTCAACTGTCGTGATGCATAGGAAATAACCCTATTATTCTGCATGAGGACACAACCAAGTCATTTCTTCGATGCATCACTATAAATAACGAACCCATCATTCCCCGATGGTAGAGTCAATATAGGAGGATTGACTAATATTCTCTTCAGTTCTTCAAAACATTATTCAGACTCTTCTGTCCAAACAAATTTAACCCTTTTATGTGTGAGCTTCGTTAATGGGTTATCCAATCGGGCAAAATTCTGGATGAAACGTCGACAATAACCTGCTAAACCAATAAAACTACATACCTCAGTTATACTCGTAGTTTCTGGCCATTCATGGATTTCCATGGTCTTAGAATGATCAAAAGAGATTCCATCTTTAGAGACAATATGGCAAAGAAAAGAAATCTCCTGAAGCCAGAATTCACACTTTCTAAACTTCCCATATAATTCATGTCTTCCCAGAGTCTTCAGGATAATGTGCAAGTGATTTTCATGATCCTCGTAGCTTTTAGAGTATTCCAAGATATCATCAATAAATACCACCACAAATTCATCGAGATATTCCTTGAAAACACTATTCATCATATCCATGAATACAGAGGGTGCATTAGTCAATCCCAAAGGCATTACTATAAAATCGTAATGCCCGTACCTGGTTCGAAATGCTGTCTTTGGAATGTCTTTCTTTTTTCACACACAACTGATGGTATCCAGATCGAAGGTAAATCTTTGAAAAGTATTGACCTCCATGCGGTTGGTCAAATAAATCATCAATGCGAGGTAGGGGATACTTGTTCTTTATTGTTATAGCATTGATCTCCCTGTAGTCGATAAATAACCTCATAGATCCATCTTTCTTTTTAACCAAAATAAAAGGGGCTCCCCATGGAGAAACAATAGGGAGAATAAATCCCTTATTACTCAATTGCTCTAGTTGTTTATTTAGTTCAACTAATTCCACAGTGGCCATTCTATAAGGGGTCTTCGATATAGGCCTTGATCCAGGAATTAAATCAATGGAAAACTCAACTTCTCGTTTTGGAGGATGTCCAGGTAAATCTTTCATAAATACATCTATATATTATTTCACAATAGGTACATCCTCTATTTGAACATTACTTTCCTCACCCACAGTCATTTCCTTTTCTTCCTCCCCAATAATTGAATTTAGTTGAGCTATTGTGGGTGGATCTAGATAAGAATTAGGTGGTGATGATTCTGCTCTAAAGATAAGGTGTTCCTTATCATCATCATCATCAAGAATCATAACCTCTTTCTTATTACAATAATTCTTCGCATCATAGTCTGAAAGCCAGTCTATACCGAGGATTATATCAAACTCAATCATAGGTATGACGATGAGATCAACAGATAAAGAACATTTATGTGCTCTAATGGGGACTGATTAACAAAACATTGTTGCAATGATACATCCCTTCGGAGTATTAACTGACAACTCCCTTGTTAAATGAAATTGGAAATATCTAATTTTCTTAGAAAACTGGGAAGATATGAAACAATGCGATGATCCAGAATCAAATAATGCATTTTCTAAACTTGAGGAAACCATTAAATTGCCTTCCACCACGTCTTTCGGAGCTTATACCTCAGCAGTAGTGATAGCATAAGCTTGGCCTTGATTAGTTGGCCTTTTCTGAGGTACATTCCCCTGAAGCATAGGACATTCATTTGCATAATGTCCCATCTCCCTACAATGGTAGCACTGAACATTGGTAGCTTCCTTCTTCCCTTTTCAATCACGAGCATGGTGTCCTTTTTCCCCACACTTGTAATAGACACCCATTCCCTTCAAGCAAGTACCGGGGTGTTTCTTCCCACATTTACCACCGGATGGATATTCAACCTTTCCCTTCTTCCCCGTATTTCCATTCCCAAAATGATCAGCAGAACTCTTCTTCTCTTTCTTTGCTTTAAAGTCATAAGACTTAGAGAATTCCTTTTCAGTCTTGATAGCACATGAGACAATGTCTTCGTACGATGAGAAGGATTGTGAGACTAATGCTCGATAGAGAAATTGTTTTAACCCACAAAATAAATGATCAATATTACTTCTTGGGTTACGTAAATAATCTCCAGCATACCTTGCTAACCTTCTAAATTTAGCCTCATACTTTGTGACATTCTCATCCTCCTTTGGTCTCAGACTTAGAAATTGCCTTTCCATAGCTGATCGATGGTCGCGAGGAAAGTATTTTTCTAAAAACAAATCTTTGAACTCCCTATATTCCATATTTGATACATCATCATCTTACTTCGTATTTTGAATCAATTACCACCATTGATAAGCATCTCCAGTGAGGCGGTAAACTTCCATGATAACTTTTTCACTTTCACTACTCCCCAAAGCCTAAAATATTTTATCTAGGGAATTTATCCATTTCTCAGCTTCTAAGGGATTTGTACTCCCATTGAAAGTTGGTGGTTGTTTCCTCAGGGAGCGATCTAACATTGATCCTCTACACTGAGGATCAGGGTGCTCCATACGGGTAAGGTTATTATTCATAACCCGAGTGAGTTGTCCCGGTATGGTGTATAACTCATCGGCACTTGTTTCATCACCAGCTCCACTATAATTATCTTGATCAGGAGGGAAATCCCTACATGGAGTCTGTGCATTGATACAGTTTCCATTTCTTCCACTAGGCTCCATTTCTAAACTATGGCATAAACTAGATCAGTTTATTAATCAAAATACATAATTCCATACTTAACCTAAATTGAACTATTTATGGATATAATCATTAATCATAAAAAAGTTTTCATTGAGGAAGTATATACTCATAAACCCTTCATAATGATTTTTAATGAAAATGAGAGTCATCCTAAGCATATCCCTCGAGAGTCTTGTAACCAAGAGTACAGTAAGGCCCGTTGTCGTGCACCAGTTCCTGTTCGAGTCTAGCTCAAAGCAGTGTTTTTCGGTTTTACCCCTAGGTACATCTGTGCCAGAGTCTCCTATACCTGCTCGTATCTAGACAGGGATCTATTGCTCAGAAAACTTACAAAATCTATACAATACCAAAATTATAGGATGTTCTTCTATACTAATCCTCAAAGTCCATCTTAGGTCTATGTGCTATAATCAGAGTTTATCTAAATCTAGCTTCCATGGTTTCTACTAAACTTATCTGATACCAATTGTAACGCCACGACCCCAGTTACCCAGATTCAGTTCATTATTACATAATATTGGAATGATCACAAGAAAGTTCAAATCTCGAAATATCGATTAGTTTAGTAGCCTTGGAAACACTAGATATATTCATAATGTTTTACATCATAAAAATGAAAACTATAGCAACATAGTCTCCATAGACCACACTCTTATCCCCTCATACTATCCCTACAGGTCATTCATAATTTACTTCTTCATATCCTAGGAAAAATAAAACATAGAAAAGGGGTGAGCTCAAATTCCCAGTAAGGATAAAAATATAGCGGAAACTTTGAGAAATAAGAATAAACATTTAAGGCAATGTATAACTAAATCAAAAGCCTTTTAAACATGAACTTCAACATAGTATGGAAAAAATAAAATGAAATAATGCCATTTACTTATTCACATGGATATTCTACTAATTGAATAATAACATGCAATATCAATAACCACTTTCATAATGATGGAATGCATAATGCCAGACCATCATAACCACATAGCCAAGGCCTCGTTCCAAGACTACAAATAAGATTTTGTCAAGGCCTTGTGCCAAGACACTAGTTTGTCTCATGAGACCTACCGATGCATCCAGGAGCTATAGCGGGATCCACCCGTCACATATTAAGTCCAATGCATTCCTCATATGAACAGGTTTAAACATAACATAAACATTAGTATTAAAACTAGCATACGAAATGTAAATAATTCATTCATAAACCATGAATGGTATAAAAATAGCACATCCATAGTCAACCAGATCACAAAACCTTCAATACAATATAGATGTTTTGTATCATAATAAATCATCTTCAAATAAGCGTAAAATCCATCAAAGGATGTTGACATAGATGAAATCGAAACTCTTTTTAGAAAAATATCTCTTTTTAAGTTGAAATCATTTAAGAGTCATATAAAATAAAATATTTACTTTTAAAATATTATTATAAGCATGTCAAGGAAGCTTCGAATATTTTATAAGGGCGGAAAATAGCCACACCCACCGTATATGTTAAAAAGACATTCTTACCTTAATCCTGTCGAAAAGGTTAAAAAGCACCTTGTTTGGAAAATGACAGAAAGATTCCTTTATAAACCTCTTATAAAAACTCAAAAAAGGGTATAAATGACTTTAACCCATATTCTTGTAAATGGTAAAAATCTTTTGAAATACATTTTGAAGAAACATGGATGTGGATGATAAGGAAATCCCAGTAGATTATTACATAGAAACAACCTCGGATACTAGAGAGATTGAGAAATAAACCCTTACCTTGTAATTTTCCTTGGTTGGGGGTAGGTTAACCTCCTATATAATGGTGATATAATTGTTATTAAAGTATACAAGAATCATATAAATTCATATGATATCATATATTATCTTTTAACATTCCTTTGTTAATAATATATTAGTTTATTGTTGTTCCGGGTGTTAACTGACTCGTTTTCATTTATATGTTTTGTTACGTAAGCCATGTTTGTCATGTATAGGTTGTATCTTATTCATATCCAGAATGATATAAAGTCCTCAAACATTATTTCTTAAATCATCAAATGATAATTATACTTGAATGGATATGATGGAGAATGAATCTTATCGTGTTCGTGGAGACGGTAGTCCGTACGTACGCACGAGCGACAATATCATTATTTTGATATTAAAATAATATATAATTGGATGGTATATTATATATATAGAATCATTATCTTTTTATATTTATTATTTACATGAATTATACATCATTATTATACCCATCCAAATAATAATATATGGAATAACAATTACACCACGACGTGGAGACGGTAAGCCATACGTATGCACGTATGGTGACATGTTATTCAAAGGGTAGATAGAATACAGAATATGGTTGTACCATATTTATAACAATATCACAGTATATATAAGATACTGGAGTTATTATTTTATAATGGTAATAACAAAGAAAGAAGAAGTGGAATAAGAAAGAAACTTGAAAAGGGGTGGTGAAAACATTACCTCTTCTTCGGGTTCTTCCTTTTGATTTGATCAAAAGGGCTCCTTAGGATGTCTTTCTGATAAAACTAAGGTCTCTAGGTTGTATTGAGGGACGTTTAGAGAGTATTTGGGAAAGGTTTGGCCGAACCAAAAGGCTTTGAATGTGTGAATTAGTGAGAAGTGGGGTGCCCTTTTATAAGAGGGGTGAGGGGCACATTTGGAAAAGCTAGAAATATTAATTTAAAATAATTTCATATTCGGTTTCTAATGGATCCAAAGTTGATTATTTAAAGGTTAAGGTGAGGATGGGTCGAAAACCACTCAACCAATAGAATTTAGACAGGTTTGGGTTACTATATTAACCTTATCTTTAATTATTAACTCTAAGTTAATTAGTTTCACTTTTACAATGTCTCTTTGTATTTTTATATTATATGGTTAATAAACTTACTATATAAATACAAGAGACCCCCCAAGTGGACCATTAATGATACAAATATCAGGATATAAGTCTCATGGCTGAACATTAGATTTATAGGAATTTAATATCATTTAATAATATAATATATGTTTTAAAAACTCTTTTATGTCAATTTTGACACTATTCAATAATTGATTTTTGTGAAACTAATAAAAGAATGATTACTTCTCAAAAATTCAATTAAATCATTCCTAATATGTCATATTATCCTATAAAATTAGTGTAATTCAATAAAAGTCTCCAATTATATTTATTTCGGTATTTATAATATCAAATATTTTAATTTCTCTCTATTATGGTAATTACTGCATCATCAACGTGTCATAAATAAATTAAATTGTTTAATGTATAAAAATTATAAATAAAATACCATTATGTAGGAAATCGTTTTATATTTCTAATTAACATTTATAGTTGAACATCCAACATATATAACCCTATGTAGAAATTGTTTTTCTAAAAGATATATGCTTATGTCATTTTTGTACTTATTTTAACTTAATTAAAATAAAGTGTCCCTATCACCTACAAGTGGATCCATGGGGTCCCAAAATCGACCCAAATATGCCCATGGTCGGAAATGTTTCCACAAATAAGGTTAGGACATATTTTAGGGTAATTTAGATTATTATAATATTATTTCTTAACCCTTATTTACCGGATTTACCCTTAACCATGGTAAATAAAATATTAACCGAAGTAATTATTCAAAATGTCTAAAAATAGAAGTTAAGTATTTACACAATATGAAAATACTGATTCCAAATATGGAATCCATTTTTCCAATTTCAAAACACAGAAGTGGCTGAAATTAATTTAAAATTAATTTGCGTTGTTAAAACAAAAAGCGTGTTTTTAAGAGATCATAACTATCAAAAGATTGACACTTGTTTATGTCCGGTATAATTGTAAAATTATGTAAAATGACCAAAATTGTATTAAATGGTAAAAATATATTCTAAATATACTTTAAAACCACTCAAATTCATAATTTATCAGTATAAATTATTTCAATTAAAAAATTTGTTTTTAATTAAAATTTAGTAATTTTCACTATTCAGCAAAATATAAATGTTATCTGAAAAGTTCCAAAATTTTACCCTTGGCTAAATTCGATATTCCGAATCCAAATATAAAGTCCATTTTGAGAGATAAAATTTATAACATTTCAAAAAGTACGTATTACTATTCATAATGGCTAGTTTGATTGGTCGTGTTGTGTTAGAACTCGATGTTGCGTACAACACACGCTATCACATTATTCAAAGAGAAGCATACCGTAGAATCTTGGGGTGTTACAAATATGATCAGAAATAGGGGATGATTGGTTTGTAAAGGATATTCACATATTGAAGGTGTTGATCATGAATAAATATTTTCTCCAGTGGAAGGACTGGAGTCGATCAGGATTTTTCATTCTATAGAAATTCAAAGAGGATACAAAGTGTATCAAATGGACATGAAAACTGCATTCATGAATGGGTTTTTAAAAGAAGAAGTCTACATTGAACAAACAATGTGTTTTCTACTAGGTAATGATGAAATAATGGTTTGATGACTGAAGAAGGCATTATATGCTCTGAAATAACCACCAAAAACATGGTACTCTCAACTTTATTCTTTTCTAATGAAGCTCAAATTTAAAAGGAGGTAGAGTGGATCAAAGTCTCTACATGATTAATTTTAGAAAATATCAATTCATGTTACTAGTGTTTGTAGATGATATTATATTTGGTGGAAGTAGGCATGGATCCATTGATGAATTTTCCTATCACAAGAAATCTAAATTTGAAATGTCTATTTTTGGTGAAATCACATACTTCTAAGGGATGAAAGTGATTCATTGGAAAAAAACACATTTTTATCAGAAAAAGTATGCAAGTGTGTTGTTGAAGAAATTCAATTTTCCTGATTCGAAACAAAATTCTACTCCGACTATAGTTCGTAAAAAACTTGGAAATCATGATGATGGGTCATCTGTAGATCCTATAATGTGCATGAGAATCATTGGAAGCTTATTGTACATGACCATGAAATGTCCACATATTTTCTTTTGTAACATGATTAGTGGCCCACTTTCAATGTAATATGAAGGATGAATATATGGATGCTGTGAAAAGAATCATGACATAGAATCAAGGTACTCTCAATTATGGATTATACTTTTCTGTAGGAAGATATAGCGAACAATCATTGTTTTATGATGTTGATCGGGCTAGAGATGTTTTCTTTAGAAAGTCCAAATGTGGTGGATAATTCGTTATTGAAAAACAAATGTGGGTTGTTGGAGTATGAAAGAGGAATATATTTCTCGTATTACTCTAGAAGATGTGTATATCTCTACTGCAAAGGCATTCACTCATCTATTCTGGATGAAGCAACAACTAAATTATATAATATATGGGGTTAAAGAGCCAATGGTGATTCACTTTGAAATCAACAGTTTTATTGATCATAAGAAGAGTAATATTCAGAAATCTCATACAAAACATATTAAAATAATATATCACTTCATAAAAGATAAGGTTGAACATGGTGTGATTCAAAAGGATCATTTTGGAACTAATGAACAAGTGTTTGACATTATGACTATGCCATTAATAGTACATGTGTTTAATAAAAATAAGTTGAACCTAGGTGTTATGATACCTCCCAGAGAATGAGGATGTTATGAAATGTTATTGTCTCCCTAGTGGAACTCTCTATTCTAATGTATTTTTTAAAGTGATGCAGTTTTATGGGGGATATAAGATACATGTTGGAGTATGTTTTGAGTGTACAAGTAAAAATTAGGATCTTTGGGTTTATTAACAATGGGGGATAAGGGATAAATTCAATTGTTCAATTTTACAAATATGGAGAATTAAAATGGGAATGAAAAACTTATGGTGTTATTTTTGTAGAAGAATGGATAATAGAAACATTCAATGAGTTTCAAAGGGGTATAATAATGAGTTGAAAAGTTGGATAATTATATTTTAGAAAAAATTATGTGTTATGAGGAAAGAGATAGATCTTAGATTGGACAACATTAAACATTCCCAGACATCAGAACCTAATTCATTCTCCTCTTTTATTATAAACCAAGAATTTCTCACGTAGAATTAGATTGTTTGGTGAGTTATTTCTTGCGTATTAGGTTTTGGCAGTGGCTGGTGCTTTATTGAGTTTATCTATATATTTCTGACAAAACCAAAGGGGGAGATTTTTGGAACCAAAGTTGTTCGTGGCTGGAAATGGAGTATGTTATTATTCAATCATCCACATGGAAGATCAGGTAGTACATGTAAGATCAGGGAGTTTTAAAGAAAAGGGATCTTATAGTTCAAGATTTTAACAGTATTGAAGGTGGTGTCATTTCCCAGTGCTTTTCAAAAAATTTATTGTCCAAAATTTGGTGTATTATTACATTATGAAAAGTGGTTTTTAAGGCCTCTTGAATATATGGAAAAGCTTGAGTTTTATTATTATGGGATTTTTGAATTGTTTTTTTGAGAAGGATCAAATATTGCTGACAGTGATCTACACGACAACAATGATCATTGTAAATTATAAAGAATTGGATCATTGCAAATGGTGATGGTGATCTCAGTGATTAGGAAAATTTTGTGTTCATGGTAGCGTGATGGTTTTGAAGGAAACCACCATGATTATGTTGAGAGTAACAAATGGGGAATCTACCTGGAGCTTCCTGGCAGGAGGAGCACTATGAAGATATTTTTGAAAGATCTAAAAAATGTTCTGAGGTGGAGGAGCATCACAGAGGTCGAGCCTATAAATATGAGGATACCCCCACATCTTTCATATAATTATTTTCAAGGAAAATATGGCAACTCTATAATTTAGTGAAGCTAATAGAGCATCATGAATCTAGATTTCTGTGAGGGCTTGAGTATTGAGAAAATATTGTTAGTCTTAATTGATGAAAATGATTTACGGTGCTACATGAAGATAGGGTATTCTGAATTGAATCAGTGAGCTTCGTGAAGGGGTTTGTTCCATGAAGGTAGGGGTTCTTCATGAGGGAATACTGTTTCTCAAAGTTAGGTATATTCATGAAGGGTTGAGTTTCATGAAGGATCTTTACAAAATGATGTTTTTGAACAATAGTTTTAACTGAATAGTACTTCGGTAGTGCATCAATTAATTTCTATGAAGAAAGAATATCCTCTCTCTATAGCGGGAAAATAGTTTAATTCCAATTTATTGAAGTTAACTTGAAGTTGATAAACTAATTTAGTCTTCTCTCAAAGTAGTGAGCTAGGGGGAGTCAGCAGATGTGTTTCAAGGGAAAAAATGTGATAATCCTAAAACCTTGTAAAGTCAGTGTTCCTAGTACAATGGGACTGTGTCAAATCATCTATATTCTACATATACTGGAGATTAGTGGATTTAGTTATGACTGAAAAACTATCATCTTATGCTCCTTGTACTAGCCCTTAGTTGTGAACCAATTAAAATTTTGGTGGTCTTTCTTCTTGTGAATGTTTTAACTAATGTAAATTACCATCAAACATGTTTAATAGGTTCCTTCCAATGCAGGAACAACATCCATCACATGAAAAAAAGTTGACACCTTGATTCACCACTCCCCTCTGAAGGTGTTATGGGGCCCTTTAGGATGGATTGTTATCTCGAATCCAAGATTAGTATCCTTTGAGAGCTTTTACAATTTTTCCTCTATTATGAGTATATAGAAAATGTGATTTAGGTTTAAAATAGAAAATAAATTTAATTAAAAATTAATAAAACCCCAAAATATAAGTCCCCACATGGTTTAGGAGCATGGTTTTGAAAATTATGCACCAACCATGAATGATTCCTGTAGGAAAAAGGGTAACCCACATGGTTTTCAAATCATGCGTAAACCTTCCCAAATTCCCCAGTCAACTTCAGAAAAACTGCAGACATGGTCACACAATTGTGTATCTCCAATATCATGGTTTTCTCAACTGTGTGTCCTCTAATCTTCCTTTACCCATCCTCACAGGTTTCATAAAATTGTGCATCCTTCCTAGGACCATTTGTAAAAATTGTGCACCTGGCCATTTTCACCCAAAAAAACCCGGTTCCTGGCTCCGAAAAAGCCTATGGAGACTCAAAAACATCCATGACCTCAAAGGGTGCACATATTAGGTGAAAAATAAACATTAAAATTTTAATGGAAGGGATCCATACCTCTTGAAAAAACATGGTATCTAACAATATTCCACCCTTATATAAATTCATCCTTGAATTTCTCTCAAAACGGTGATCATGATTCGTCTGAGAACAACATTGACCACTGAGCACATATATAATCCTCCCACCCCCAAGTCTCTTCCCTTAAATAAACGGGCTTCCAAAATAGTCATACTAGAGAAACATACTGGACATAGAGAACATTTTGATCCTATCAATGGCATGAATTAGATGCTCTTCAAAGGAGGCATCAACATGGATGTCAACATACTAAGGCTGAAAATAATAATACAAGTCTGAATGATAGTAGTGAAGGTGAGATATGTGGAAGACTTTGTACATGGCACAATGCCTCATAGTTAGCTAAAAACATTAGGTTATCAACAAAACACTCTCCATAATCTTGAATAGTCAGACATATCATGGTGAAAGATTACCCAATCTCCTGATTCTCCTGTGTCCTAGCCTTAGTGAAACACGCTGGAAATCCCTATCTCCCAACTCGATATCTAGAGTTCGTCTTCAGAGATCAGTGTATGATTTTTTACAAGACTATGTTCTATCCATCTGCTTCTAAATAAACTGAACCTTCTAAGTATTCTCCTATATGATTTGAGATCCCTATAAAGCTTCCTCACCTCCCTCCAACTAGCACAGAGGTGATTGACAGGTCCTTCCATAAAAATCATAATAAGGTTCCATCTGTATAGTGTTATGAAAATAGTTATCATATGATAACTCAATCAGGATATTGTCACTCACCCAATAGCTCCAAAAATCTAGGAAAAATTCTCGCAACAATTCATCGAGCACTTGTATCGTACGCTCTAACTAGACAACAGTTTAAGGGTGGTATATTATGATCAGAAGAACCTATTTACCCAACTCCCTCTAAAAACTCTACTATAAATTAGATTTTAAGAAGTAATTCCTATCTAAAGTGACATTTTGACGGACCCTATAGATTCAAACTACCTTATGTATATACAACATTCCAAGATCATCAACAATGAAGATCTCTTTGATCAGAAATAAATGAAAAACCTTCATGATCCTATCATCAAAAACCCAACCATTATCATTACCTGGAGGTGACCTCGGTAAACTAGTCACAAAATCCATCATAACATCATCCCATTTCTATTCCTAAGTAGGTAACTACTATAAAATCCCGGATGGTCACAGATTTTCGGCATTAACATGATGATAGGTGGAACACCTCGAAATTTATACATATACAACTCTTTTCCTTCCATCCAGCAATGCTGATGGTGTAAGTCATGATAAATCTTGGTGACTCCAGGATGCATAGCCTATACATAGACATGAAACTCTTGCATCATCTCCTCTTGTATATCTACTATAATCCAAAGGCATCCATGGATATGTAGGATCTCATCCTCAGCCATAGTCCTATGGGGTGTGGGTCTTCACTATCCAAAAGCTCAAACAAGATTAGGCCCTGATAATATGATAACTGTCTCATCCTAAAATTGTCCAGTAGGGAAGAGGTCGCAGATATGGATGATAGATATGTATTTCCCTATATTTCATGCACATCTAGATTAATCTCAGAGAACAACTCCATAAGCTTCCACTCGATATTGGCATGCTACGCCACCAGTAACTGGGTTCTCCAGCTCAATGCAATGGCCAATGCATTACATTTATTGGGTGTGTAGGAAATATCTATGTTAAAGTACAATAGGTACTCCACCCAAATCCATATATAATGGTGAAGATAATGTTATATAAAAATATATTTTTGGATTTTTTGGTTAGTGTACACCACAAAACAATTTCCCCATAAATAGTGTTTCCAACAGTTCAAAACTTGATTAACTACAGCTAGCTCAAGATCATGTGTAGGTGAATTCCTCTCAGGTGATATTAGTTACTATGACATGTATGACATGGCCCTATCTACCTACATTGGCACTGCTCTTAGCCCATTACATGACATTTCCCAATGCACAATGTATCTCCTACCCTTCTCTGGAATTATCAGGACTAGTGTTGATATCAACTATCCTCTCACCTCCTTAAAGGCTATATCACAAGTATCTTACTATAATAACTTCACACCCATATTAGTCGTTCCCATAAATGGTGATGCTAAGCATGATAAGTCCTATATAAAATACTTGTAGTAACCAACTTTCCCCAAGAAACTCTGTATGTCAAAAAACTTCTTGGGATGTTCCCAGAAAAAATCTTTCACCCTCTCTGAGTCCACTAACACTCTTATCTATGAGATAATGTGGCCCAGAATGTGAATATGATCCATCCAAATGTGTAAATTCCAAGCATATCATATAATTTCTACTCTCTTAGTGTATAAAAAATGATCTCATGATGGTCGGCATGGTTGGGTAGACTGTGAGAATACACCAAGATATCAACCACAAAAACCAAGAAAAAAAAAAGAATCCATGTAAGGATGGAACACTCGATTCCTCAAATACAGGAAAACATCTAGTGTGTTTGTGACACTAAACAGTATAAAAAGATATTTTAATAATCCATACATTCTAAAAAAGGCCGTATGAGGTATGTTTGCAGTTTGAACACGTACCTAGTGATATCCAGGCCTCAAATCAATTTTTGAGAACACTTGATCTCTATAAACTGATCAAACAAATCATCTATAAGTGGTAATGGATATTAGTTTCAACCTTCATCTAGTTTAAATTCTGATAATCTATTCATATCCTAATATTCTCAATTTCCTTGTTCAAAAAAGGACTAGTGAACCCTAGAGAGAAGTGTTAGTCCGAATAAACCCCTTCGCATCCAAATCCTTTAGTTGCCTCTTGATTTCATGTAGCTCCACCATAGCAATTAATTAAGGAGTAATGGATACTAGTGCATCACCTAGCACTAGATCAATGGATAACTCAACCTCTCCCTCAAGAGGTAAAATAAAAAATTCATAAAGAAATGAATCCTTGTAGTGATCAACCCCTAGAGGAAAGTACACTTGACACACTCCATGATCATGTAAAAATGATCTAGAGATATATGATGTCACCCCACCTATCCCATGATAATATGGTGATGTTCAACACACCATGACATACCATTCACCCTTGTGAGTAAACACATCACCGTACGGTGATGTGTTGGTCACCCTTCGATGTTAGTGGTAAGCATAAGCTCGATAAGAAACTAGCCATTCCATCCTAAGAATTGAATAAAACCCTTTCATATCGAGGAAATAAATATCCAATAAAAACTGACACCAACTAACCTCTAGGGGAACTTCTTTCACTAGAGTACATCATCTATTCTGATCCGCAAAAGGGTTTCGAGTGTCATAACACTCTCATAAGACAAAACAATAATCCTAAGGAAATTCAACAATGGTGTAGATATAAAACTAAGTGATACAGCTATATCAAAAAGAGTTGATGAAATAATTGAGGCTAAAAGGATCATAAGTATCACCATATATAGTATGAAAAAATTCTCCTTAGGGGAGGTTATACATAACATAAATGGCCTACACCACATCCCTCTGATACAACCTCATTTTCGGAGTAGACCCACCCTGATGTGTCATTGTAACTATTGTTTGGATGACTTTTCCATTCCCACCATAGCCTCTACCTAACCAGGCATCACAAATCAAACTCCCCACCTGACGTAGAGTTTAGAATCTTGCTCCTAAACCTGGTGTCAGATCTGACCCACTACCAGTCAATCCTGGATGGAATTTCTTACAAAACACTATATGTTTCCCATTCTCCTACAACCTCATCACTCAACTAGGTCTCATTCACACTGATTCATCATTTATCCTCACCTTTCACACTAGTTAAAAAGCATCGATCCACCAAATCTCATAACCTCACAGGTTCTCAACTCCTAGGATGCCTTGAAATGGTGCTTATTTCATGAATATGTAGAACCATTAGGTTGAGAAGCTACACTACATTACTCTATGACCCCAGATTCCCTCAGGATCAACTATGCAATTAGTTCTTGATTAAAAATATCAATAATAGAATTCATTCTAACATTTTGATTTTGGATTTGATATCATGTTAGAGACCTTCCTCGAAGAATCTCACTCTAGAAACCTCATTATCATGGTACATCAGCGCAAAATGATACCACTCTATAAAGCATGCTGACTAATCCATAATCATCATCACAACCTGCTCCAGATGCATGAACTCAGTATCCCTATCTTCCCACATACTCTCAGGGTAAAATTAGTCACTGAATTTTGTATAAAAATCAGTCAAATGAATATCTTGTAGCCCCTTGTCCTATTTCAAAACATCCTAGAAGTGATTTGATTCCCTACATATCATATAAGTGGTGATATTTAACATCCCATCAAGTTGAATCTCTAGATGATTAAAGATATCTGTCATGGTCTGAAGACATAAACCAACAAAATATGGATATCTATAACATAAAAACACTAGAGTATTCTGCTATTGGAACACCCATGTCTGTGAAACCATAGTTATGGTAGGCTACGATGCTCCCTGAAATGTTTTCATATAGAAAAATAACCCATCGAGGAACTATGCCACAACACCTTCATATAGAATACTCTCTGGTGACCCAACTGGCACTAAATGAGGATCGACTAGCTTCTCATGGCCTGCCTCTTATGGAGTGTTCTCACCACCTCCCTCATGGCATACCATAAGAGTTTTTCATGGTGGAATTTATCTACAATTCAAAACACACACCTCAAAGAAAACCAATATAAAATTCTTATCTCAAAAGTGTTGTACAGTTCAAAACCATCAAAAAAACTTTTTATTTCCTGCAACATGTTCTTAAATCCAAGACTGTATAAGAAAAATCCTTAACATGACTAGAAAAACTACCTATTTCCCACTCAAAATATGAGTCTAGGTCCAATTTCTACATTCATTTTCATTTCATTCACATTTCACAGTGTTTTGTTCAAATGATGTAACCGATGGTCCACCATGTTCCAATCCAATGGTCTAATAAAACCTCATGATACACAATTTTATGCCCTTATAATTCATACATATGAAATTCATTTCAAAATTGAATCTAAAAGGTGAATTGTTTTTAAATCCATAACATCCCATATAACTTATGAATTCAATGATGACATCACTTATCTATCCACTTCATTAGGTCAATCACAACAACATGCAAAAATATCACAACACTTATCACAACAACATGTTTCATGTAATGGAACCGAAATGGCATGGAAGAGTGCATGGAATGTGATTTATAGCAAGGTACCTATATGATGTGTGAGATGGAATAACCTCATCTCATCAAGATGAAATAGAAATAGAACCCATTAATACAAATAGTAACAATATAAATCATGTTTGTCACCCATCAAAGAAATAAAATCCACCCTAATAGTCAAAAATAGAAATAGAAAATTTATTTGGGGAATTTTTGGATATTCCATTTACAGAAGTTAGCAATGCCAGAGAAAAACTCATTACAAAATTTCATTTCCTTCATATCCATGTCTATTATTACAAAATTGTAAATTAAGCCAAAAAATAATTTCTGCTTATACTAATTTGTAATGTCCTAGACCTGGATGCCACTCAACAGTTCCCTGAGCTTAGTTAGCTACATAGCCTCATGCACATCTCCCCAAATTCCAGAGTTTTTCGACTAGCAGCAATGGCCAAGGTGAGTCATTGGGGATATTATTCTGCCATTACTATAGTATATCAATGTGGAAGTCAAATACATTCAATAATGGAAGTAGATACAATTAGAAGAAAACAGATAAAATAGGAAAGAATGACAAGGATATATAGAAGGAAAAAAATGTCACATACTCAATGATGTTGATGATACATATTTCTAGAAAATATTTGTCAATAAAATATCATAGAACTATAAAAAAGAAAAAAAACAAAAAGTGTTGTTGCATCACAAGACTCATCATGTTCTGAAGCTCCCCTACTCCAGAGTAATGATTAATAACCTATGTTAGGTAGAATTTCCCTAATATCTCCTATGGACATATAATCTATTTTGTTCCACAAGGTTGACCAATTAGGGAGTGAGATCAATATCCTGGTAGGTAACCACCAAGAAATCTATACAGTTATAAGAAGCACAAACTTTAGACTAAACAAATATAAGTAAGCAGTAATGTGAATGTGAATTCTCATGGAACATGTCAAATACTAAAAGTAAAACCAAACAACCTCTCAAGGCCCCCTACAACATGTGTATCCTCTAACCAGGTAGCTATAATTATAGTAAAAAAGTAACACTACCTCATGGTATATCCATCTATATCCAACCCACATTTCCTTGTTATATAAATAATATATATAAACCCTTGGCCATATAACCAATCAAGTCACATATCCAACAACCATGACATGTAGTGAAGTGAAGACCACGAAGGGAAGGACACAATGTTTTGAATTCCAAGGAATCCTTGTTGAGTCCCATGGTAATCTCAATGAAAACTCAGTAAAGTCACTGGTTATGTAAAGACCCGAAATTTCCATGTAATTGTTTTTAATTAAATGGGAATTTTACGAGTTCGTGAAAATTTACGGCACGTGATTTCGAGGCCCGATGTGCCAAAAATCAATTTCTGAAGTGTTGTTTGTGTACATTCAGTAAACATACGAGTGGGTTTTTATAACATTTCAACTAGTGCTCGAAATTGAAATCTAATGGCACTATTGAACTTGGAGCACCGATATTCACTTAATGAGACTTTCACTTAGACAGTAGATGGACGAGGGAAAAAGATAGTTTTTGGGTTTTTCGTGGAAATAATAAAATAAAATAAAATTCATTTTATTTTATTTTGAGCTACCATGTGGATATTTATGGTGGGGACCACTGGAACTAAACCTCCATGTGGAAGTTGGAAGTGGGGACCACTAGACTTTAACCTACAATGGGTGGTTAATGTGGTGGGGACCACCCAAACCACAACCTTTCTTGAGAGGTTATGGTGGTGGGGACCAATTGGGATTAAACCCCCTTGAAACCCCCCTTCATTTGGGAGAAACCCTCAACTCCGACAATTAATGAGGGATATCCTCTTGACCTCCTCCACCTTAATTATGCCAACACACCTACCATTAATCTTTCCAATGCACCACTTAATTGAGCCAATTAAATTTAATCCAATTTGATTTCTTCCTAAAATTAAATTGGGGAAACACTTTTTATTATTGGATATCTCTTTTATTTGGTGGAATTTGAGAGAGGAGGAGCTCTTGGGATAAATCTTCTCCAATGAAGAATGCCTCCTCCACGAAGAACGTCGATGACTTTGACCTTCTTCCTTAGAAATTCCTTCAACATTGGACGTGTTCGTCTACAACGAATCGACATCCTCCTTCTCGCGCCAACGTTATCCAACATGGAACAAGGTATGGTTTTTAATTAAGTATTATTTTATTCACTTGAATATTTCCTTCTAAAAACAAAGAATGCAGATCAACTTATTATCAAGTTGATCCGTAGATGTTTTCCTTGTGGGTTGGGAATAAGTTGTTGCGGGAAGTTGTAGGGGTTTATTCATTATTTGAATAAAACTTCACATGCTCTCCCCTATTTTTTCTTTGCGGGGTTGGGAATAGAAATTATCAAGGGATTATGGGAATTGATGTTTTAAAATAACTTCCATGCTCGTTCTTTTTTTATGTTCTTGATGAACTGCTTGCTGCCACTCTAAACGCGGATGGTGTGGGACAAACAGACATGGACCGACCCCCCGTCATTCTTATTTTTGGTGTTGTTCGAAAAAGAGGAAGGAAAAAATGGTGTTGAAGGTTACATAGGCAATGGCCACGCCACCCGTAGCCTCTGCGACCCACGCCGCCCCCGCGATTCTCTGGCGCCCCGGCCAAACGGGCTCCACCACCCCGGGCAGAACCGAGCCGCCCGCCGGCCCCACCACCCGCCTCCTACCGGCTGTGCCCCCTGCCGGCTCGCACCTCCTTCCGGCCTCTCGAGCCACCCCGGTGGCTCCAGCCCTCTGGCCTTCTAAGATGCTCTAGCCGTACTAGCTCACCAGCCTTCCGAGCCCCTAGATGAACCGGCACCTTGCGGCCCACCGACCGAACCGGCCCGCTCCCTAGCTGCTCCCCGGCGAAACCAGCATGCACCCTCGCGGCACCCCAGCCGAACTGGCACCACACCACGGGCAGAGCCACCCTCAGAGCGCCCTCTAGGCCAACCCGCCCACGTGGCGCCCTCCGAGGAGAACCGCCTTCACGCCAACCCGCAGCCGGTCCACACCCTCTCGACCCTCTGCGGCCCCTTGCGATCGGCTGGGCTGGGCCCAGCAGGACAGGCCGAACCCAACAGGCTGGCCCACCCAACGGTCTAGGCTAAACACGACAGGTTAGGCCTGGTCGACCCGAACTGGGTCAGCCCAGAAGGGTTCGGGCAGGGTCGGTCCGACCGGGTCGGACCTGACCAGGGCCCACTACGACCCTTTACATTCTTTGGGCCATATCTTTGGCACTGATCATTCATTTGATGAACCGTCAGTAGCATTGTAAATATTGGAGCGTGATGGTACCTTTGAGTATACCCCACTAGAGTTTGGGGCATAGTTGAGATATGACTAGGTTGGATCATGCACGAATCCAACTGGGCCCCCAGGACTAAATGGATAATAACTCACAGACCGGGCGTCCGATTGAGGCACCGTCTATTGCGTTGAGACCCATATGACATGGAATACCATTGAGATAGTTTTTCATGGGACTTCGTGATAGTTGGAGTATCTACCAGTAGCTTGTGGAGAGGATCATCCTAGAGACGAGAGAGCATAGTGCAGAGACCTAGTAGCTGGATAAAACCTGATGACTGCTGACTATTTGACTCGAAGTGAATCTACTAGACCATTGGGGTGCACCTTGGTGTCACAGTAGACCCACGGCAGAGGAGCGCTCTTGGTGACGCTGCAGACCCACGATACTCAACACGAGGAGTTCCTCAGCAGGCTATGAGGGGGATCGCACTGGGTGACACGGCAGACCCATGGTGGGGAGTGGTTCTGTGTGACGCGGCAGACCCACTGTACTCGACAGGAGAAGTACCTCAACAGTCCATGGTTAGTGGGAAGCACACTTTGTGTCGTAGAAGACACACTGTACTCAATTGAGCAGTTGTTCTCCAACAGTCGAGGTTTTGATAATGTGACTGTTGATGCTACTTGATACTATCCCTATAATAAAATCATGGTTGAGTTGAGTCAGTACTTTTGTGTTTTTTTTATGATTGAGATGGATTACTTAATAACTTAGGTATATGTATTAGCATATACCTAAATAGGGTTAACTGTTGATTTCATACTTTGTGGTTTATCCTTGTTGGATTTCGTGAGAACATGAGGGTCTTGGGCTCCCTACTGAGTATCATTATACTCACCCCTACATGGGCTATGCCCACACCTTATTGTGTTGGATTCATATGACATAAATCACTGACTGAGGTTGAGAGTACCAAGATTGGATGGTACCCAGAGGTGGACCATACGACTTGTCGGTACATGGAGGAGACAGACGGACATGGAGTGCTGAGGAGATGATCTGTACCTACCCTTCATGTAGGAACCTTGGAGGATGATCCAGTAGCTGACTTTTCTTTTTCTTCAGTTGTATTGCATTTCAGTTGTACGTGTACTTTCCTATTGGGCTTTTATTCTAGCCCCTTTTTCTTTCAGCACTCTTTTTTTATACATTTTACTTGGTGTTTCCTCTAGTTGTGTTCTTTCTTGTGTATGTGTTATAGGTTATAAAGGAAATTCCTTCCTAGTTTTAGGGAATTATGCCTTTTGTTCTTGTCACCTTCCCATGACCTATGGAAGGCGGGCTTGGGGTAGTCATGACATGGGCCATGGGGGACGGGTCGTGAAAAATAGGTATCAAAGGAGTCGGTTCTACCACAGAACATAGGACTTTGATCTTTCTTTTCTATAGAGAAACAATGTTAAGGGTAGTGACTGTTGTTCTCAGTTTAGGGAGTCCAGTGTTGGTGTGGCGGCTGATATATCCATACACCCGGCCCCTGACTTCTGATTTTCGACTCAATGCACAAAAACACTAATTGCGTGTGTGTTTTCAAAAGTTTTCTTTATGCCAGCTCAACCAGGTCATCTCACCAGGTATAAATTTTAACCTTATCACACCTGTTTCTGTTCAAGATGCCTCCACGTAGATAGACGGCTAGAGTTCTGAGAGTTGTATGCACTGATAACTCACCGAGCGGTGAGGCCTTGGTGCAGGCCCTTTTCCAGTGGAGGCACCAGCGGTACCACTCCCTGTTTGGCCACCGATGCCACCAACCCCAGCAGCAGATGGAGAACACCTCTTGAGTGCGTTTCATGAGTTCTAGTGCTAGTGGACACCCAGGTTCAGGGGAGAGATGGACCCACAGGCGATTGAGGATTGGATGGAGGCTGTGGTTTCGACTGCTAGGGACACCAGCAGATCACATAGTGATCATTGCTTCCAGCCTACTATAGGCTGCAGAAGGTAGATGGTGGAGCATGATTCTCTAGGTTCATGACAAGGTGATGCTTCTCTGGGAAAACTTTGAGAGCCTGTTTCAGGAAGAGTTTTTTCTAGTGACTCTTCGCGCAGTGCGCATTCAGTAGTTACTTCGTCTGCAGTAAGGAAGTATGATTGTAGCTCTATACTCAAGGAGGTTCACTGACCTCTCACGATACTCCATAGATATGGTGTAAGACCCATTATTCAGGGCCCAAACGTTTCATTAGCGTCACAAGAAAGAGTTTAGGGCTTCGCTGATCTCACTCAGCATCCCGACACAGGTAGGGGTGTTAGAGAGATCCCTCTTGGTGGAGTGTTGCCTTGCGGAGCAGTCACCAGTAGGGAGACCCACTACCAGTCATCACATAACAGAGTCTTCTGCAGCTGGCAGCAGATAGAGGTCACAGAGGTCCAAGAGGAGCAGACCTAGAGGTTTATGATAGCATGAATAAGGATGGGTTGTGCAGGGTACCAGAGACAGAGCTAGACATGCCAAGAGCGGGCAGTGTTATGCATGCGGCAGGCAGGGTCACATGTCTCATGACTTTTTGACCCACCGTTATAATGATCAAATGATGGTAAAATGAACACCCAGGAAAAGATAGAGGTTTGATCAAGGTGGTCCATAGGGAGTTGGAAGACGTGGAAGAAGAGTTGGTCGTGCAGGTGGCGGTGGAAGACGATTCGAGATATTACCGCCACCACAACAAGGATGTCCACCCCGACTGGAGGGAGCAGGTGGATAGGGGAGAGATCAGCTCGATGCAGTTGAGGCATATGATCATGGTGCTCTAGATATGATTTGATGTACAATTTTTTTCTACTCCACTATAGCTACAGTACTTATTGACACATGTGTCAGTCACTCTTTTATTGCCACTGCCCTCATTCAGAGCTCGGAGATTCTGACGGATCCATTTTCTCGATCCTTATGGCTTGAGATTCCTACTGTACAAGATTCAACGATTACAAACTGGTGCCGGTAGTGAGATCTTACTCTAGGATGCGAGATCTTAGGCTGGGATCTCTTATTAGTGGCATCGAGGCCTTACAATGTCATCTTCGGTATGGACCGGTATCTATAGTCCATTCTCAGATTGACTGTATTAGGCGCAAAGTGTGGTGTGTCTGCATGGATGAGACCAGTTTTACCTTCACCGGTGAGAAGGAAGCCTTTTTAGCACAGGATGGACTTGCTCAGAGGAGAGTACAGATGATCACTCTTCTGTTTGCTAGCCTTACCCTTGGTGATGTTGATGTGGAGAGTCTGAGTTATCCTATAGTGGTGGCCCAGTACGCAGATATCTTCCCTAATGATGTCCCATGTCTACCTCCTCATAGAGAGGTAGAATTTTACATTGACCTGTACCCCAGGATGACACCAATATCTACACTAGTATATCGGATGGCTCATGCAGTGCTTCGTGAGATGCAGATATAGCTTAAGGACTTGCAGTGGAAGGGATTAATTTCGCCTGGTGTTTCACCTTGGGCAACCCCAATTCTATTCGCCAAGAAGGAAGATGGGAGATTGAGGTTTGTGTTGACTATTGGGGCCTGAACCAGGTGACCGTGATGAACAAGTACCCACTCCCGATGATTGATGACCTCTTTGAACAGCTGAAGGGAGTACAATGGTTCTTGAAGATAGACTTCAGATTAGGATATGACCAGGTTAGAGTTCAAGATGAGGATGTGCAGAAGACGACATTCAGGTGTCGGTACGACCATTACAAGTACATGGTTATGCCATTCGGCGTAGCCAAAACTCCAACAGTGTTCATAGGGCTCATGAACAGAATATTTCATTCATAACTCGATCGCTTTGTCATAGTCTTCATCAATGGCATTTTGATCTACTCGACTACTGAGGAGGAGAATACCTATCATTTTCAAGTTGTACTGGACACACTCTGAGAGAACGATCATTATGGTAAAATCTCAAGGTTCAAGTTTTGGATCCGAGAGGTTTACTTCTAGGGAAATGTGATATCGGAGGCTAGAGTTGCAGTAGATCCAGCAAAGATTGGGGCAGTACTATCTTGGGATCCACCCAGGAGTGTGATGGAGGTACAGAGTTTCCTGGGTTTGGCTGGATACTACCGACGATTTGTGCCAGATTTCTCCCAAGTTGTAGCACCACTCTCAGCCTTGATGAAGAAAGGGAAACCCCTTGTGTGGTCGGAGATATTCCAGTAGAGATTTCAGGAGCTAAGGCAGAGGCTAACTAGTGCCCCCATATTGAGGCTTCCAGAGGAAGGCATGGGGTACGTAGTCTACAACGACGCATCAGGGACCATACTCGAATGTGTCCTGATGTAGAAGCGACTAGTGATCACATATGGTTCTTGACAGCTAATATAGCACGAGAATAACTATACTACCCATTACCTGGAGTTAGTAGTAGTGGCCTTCGCCTTGAAAATGTGGCGGCACCATCTGATGGGACAACGTTTTACCATGTACTCTGGTCAAAAGTGTCTCAGGTATATCTTCTCTCAAATGGGACTGAATTTGAGACAACAATGTTGGCATGAGTTTTTGCAGGACAATGACATCGAGATATACTATACTCCTTGGAAGGGGAACGTTGTAGCAGATGCACTCAGCAGGAGGTCTGGTATACAGTTGCTAGGTGAGGCGATGGAGCAGCTGACCGCTTTACAGATATACATTGTGGATAGAGATGGAGCATATTTTTCTACAGTCTCTTACAGTCACCCGCACAATTATTTAGTGAGTCAGGGATACCCTACATGGGGAAACTGATTGGGAGACATGATGTGCTCAGATATCCACAGGACAAGAACCTGATGGATTTTCTGAAGGTGGGGAGCATGTCATCCTCTTCAGAGGACGTACTGTGGTACCAGTGTCACTTCAGGTGGAAGTGTTGAGGGAGTTCCACACTTCCTCTCTAGCGGTACATCGAGGAGTGATGAAGATAAACCAGGATCTATGATGACAACACTGGTGTCCAAGAATGAAGAGAGTAGTAGCAGAGTTTGTCTCTCGATGCCTCACATTCCAACAAGTGAAGGTGGATCATCAGGTACCAACAGGCTTGGGTCAGCCTTTAGAGATCCCAGAGTGAAAGTGGGATTGGATATACATAGACATCATGTCGGGTCTTCCACGCACATCCTTGGGACATGACTGTATTTGGGTAATCATTGGATGACTCACCATGTTGGCCCACTTCCTACCGATTCGAGAGCAGGGTTCAGTAGAGAGCTTGGGATGCCTCTATGTATTGGAGATTGTGCGGCTACATGGAGTACCCTTGATGATTGTCTCTGATCATGATGAACATCTTACTTCCGGGTAATGGAAGGGGTTGAATGAGGCTTTTGGGATGCAACTTCATTTGAGCACCGCCTTCCATCCTCAGACGGATGGTCAAACTGAGTGGACCATTCATACCCTCAAGGACATGTTGCATGCTTGTGTCATCGACTTCAGTCGTAGCTGGGAGGATCATCGACCTTTGTTTTTGTTTGTGTACAACAACATTTATCACTCCACCATAGCGATGGAACCTTTTGAGGCAATATACGAGCGACCTTGCAGATCACCTTTGTGTTGGACTGACCCAGGAGAGTCAGAACTTGTGGGACCAGAGAGGGTATATGCTACCAAAGAGTGGGTATAGACCATCCAGGAGTGGATTTAGACTCCACAAAGCTGGCAAAAGTCGCATGATGACTGGAGACGAAGGCCTCTGGAGTTCAAGGATAGCGACCACGTCTTTCTACCGGTCTCATCCCGATGAGGTCTATGGAGATTTGGACAAGACGGCAAGTTATCTATGAGGTTCATCTGACCTTTTCAGGACCTCAACAGAGTTGTCAAGGTGTCTCACCGCATATCTCTTCCACCTTAGTTTCACTGGGTGCACGACGTCTTCCACATATCCCATATGAGAAGATATGTGCATGAAACTTTTCACATCATCAACCATGGAGAGCTAGACAAAGAAAATGGGAAGCCTTTTATGGAGTTTCTAGTAGAGATTGAGGATCGATAGAAGTGGGTCCTTCGTGGACAGTCGATACCTCTAGTTCGCATTCGTTGGCAGCACGGGAACCTCTAGGAGAGCACATGGGAGCGGGAGGCTCAGATGCATGGTCAGTACCACCACTTGTTCCCTTAGTTTTGAGTTGGGGATTATAGGGATGTAAAGCCTAAGGTGGGGAGAATGTAAAGACCCAGAATTTCCATGTAATTTTTTTTAATTAAATTGTAATTTTACGAGTCCCCAAAAATTGAGGTCACATGATTTCGAGGCCCGCTGTTCCCAAAATCAATTTCTGAAGTTTTTTTTCAGGTATGTTTGGTAAACGTACAAGCTAGTTTTTATAACTTTTGAACCGGTGCTCGAAATTAAAATATGTGGGCACCGTTGAACTCGCAACGCCAGTATTCTCTTAAAGGGGCTTTGACCTCGACAGAAAATGGATGAGGAAAAAAGTTAGTTTTTGGGGTTTTCATGGATAAAATAAAATAAAATAAACTTCATTTTATTTTATTTTCAGTTACCATGTGGATATTTCTGGTGGGGTCCACCAGAACTAAACCTCCATGTAGATTTTGGAAGTGGGGACCACCAGACCTTAACCTCCCATGAAAGTTTATGGTGGTGGGGACCACCCAAACCATAACCTCCCATGAGAGGTTATGGTAGTGGGGACCACCCACTATTAAACCCCTGTGAAACGCCCCCCCCCCCTTTAATTGTCAAAAACCCTCAAATCCCACAATTAATGAGGGAGAGCCTCTTGACCTCCTCCAAATTAATTGTGCCAACGCATATACCATTAATCTTTTCTACGCACCACTTAATTGAGCCAATTTAATTTACTCCAATTTTAATTATGTGTAAGATTAAATTGGGGAAACACTTTTTATTATTGGATATCTCTTTTATTTGGTGGAATTGGGGAGAGGAGAAGCTCTTGGGAGAAAGATTCTCCAACGAAGAATGACTCCTCCATGAAGAACTTCGATGAATTCAACCTTCATCCTCATAACTTCTTTAGACTTAGGACGTGTTCGTCTACAACGAATCAATGTCCGTCTTGTCACTCCAACATCAACTAACAACGAACAAGGAAGGGTTTTTAATTAAGTATGACTTTATTCCCTTGGTTATTTCCTTATAAAAAATAATGCGGATCAACTTATTATCAAGTTGATCTGCTGATGTTTTCCTTGCGGGTTGGGAATAAATTGTTGTGTGAAGGTGTATGGGTTTATTCATTATTTGATTAACACTTCCCATGTTCTCCCCTATTTTTCCTTTTTAGGGTTGGGATTAGAAATTATAGAGGGATTATGGGAATTGATGTTTTAAAATATCTTTCATTCTCATTCTTTGTTTATGTTCTTGATGAACCGCTTACTACCACTCTAAACGCGGAGGGTACGGGCCAAAAAAACATGGCCCGACCCCCTACTGTTTATCATTGTGGAGTTCTTCAAAACGGAGGAAGGTGAAAACGTCATTGAAGGTTACAAATGAAAAATCCAAGCCACCGATGGCCTCTGCGACCCACACCGCCCCCACAACGTTCCGGCGCCCCTGCCGAACCAGCTACACTGCCCTGGGCCGAACCGTGCCCCCTGCCTGCCATGCCACCCGCCAACTGCGCCACCCGCCGGTGGCGCCACCCATCGGATAACGCCGCATGATGGCCTCCCATGAAACCCTGGCCATGCGAGACCACTGGCCTTCCAAGATGCCCTGGCAGCGCCAGCTTGCTGACCTTCCGAGCCCCTGGACGGGTCGTCCCCTCGTGGCGCCCCGGACGAACCGGGCCACACCCTTGCGGTGCCACAACTGAACCGGCCTGATCTCTTGTTGCGCCCTCTAGGCCGAGCCGCCCTCGCGACACCCTCCTGGTTGAGCTGCCCATGCGGCAGCCTCCTGACCGAACTGCCCTCACGCTGACCCACTGCTGTTCCGCGCCCTCACGGCCGGTCCACGCCCTCTCAGCCCTCTGCGACCCTCGCGGCCTGCTGGTCTGAGCCCAGTGGGCCAGGCCAAACCCAACGGGCCAGGCCAGACCCAAAGGGTCAGGCCGGGTTGGCCCAGACTGGGTCAGGCTAGGACGGTCCAACCGGGTCAGACCAGACCCAACCCCACTACGCCCCTTTACTTTCTTTTGGCCATATCTTTGGCACCAGATGTCCATTTGATGAACTGTCAGCATAATGGGTAATCTTGGAGCATTATAGTCCCTTTTAGTATACCCTAATGGAGTGTGGGGTACAGTTGAGATAAGACCAGGTTAGATCGTGCACGAATGTAACCAGGCCCCATGACTAAAAGGCTAATAACTCACAAACCGGGCATCTGATTGACGTGCCGTCTCTTGCATTGAGGCTTCTACGATATGACAGACCTTTGAGATTCTTCTTCGTGGGGCTACACGACAGTTGGAGTATCGAATTGTAGCTCATGGAGTGGATCCTCCCAAAGGAGAGCAAGCGTAGTGTGGAGACCTAGTAGCTGGATGAGACCGGATGACTGTTGACCATTTGACTCGGATTGACTCTAATAGCCCAGTGGGGAGTACCTTGGTGTCGTGGAAGACCCAGGGTGGAGGATCATGCTTGGTGACATGGCAGAACCATGGTACTCGAAAGGAGGAGTACCTCAACAGGCTATGATGGGGAGCACGCTTGGTGACACAGCTAACCCATCGTGGGGAGCCCCTCTGTGTGACACAGAAGAACCATAGTACTCGACAAGAGGAGTACCTCAGTAGTCCAAGGTTAGTGGGATGCACACTTGGTGTTGTGGTAGGCCCACTGTACTCGATTGAGCAGGAGTTCTCCAGCAGATAAGGTTTCAATAATGTGACTGGTGATGTTACATGATACTACCCCTAAAATAAAATCCCAGTTGAGCCGAGTCATTACTTTTGTGTTTTCCTCATGATTGAGTTGGATTACTTAATAACGTAGGTATATGTATCAATACATACCTATGTAGGGTTTTTTTTATTTCATACTTTGTGGTTTATCCTTGTTGGATTTTGTGAGACCTTGAGGGTCTCGGGGACCCTACTGTGTATAATTTTACTCACCCCTGCACGGGCTATGCCCGCACCATTTTGTGTTGGATGCAGACGATGGAAAACACTGACTGAGGCTGAGAGTACCAGGCCTGGACGGTACCTGGAGGTGGACCATACTGCTTGTTGGTACATGGAGGAGATGGATGTATGTGGAGTGCGGAGGAGACGATCTGTACCTACCCTTCAGGTAGGAACCTCAAAGGAAGATCCAGTACCTATCTTTTCTTTTTCTTCAGCTTAATTTCATTTCAGTTGTACTTGTACATTCTTGTTGGGCTTGTATTCTGGCCCCTTTTACTTTCAGCACTCTTTTGTTATATAGTTTACATGGTGTTTCATCCAGCAGTGTGCTTGCTTGTGTGTGTGTTATAGGTTATAAAGGCAATGCCTTCCCAGTTTTAGGTAATTATTCCTTTGGTGCTAGTCTATAACTCCTGGCCTATGGAAGGCAGGATTGGGGTAGTCACGGCACGGGCCCCAGGGGATGGGTCGTGACAAGTTATATTCCTAGGAGCATGCGTACCAACATGTCCTATATGAGTCCAAGAAAGATGGCTCCCTGAGGAAGCATAGCCTGAGGCATCCCACGGAATTGAAGCCCATGGAGCATACTCTATTCAAGGTATCTTCTAATGCATTCCAGATCAATGGTGAGTCATCCATGGAAACTATTTAAACTGTCTTACACTCATAACATTTATCAAATCAATTCCATATGAGTCTACCCACTCATATAACACATTCCCTAAAAACAATTCACATCGATATACCCACCCATGCATCTTCATTAGCAATATCATAGGGGTATACCCACAAATTTATATTCCATTCATAAGTAATATTTTCTTATGGGTATACCCACCTGTTGAATTTAATCTATTTATGCCAATTTTCACATTTTATCAATTCAACAATTAATCTAATCATGTTCAACATATATACATCTGGGAAAGGGAGGTAAACCATCTCCAAACCAACCCAATCAACTCAAACCATTCTTAATTGGATTCATATAGAAAGGTAGTCCCAATACACACCCCTTGGGTAGTTTAACATGGAATAATCTAGGTATTTATTTATGTTTCCCCCCATGGGTGATCTTGGATAGGTAAATAGGTACCAACACATCAAAATTGATCATATGGGAACCCCTAATAGGCCTAATTACATCTATTTCAAGTAATATGATTAAGATCCAGGTTGTGCTGGAATGTATAGTGTGAAACATAATGGCTGATATATTTAAAAAGCACTAAAATCCAAAGTATATGTATAGACCACCTAACTTGGCTCAGTAGTGGAGTTCTTTTCCAGTATCAAGTCCGGATTCATCCCGATTTAGGAGAAATTTTAAGTATATATGATGAATGGAAAAGTAGGTCATAGGAGACTAAAATAAAATATTTAAATCGATATCCAGAAGAATTGAGAAATGATAAAAAGGAATGTATGCCTTACCATTGCGGATCTGATGAGGAAAATCATGCTCGAATAAGATGTCAGAAAAAGTGTGTAGCTCAAATCCAAGCTTAGGATCACATGAGAGATTCTCCAAATGATTCCTATTTTGTGCATAGAATAAAATGGGATTTAGGTTTAATATAGAAAATTAATTTAAGTAAATATTAATAAAAACCCAATATATTATGGGCTTCACATTTTAGGTGCACATTTTGGAAAACCATGTTACAGCCATGAACAGTTCTAGTAGGAATATGGGGCACCTGCTTTGTTTACCCACATGGTTTTCAAACCAAGTGAAAACCATTCGAACGTCCTCTGTTATGTTCTAAAAAACTGCAGACATGACTGCACAGCCATGCATATCAACTCACATGGTTTCCTTAAATTTTGTGTCTTGTAATATTCCTTTACCCAACCTCTCATGGTTTCCTCAAACCACTCATCCTTCCCTCCATGTTTTGTAAAAAACATGAGCCTTTCCATTTTCACCCAAAAAACCCAGTTCTGGGCTCCAAACAATCACCAGAAACCTCTAAAACACCTTTGACCTTGAAGGGTACTCATATTATGCCATAACTAAATATTAAAAACTTAAATGTAAGGGATTATTACCTCATACAAAAACATATGTTCTTACAAGTTCATAATATTTATATATTCCATGAAGGGAGCTCTCCATCCTACCTCTACAATTATGGAGTTGACACTAGAATTCTAGAAGCTGAATCAACCTACATTCATGGGGGATATAAGCCCCCAAACTACAATGTCATGGATAGAGTCCATGATATAAATATTGGAGAACATGGATGAGTGTCTTGGGACGAGGTTCATGATAAAAACATTTATGCTTTATGATTCTACTAAGAGATGGTGGGATGTTATCTCCCTGGAAAATCGATATCAGGGTATGGTATTGGTGGAAATTTTGATATCCTTCTATGAATACTTCTTTCCCCATATGTTCAGAGTAGATTGATCTAGGAATATTGTTCACCTATAGTATAGTGATATGCCTGTGATGGAATACTCAACTCCTTCCAATGATATTTACTACTCCAGACTCACACTTTCTACTAATAGGACGGAGAAAATGAGTCAGTTTGAGGATGGTATTTTATACTCCATTAGGTCATAGGTAAATTTCTTTAGGTTTCCCATTATTCCAAAAATATTGAATAAATACTTCATAACCACATAGAACTTGAGTGAAATTGGTAGTTTTGTAAAGGGAAATTCAATATCAAAACTGGGTGGATGTTAATCTTATGACATGAAACATTTTTTGGGTCATCTCATGGGGGTTGTGCCTGTTAGATTAAACACATTGATAGTCATGTGGTGTGTCACCAGTATGGTGTGTAGGGACATAAAAATACCCATTATACTAAAGACCCAATTGGGTACTTAAATTGTGACAATAAAGGAAATCTAAAACATTTTTTAAGAAATTTTTATCTAGTTCTAGATGATAAGGGATCTTCCCCAACTTCACATTTGGGTGTAGGATCAGCATATCCACATCATGAAGTAAGCTTGAAAACTACCATTCAATTTGTCTGAGGAGGTGGATATGGAAAATGTTCTTGGATTTAGATATAAAACACCATTATATCAGGACTACCAATTATAGTCTTGTTGTATCTTAGGGTCATATATATGGCCATATCTATGTAGATATTTCTTCTATAATTATTTTCACATATCTTTTAGTCTCATGAGCATGCTCATAGTTTTCATTTCTCTAGTAAACCTAATTTTTCTCCCATATCTAGATTCATTTTTGGTAGTCTTAATGGAAAAATTATTTTTGTATTCATGTACTTCAAACAACCATTACATAAATATTTAGATTTTACAATATATACTAAGAGAGTAAAAGTTGTTTAGTTATCTCAATGAATACTACTTTTGGATTGAGAAGGTTTAATTCCAGGGTTACATCATCTTAGAGACAATAGAATCTGCTGACCCATATAAGGTGAGAGTTGTATTTACATAGGAACAACCGAATAATATCTTTTACTTAAAGAGTTTATTATTGATGGGATTATATTAAAGGTGTTCCATCTAGTAAAATTCACACCTAGTAGTTACTATTACAAGCATAATAAACTAAGGGTTCATGTTTACCTGGTCAGAGACCTGTGAGAGATCCTTTCAATAGATAAAAGGAAGATTGACTTCCTAATTAATACTAATTATTATAGATTCAAGTATAATCTATATATATTTGGTGATGTATGAAGTATTAGTCTTGGATCATTTTTGTTACAGGTCTATCAAGTCATGTCATATAGGTCTCAGCAGTTGAGACCACATGAGAATTATTACTCAACAAATGATCTCGATTTGGAAGTTGTGATACATTCTTTTTTATGTTGGTTAAACTATATACAGGGGAAAAGTTTGTCATTCATAAAACAAAAAAAGTATCAGATATATCTTTAAATTGCATGAAATGAATAACAAGTATTTAATATGGGATGAATATCTATAGTCTTTTGACCTAAAGTGTTCCAATACTCCATGGAAAGGCAATGTAGTTGCTAAGGTGTTAAGCAAGAAGACTCGGTAACATGATGTGTAAGATGTCAGTAGTGAGTTGTAGTTGATGACAGTATTTTCTAAGAGGCATCTAGATGTTCAGGAGTATCATGGTTATATTGTTTAATAATATTTAGTAGGGAAATATTCTATAATGGAACAGGTAAAGATGATACAACTTTTTTACTAAAGGGATTAGTCCTAGAGGGGGAACTTTAGGTGAGGTCCCAATGCAATTAATGGTCATTGATAGGGATGATATTTTTCGTATTCATGGGAATGTTTGGTTTTCTATGGACATATGAGAATATTTGATGTAGGATCCTCAGGACTCTTCCAAGGTAGTACACCCGAGACACACAAAGATATACTGTAATCTATACTGCTAGTATTGGTGGTCACATATGAAGATAAAGATTATTGGATTCATTACATGTTGTTCCACCTGTCAGTAGGTATAGGTGGAGCACATGTGTTATTCTAGAATTTTATAGCTTTTATCCTTTATATAGTGGAAATGGGATGACATCACCATGTATTTTGTGAGGGTATTACTGAGATCCCCTCGATTAAATGATGATTTATGGTTGATCATCAATAGTATAAAGAAGGTCGGTTATTTTTAACAAATCAAGGGTACCTTTGAAATGGATTTTCATGAGAGTCTTTATATCCAGATGGTTGTATACCTTCATAGAATTCCATATTCTATCATATTGGATAGTGATGATGAGTTGAAATAACAGTTTTATTAGGGGTTTCCAGTGGACCTTTGTATATAGGTTCTTCTAAGAATAGTCTTTCACATATAGACAAAATGATAGTCTAATCATTCTATACAATTGTTGGAGGACATGTATTGAGATTGTGTCCTTTATTTTGGTGGTGCTGGGGAGAAGCACCTACCACTCACTAAATTTTCCTATAAAAATATCTTGCCAGAAACAATATATATGTATCCTTATGAGTCCTTACATGGTATACCATGCAGTTCACCCATGTTGTATTTAGATGTAGGTGAGGTAGTTCTACAAGGACCTCACCTCATTCCAGATACATCAGAGCAAGTACATATTATCAGAATGAATATGGATTTTTCTTTGTCTAGGTATAAGTCTTACATTGATCTCTACTACCGATCATTGTATTTCAAGTTGGGGGGATTTAGTTATATAGTGTGTTTCTCCTAGACTAGGGCATAGAAAATTTTAGAGATATGGAAATCATTCGGATAATTATGTTGGACCTTTGAATATATTAGAGATAGTTGAGCCAATGGAATATCGATTTTAGTTACCTTATAGGTACTAGGCCATGAATGATGTATTCCATGTTTCATAGCTTCACTGTTAATATTATGAACCATCTCACATTTGTTATAGTGATGAGGTCAAGTTGGAGGATGATTATTCTTTTGAGGAGTACCATATCTATATGATTTATTGAAGTATAAAGGTCCTCATAATAAGGTCAGTTCCTCTACTGTGGTTGTTGTGAAACCATGACCGGGTATGGGACAACACTCTGGAAAAAGAGTCTGATGTATGTGCTAGAGGAATGTTCTTTTCTCATATGATGTTCTACCACCCTCCGAAGGAAAATTCGAGGATGTGTTATTTTAAGGAGGGTAGGATGTAATATTATGTATTTTCCATGATGTATGGATACCATAATTTTATATTCAGATATGTTATTTTATATTTGAATTGTGATTAAGAGGACAAGAGGTTGTTTAGGATAATATAGGGAATCCTTGGAGCTAGGAGCTTTAGATTGTGGAAAGGAATATTGAGACACTTGGCTTGTGCATGGTTAGAGATAACTTTGAAACTAAACTCTATAGGGTGATGTAGTGAACTATAGAGTGTTTCATGGATTTTTTAAACTATGTCCATCAAGTCGCCTGGTCATACGGGGTTCTCAACTAGACTGTAGGGGGTCACATGGTTTGTCTTAAATGTGTTCCCTACCCACATAGTTAGTTAAACATAACATGTGGTGTCACACGGTGTAGGCATAAGGTTTGGAAATCCATGTAGCCAAATTGTGAACCTCTTAAATGTGTGTGGAATTATAATTTCATTATTAACTCTTTACATATTTAAACCATTTTAACCTTCTACATCACAGATAATAGCTCCTATCCACCATGGATTCTCTCCCATGGATATCTATAAGGATTTGATCTATATCTATTATCCGAAAACAATCTATTCCAACATTATATGTATTGGATATCTAATAGTGAGATCTATAATCATATTCCATCCTTCCTTCATTTATCTCAATATATTGAATTCATAATCTGTGTGACTTAATATTCACTATTTTCCTAGAATTTTCATTTTTTATTATTTCAACTATTCTATACTGAATTTATGGACAACAATGGATGAGTATAGTACTACAAAGGCACATTAGGTGTTCTAGTTCTTTCCCTAAATCCCCAATTATTTTATAAAGATCCGTTGTTCCATGCTACCGACCTTTTCTACGATGCCACCCAAAGGTAAAATTAATGAAATGAATTGATAGTGTAATTATTATAGTAGTCCTAGTAGTCCAAAATCAATGATAGATGATTTCCACTTCAAAATACATTTCCCATTAGGGTATTTCATTTTTTCAATTCGTTGATAATTATTCCCAAAAATTATGTTGAATAACCAAATTTGGTAGTTGGAGATTAGCCTCTATAAATGACATGTATTTGAATTAATCCAATAGAAAATAGTAGTAAATGTGACTAGACCCTTATATTACTATTTGTATATTGATTATACATATATAATTAATTGATTGAGTATAATTAAATGAGTTTTTTAATTGGTATGAGTTTAACTCTAGTCATAACCATCATTGACATTATACTGAGGGAGATATGAAGGTTCCAATTAGGAATTCATTAGATGATCTCATCGAGCATAATCAGAATATTTTAAATGAATTATAACATGGTGGGAGTAATTCAAATGCTCTTCATAGAACACCTTTTATGGTCTTAGTAAGATAAATCCTTTATGATACATTTGAGAGATACCTAGAACCCTAGTGGATTACATGGGATGGGATCATTGGGCATTGCTACTATACCAAGAAATGAGTAAAACCAAGATCCCTATGTAGTATAACATCGATGGAATCACTAGGTTATAACATTTTACAATTATGTGAGTGATACCTATGTTCTTTATGTGGTACACCATGGATGGACACCTATGGTGATGGGTCATGATTGTTCCAAAGGAGCGTTACCTCGGTTCCATTTACATAATGACATGGATAGGCACATTATGCCATTTAATTAAATTAAACAACAAATATTCCAAGTAAATGAATATACTTGGATTTGGTATATCATTTACCTATATTATAGTTTAGTCACACATTCTTTCTATGTCTATATTTTAGGAGAATTTCAATTCCACTTGTCAATATACATGGATTTCTCAGAAATAAACCTGGGGTCCTTTCTAATATTATGTATGTATATATATACAAATATATGTTCATATGTATATGACGTATATTTATATACCTAGTAATATATATACATTTTGACATATGTTCATAGATATTCCATCCTAGGCCAAAGCAGGTAGTATCGGTCGGGTGTCCTTTGAGAAACCTAAACTGATGTGATATATTTTATTTATTTTTATTCATTTATTTTACCTTCAAACTTACCATTTTATATTCATAAAATAGATTTTTTGGGTCACTATTGGTGGTGGACTACATAGAATATCTCACACCCTGTTCGAGCCACCGATTGGTACCTGAATAGACTTCCTAGAAGCGGGTTGGGACATAGGGAAGTCTCTCTCTTTTGTTGCCTAATATATATATATAGGGATGAAGTGTGAGAGTAGAGGACCAATATTATGTACAAGATGGTAGTGGAGATAGTTTTGGACCTTTTTATATTTTGGTATATCATATTTCGATTTCCTTTTACTCTGCTCCCATGTAGTCCCTTTTAGCACACCATAAAGACCAGACATCATTTTGTATATGATAATGATTCTTCTTCCTCTAATTTATAATATCTAGATGACTTATGATTCTATAGTTCATGTTTTATACAACTTATGTTATTTTTTATTATTATAGTCCTCTTCTAAACACTCTGATCATGAAAATATTGTCTACCCACCATTTCATAATAGACCCTCACAGCTAGTCGGCATCCTCCAGCTTATGGGGAGGCACCCTTGAGGCATTTTGGACAACCAGATTTAGTTACTAGTGAGTATACCAAATATGATATGCTACAAGATAGTTTTTAAAGGAAGTAATAGAGTTTTTTTAGTTCCATAGACTATATTTTGGATGAGATAATATCTCTATAAGGATATAGAAACACTATGTCTAGCCATAGCATTAGCACTGGGTAGTTTCTAGCCCATCAGCTCACTAGTGGGATTACAACGACAAGTTGTTGGTACCTTTCGGGGCTTTTAAGTGGCGCCAACCCTCTATATTCTTCCTATAACCAATTTTATATTTCCTAACCCACCTATAAACCCTAATAAATGATTAATGAACTTTAAAGCCTCTCTAGGGATTCCAATACTTTTCCAACATCTTCCTTTGAACCCTTAATCAGTTTTCTGATCCCAAGATGCAGTTTTGGTATGTTTTTCCCAACATTAATGAATTAACCTCTTTATCTTCATGATTATTATTATTACATCATTTATGTAGAATTTATATCATAGTCCATATATATTTTGGGTTATTTAATTCCTATATTCATTTTTATGGGTTTCGTCTTCACTATATTTGAGGTAGGTCATCAAAGGAGTATCTATATGGTCAAAATTTGGATTCTAGTATATGTAACATGTGAAATATCTTTGTAACACAGTGTAAATGAAATATAATATTTATAATAGATGAAAATTTCTTTATTTCTCTTACATATACCTTCAATGAATCCAATCTATCCCATTGGTGATTGAGACCTAGGATATCTAGTGGCCAAAAGGTGTACTTATCCATGACCCTATGATGGAATGTAGAATATATGAACACAGTTGCTTTATAAATAAATTGTGTAAAAATTGGATGATCCATGTATCAAACCTTGTGAACTATTGTCATTCTTTGGACTGAGAATTGGTTGTGGAAATGGATTCACTTGTGAATTTGAAAATTTATCATGATAAATTAATATTTTAACTAGAACATTGTATAATTTAATATTGTAATGTCATGGTAGTTGGAATGATAATAGGTATTTCGAATGAATTAAACAAAATGGAAAATGTTTTTCATGTTTGGAATGTTTTGGTATATTGGTATTCTTGGATATTTCTTGTTGCTAATACATTTCATATAAAATTTTCCATGGCATGGGAATTCACCATGAGTTTCTTATAAATAGAATAGGTAATTAGCTATGGCATGGTAATTCACCCAAGGTCTGATGATAATTTGATATATATTTAACCCCAAACCAGGGATTTCACCTTGGTTTTTTTTTGAATTATTCCTCTTATATGGATATTATAGATATTGATACTAGATTCATTTTAGGGATGGTTAAGGACATCTAGTATTATATCGTAGCAGGTATGACTGACCATGACTGTCAACCTAGAGAATGAGGGTCAGTGGGTTTATTTATATGTTTTAAATTTAATTTATATTTAATTACATTATTTATCACAATATTTCATGCACTATTACATATATTAGATTTTTTTAGACACCTTTAGCCCTGGCCCATTGATTTTTACTCACACCCTATTTGGGTCAAAATTTAGTACCGAGTAAGACATTGGGGATATAGTTATAGATAAGGGAAAATGGTAATTTTCATGATTTAGTGATTTTATAGATGTGATTGGAGCTATGATAATGGACCAATCATGGGGTTTGATATCAGTTTTGGTGGTCTTTATTTTTCCCCTCATTCAGTTGATTTCTTTTATGAATTTAATAAGATATTCAGTATCACATTTCATAGTTTGATTATAATTGATTGTTTTGGAATTTACCTTTTTATCCAATGGAATTTATTTATATTAATTTATTTTATCATGTTTACACTATGATTTTTATTATTTACCTGATTGAATAGTCTCCCAACTATATTTATTATAGCCTTACTACTAGTCTACAACCTTTAGAGTATGGGGAGGAATGCTAGAGGTCTAGTGGTTACCTGCCTTAGTCACATGTGGTAGAACTATTGTGGGGACATTAAAAATTCAAAATAATCACATAATTCCATATCAAAACACTGTCACTAATAGAAACAAGCTTCAAAAAAAATCTCGAGTAGATCCCCCTCATCTAGAAATTGATAATAAATGAACTTATTACTTCCCTTATAGATAATTTAGTAAATTTATTTACCCAATTTAATTATATTTGTTTGAATATTATCATGATTAATTTTACCAAATATCATTTTTCTATACACATAGAATGTTCCATTATACTTCTTATCAGAAACTATAATCAAAATAGGCTCATCATGCCATAATTTACTATAGGTAGCACTCTAATCAATGAAAAAAGAGTTGTACAAACTATTAACTTCACACATAATTCCATATAATATATTAATTATATATAAGAAGGAATTTAATATTTCTATCATCTCATTACACAAAAAAATTATAAATTTATAATAAGTGAAAAAAATTCTAAGAAATTATACAAGAATTTAGTGTCTCAATATAACATTAATAATATCGTAGTCTTCATGATTATTATAAAATTCATTATCTTGGTCCAAAACAAAACATATCATATGTTATCTATATCCCATCTCACCATTATGACAACAAAAAAAGAATGATAACTTTAAATATTATATAAAATTGGATATTGTATTAATAGAAACATATAATTCTCATGATCATATCACATTATGTCGATATAGGTTGGTCCTCCATTATTTTAATTATCAAAGTATATTAGATTCTTCAATAAAATCATAAAAACATAGAATTTATGTTTCCTGACCTAAACCTATATGACTAATGATTCCCTCATTCATACCCATTCAATATACCATGTTCCTAGTCTTGAAAAAATAATTAGAGTCATTTTAACGAATACATTTTCTTTTTATAACCATTTCAATGTCTTTTATAATGTCTTAGTGAAAAAAATTACATTTCAAAATATCCCTTAAATATTCTAAAAAACATAAAATTTGATTAAATATATAATTTAACCTAACTCTTTCATTACAATCTATTACATCCTGAAATACTGGTAACTGAATCACGATGTCTTCCTTTAATATTTCAGGGGATAGCTACTAACATTGACGCATCCACAAAAAATAATGAAGTACATTACCTATAGATAAAATGTTATCTCCAATCATTCCACATAATCACTATCATATTAATAAATAATCAACCCTGAAATAAAACACATACATATATAGAAACATATTTATATTATATTAAAAAATAATCAAATGAATAATAACATACAAATAATACACCCTGAACAAATGTAAGGAAAAAAATAGATTATACTAATATGTAATTCTTAATGTAAATTCCACAACATAATTTATTGAAAACAATATTCATATATATTATCCAAGATCATACATTGTGCATTTACTAGTCTATATGGACATAAAATTGAACAATACATGGGTGTGCATACAAGGGTGACAACTAATACTAATCATGGTAATCATATGTGGCGAGTTGAACTCATGAACAACTATTGTATAACCCCATCATTAATAAATAAAGTGTATATATACAAACATAATGAAACAAAATCATCAATAAAAACAATTTTATGATCAATTCTCACCAAGATAGACAAGAATATCTTTCATCACACATAGAAAATGAAAATAATTATTTATTTATGCATACATACAAGCCTATCTATAAATATAAAAAAGGAATGGACCATGTTATATTTTTTCAACTACAGATCAAATAGGTACCCATAACTACACCAAATCCCTGAACATTGGAGATTTTATCTATTCATAACAATCTATCTATCTATAGAATCACCAAACAACTCTATTGAAGGATACTATAACACATCCACCTTGCATGTGGATGATATTTATGTCAACACTACTCTTTATTACACACTGAAACATTATTTATTACATAATAATCACTTGATAAAACATATAATATCGAGAGTTATAGTGTATTTGGGGATTAGAACCATTACATAACAACTTAAAACATGAAATACAACATCTTTATTGAAAACTTCCTTTACATGACCACTACATTCCCTCTTACTTAGCATTGCATAGGATAACATGATTACATGCATAAAAAAAGGGTGAGCTATAAATCACATTAAGGGAATAAGCATGGAATGACATCAGCAATACCTTATGTGTTAGACAATAGTCATATCAATGGAGCACAAGAGAAACATAATGGCATGATAAAGTATGATAATCAGAACATGGAAATGTGGCAATGACATTTAACATGATTTTAGATTGAGACAAGTCTCATTGCACATGGATCATGAGTAAACCCTCATTTCACATGAATTATAATGAGTAAAACCTTATTTCACTTGGCGTATCATGATTCTAATCTTTACCCAATTCATTGCAGTGCTATCAGGGCATAGGCTTCAAAAACATTTCATTTCATGCATTAGCGTGCCACATGGATCATATAACTTAAAATCATTCAGTATCATAAGTTATTACATGATTATGAATGTTGAATACACACATGTAACTACCATTCAATATGTATATGTGCATAAAGTTGAATACCCTTGATATAGACATGGGTATGGTATTCACTACACAAGGATTTTGGCTTGGAAAATCGCGGTGAAATTTCTGCAGCATAACGGCGTGACATGAAAATTCGTAAAATTGGTTGATGAGAGATAAAGGGGTGTCTAATCATAATTACATGAAATTGAAGGTATTGGTTTCATATATAAACATGTACCAACATAATTAGAATTATTTAGTTACATAATTCAAAGGAATTTCGTGAATGTAAATGAGGAGAGGGAAATTCCTCACGGAATTTCTACCAGGTGATGGGTGTGCATGGGAGGAATTAAATGATAGTTAAAGGGGTATCTCATAATTCAAATATAAAGAGATCAGTATGGGGTAGGTTATAAATCATACACCAATGTTTGTAATTGAAATTAAAATGGTATAACAACATAATGAAATTCAGACAAACACTACGGGAAAAACCGGGTTTAGCGGCGGTTTTGTGGCGGCGGTTCACAAAACCACCGCTAAACATTTTAACCGAAAGGTTTCGTGGCAGTTTTTAATAAACCGAAGTGAAACCTGTATTTTTTTAACAATCCCCACCCTTCCCCCCCCCAATCGTTCCCCCAGACCCTCACCCTCCCTTCTTCCCTGAACCCCCCCCCCCCCCCGGTGACCCTCAACCCCCACCGTCCGAAAACCCCCTACTGTCCGGCAACCTGAGACCTTCGGTGACCCCACGACCTCTATCTTCGGCGAACCTGTGACCTCCATCTCCGGCGACGCGTCTTTTCTAGGTATGTATCCATTTAACTAGGTTTGAAATATAGAAAATTTTGATGGAACCTAAAATATTTTTATGATTATTATCATGTAACAATAAATTTCATAAATGATCATATTAATATATCCTGTAATATGTGTCCTATCAAAAAATTTCACAATCCATTCCCACCTGGATCACATTCTATATTTTTGGACCGACTGACATGGGTCTAGATTTTTAATGCATTTAGTAATTTAGTTTGGAAACAATGTTCTAAGAATAATATTTATACCTGATATTTTCATATAATCTATATAGAAACTATAATGATCAATAAGAAAAATTATAGATCACCATTTATTCCATCTATATTAAAATTTTAATTAGTTTCTTAGTACTGTATAGATGAATGAACACTTTTAGTGCACATATAAGTCACTAATGATTGATTGTCAACAATTATGAAATTTTCTACCTCAGAATATCTGAGAGTGAATATGTCTTATTTTTATGGATGAAATTATGATTTTTCAACAATTTATTCTCTATTTGGTCTTATATGTGAACGAATAAAATTTTAATTTACTATTTAATTTAACCGATTTTTTCATTAGATCATTCGAATGATTTAGATAGGTAACACAAGTCATGTTGTTTTCATTTTCTATCAAGATGGGGGGATAACTATATTAACAAAGGGAGTATTTTTAATTGAAAAGAATCAACGAAGGAGATTAGAGTTTAGAGTATTGTTCAGTTATATTCTTTATCAACAAATAGTAATGTCAATACAACATCCAATGTAATTAATGAAATTTTGAAATTGAGAGTGATGAAGAATGGTTCCTACCAAATAAAGAAAATCATTTTTCCACACTCTCATTGATTAATGTTTCTGGATGATACCAAATTGAAGGTTGAGAATATATTAAAGAGTTATTGAGCATGTTAAATGTTTAAATAATCAATTAAATGATCTTATAACATGTATTGAGAGGTTTGGGGAAGTCATGAGATGGTTTAGATTGAATCACATTTACCTTGAATAATTTAGGAATTCATTAGAGAATTCATAAATATAGGATGTACTAGATTAAATATAATTCATTTATACCATCTCAATATGTTTCAATTTCTCTCAATGAATGTGTTTTTGTTCATTGTGTGATTCATTAATTTTAAGTCATTGATAATATTCCAATTCATGAGGTATGTGTGAGTGAATATTTTTAATGTAATTATCATTTCAAGATATATAATTTTTTTCTATGTGTATGTATGGAATACACCTTAATTAGTGTGTTTCTCAAAAATAAACATTGAAATGTGATAATAAAAATTTATCCTACATGTAAAATTTGTAAGCGTATTATTAGTATCTATATTTTGGTGTTAAACCAGTAGGCGTATGTTCTACCAAAACTCAATGTACATGTGAAATGACGATCATGATTTTCATTTCATAATTGGAACAAACTGGTAATATTAATATCCATATAAAGTTCATATATACCTATATGAAGTTTATCAACATTTACTTAAATATAATCTGGAATTATGTAATGGTAACCCATGACTTATTCATGATAATTGATGTATATATGGACATATTAATGGGTTAAAAAATAGAATAGATCCTATGTAAATTTATTTCTATTTACAAGAATTTTATTAATTTGGATGAAAGTGACATCTTGATGATGCATGTTATGTATGTTCATGATAAATAGATTTTGAACCAACTTATGGATATAATTCAAGAATGAGTTTATTATTATCAAGATGATGTAGAAGAAGACCAACTTATTATGAAATTGTACGATCACTGAATATTGATGAAAATTTATAATGAAGTGTACGATCAATGAATATTGATTGATAAATTTTTACATCATTCTAATGTATATAATATGAAATATTGTGGGAACCCATGCATTGGTATCCTATATTAGTGATTTTGGATGGATGTTATAAATACCGACTGGTATCCCATTTCTAGATATGGAAAATAAAATAAAAAATTTAATTGAGATGACCAAGCATGTGAGTATATGAGATGTTCAGGAAAGTTGTAGTATTTTTTTGTGAGGATGTGGAAGTAATCTGACTGGACCAATGTATCTCATTAATGTAGTGGGGATAGAAATTTTTTGAGGCAACATAAATGTGTGATTGACAGTGTTATGATAATTGTGTAACCCGATATTCTTTCTGCTCCTCAATGAGGTGTTCACGCTGTCTTCTGGGGACCAGACTTGTTTGGTTTGTCTGGGCATGCTAAGTAAGTGGTAAAAGTGATCAATGAATCATCTTTATTATGTTATGCATACTTTATGATCAATGGGTCATCTTTATTATATTATGATTCTACAATCTTACAGTATCGTATATTTTGTTATGGCACATTGTGATATACATGGATAAAAGGTGGATCACATTACCGAGGAACACACCTCAGTATATTAAGGGTTTGAATGAGTTTTTAGATTTTTCGATTTCTGATCGATCCGTTGAAGGGAGAATAAGATTTCCATGTCCTAAATGTAAATTTAGAACATGGTTTAAGAGAGATGAAGTTTATGACCATTTAATACTGAAGAAATTCCCTGGTCAATATTTGTGTTGGAATTGGCATGGAGAATCAAACAATACAGAAAGATTGAGCATTGATGTTAATCCACAGAATGAGGACCCAAGTTCATCGACAATGGAAGATGAAATTCAAAACCTCATAAATGATGAATTCGGCACTGCAAGACACCACAATCAGCATCAAAACATATCAGAACAACCAGAAGAGGGTGCTACAAATTGCAACGTGACAAGTGATGTTTTTGAGACTGTAACACAAGTAGATCAAGATTGTAACATATCATTGGATCCTCCTCTTGATTTTGTAGAGCCAAATGTAATGGAAAACTTCACTGAGAAAAATTCATTTCATGATTTAGTTGACGATGGAAATCAAGAGTTGTATAATGGGTGTTTGAAATATTCAAAGCTTTTATTTCTGCTGAAGTTGTACCATATCAAATGTCTATGTGGAATTAAAAATAAGTCAATGTCCATGATATTGGAATTGATTTGTGATGCATTTCCTAAAGAAAAAATCCTAGAATCTTTTTATGATATGAAAGAAGATGTTAACAAGATTGGTCTGAATTATATAAAAATACAAGCGTGTCCCAATGAATGTATGCTTTATTGGGGAGAGGATTCAAGTAGATAGAATTGCAAGAAATGTTCTTCTTCTAGATGGCAGTCAAAGGGTGATGTTGGAAGTCTGACTGAACATAATTTCATGAAGACTAAGAAAATGAACACATCTGCAAAGGTTTTGCATTACTTTCCTTTGAAGCTGCGATTGCAAAGATTATTCATGTCATAAAAAACTGCTGAACAAATGAAGTGTCATTTTGTAGATAATAACAATGATGGGTTAATGAGACATCCACGATATTCCCAATCATGGAAGGCATTTGATTCATTACATCCAGATTTCTCAGCTGATCCTAGGAATGTTCAATTGGGATTGGCTGCCGATGGATTCAACCCATTTGGGACTTTGAGTACAAGTTATAGCATTTGGCCAGTTGTTTTGATATCTTATAATCTGCCTCCGTGGATATGTATGCAACAATCATCTTTTATCATTTCAATGAATATTCCTAGAAAACAAATTCTTGGAAATGATATTGATATATACTTGCAGCCTTTGATTGAAGAATTGCAGGAGTTATGGAGTAACAGTGTTGAGACATTTGATGTTTCTTCTAAAACAATGTTCAAAATGCATGCTGCTTTACTGTGGACCATTAGTGACTTCCCTGAGCTTGGAATTTATCTGGTAGGAACACTTATACGGTTTTTTCTTGTCCCGTTTTTGACTTTGATTTTGAGCCCAAACATCTACCTCACAGTAGAAAATGGTGCTTCTTATGCCATCAAAGATTTCTCGATGCATCTCATAGATTTCGACTGAACAAATCAAAATTTAATTGTTTCATTGATCGTAGACCACCTCCAAAGTTGTTAACCAGTTTTGAAATATTGACACAACTTGAAAATGTTGAAACAGAATTTGGAAAGGTTCATGTTTTGAATGATAGTTGAAAACCGATCCAAAGTGCATCATCAAGTGAAATCAGAATGCAACAATGGAAGAAAAAAAGTACATTATTTAAACTTTCGTATTGGGAATTTAATTTGTTGCACAAAAATCTTGATGTGATGCATATTAAGAAGAATGTCTATGATAATTTTCTTTTCACATTACTTAATGAGCATGGAAAGTCAAAGGATCATCTTAATGCTCGTAAATAATTACAAGTAATGAACATAAAACACGATCTCTGGCCAGATGAGAATGAAAAGTATGCTCTGACCATTTTCGCACTGAAAAATAGGGATAAAGATACGTTCCCTAGAATTTTAAACAATGTGAAGGTATCTGATGGGTATTCTAGTAACATCTCAAGGTGTGTTGACTTGAAGAATCATAAGTAACATGGATTTAAAAGTCACGATTTACATATTTTTTTACAGTAGTTACTACCATTGGAATTACGTACATTATTACCTGAAAAAGATACTGCTGTTGTACTCCAATTCTGCACATTTTTCAGGCAATTATGTGAGAAATTTGTACATCCATTTCAGCTTGACAACCTCCAAGAGAGGTTTTTATTGACTCTTTGTGCAATGGAGATGATCTTTCCTCCATCGTTTTTTACTATGATGATGCATTTAACTGTGCATTTGGTTGAAGAAGCTAAATTAGGAGGCCCCGTTCATTATCGATTAATGTATCCAATAGAGAGGTATTTTATTTATATGTTTTCCAGTTATGTAAAAAAAAATTGAAATTTAAATAAATGCATAATATTATTATTTTATTTCACAGATATCTTGGGCATTTGAAATCATTCATGAGAAATAAAGCTCAACCAGAAGGCTCTATTGCTGAAGGCTATTTGGACGAGGAATGTCTTACCTTTTGTTCCAAATATTTAGATTATATTGAGGCAAGATTTAATCAAGTTGGACGTGTTGATGACACTTCAACTCAATCTCAAATCTATCAGCAATCAAAAAAAATTCCTGCTATTGGCCAATCAGTTGGGAGGACCTCAAATGTGACACTGACAGAATTGGAATTATTACAAGCACATAGATATGTGCTGCTGAATAGTGGAATTGCAGATCCATTTATTAAAGAGTTGAGGATACAAAAAAAGAGATGAATGAGAGGCCAAACATGAAATGAGAAAGATATAACGAATTGTGTGAATAAAGAGCTTGTAGAATGGTTTGCACGACGTGTAAGTTCATAAATATTACAATAAATAAGAATATTAGTTTGACACAAACAATTTGTAAATATATTAAATTATATTTCTTTTTTCAGATCATGAATACTGATACTCGAGCAGACTAGTCATAAGATTCCATGTTTTTTGCTAGAGGTCCTATAAAGAAAGTTAGAAAGTTTTACACTTATAATGTGAATGGCTCTAGATTTCATATAGTTGATCGAGAAGTGGGTTTGAAAACACAAAATAGTGGTATATTTACATTTTCTGAAGTGGGATACTATGGAAAGATGCATGATATTATTGAATTAAACTACCATGGACATATTTCTGTTGATTTATTCAAATGAAAATGGGTCGATATTATCAGAGGTGTTAAAAGAGATTCATTGCAATTTACTTCTGTGAACTTCTCTCGCTTGATGGATGTTGGTGATAATGAAATTCATGATCCATATATATTAGCATCACAAGAAAAAATGGATTATTATGTGAATGATGTTGTGGATGAAGGGTGGAGTGTAGTTATTCACGTAATACAAAGAGATTTGTATGATATGGGTGATGAAGTGGAATATTTGACCTCTGAAATTGAATTTCATCAACAACAGGAAGCAAAATTATTTGTCCATTATGATATTGAAAATATTATTCTTGCAAGGATGAATGAAGTGGATGAAAAAATGGATTAGGAAACCAACATGATTGAATGGGAAAATGATTGTATGTACAATTATTCATTCATGCAGCAACCACTTGTTTCATTTCTGCAGTCATTCATTATCATTGTTATATATATATTGTTTATTAGTATTTGGAATCTATTATCATTTTTAATTTTTTTATGCATAATATTTTTTAAATATAAATTCTGAACTTAATTTTATTTGATTAAATGATAGGAATTCCAAGGAGGAAGCGGTATACTATTTTTTCTAGTTCTGTGACGGATGTCGATCCATCTGGGTCACTCCCCACGACATCTGAGGCACCAGCTGCCTACACCCCCGCACCATCTCCCCTGCACCATCTCTCACACCATCAGAGGGCCTCCCATTATAGGCTGAGTCGTCGACTCCCCCTACAGGTGCCTCATCATTTGGGCGGCGATAAACCCCTTCCAGTTCATCCCGGACATACTGGAGGGTCACAGTCATAGGTATAAATTTTAATTAAATAAATTTATTGCATTTTTTTTATTCTAATTGTTTTCTCATTGAAGATGACAAAAATAAAACTGTGGAGAAACACATTAAAATATCAGATGTTTGGAACTTGAATGGCGAAAAGATATTCATGCCATTTGATTCTTATGGGGTCCCTAGGGATGATTCTGTGAGATTACTTGGCCAGATTATAGGTCAGTTGGCAGCAGAGCCCACTTCCCTTCCCATTTCATATGATGATTGGAGACATAAGCCTCCAAAATAGAAAAATGAAGTTTTCGATTCTAAAATAAAGCTAATTTAATTACATTATGGTTTAATTGAATTTCATGTTACTAATATGTTCAAAATGAATTTCTGTATACAGATGTTCTTCCACTTCACAGTTGCTGATGTGATAACATGGAAGTGTACTTTGAAAAATCATGGTAGAAAATGGAAAGATTTAAAATGGAGATTGTGGTGTGATGTCAAAGATACTTCGTTGACCTTGGAACAAATGTATGACAAGCTTCCCAATGGGGTACCAAAAGAGCAGTGGAATTTTTTTGTTGACAGGCATCGTGATGAGAAGCAGATGGTATTGAAATATATATTATTATATTATCCTCATTTTACATTAAAACATGTATATGAAGAGGAGATGAAATTGGATACATTACTGTTAAATATAATATTATTTATTCTAGGATCTCTCATGACAGAATGCATCAAACAGGGCGAAGCAAGTCATCCCTCACACGGCGGGCTCAAAAAGAATTTCTAGAAGCCGAATGTCATTGGTAATATTTTAAATATTTTAAATATTTATAATACAATATTATATATTTAATATATTGAATTTTTTATTTATCGTTGCTTAATGCAGTCACATAATTTAGGGCACGAAGCCTCTCGGACTGAACTGTGGTTGGATGTTCACAGAAAATCAGATTGCTCTTTTGTTAATGAGCCTACCAAAGAAGTTGGGGTATGAAGTCAAATTTTTATTATAATAACTTATTATCAGTTTTTACTCTGTTAATATGTATTGATATTTGATTTATAGGTAAAAATTAAAGAATTATGGGATGCCAATCCTAGGCAGTCCTACTCAGTCTCCCAGGATGGCCCGGTTGCTCAAGTCCTTGGGAAGGAGCATCCTGGTACAGTGTGCGGGATGTGTTTGGGACTCGTACCATCTGAGTTCTTTAGCAGGACATCAGGGATTCCAGCCGCATCTACTCCTGGTTATAGTCATCCCATACCTGAAGATGCTCCGAGGGATATTTCTTCTCTACGAGCCACAGTTCAAGGCCAAGGGGCTCAGATATCCGCTATGCAGAAAGCGTTGACTGATTTATATCAGCAGATGAGAAGATATGCCCCCAGTGGTAGTGCACTGAGTGGTGGTGAGCAAGTAAATCACAAAAAAATAAAAATCATTTAGTTTGAAAACTTTTATTGGTTTTAAGTTTAATTATAATTATGAAACAATATTTAATTTTCAATATAATGTTCTTACAGGTGGCAGTAGGAGATGAAGGTGGAGAGGGTGACGATGCATCATCAGACCATGAGTAGTATTGTTGATGTGTTGAACAAATATGGGGAAGGTTGGTTTGTATATATAACATTTGTGGTGTATGGAACCTTTAAAAAACCCATTGGTCTTAGAGGAGCTTCAGTGGCTAACCATGAATGATCACAATAACCTCAGGTGGTAAAGAGAATGATGTGTTTGTTTCATTGGTTAGATGATCTATGGTAATAGGCTCTTTGATGTTTCTATTGTAAATTAAGCATTTGGAATTGGACTCATTAGGGTGTTGCATGTCCAAACAGCCATGTTGAATGGATATCACTAGATCAAGATGGTTTTCTGAGGTGATTTTCATGATCATTAATAGATTTTATGAGGCACGTAACCACATCACATTAAAACCAATGCAATTCCCTTCCCATGAAGCTTCCCTATTTTCTAACTTTTATTTTATTAACATATTGGGAGATTTTTAGATGACATGTCATATGATAAAAAAGAATAATCAGAGGGGTTTTACACGATTAATTGGGCTATTTGATGGGTCATCACATGATCAGGAACAGATCACATGAATTGCATAACCCCTTTGCATGATGTTCCTAGGGTCATGTGATCATGAGACTCATTGATGTTTACCTGGTCCTTGTGACCTAGGTGATTAATCTATATGTATACATGCTAGAATTTTCTTTCCTTTGAGTATATATTAATACCTATGCTTTGGGTATTTCTTTGTTCCTAAAATATACAATGCTCATTTGGGTAGCGTCAAAAAATGCCCCCCCCCCAGAAAAGTGATGTTCGAAGGAACAAGGACTTAGTTATGAGGTAGGAAATGACTTCATGAGTCTCTAATGCTTTCTCTGGTTGGAATTCAAATCATATTCTCTTCTTCTATAAGTCCATTCATATTCCTTGAGTTTCCCTATAAATAAGGGGTGAGAGGCTGGTCATTTGACCGGTGACATGAAGCTCCATATCTCTCAAAACCTCATCTCTCATGTGATTGTTTTGCAAGACATCTTTGCATGACCTCATCACAAGAACCATACAAGAGACCTAATCATGTGATCATGTCACTTGACCTCTTTGAGTAAACACCTTGTCTAAATATCTCACTTAATCAATCCTTGAACTAATCAATGGTAATTTATTTGAACTTTGATGCACACCATTCGCCATTAGTCTATCTTATGTGATTCGGTTGTCTCTTAAGGATTTTTTCATGATCTACTAATCTTTATGTGATTCATGTGACCTTCACATGGTAACATGATTATATGTATTAAGAAAAATCATGTTATAAAAAGATGTTTTATGGGTTATGTGATTTTCGTGACCTAGAATGGATCATTTGGTCCACGTAATGTTTTCCATGTTATGCACTTATTTTGTTTGATTAGCACAACTGATTCTCTCTTAATGGTTACATATCTTCTAATATATTCTCTATTCTCTTTAAATATGTCCTCTATTTCTCAAATGTCTTCTTATGTGGTAGACTGGAGAGACCTTATTTCATGGAAACATAATGGCAATCATCGATACAATGTATTTTATAACAATGATGTTTAAAGGTTCTTATTCTGACTGAACATCAACCCATTTAATCCTCGTTCCTCCTCCTTATAGGACAAGTGACTTGTAGTGATCCCTCCCCTCATTTCTTTGGAACATTTTGACCCATACACTTTAATCCTTTAGGGAATCAAATATTTTCAATTTTGATCATCTCTAAACTATAAGTATAAATCCATGTGACCCCCAATCTCTTGTTTCATTTGATGTTATCTTGTGTTTCATTCTAAATCCATAATTTTAGGTATTCTGTATGCTTTAGGTATTATTATTGAATTGGATCAACTTTTTCATCAACATTAAATGAAAGGGTGTTTATGATTATTGTGTAGGTGGAGCATAAATTTTCTCCTTATTATATATATGTTGTATGTGTTGTTTGATTCACAAGTTTAGAAGGGAAGGTAACAATGGATTAGGATGGAAAAAAATTAGATTTCCTCATAGATGAGATTCAAGAAAGGTTTGTTAGGGCTGTGTAAGGTCCTCTGGTTTATAATTATTAATCATGTACATACATGAATTAAATTGAAATTGGTGGTAGAACATGGAATGATAACCAAGAGGGGTATGTATTAATGTGAAATGATAATATCTTAAAAGTTATTTAAAGAAATTCCTCAATGATGGTTAATTACATACAACATAATTGATAGTAGAGATCTTATCCAAGTAAGAGTGACTAGAGTAAGATGATGTATATTTTTGATTGGGTGTAATTAAATTCTTGTTATTACTTGGTACTTTAGTTGGGTTTCATTCCAATGATGTTTCTATATTGTTAATTAGGTTTGGCAAAATGCTAACCATTTCTTTGGCATTCTATATAGGTTGGAAATTTTTTAACCATGTTGAACACTTCATAATAAGTTGTATAAGATGCCAACTATCATTCTTATTGGTATATGGGTTGGGTGTGATTCCAACCAAAATTTTGTGGTTATGTAGGTTATACATGATTCTGACAATTTATCTTGGTTTTTACATAGATTGGGCACAATTCCAAATATTCCTATGACTTCTTATATGGGTTGGGTGCAATTAAAACTAGTGTTCTCATTAGTTACATGGGTTGAATGTAATTCCAACTATTGTTATTATTTATTATATGGGTTGGGTGTAATGTTAACCATTGTTATCTTCATGTATATATGTTGGGTGTAACACCAAACCTTCTCTTCTTTGATAGTTGTGTTGGGTGTGATTAAAACCATGAATGTTTTTAGTACATGTGTTGGTAGTGATGTTAACCATGTTGGGTGTAACACCAAACCTTCTCTTCTCTGATAGTTGTGCATGATATTCATCATTACGAGGAGAGATATATTTTTTATTTTATCATGTACCATAAACCATAATTCCATAGTGAGTTGATTAGTTGATGGTTTCTAGGAACAAAAACTATTTATCTATCCCATGGTGAGGTAGAAATTGGCCTATAAAATATTTTTAAGCTTGGGGGAATACTTCTATTAGTGGAAACTTATGATGAATTCCTTCCAGTTGAGAATGTTTGGCATGATAAATGGTTTCTTGTTTGGTTTGTTTTTCAGGGCAGTGGTGCAGTATAAGCAGAAATGCTATTTTTTTAGGTCAGCATTTTGCGGCGGTTTTAACCGCCACTAATGTTTTACCACTTATACATTTTGCGGCGGTTTAAACCACCACTAAATGTAATCGTCAATACACTTAACGGCGGTTAAAACCACCACAAAATATCGTCAGAATTAGCGGCGGTTTTAACCGCCGCTATGCAGGAGCATGACACGCCTGAATTTCGCGGCAATTATAGCCACCGCTAATTAAATAGCCCTTAAAACCGCCGCGAAATGAGGTACTATGAAGCTTTTATTTGACCGCCATGAAATGCATAAAACCACCGCTAATAGATTTCCGATGCCCAGTTTAGCGGCGGTTTCTGTAAACCGTCGCTAATAGGTAGTTATCCTGTAGTGAGAAATTAGAAATGAGGAAATCCCTTACTTGGAAATGTGATCCCAAAGGCTTGGGAGAAGATTAAGAGAGGCTTCTTGGGAGCTTAAGGTGCCTTGGGAGGATTATATATTGATGAGGGAATAGTTTGGACGAAATAAAAAGTATTTGAGTGAAGAGGAAGTGGGATATTGTGTGGGTTTATATAGGAAATGAGAGGGAATTCTTTATTATTTAGGTTTGGGTAACCACAGATTAAACTAATCAATTCCACAAACCATCCCATGGTTTTTTCCCATGGTTTTTGAAAAAGGGGAGTGAAAAAAAATATTTTCTAAGGCCAATGTCCGAAATTCTAAAAATAATAGGGTGGCTTATGTGGAGGTGAGTCACACTCCCAAGGAAATTCATTTAAAAAGTGAAAATGTTTTATAACTCTTGGAGGGTCCACTAATGTATAGTAAATTAAATAAAACAAACATAAAATCACATTATATTAATTTTAAAGAATATATTGGCCTAAAATGTCATTTAATGTATTTTATTACATCACTATTGGGTCATTATGATGTCATAAAACACATTATATATAAACGGTATTTAATTTTTACCCAAAAATTAGACTGTCTCAAAAAATTATGAAAAATTCACCATTGGATAATGTCGACATCCCGATTCCAAGAATAATATTAATTTTATCTAAATATTTTTCTAAATATGTGAATTTAAATTTTAAAATAAAAAACTAGAATTTATTCAAAAATCATGGGCTTTCAAAACAATAGATTTCAAACTACAATAAAAATTACAATTTGATTCATAAAATTATACAACAATTTATATTTAATTTAAATTTATTTAATAATAATATTAATATTTTATTAAATTAATATTTTATTCAAAAATCCATTAATTCATCAAAATATATTTCTTAGTTCAATATTAATGAAAAATACTATTTCATCTCTAAAAACAATTTACAATGTAACAATAATAAAATGAAAGTATATTCATTATTATATAAAAAATAATGAACATAATCCTAGTGTTACGTTTTTGTTACACAACCCCTTATAAAACCCTCATAAGTCCAATGATTATGGTGTGTGATGGTGAAAGACTCTTGGGGTGGCTCAGATAACATTGCTTGGGTGGTAGTCTCTATGAACTTCCACTTCTCTCATCGGCGGTTCTGTTAGAGCTTCACATGTTGAAGCTTGGATTTGGATTGGTCTAGGGAAAATCCCAACGATGCCACCACCTTTTTGATCTCCTATAAATGGGCTTCAAATGGGGGAAGTATACTGGATGAGGCCATCGCTTCCTTTGTCTGAGTAAATTGGATTTGCTAGAGCCCTATATTTATACTAATCTTGTGACCACTGTTAAACTGATATATTAGCAACAATCACAATTAATTATAGTATTTTAAAATCCAAAAACATAAAACCAATTATGTTCACATTTTATATAAACATTTTACATAATGAGACATTTAATTAGATCATGAGGAATTTCAATTAATGAAATCTTGGGTCGTTAAAATCTTCCCCCCTTATGAAATTTCACCCTCAAAATTTTCTTTTCCCATATTAAAACAGATGTCGGTAACTATACTTCATCATTTCGTCTGATTCCCATGTCACTTCTTCAAGCTTTTGGTTTCTCCACAAAACCTTGGTGAGGGGAATTGTCTTATTTAGTATAACTTTTTCTCTATGATCTAAGATCTTCACTGGTTTCTCCTCATAAGAAAGATCATTCTCTAATTGTATAGCCTTTGAAGAGAGTACATGTGAAGGGTCTGGTACGTACTTCCATAAGAGGGATACATGAAAGACATCAAGTAATTTGTCCATGGTAGGTGGAAGTGCATGTCGATAGGCCACAAACCTGACACAATCAATAGTCTTAATGGGGCCAATGTACCTAGGACTTGAATTCCCTTTCTTTCCAATCCTCATTACCTTATTACATAGAGATATGAGTATAAATACCATATCTCCAATTTTAAACACAAGGACTCATCGATGGTTATCTTCATAACTCTTCTGTCGATTCTAGGCTTCCTTGATATGCTGATGAATAGTTTTCAACTTCTCCACAATTTCTTTGACTATTTTAGGTCCTAGCAGCTTATGTTCAATGACTTCATCCCAAAACTCCGGTGTTCTGCACTTTTTCCCATAAAGTTCTTCATATGGTGTTGTTTGGACACTCGAGTGTAAACTGTTATTATAATAGAATTCAAATGGATGAAGATTTTGATCCCATCCTCCTTTAAAGTCCATTAAGTAAGCTCTCAGCATTTACTAAAGTGTTTGGATAGTCCTCTCAGATTGGCTATCATTTTAGGGATGATAAGTTGTACTGAAGTTCAGCAAAGTAACCAGAGAATGTTGAAGACTCTTCCAAAACATAGAGTTGAATCTTGGATCTTGATCAGATACAATAGAATGTGGTACTCCAAGCATCCTTACCACTTCCTTGATATATATTCATGCGAGTTGATCCAATGAGAAATTCTGCAATAATTCTTCAGAGACTGTAAGACAATGCACAACAACATAGATTTAATTATTGCCTTTTCATGTCATCATAAGTCTATTGACAATGTCCATGGTGATTTTCTCTCATTTCCATGCTCGTATGGGTAACGGATTCATCATCTCCTTAGACTTCTATCTCTCAAGATTCACTTGCTGACACACCAGACACTTTTATGTAAATTCAGTGATATCCTTCTTCATATTATCCCACCGATAATACTCTCAGAGATCTCGATACATCTTTTTGTTTTCTATGTTAATAGAGAAATTTGAACTATGTGAATCACCCAAAAGTTCCTTCATCATCTCTAAACTTGATGGAAAACATATTATTTTCCCAAATCTCACAATTCTTTCTTCCTTAACCTTGAACTCCAAGGATTTCCCTCTACTGATAGATTCCACATTCTTATGAATTCCCACATCATCATTTTTACCATCTATTATCCTTTCTAAAAGAGAGGATTGAGCAATAATTTGTGAAAGGATTGATGATGTTACCTTTTTTATGATTCCCATGTCCATTTTCATCAAATCTATGAATAATGAATCGTTCAAAATTATATCCAGTGATAGAATCAGTGGGTCCTTTCAACTTAGACCATCTACCACCTTGTTTTCTTTCCAAGGGTGGTAATGGATTAAGTAGCCGTAGTATTTGATCAGCTCTAACCATCTTTGTTGTAGCATGTTCAACTATATCTGTGTGAAAATATACTTGAGGATTTTGTGGTCCGTATAAATTTCACACTTCTCCCCAAAGAGATAAATCCACCCAATTTTTAAATTGATGATCACCACAGCCAACTCCAGATCATGTGTTGGATAATTATGCTCATGAACTTGTAATTACCTTGAAGCATAGGCAATGACATTGTCATTTTGCATCATCACAAACCCTAGGCCCTCCTCTGAAGCATCACTGAATAAAAAAAAATTTCACCACTTGTGGGTAAAGTGAGCATGGGAACAGTGATAAGCCACCTTTTTAACTCCTTGAATAGTTCATCGCATTGATCACTCCAAGAAAAAGTTACCCCCTTCCGAGTTATCTTGGTAAGAGCGATGGACAATCATGAGAAATTTGTCACAAATCGTCAATAATATCTTGCTAACCCCAAGAAACTACGGATATTCGTTACCGATATTTCCCTCTTTCATCCCTCAATTGCAGCTGTTTTGGTGGGATCCACAGATATCCCATTGCTTGTGATGATATGGCCTAAGAATGAGACCTCCTTCAACCAGAACTCACACTTGGTGTACTTTTCATAGAGCTTCTCCTTCCAGAATTTCTCTAGTACAGTTCTTAGATGCTCATCATGATCCTCCATGGTTTTGGAGTATATCAGAATATCATATATAAAGACTACCACAAATTTTTCGAGGTAATCTCAAAAGACTCTATTCATCAAGTCAATGAAGATTGTTGGAACATTGTTTAGTCCAAAAGGCATTACTATGAATTCATAGTGCTCGTATCTTGTACAAAAAAGTGGTCTTGGGGAAATCTTCCTTATTCTCCCTTACTTGATAATATCCTGACCGAAAATCCTCCTTGGAGAAGTATTGTGCTCCACATAGCTGATCGAAAAAATACATCAATTAATGGAAGAGGACACTTTTTCATTATCGTGATTCTGTTAAGATCACGATAATTGATGCAAAGGCGCATTGACCCTTCTTTCTTCTTGACAAAGAGGACTGGTGCACCCCATGGTGATGCACATGGGATTATAAATCCTTTATCCAGATTCTCCTATAGTTGTTTCTTTAGCTCCTCAAGCTCCACAGTAGCAATTAAATATAGAGTCTTGGATATTCACAATGCCTCAGGTATAATATCAATTGAGAATTAAACATTTCTTCTAGGAGGAAGACCAGGAAATTCCTCAGGAAACACTTCATCGAATTCCCTCATAATAGGCATATATTCAAGGATGGTTTCCTTCTTATACTCAATAATATAATCCAGATAAGTGTGCTTATAGGGAAGTCATATCTACACTTGAGATGATGGATCTAAATAAGATTCATCTTTCTCTATTCACTTGTATAGAATTTGGGGTTGATTCCCACATGGAGAGTGATTTCCCTCTCACAGAAATTTATGTTGGATCTATAAAATGAAATCCAAACCATGCCAATAATTACATCAAATTCCACCAGAGTGAGTATGATGAGGTTCGCCGGGAAGTAAAATCAACGGATTATGACAGGGGAGGAGTTATATTCAAGGGATGAAATGATTTCCCCATTTGTCGTACTCACCATCATCTTCACATCCAGGATTTTTGGTGGTGATGGGACTATTCTACTAATCTTTAGGGATATAAAAGAATGCATAGAACCAGAATCAAAAAGGACATTCTCTATTATTGAATAAATAACTTGCATATCTGTCACACTTCGTTGTAGTGGTTCACTTTGGCAGTAGTGATGGAAAAAATCTCGACCTTGCTGCCTTGGAGGATGTTGGTTGCCTCCGAAAACCCTTGGCTTAGGGAACTGAATTTAATAGTGACCCAATATTTTGTAGTTGAAGCAATGAACAACACATTGAGGGTCGAGCATAGATTTCCTCTCTTCTATCACAGCCGTGGGTTTCCCTTGCCAATAGTTTTGTCACGACCCGTCCCATTGGGGCCCGTACAATTACTCCCCAAGCCCTCCTCCAATAGGCAAGGGGATGGTGACTAGCACTGAGTAGGCATATTACTAACATGGGAGGCATTTCCTAAGAACCTATACACACAGATACATACATCTCCAAGCCCACAAATGCTGAAATGTAAAAATCACTAAGGAACCAAATGCATGCGTACAACTTAACCAAACTAACAAAGAATGGTGAAAAGTAATGTTTTGAATGTAAACTGGAAAAGAATACAAGATCATCCAAATAAGAGTCTGGATACTAAAAAGTCCAACCTGTAACACAAAGAGGTACTGGGACTATTTCTCATAGCTGTAGGAACACCTGGACCTATGAGGGACTCATAAAGATTGGTCCTATCCGAGACCATCATGGACTCTGTCAGAAGGTTTATCATCTTCACAGTACACAACACGTGCGGGAAAAGCCCGTGCAAGGGTGAATATTACAATACTCAGTAGCAAACCCTGAAAACAAAAAAGTAATACACCAAAGAAAGGCATAGTTAGCTCTACACAGTATATTTCTACTGAACATGTAATAAGATAATACAAAATCCATATATACTAAGATCGCAAACCCATGGTCTAGGGACAAGTCACAGAACCACATACCCCCTCTAGGGATTCAGTTTGAAGATTCCACAAAGCACTCATTCCGGGAGAACTCACTCTACGAGTCTGATGGCTCGGATGACGTCCATCCGAGAAGTACTATACGTCGGTAAAATCCATGAGAGATATATACACTCATTATGAGATACACACTCCTGAGTGGGAAAGAACATTATACATAGATAAACTCATTATGAGAGACACACTCTTGAGGGGGATAGATCACGATACACATATGAGGATCACTACCAAGGCCATGGAGGATACAATGACTCATACGGATTCACCTACTAGGTAGATGATCGATGACCGATGGAGTTGGTGACGTCGATGCCAAACTCTACCTAGGGTCAATAATGGATAGAGGATCTCACTCCGGGCCTCTTGGAGGGATGGCTCAATCTATCACAGAAAGTCATGTTGAAGGGATCATACTCCTGCAGAAGTACATGATGCCTGACCCTCTAGGGAATGAGAATAAGGAGCACTAACCCAATCGAAACATGTCCATGGTATAGTGGAAAAGAAAAACAATCCATTTTCAAAAAATTACATGGCGTGGAGAAATTTAACATGCCACGTCTTTAAACCCCAGGTACTTCCCGTGTACAACGGCCCGTGTCGAAAGGCCGATCATGTAGAAAACGTTAGTACACCGTGTATGGTACTGATTACACGGCATGTCCTACCAACATGAGTTGGAACCGTGTACACTGGACATGTTCCTGTACATAGCCTCAACCCATGTATTCCAACTCTTGAAATTGGTACATGGGGTGACCCGCGTTACTGGCCTTGCTTGGCTATGTGGTGGAGTACACGGTCATGTACTCCATCCCGTGTTCGTGTATCCCCTGGATACATGCCGAGGTTCGAGGAAGGTCCTACACGGCATGTGTCTGGGATCACACATTGTTTGATACCCGTCTGATTCCTGAAATCCCAGCCGCCACTGAGCCGGTCCACATGGTGTGTTCTTTGGGATACATGATGTGTATTTAGGAAGTTTTCCGAATCATGGACTTCCACCAACGCGCCATCTGTGCTGCCCCGTTCATTGATCCAGCTACTTTATCACCATTAAACTTATGGGTTTTGATCATCATGACACCATGTAGTCGATTCCAATGGTTTCGGTCCTCCGATCAGCTCCAAAATGTGTGACGATCCACTCGAGCGAAGAACGCTCGAAGAACGGTCCTTACCTATCCGGTCCGATTCATCGTACGCTATCATCGTCGCACATCCATTAGGTCATTGTGACCTCAGATCTTCAATTTGGGATTGTTGCATCACCAGAAGGGTGTGAAACGATCTGTTGTTCATCACCCCATGAAGAACGTGAAGAACAAACGAGAAAAAGAAAGGGGAAAGAAATCCAAAAAGCAAGTCGAGGAATGAACCTCCACTTTCATTCATCACGACATTGAATCCACTCTCGTTAGTAGGCTTAAACGGAGAAAAATCAAACAAAAAAGTCAACATGTTTTAATTTCGAGAAATTAACCCAATAAATCGCTCCGTCAAGAACACATGAATCTGCGGATCAACATGTTCATGTTTGATCTGATTTCGTCATTTTAATTTAAAAAATGGGGATATGAGATGTTGGTGCCAAAAATGTGGCCCGAAAGAAAGGAACGAAAAAGAAGGCCGGCGCGCTGCCTCGCGAAGCTCCGCCGCGAAGCCCCGCCGCGAAGTGCCCCGACCATGGCGGCGCCGCGAAGCACCAGAGGAGGTAATCCTCCACGAACCCATTTGACGTTCGCGAGCCGCCGCGAAGCACCAGAGGCGGTAATCCTCCGCAAACCCATTTGACATTCGCGAGCTGCCGCGAAGCGCCAGAGGCGGTAATCCTCCGCGAATACATTTGACGTTCGCGAGTTACCGCGAAGCGCCAGAGGCGGTAATCCTCCGCGAACCCATTTGACGTTCGCGAGCCGCCGCGAAGCGCCAGAGGCGGTAATCCTCCACGAACCCATTTGACATTCGCGAGCCACCGCGAAGTGCCAGAGGCGGTAATCCTCCGCGAACCCATTTGACGTTCGCGAGCCGCCGCGAAGCCCCAGAGGCGGTAATCCTCCGCGAACCCATTTGACGTTCACGAGCCGCCGCGAAGCGCCAGAGGCGGTAATCCTCTGCGAACCCATTTGACGTTTGCGAGCCGCCATGAAGCCCTAGAGGCGGTAATCCTCCGCGAACCCATTTGACATTCGCGAGCCGCCGCGAAGCACCGAAGGCGGCGCGCGAGTCCTGCATCGCGACGCCCCTTCCCTATAAATACTGGACTCCCCCTAAGTCCCGAGGATAGACGATCCGACCTTTCGGCTTCTCCTCTCCCGAATCGCGAAGCACTCTGCGCCTCGGGAATCATGAGCTCCGTGAGGTATTTCTACTTCGAGAGACGCCTCTGTTTTGTCTCGTTTTGAGCCCCTCTTCCGAGAGGGATGCCCTTCGCGAAGCTCAAGGGAGTTCACGAAGGAAGGGGATTCCCAAGGGAACCCGGGCAGCCGCGGAGCGTTTATGCTTCGCGAAACTCCCATCCCATGCTAGTGATCCTGATACTAAGGCAGGATCGCTCCATTTCACGAAGTACATTTCTTTGTAGGACCCTGCTTCGCGAGACACCCCTTCTTCGTGAGGCAGTGCTCCGCGAACACTATTCCACTTCGCGAAGCACCTTCCACCCACAGCTATGCCCCATGCTAAGGCTAAGGCACTCCACTTCACAAAGCACACTCCTCTGCTTAGCGATTCCTCTTCCCGTGCGACCCTCCAGGTTTGCACGATGTGATTTCAAAGTCCCGTGGACAATACCACCCGTAGCGTTGCTTCGCCTAATGATTCTTCGCATAGGCACGCTAACGGATATTGCTTCTTCACATAGCCACGCTAACGTGGACCCCTCGATGGTTCGTTCCAAGACCCCCCTTAACCATGGCCTTACTGGTACCTTCCCTTCCCCAAGGACTAGAGGGTACCGGTTATGTATGTCCTAGGGGTGTGGAGTGAACCCACCTCATCCGAGCTGCAGGACGTTAAACTGCCAAGCACCAATTCCTCAACACATGACGTTAAACTGTGACCCAACCTCGTCTCCCTCACGAAGGGTCCCCCCAGCTCGAACATTCTTTACACCACCCATCTCCACGGGAATGGAACTCTTCCGCACATGGAATGAGATCCTCCTTGTCGGAGTAGCGTATGTTCGTAGGGGAAGGGATGCCTCAGAGCGTAAGCCCCTAACCTTTCGTACGGATGATTGAACCCGTGCATCTCCGTACTTCCCCACTACCAAGGTCAGTGGAGGGCGTGATAGGGAACGAGGCACCCCCCCTCTGGGCCTCCATCCTGGAGTAAGTCCCAACACCATGGGCCGCCCAACGCGTAAGCCCCTTTTCGCTTCTCACGGACGCACCCCTCGCGACGTGATCGCCAGGTCCTTGCAACCTCTTGTTCCTCACACCGAGCATGACTCACGTGGGCTTAGAGTGAGCACCGACCCTGACCCTTCCCCATTATGAACTACGAGGTCTTTGATCCATGTCAAGGCATGGTACGTAGGAAGCCTCCATGAGGTTCAAGCCCACCCGTCGTTTATTCACGTCAGGTCCTACCTACGTCCGGCACGACGCTAAACTGCAATTCCCGTCCGACGGCAAGCCGTTGTGACCACCCCGAACTACGAGGTTTTTGATCCATGTCAAGGCATGGTACGTAGGAAGCCTTCACGAGGTTCAAGCCCACCAATAGTGGACCCCCGGTTCTACTTTCACGTCGGTTCACCAACAAACACATCTTATGAACTACGAGGTCTTTGATCCATGTCAAGGCATGGTACGTAGGAATCCACCATGAGGTTAAAGCCCACCCGTCGTTTATTCATGTCGGGTCCTACCTATGTCCGACACGACGTTAAACTTCATTCCCCATTATGAAATACGAGGTCTTTGATCCATGTCAAGGCATGGTATGTAGGAAGCCTCCATGAGGTTCAAGCCCACCCGTCATTTCACGTCGGGTCTCACCCCGGTCCAACATGACGTTAAACTGCATTCTGGTCCAGTGGTAAGCTGCTGCAACACATTCCCACCTGAACTACGAGGTCTTTGATCCATGTCAAGGCATGGTACGTAGGAAGCCTCCATGAGGTTCAAGACACATTGCTCGGTCGTTCATTCACGTCGAGTTTCTCCCCCGTCCAGCATGAAGTTAAACTATATGTCCCCCCTTGTCCTGCCCATTATGAACTACGAGTTCTTTGATCCCTGTCAAGGCATGGTACGTAGGAAGCCCCCCAGAGTTTCAAGCCCACCACTCATTGGACCAAGGTCCACTTTCACGTCGGTTCGCCGACGAAGCCCCATTATGAACTACGAGGTCATTGATCCATGTCAAGGCATGGTACGTAGGAAGCCTCCATGAGGTTCAACCCACCCGTCGTTTATTCACGTCGGGTCCTACCTACGTCCGGCATGACTCTAAACTGCAATTCCCGTCCGACGGCAAGCCGTTGTGACCACCCCGAACTACGAGGTCTTTGATCCATGTCAAGGCATGGTACGTAGGAAGCCTTCACGATGTTCAAGCCCACCAATAGTGGACCCCCCGAGTCTACTTTCACGTCGGTTCACCGACAAACCCATCTTATGAACTACGAGGTGTTTGATACATGTCAAGGAATGGTACATAGGAAGCCTCCATGAGGTTCAAGCCCACCCGTCGTTTATTCACGTCGGGTCCTACCTACGTCCGGCACGACGTTAAACTGCATTCCCCATTATGAACTACGAGGTCTTTGATCCATGTCAAGGAATGGTACGTAGGAATCCTCCATGAGGTTCAAGACCACCCGTCATTTCACGTCAGGTCTCACCCCGGTCCTGTATGACGTTAAACTGCATTCTGGTCCAGTGGTAAGCCACTGCGACCCATTCCCACCTGAACTACGAGGTCTTTGATCCATGTCAAGGCATGTTACATAGGAAGCCTCCATGAGGTTCAAGCCACATTGCTCGGTCGTTCATTCACGTCGAGTTTCACCCCTGTCCAGCATGACGTTAAACTGTATGTCCCCCCTTGTCCTTCCCATTATGAACTACGTGGTCTTTGATCCATGTAAAGGCATGGTACGTAGGAAGCCCCCCAGAGGTTCAAGCCCACCACTCATTGGACCAAGGTCCACTTTCACGTCGGTTCGCTGAAAAAGCCCCATTATGAACTACGAGGTCTTTGATCCATGTCAAGGCATGGTACGTAGGAAGCCTCCATGAAGTTGAAGCCCACCCGTCATCCAATTCCTGTCCGACAGAAAGCCGTTATGACCACCCCGAACTATGAGGACTTTGATCCATGTCAAGGCATGGTACGTAGGAATCCTCCCAGAGGTTCAAGCCCAACTCCCATCGGACCAAGGTCCCTCACTTAGTCGGTTCTCCGAAACCCACCGCCCGTCGTGTATTCACGTCAGGGTTCACTATCGTCCCGCATGACGTGAAACTGCCTGAACTACGAGGACTTTGATCCATGTCAAGGCATGGTATGTAGGAAACCTTCCCAAGGTTCAAGCCCACTATTAGTGGACCCACGGGTCTACTTTCACGTCGGTACGCTGACGATGCCCATCGGACCAAGGTCCACCTTCACGTTGGTTCGCTGACGATATTCATCGGGCCAAGGTCCAGCTTCACGTCAATTTACCGGAACCGTCTCGAACTACGCGGACTTTGATTCCCTACCACGGGGATACGTAGGAAGCCTCGTCAAGGTTCAAGCCCAACTTCACCGTCGCCCCTGCGATGGTCCCATTTCACTCTCCCTCCACTCCATTCATCAACCTATCCCCCGTCCCGATTCTCGCCCGGACCGTCTTATCCCGGTGAGACCACGTCGGTACGCACTTCTTCACAGCCATCTATGGGCTGGCCTCGGTATCGACATCCCTTCAAGGAGGATCCCTCAATCCGATATATCCTAGCTAATGCTCTGGTTGGGTTGATCTGTCTCCGCTAGACGTTAAACTCGCGGCATACCTTGTGTTGAGCACGGGAAGCTGAGGAAAACCTCAGATATGTGTCAACGACATCTAATTCCTCGCGCTCGATGTCGGATGCCTCGGGCCTCCACGCCCTCAAGAAGCCTTGTTACCAAGGATAACAGACAGACATGTCAGGTACCCCAGAATCCAGACACGCTACTGATGCCTCAACGTGACTACTCCCCTGACTGAAGGTTGCTGCCCTGACTGGACCCTTTGGAATGTCCCGACAGAAGCAGTGTAATTAACCGGCGTCCATGGAAACATGGCACTGGGAAGAGTTTCACGAACTACGTATTAAATCTATGAGGGAGACCCGGACTAGGTGATGAGTTCTGAGGAGGAATCCACGGAAGGAAGAGCCGACATCCCATCATCCCATTTCGATCAAGGATCAGACGTCCCTGAATAAAGAGCGGATGCCGCCCACCTTTGGAAAGCGGGAATGCGGGGCAACAAAGCAGCGCGTCCTCCCCCAGATACAGATGTGCGTGCCCCGGCGGAAAGCGTCGGAAACAGAAATGGTGAATCCGACGTGAAATTATTCTCCTCAATATGTAGATTAGTAGCGTTCGTGACACCAGTAGATTGACGTGTCACCGGATCCAGATATCCGGTGCCTGGTCCCGCCAAGAAAATATCCGGCCTGTCGTGAAACTCACCGGAAGTCGAGGAAGTAGAACGTGGGGCACTCCGCTCTGCAGCGTGTTGGCGTGGATCCTTCTTACAGACGTGGAGAATGGAAGGAGGTTGGGGAACTGGCTGTCAATCCTTTTTTCTCTCAGTACTGACGAGTTGATCCCTTCATTTTCCAGGAACCAGGTTGCTGTTACAGAGATGCGGTCACCATCCGCTACTCGCCCACGCAAGGGCAGGGGCAACACCACGACGACCACCCCACGTAGCACCGCTACCACCACGACGGCTGCCACATCGCGGAATATGGGGCGCCCATGCCCCCTCTCACCATCAGAGGTCATCCAGCGAAGGGTGATCAACAACCTCGTGCGCAGGTATGAGGAAGAAGGGGTCATCCCAACCCGGGATATGGCCCGCCTGGACCTGGAGGCCTCCAGGCCCCGCCATCAACTCCTCCCTAACAGGCTGCGCAGGGAGCCTCTTCTCCCCACCCCAACATTCAACCGTTTTGGGAGCTTGTCTCCGGAACGCCTTGACGACTCCTCGCCTTACGCTGAAGAGGTGGGCGTCGTCCGGCTCAGTCCGCTCAGGGCCCCGACCCGGGGGCCCCAGGCGAGAGCTCCCGTCTGGCCGCGTCAGCGCCGCCGTCCGGCCTCATAGGAAGAGTAGGCAGACTACGTCCTTGCACCACCTGCACCAGCTCGCCTGACCCGACGTCAGCGCCGGGCACGGGCTGAGGACGCTCGCCTAGGCGCATCAACGTCGACAGCTACAGTGGCCCGAGCCACTGCCGACGTGCATCGTGAAGACCATGCATACACTGAGCAGGGGCACTCCTTTACCCAACCAAGATCGAGACCCCAACCGCCCCACGGGTAGGCTGGGTTGACTCTCCGGGATGCAGGCCCAAGTGGTGATCGCCGCGAGCTAACCCGCGGTAATGTCACCCCGTACAGAGGTCCTCCCCGTACCACTACTCCACAGAGCATGGGCCTTCCCCGCTCCGAGGTTCATCATGGAGGCATGCCTCGTGCTACCCCCATCCCGCAGGAAGACCTGCCCCACGGCAGTGACGCTCAGCACAGAAACATTTCTCGCGCCCACCATACAGGGTATGGAGTCCGTCCTCCTGCCCCCGGCCGCCAACCTGAAGGCACTGTCCATCCGGTACCTCTCCAACGTGGGGGCCCTCCCTACGTCCTCTCTGCAACTGGTAAAGGTCCTCCTTGCCCCAGCAACTCGAGGAGTGACGGTCAGCCTCGCTCCACCCGCAGTGACCATGGAGGTCCTCCCCATGCTCCTGCCAATTCCAACAGAGGCCCCCGCCCCCATGGGTACTGTTCATGGAGGTCCTCCCCATGTACCCTTCGACATTTTCCCCGGTGCCCCTCACACCCCGGCTATCTCGAGTGGGGGCCCTCTCCGCCACGGTGCCAGTGCCGCCCCGAGGCTGCCTAATGAGGATCAACCCTGTCCCGAAGATCCGCCCCGGGGCAGAAGAGCGGGTCATCGCCGCCACAAGAAGAATCATGGGAAGGCCCGGGTGGAGATCAAACCTGCCCGCTTCTCCGAATCGGAAGCGGAATGCGATTCAGCGATGGAACCTTCTCCCCGCTCCTCTATATCAAGGACTGGGGTAGGAACCAGACGCGTTAGCCTCATTCTCCCAGAATTTGAGGTCCACCTGATTCTCGTCTCTCTCCGCAGGTATATCCAGGAGGAAGAAATCCTGGGAATTCCGCAGGTCTCGACAACGCAATCACCGCCTCTGTCACCAGAAGAGCCCTCTACCTCTACCAGAGATCACGTAGAGTTATTTTGGGGGCCAACGACGTTAGAGCAACGACATGACCTATCGCCGGTAGCTGCGGCTCCTGTTCCAGAAGCTGTGGTTATCAGCCCGTCGTATCATGACAACGTGGCCAGGTCACCTCACTCTTCGGAGGATGGCCCGAAATTCAGCGGCCAGTCAGCTCGTTTTCCGTACTCTCCACCGCCGAGCTTATTATCCCAGGGGTCTGCCTCAGTACCGCTACCGGTTCCTCAGCCGCCCCAGGTCGACGAGTGGGGCAACACAGGGCCAGACCTTGAGTCCGAGCCTAGGAGATTCTAGAGTATTCTTGCAGTGGATTACTTCCCGGAGAAGTTCTGGCCGACGACAGTACTAAATTTTCGTGTACCGGAGTCTCTTACCCCTGAAGAAGTGGGGTGTTTTTTTCGAACCCTATGGGATACACACTTCCGCCTCCGTTATGAACGGGTGGTATACCCCAGAAGTCGAGAGCACTTCGAAGAAATTGGCGAGCAGTGCCGCCTGATTGATGCAGCCGCACTCCTTGTGGCCCAGAACCCTGATTCGCCAGGCACCAGAGCACCCTTCAATGAAAATGCGTTCAGAGTCTTAAAGCACTCCGCAGAATCATCAGGGAAGCCGCCCCCCATGTGCAAGTCTGTGGTTGGGGACACTATGCCGCTCTCCTCTTCGACCCTATCCGACTGCAGCCCGATTCGCTATGTGACATCGAGGACATGCCCTCAAGATGGGTCGCAGTCCACATGGATGACATTGTAGATAAGGAAGATGAGCTTGAATTCCTTGATGGAGACTTACCACCCGAGGGCATACCGCCGCTGCTCGACCCATCAGGGTGAATTACCCGTCAGCAGAGAAACCTGCTAGGCCTCCCCGTACCCACCGAATCACTGGTGCTCGGTCGAAACATCGACAAGGGTAAGGAGCACGTCGGAGCTGTCAAGCACTCCGACCCATCTGCCTCTGCGTAGAAGACAGAAGAGGATCCTGAGAAGGCCGCGTTACGCCAGCATCTTGCTGAGCAGAAGAGGCTGGTTGACGAACTCTTGGCTGAGCGTGCCGCAGAGCGGCGACCCGACTATGGTAATCCCAGGCCGGGGCAGCAGGGGCAGGAACAATTTCCCCCGGTGAGATGCCTCCGGGCAACCCTGATCATGCTACTGCCGCAGATAGGGCGGAAGCCGGAACATACGACAAGAGGGAGCGATACGTCTCGCCAAACCCCCCCGAGCGACGGGGCAATCTGAAGAATTTAACCCGGGTTCCCCCAGTCGCCCCGCAGGTCGTCCAGCCAGTTGACCCGCGAGCGGCCGAAGCCGTCTACCGTGTTGAAGAACCTGGCAATGCACTTGTGGTTAGGGATCCAGGTCAAGACAGGGACCCCCACCCGGAGGACCTTATTGCGGCACTCACAGCCCGGCTCGAGGCGTTGGAAACGCGGCAGGTGGCGGTCCCACCGGATGGCAAGCCTTATCCCGTGTGGGTGGATGATATGCCCGCACCTCCGGGTTTTGGGAACCCCACTGTCTCGCCTTTTAACGGGACAGGGGACCCGCCCCAGCACTTGGCTCATTTCTCTTCCCGGTGTGGCCCCATGTTGGGGACCCCGGTTCAGCAAGAAGCCGCCAAACTCCGATGCTTTGTACAAACATTGGAAGGTCCGACATTCGTCTGGTACAGCCAGCTCCCTATCGGATCGGTGACCGGTTGGGAGGATCTTTGCCAGAAGTTCTTATACCAGTTCAGCTCCACCACGCGGAAGACCAGCATCGCGGACCTCTTCAAGTGAAAACAGAGGCATGATGAGCGGGTTGCATATTTCATCGCCCGGTGGAAGGGACTTACGTATTCCCTCGATATGCCACTGACTCAGGAGAAATTACTGACGATGTGTGTGGGGAACGTCAAGATAGAGCTGGTACCCTCCCTAATTACCCAGAACTACCCTGGAGGATTCAGAGACTTCTCGGATAAGGCCCAGCGCCTCGAGGAAGCCATGCAACAGGCTAGTCAGGCACGTTTGTTTCCCCCTATGATCCCAGCCAGGAGGACCGCCAGGGCTGAACCCACCGCGGTGGCTCAAATAGAAGCCCCGAGGTAGCTGGAGTTGCTGCCGGCAGCACCACCCCCGCAACCCCGCAGAGGTCCTCCACCTCACGCACAGGCCCCTGCCTAGCAGCGACCGCCTCAGAACCGACAGGTTCCCCCGCGCAACGCGCCACCGCCACCTAGGCGAGACAATCAGGCACCGCTTCCTTGGCAGGCCCCTCCGGCCCCTCGTCAGGGCCAGGCCCCCAGGGCCCCCTATTCGGAAAGAAGGTACCAGACCTATTCATTCAACGAAAATCAGGTCCCTGGCTACTTCCAAAGTGCTCTGGAGCAAGGGATTGTGCGCCTGCCTGAGTGCAGAAGGCCAGTAGAGGCGCATCTCACCGATCACCCCAACTACTGCCCTTATCATCGGATCCTGGGGCACACCATCAAGCAATTATATGTGTTTAAGGACTGGCTTCAAGACCAGGTCAACAAAAACATAGTTAAGTTGGTCCCAGCACCAGCGCAAGTGGCAGGTGTCTTTGCAGGATCAGACATCGGCAGCGACAGTGAAGGTGAGTGGCAGCAGGTCCCTAGCCGCGGATCCCAGAAATATGATGATTGGATGGCTCGAAAAACCATCGTCCGTGCCCATGGTATCATCCGGGCATGCCTGAAGTAGTCGGAACCTTCAGAAGAAGTAGCTGGTGCCTCCGCATCATCTTCACAGTCGGCCCCTTCCCAAAAGGGCAAGCAACGACGACGCAAGAAGAAGCAACGTGCACCACCGACGCTGTCGTCATCCCTCACTCTCGGCGACTTTATGCCCCCCGAAATAGGGATTCCTCCTAGAATCCGCCCAGCGGTGGATGACTCCTCGAGTGATAGCCAAGCGTACGCTTCGGTTAACACCGTGGAGCTGGTAAAGCCCTATATGACCCCCGACGAGGGGGAACGCCAGGCAGACCTCCCCAACGTTTCCAGCCGATGTCAACGTCAGCGGAATCGCAATCACGCCGGTCATCGAGGCACGTCAGCAGGCATTTGTGGCCAAGTCGTGCACGCTATCGAGACCAGGCAGCAGGCTCAGCGCAGATCTCAGCACGCGCAAACCCATCCAACACCCTCAGCTCTACCTCCACCACCGTTCATGCTACTAGATCGGGGGGAGCTGCCTCGTTCGTATCACAGTCAGTCTTGCCCGGCTACAGGCCAGCCTCCGCTGTCTGATCCTAGTCCGGCGACTACTCTTCAGGCTTCTACTGGTAGGCAGCAAGATGTACCCAGTACTAGTCAATCGCCGGTTCAGCCAGCCGGACCCGCTATGCCTCCAAATGCCGAACGACCTCCTGTAAGCAGAGGTTCGTGTTTGGCATGAAAGTACGATGTTATGAAGCACCTGGCCGGCATTCCGGCGAGGCTCTCCATCCTTGAGGCCCTTCGCCTGTCACCTGAAATGCACGAGGCACTTGCTGAGGCCCTAAGGAGCCCCCTCCAGTTCGAGACGGAGGTAGCAGGTGCAGAAGCCTTCCATACCGAGACGATTGAAAACGCCGAATGTCAGGCGGTTATCTCGTTCTCAGATGAAGATGAGGACCCTACCATACAGGGGCACATTCACCCGCTGTATATCACTGGCCACTTCAACGGTGTGGAAGTCCGACGGTGCCTCGTTGACACAGGTTCCAGAATCAATCTAATTCCGACCCGGACGATGCGAAAGCTGGGTCTGTCTGAAGGCGATTTAACTCCCTCTAACCTCAGGATCCAGGGGTACGATAGGACAGTGCAAACCCCAGTCGGCAAGATCCGCCTGAAGACTCAGTTCGGTGGCTTAATTTCCAGCACCGAGTTCATGGTTGTTTCTCAGGACACCGCCTACAACGCATTGATGGGTAGGCCATGGCTCCATCTTCATGCAGCGGTCCCTTCGTCGTATCACCAGTGCCTCAAGTACTCTCTCAATGGTCGAGTAGGCGTGCTCCAAGGACACGCGTCCCCTTTCGCTTCTTGTGAGGCCTGCTAGCTGGATGTGGTTTATTACAAAATTAAGGATAAGAAAATCCTGGTAAGCGAGGATGAACCCGCCCCGGTCACAAGTAACCCCTGGGCAGGCATGGATGACGCCTACATCCTCTCGATCCACTGGTTGGAGGCCACGAACCCCGATATGGGGCAATGTTTTGTTGTTTCGGGTACGCAAGGAAGGCATGTTCCCGTGTCCAAGCGACGACGAAAAATCACCTCGTACTCTTACAACAACCAGGCTCAGGTGATCCCGGAATCTCCTACACATATACGGTACCGGGACGTCAAGCTGTTGACAATGGTGGTGCACCATACGTGTCTCTTTCGCCGGGCTGGAATTAACCGACTAAGGCCGACATGTCACCACTGCTTCGATATCATCAAGCGGGGCCCCTTGGGCCGAAGGTCAGATGGGATAGGATCGACTCCTTTCATTGCTATGGTCTCGATGACAAGCGAGTCTCCTGATGTAATGACCGCTGCTGCCCGAGCCAGCACCAACTACCCCGTGGATCTTGATAGCCCAGAAGTATCTTCCGTCACGAGAAGTCCCCCCACGGCTGGGGAGGAAGACCTGGAGGATGCTCCTCCCGCCTTTGAAGAAGGCGTCTCCACCACGGTTGATAAATTGGTACAGGTGAACCTTGGCAGTGAGGCAGATCCGAGACCCACATTGATCAGTGCAGCCATGTCCCTCGAGGAGCGGCAGCAGTACGTAGACTTCCTCAAACAGCACCGTGATGTGTTTGCCTGGAGTTATGAAGAGATGCCAGGGCTGGATCCCCAAGTGGCCGTCCACCGTCTAGGCCTCCCAGCAAAACATCGTGGGTTTAAGCAGCCTCCCAGGAAGATGCACCCTTCTCACGGTGCCATGGTTGAGGCCGAAATTGATAAGCCAATCAAAGCCAACTTCGTCATGGAGGTCCAGTACCCCAAGTGGCTTGCCAACATTGTGCCAGTCAGGAAGAAGAATGGGCAGATCAGAGTCTGCATCGAATTTCGCAATCTTAATCGCCACTGCCCAAAGGATGACTTCCCACTCCCGGTAACGGAGCTGTTGATTGACGCCACGACCAGGATCCAAGCCCTCTCTTTCATGGATGGGTATTCCAGGTATAACCAGATCCGGATGGCCCCCGAAGACGAGGAGTCCACTGCCTTCAGGGCTCCCCAAGGTACCTTTTGCTACTAGGTAATGTCATTCGGTTTGAAAAATGCAGGTGCCACTTATCAGAGGGCCATGCATCGCATATTCAAACCGATTCTCGGGACATTGGTGGAATGCTACGTGGATGACCTCATAGTCAAATCATGCCAGCACCAGGACCATCTCAAAGATCTTGAGAAAGTGTTCGGTTTCCACCGTTCCCGTCACCTGAAGATGAACCCGCTGAAGTGTGCCTTCGGGGTCACCTCCGGGAAGTTTCTGGGCTTTGTTGTCAGATACCGAGGTATCGAGATCAACCCGGAGAAGATCAAGGCCATCAGCCAAACGCCTCCCCCGAGCAACATTCGGGAGCTCCGAGGCCTTCAAGGCCACATAGCCTACATACGCCGATTCATTGCGAATCTGGCCGGTAAGTTTAAGCCCTTTTCCCGGCTCATGAAGAAGGGTGCTGCCTACGAATGGGATGAGGAGTGTCGGACCGCCTTCGAGGAAATCAATAAGTATCTGCTCTAACCTCCGGTCCTGATGCCACCCGTCTCCGGAAAGCCGCTGGTCCTTTACGTGACCGCCCTGGAGAGATCCCTCGGTGCGCTGCTCGCCCAGAAGAACAACGAGGGTACTGAGAATAGTCTCTACTATCTCAGCCGCATTCTTCTCGATACAGAGATTCGATACTACCCTGTCGAAAAGAGCTGTCTTGCGCTCGTCTTCGCCATGCAGAAGTTGCGACATTACCTGCAGCACCACGAGGTGCAATTGGTCTCCCGGGTAGACCCACTGAAGTACATCCTGAACCGTCCCATGCTGACTGGCCGACTAGAATGGTGGGCAGTGATTCTCCAGCAGTTTGATATCAGGTTTGTACCTCAGAAGGCCATTAAGGGATAGGCATTGGCAGACTTTCTAGCTGCCCATCCAGCCTCCGCGGATCAATCCCTGGACATAGATTTCCCTGATGAGACGATCCTATCAGTCGATCATATTATCCCATGTTGGAAAATTCATTTCGACAGTGCCTCCCTGAGCCCCACCGGTAGGAGGCTCAACGATCCCAATCTCAACAGAGTGGTCCTGGGTATTGTCTTCATTACCCCGGCGCATGCCATCCTGCCATACTCGTTCCTGTTGTCAGAAGGCTGTAAGAACAACGAGGCAGAGTACCAGGCTCTCATCACTGGCCTCGAGTTGGCCATTGAGATCCATGTTCCCCACCTACATGTGAAGGGAGATTCCGAGCTGGTAATCAAACAGGTTAATGGCGACTACGTCGTCAGGAAGCCAGAGCTTGCACCGTTGCTGGAGTACACCCTCCTCCTAATGGCCCAGTTCTCTTCTCGACCAGAGGTTACCCATGTCCCACGGTCACAGAACGGCCAAGCGGACGCCCTGGCTGGCTTAGCCGTGTCGCTCGTAGAACCCGAGCAAGATGATTTGGTCATACACGTGGCCCACCGGAGAGTCATTTCCCTCGTCACCCAAGAGGACCGTGATAGCCTGCGGGTAAGTCATCTCACCACCGGACCCTCCATATCAGGAGTCCCGGGTTCGTCAGACGCAGTGGTTGAAACCACCCCCGACTGGAGAGCACCTTTTGTCGAGTATCTCCAAAATGGTCATCTCCCAGACGACCGGGCCGAACACGAGCGAATCCGACGCCGTGCGCTGCAATTTACCCTCCGGAGCGGCCCCAGTCTTGAACAGATCCATTATAAGCGGAGTTTTGATGGTGTCCTCCTCTGTTGCATCCAAGGAGGGGAGATACCTCAAGTTATGCAAGAGGTTCACGCCGGTTCCTGTGGCGCCCATCAAGCTGGGCCGAAACTGTCCCATCAAATTCGGAGGTTAGGGTACTTTTGGCCCTCTATGATCCACGATTGTATTGGATATGCCAAGAGATGCCACGCATGCCAAGTACACGCCAATTTCTTGCATTGACCGCCGGAGCCCCTCCACCCCACCAAGTACTCTTGGCCGTTTGCGGTATGGGGACTTGACGTAGTGGGACTGTATCCACCGGCAACAGCCCGCCAGTGTAGGTTCATCCTGACTACTACAGATTTCTTCTCCAAGTGGGCAGAAGCAGTTCCGCTCAAATAGGTCAAGGCCCGTTCCATCGTTGACTTTGTGAGCTCCAATATTATCCACCGATTTGGAGTCCCTCATGCCGTCCTTACCGATAACGATACCAACTTTCGAGCAGCTGAATTAAAGAAATTGTACGCTATGTACGACATCCGGTCGAACCATACCTCCCGCTACCACGCGCAGGTGAACGGACAGATCGAGGCATTCAACAAGACCCTCTTTAACACTCTGCAGAAGATGGTTGGTCAGAACAATAAAAGTTGGACGGAAAAGATCCCCAACGCCCTCTGGGCTTACCGGACGACGACTCGCAACTCTACTCAGGTGACTCCATATTCCCTGGTGTATGGAGTTGAGGCCGTCCTACCCATTGAGATCCAGCTACCGTCGCTACGCACTGCAGTTTATGATCACCAGACATCAGATGAGGTAGCCGAGATCCTTCTAGCTGAACTAGAGGCACTGGACGAGAACCGGCTTCGTGCCCTGCACAATCTGGAAAGGCATCAGGACAAGATAGCGAGAGCCTTTGACAAGAAGGTTTGTCTCCGCTCTTTTCTACAGGGTGACCTGGTACTGGCCCTTCGAGCGCCAATGATTCCCGGTAGGAAACCGCCCAAGTTAGAACCCAAATGGGAAGGTCCTTATATCATCCATAAGGTTTACCCCAATAGAGCATACTCTTTGGTGACCACGGATGGAGAGCGTATAACCCCTCCCACCAATGCCAAGTTCCTCAAGCGATACTTTGCCTAGGGAAAAAATGGTCCATCACGACCCTAAACTGCGTGAAGGTCCGGCACGACCCTAAACTGCGTAAAGGTCCTATATGACCCTAAACTGCAAAATGGTCCCACACGACCTTAAACTGAATCTTCGTCCTGCAAGACAATAAACTGTGAAACGGTCCCTCATGACCTTAAACTGGACACTATGGTCCAACATGACTCTAAAATGTAAAGTCCTTCATGACTATAAACTGCATCTTCGCCCCGCAAGATGTTAAACTGCAAGCCGGTCAGGCATTCCTGACCGAGGCTCAGCCTCAGGCCCCTTGGCCTCCTTGGGCCCCTGGCCCCCGTCCTGACCGCGGTTTGGCCCCAGGCCCCCCTTGGTTTTTCCCCGACTTACCCTCTTGCGGGATTGTACGGCATGGTGTAGGACTACGTCCTTATTCACGTCAGATTACTTGACGTACCGTACATATCCCCAAATGAGGTTCTTCTCATCGTCCCGCATGACGTTAAACTGCATTTCTAGAACTACATGTGGCTTGATTCCCATCTTCATGGGATACGTAGGAGCGCTCGGACGCCTCGTCTTGAGCCCAGCCCCAAGCTTTTCTCTTCCGTTATTCCCCTTGGGAATAGTTTCCTTGGAGGATCTTTGTGTAGCAGGGAGTATGCTTTCTTGGCCCCGCTCATGCAAACCCGCTCGCACAAGGATTTTAAGGGTCACACCATGTGCCCACTCCCGTTCTTCTATCCTCCCACGTCCTCACCGCATGACGCTAAACTGCATGGCCTTCAAGAACTACGTATGGCTTGATTATCATCCTCATGAGATACGTAGGAACGCCCGGACATTTCGTCCGTTGGCCCAGCCCAAAAGCCAAAATCTTCCCTTCGGGTCAAGACATGGAAGGGTGCACACTTTTGCCCCCAACTCACACCGAGAAAGCCTCGACCCGGCTGCACATTTCCCCCTGGAGGTGTTTTCCCCTTTCATGGATGGATACAGCTATGCTCCAACCACTCCTTGATTGGGATTCCATCATTTTTCACAACCCGAGGGACCCCCAAGAACGGCCTGGATTCAACGCCCAAGGTCTCTCCTACCGATACGGGCCAATACCCCCGAGGGTTTTCAAGCAACAAATCGATACAAGTCCCATGTTGCGAATTTGGTCAGTGGTCGACATTCATTTTTTGCTCCCACAACGGGTCACCATAGGAACGATGTGTTTCGAACATGGTCAACAGTGTCCTGGATCTTCGAATCCACCCCGAGATGTCCTAGACATCGAGTGCAGTGATTCATTCTGCCCCATCCTGAGGTGACAAATTTCCCCCAGGTGGTGCTAGAGATCGGGACACGGCCCAGGATTCCTCATAGGAGTGTACGGTGTGATGTGGGACAATGTCCTCATTCACGTCGGGATCATGTACCATGTCGTACGACTCCCCTTACGAGGCCCAGCCTCAGGCCCCTTGGCCTTCTCGGGTCCCCGACCCTCGTCCTCATTGCAAGACGTTAAACTGCAAGTAGGTCAGGCCTTCCTGACCAATGCTTAACCATCAGGCCCCTTGGCCTTTCCGGGCCACGACCCAGGTCCCCTCTTATAGGAGTTTACGGTGTGGTGCGGGACTACGTCCTCATTCGCGTCGGCTTCTTCGCCATACCACACACCTCCCTTATTTAGGGGTACATTGTTCCCCTTCTCGTCCAGTATGACGTTAAACTACATATAGAGAACTACGTGCAGCTTGATTCCCATCCTAATGGGATATGTAGGACCACCTGAATGTCCAAGGTTCGGGTCCAGCCCCATATCTCGGGAATCCTCATCCCATCTTGGCCCCTTGGCCTATCCTTCCTCCATGAGAGGATCATATGGTGTGGTGTGGGATTATGTCGTCATTCATGACGGTCTTGTAATGACCACACCATGTTCCCCCCCCCCTTCTGAGCTGTTTCGTCGGTCCCTTTTTTGGTAGTTCACCAATGTGCCTAAGAGTACTCTGGTTTATTACCTGGAATGCCAAGCTTTACTCGGACACGTCCGCACCCGCTTTCCAGGCTTTGCGTATCCCTGCATCAGGGCTTTCATCGTCTCTCACACCCGGAGGGACCCCCAACAATGGCCTGGATACTACGCCCAAGGGCTCTCCTACCGTTACGGGCCAATGCTACGAGGGTTTCGGACAACAAATCGATAAAATCCCGCGTTGCGAATATGGTCAGCGGTCGATGCTCATTTGTTGTTCCCACCTCAGGCTAATGCGATACAGACGCTGTGTTTCCATCATGGTTAACAGTTTTCCTCTATCGCCACGCCAACCCATTATGCCCAAATGCCGGGTACACGATTCACACCCTTCATCACTTCATCGTGTCCAAGTAGAGTCTCAGAACTCTTGGTACTTTTCCTCCGGGCACGTCTGCGCGTTGAGAGAACAAGCTGCATCATAGGGGTCCTTCGAAACTCTCTGCCGACTCCCCTTTGATGGACACCCCAAGTATTTCGATAAGGATCTTCCCCCCTTGTTTCCCACACCGAGTTTATCTCACATGGGCTTAGGGATTGGGTTGACATTTGTGCTTACTCGGGATTTGTCACCATCCACAGTTCGAGCTCTAAGACCATAAACTAAGACTCTCATCTGGAACTACGTTCAAGACCCCTTGTCTTTGGGTCCATCTTGAGTTCAGCAAGTTCGAGTTCGGAAAGTTCACCTATCTCGGGTCCTACCATTGGGACCCCGACCACCGGACCGCGTGGCGTAGTGTAGGATTACTTCCTCATTCACGTCAGGTTTGCAATAGCTGCACCACGCGCACCCCGTTCTGAGAGTTGGGCCTCCTATTCCTTGTCCTACATGACATTAAAAGGCACCCTTCAGAAGTACGTGTGGCTTGATTACCATCCTCATGGGATACGTAGGACCACCTGAATGTCTAAGATTCGGGTCCAGCCCCACCTCTTGGAGATCTCCTGATTTCCCTGTCACCTAGGCCACTTGGCCTATCCCTCTCCAGAAGGGGGATGTGTAGGTATGATACAAGGTTTTGGGAAGCGTGCCCCCTTCCCCCGGGAACCTGCCATCTCTCGATCACCCTCAAAGTTGAGTCCCTTGACGCCTTGCAGTGGTTCACCCATGTATTAAGAGTACTCTGGTCTAGGACCAAGAGTGTCAGATTCAACTTGATCAGGTTCCTTCCACTTGTCAAGCTTCGTGTTCCCCTCCATTCGAGCTTCCATCACCTTTCACACCCAGAGGGACCCCCAAGAACGGCCTGGATACAATGCCCAAGGGCTCTCCTACCGTTACGGGCCAACTCCCCCGAGGGTTATGGACAAAAAATCGATAAAATCCCGCGTTGCGAATATGGTCAACGGTCGATGCTCATTTGTTTGTCCTCATTTCAGGCTAACACGATGGGATGCTATTTTGCGAACATGGTCAGCAGTAATCCTCTGTTGTCATGCCATCCCCTCCAGTCCTTGAATGTTGGTTGCATGATTCACATCATTTTCCACCCCATCATGTCCAGGTGGAATCTCAACACTTTTGGCGCTATCCCTCAGTGCACCTTTGCATGTCAGGGGGACAAAGCTGCAATCTGACGTCCTTTGGGGCTCCCATGGTCCGAGATCTAAGACCATAAACTAAGATCCATTCGGGACTACGGTCAACTTGATTCCCATCCTCATGTGATGCGTAGGACCGCCCAGATGCCCTGTCTCCGAGTACAACCCATTCAGGAAGCCAGTCTCTCTCCCTGTTTCACCTCTGTATAGGCCCCTCGGCCTAAGGTTTCCCTCTCCGAATGGCGTACAATTTGATGTGGGATCATGTCTCTGTCAATTGTGTTTTATAACACTGCGCACATTTCCCACCTAGCATCGTGTCTGCCACGTCTGTGCTGCATGACGATAAAATGCATGCTTGGTCCTATCATACGACCCTAAATTGTGACATTATTGTCCTAGCCGCACGACGAAAAGCGGCACCTCATTGTGGTGACCTCGTTGTAGAGGACATCATGTTGGGTATTGGTCACGTTCCATGCCATTTGTCAACGCCCATCACGGCTTGATTCTTTTGGCGACATCACGACCTACTGTTCTAGGCCTGTCGCTTCACAAAAAAAACCATTCACCTTAACGAAAAAAACAAGATACATCAAATTCCGCTTATTTTAGTGAAAGGGAAATGCCTGCACTCCCCTTTTCCCCTAGCACTGGTATCCTACCATGTCATTTCCAGAACTACGTATGGCTTGATTCTCAGCCTTATGAGATACGTAGGAGTGCCCAGGCACTTCCCCGCAGGCCCAGCCTAATTTTCGCTTTCGGTCCCTTGACCAAAAACCTCTCCTAAGGAGGTTGCGTGGTGTGATATGGGGTTGTGCCCTCATTCACGGCGGGTTGTTCACCGCGCCGTACACACCTCCTATTCCCATTCACGCTAGGTTTTTGAGTTACTCCACCATGTGCCTCTTATGTCTCCTCTCACCCATGGTCCGAATTCTACGACCCTAAACTAAGATCTCCCCAAGGGAAAGGAATCTGCTCCCTCTCTCTAATACTTTTCGTTTCCGTATTAAGATGTGTTTTGACAAAGAGCCCGATGTGTGGGATTTTCACAGGGACATTCCCCTCGTCCCATGACCAAGCTTCGTGAGCCCTCTATTTGGATCCTCACCCTCTTCCACATCCAAAAGGACCCTCGGACGACGTGGATACTAAGCTTAAGGGATCTCCATGAATGCTGGACCTAAGGTCCCTTCAATCGTTTCGGGCCAACGTCCCCACGGATATTAGAAAACAAATCGATAAAATCCCGCGTTGTGAATATGGTCAGCGGTCGATGCTCATTTGTTTGTCCCCATTCTAGGCTAACGCGACAGGATACTGCGTTGAGAATACGGTCAGCAGTTACCCTCCGTCGTCACGCCGCCATCATTGTGATCTGAATCTCGAGCACCATGATTCACACATTTCCACTTCCCCTTGTTCAAGTGGAATTCCATCATACTCGGCTATTTCTCTTCGTGCATCTAGGTGCGCCACAAGATCGTGTTAGTGTCACTAGGCCGGGATTCACCGAGCGTCCCTTTGCCCTAACTAGCCCCTCTATGTGTCGGGAAATTCCCACCACTACTGCTTGTTTCCCACACTGAGCAAGACTCACGTGGGCTTAGTAGTTTTGGCAGGATGTGTACCAACACGGTCGGGCTGCTCATCGTCCTGCATGACGTTAAAATGTGCTTTCAGAACTACGTATGGCTTGATTCCCATCCTCATGGGGTACGTAGGAATGCCCGACCACTTTGCTTCGGGCCCAGCCCAATCCTCACTCTTGGTCCCTCGACCTGAAGAGTTTCCTCCGGGGGTATGTGGTGTGATTTGGACTCCAAGTCCACATTCACGTCGACTTTATATCTACCGCGCCACACGCTTCCCTTTTATTTCACGTCCTATCGTATGACGTTAAACTACAAGAGTCTATGTGTCCTCAACGCATGACAATAAACTGCGGTTCTGCCCTGAACAAGTTCAGGATGCCCCAAGACCCCACTGGGAAGTGACAGATCCCCTTGCCAGAGAGGCCCTGTCCCATAGAAGGAATGATCCATGATCAAACCAATACGCCCATCGGACGTACTCCCACCACGGTGGTGTAACTACCTAAGTGTTGGATTCTGTTCAGACAGACCATCACTCCATATTCCACGCTTTGCGTGCCCCTTATTCGGACCCTCTTCCTATTTCGTGTCTAAAGGAACCCCCTAACGGCCTGGTCTCATGCCGTATCGGCTCACCTACCATCCTGGGCCAACGTTCTGGAAGACTGGTCATGTTTGAAGGACCCCCTAACAGTATGGATGTTCGACTTATGGTCCGCCTACTGTCCTGGACCAACGTCCCGAAGGATTGATCGACAACAAATTGATAAAATCCCGCGTTGCAAATATGGTTAGTGGTCGATGCTCATTTGTTGTCCCCATTTCAGGCTAACACAGTAAGGGTACCGTTTCTCCTCCAAGGTTAACGGTTGTCCCTTATTGTCACGCCATCCCCACAGTGTTCCGAATCTTGGGTATCGTGATTCACACTTCCCATTTTCATCTGTTTGGACCGATTTCAACGCTCCTGGCGTTGCCCCGTTCGTGCATAAGATCACGTTGACGAAATGGTAATTTGGCTATCATGGAAGTTCATCCTCCGATCAGGCCTTCCCCATCTTTCGGGAATTTGGACTGGCTTGGGGAATTGTCGTCAAACGTCCCGCAAAAATTGTAGGGATGTAACAAGGCAATTCAACAGTGGAAATCGTGCGTGCTACGACATTCAAAACAATGGTAAAATTTGGAAGCACAAAAGTACCAATAAAATGGTTTTGGGTTTGTTACAATACTCGGGGGTTGACTTCCCCCATGGACGGGTTGACCCCGTCAAAAGAGCGTTGCAGCTCCGCCACCCGTTGACGTGCGGCATCCAAGGCTTGGTGCCGCTGAATCAGCTCTTGCTCCTCCTTAGCAGCGGCGGGGTGCAGTTCGTCAGTTCTGGCTTTGGCCCTCTCTGCATCAGCTTGAACGGCAGCCATCTTTTCAGAGGTCTGCCTCATGTGCTCTTTTGCCTCTGCCAGCTGGGCCTTCAACCGTGAGACCAGCTCAGATTGCGCATCAAGAGAGGCTGAAAGCTCGTCTGCCCGGGTCTGCATCCGTTGAACCTCGACTTCAACCTCCTGGAGCTTCTTAATGTTGGTCGCCTTCCTCCGCTGCCAGCCCACACTGAGCCCACGATCATGCTCCCGGATCTTCTCAGCCATAAGATCTCGGATGAGTGCATGAGGACGTTGGGAATCCACTCCCCAAGCGCACAGTTCACGCAACTGTGAGTGAAGCCTATCCATTTCGGCCAACCATTGTGCTTGGGGAGTGTCCTTGATAAAGCGCGCGATCAGCTTCCACGACCGGCAGTGGACTATGCTACTGTCTTCCTCGTCGGAGGCCATTTCGTCCCAGTCTGCGCGATTGGCAGGCTCATATGCGGGATACGCCCGTAGGAAATCCTCGGCAGGATCAACATCCGTTGTTGAATCTAGTGCGACACATGGCGCCGAAGCAGGCGCGACAGAACTGGGACAGACCGGTTGATCCTCTTCCTCGGAGTCCACCTCAATGATTTCGGGTACGGCCCTGCTGGTGGTCCCGCCAGTAATGATGTGCGTCGTGGCATGAGGAGATGGCGGGACTATCGCCACCATCACCGGAATTCCCCTAGGAGGGATGCCACCAGATATCCCGACCAGTCTTGCCGCAGCCGCCCACGCCAGTCGAAGAACTGTACGACAAAGAGGGACATGAGAGTTAGTTGGCATGGTCTACATGTGGCAACGAGGAGACTGGTGGAGGAGACTTACAGAGATCGACCTCCGAGCACTGCTCTTGAGCCGGTACTGACGGGGCCCCGAGACGAGGCCCCCAGTATACTGTTCGAAGGTCTGGAGATTCTGGAGGAGCCACCTCGGACGCCCTGGTCCCACCAGATGCGGAACTGGACGCAGCCATAGGCGTAGGTTCTGAAGGTCCTGCTTCATCACCGGCCAAGGAGCGAGAACGAGGCCTATGAACAAGTTCCTCCTACATGGCTCAAACATTGGTGAAAAGTCCATAGGGACCCAAGAACAGATCGTAAGGAGAGAAGTTCGGAATGCTACCTCGAGAGCCTCTGCAAACTCATCGGATTCTGAGGCTCGGTCTCCGACCTCGCCTTCCTCCAGCGGGCTCCCTCCTCCAGCCTCATCCTCCCGAGAGGAGTCCTCTGATTCCTCCGGCAAGGGGAAGTGCTCCCTCATATCGACAGCCGATAACTGTGGGGGGACCGTCTGATTCAATAGTACCCTCACCCGGTCTGTCATTGGGCATGGGACACCACTGGAGTGGATGTAGTCTTCCAACTCTTCCAGGTACTGTTCTGCCTCCGCCGGAGACTCCATGAATCCAGCCCGAACTGGGCCTATACCCGGTAATTCCATCCCGAGGCGATTCAGGTGGGCCCATATCTCGGATGGGCTGAGGAATTGCCGGTTGACATCCCAAATGTCCCAAGCCTCTGGGAAGATGACATCCTCTGCCATGTCAATGTGACGCATGCGCTTCCCCGGAGCCTGAGTGGATATCCTACGGAATCCCCTTGGTGGTCGCCCCTCCGGATGACCCTGCTCTCTCGGAATCACCGGATCCACCGCTGCTGCCATACCCTCGGCCAGTGCGGGTCTCGCCGGCATGGCAGCCCTGTTGCCGCGAGCGGCCCTAGCTGCCCTCTGACCCCGACCTCGAGATAGAGGAGGCCCGCCGTCACCAACCCGGATCGTTGGTTGCTTCAGCATCTCCCCCGGATAAGCGGCCTCCCAACTGATGGTGTACTCCTTCACTAATCCGAAGGCGGCGGTGGATGGAGGCAATGCAATCCGCATCTTTCCATCTTCCCATGTGAACCTGAGCCACAGCTGCCTCATCACACACGGGTGCTCCTCGTGACGCACCTCCCAGTAGACCTGCGGGGTCAGCCGCTGGAGGCACCGGAACTGCCTCGCAAACCGATACGGAGTGTACGGTTCACAGAGCGGCTCACGATCTATTCATGCCACCAAAACTCCACCTCGGAAGGCCAGGAGGTAAGCCCGATGTTCTTCCGTTCCCCGTCCATCATCAGTAAGCATCCCCGTCGGCAATGGGAAGGGATGGAAGTTGAACTCGTCCGCCCTCCACACCCTATTCAGCACCATCGGAACGACCAGTTTGAACGGGAAGCTCCCTACCACGTTCAGGATGGAGGGGCGAATGTTTGATACCGGCGGAGAAATGGGGTTTGTATATTCGTAAATCCCCCTGATATGTGCTGCGATCCACCCGTACAGAAGGTGGAAGGGCCCGCATATCCTTGGTGGCTTCTTGCCTTCGCTAATATGCCGCAACATTTTGTACAGTTTGGTGAGCATCGGGTTCCCCAGGTTGATCCGCTGCCCCATGGCCAACATCGACGCCATGATAAACGAGCTGGGCCGTACCCCCATGCTTGTATCTCTCACGGGTAGGATCCAACCACAGATGAGAGCCGCGATGAACGCTGCCAGCCTGACTATCGGCTGTTGTTCAGTGCTGACACTGAAACCCCAAGTTTTCCATTGGCTGTCCTCCAAGACCCGCCAATACGAGTGCCCCTTGCCCCGTTGGGTCGCCCTTGGAAAAGTTCGAGGCCTCGGAGGGAACTCTCGATTCTCTAGGAAATTTAGGAAGCATTTGAACCATCTCCTAAAATGGACATCCCTCACTGCCTCCTTGTCCTCTCCAGGGACAAGTTCCATCAGTGCCGACGCCAGTCGTGGCATTTGCTCCGTATCCCCCCACGCGCTGGCAACGGGGAGGAATTAGTCATACAAGGCCCCCAAGATTGGGACCCCAGAAATCTGGTGGACATCCCACATGCTGATGCCCACCTCCCCGTGATGCAGGTGAAAAGTGTTGGTCCTAGATGACCATCTACTCAGCAACTCCGGCATTAGCTGCTTCGGTTGGTAAATGTGGAATTGGGAGGCCCATGCCGCTTCATACAACCCCACTCTCCTCAGCTCGGCCCCAAACTCCTCGCATGAGGCGCCTACCCAGAAGGCCCAGGCCCAGTCATCAGTAAAGTTTCCGCCCTAGCGCAGGTCCCACTCATCGGACCATCCCTTCTTTGAATCCCGCAAGGCCGCCTTTAGCATGGTATGGTAGAGAGGAGGGGACGTCTCCGGTTGTAATGGCCTCCCATCAATATCGTTCACATGGTTGTAGAGACAGTCAGCGGTGATGGGTGTGAAGTCCTCCCGCGCATGACCATCGGCCGCCCAGAACCATTGGTGCTGGCACGGTGTGCTCCTGAACCAGCAAGCTGGTTCATCCCTACTCGCCTCAGGGATGAAGACGTCATCCCTCAGCCCGAAGCCGTACAACGGCAGTTTCTTGCTCTGCGGATAATCTTTCTGGGCCTCCGAGAGTAGATCTGTCAAAGAAGTGTGGTCCGAGTGGCTCCGGATCATCTCCCCCAAGCCTGGACGGTTGGCCATCTCATCTCGACGAGCAGCATCTGCAAGGACCCCCAATACAACCTCTTGATGGGCCATTTTAACTCTGACACTCAGAAAATAGTTCTCTCGGCTGGATCGCAAAGCTCGAACGCGAAGTTGAATCGCGAAGCCGGATCGCGAAGATCGGTCGCGATACCATGCCGCGAAGTTTGGCCAAGGCCGACAAACAGAGGTTCGCTTGGCGCGGACGCGGAGTCGGAGACCCATGGTTCGCCGCGAAGCTCGATTCACGGAGGACTGTCGTGGAGTATGCGGAGCTCCGAAAAGTCGAGAGCGCAAAAAGATAAGGAAGGCACGTGAAGACAAAAGAGGTCGGACCCCCTATTTATAGGCGGCGACCCTGGAGCATCGCGACGCGCCTCACCCGCGCGGAGCATCGTGGTGCGTCCGGATCTGTGGTCCCGGTCAGCACCGCGGCCCCCGTTCGCGAAGCCGCTTCGCGAACCACCGACAATTTTGGCGATTTTCCCTCAGACTTCGACCCTTCGCCCTCCGCGACTCCAAGTCTGAGGGGGGGCATTTGTTGGCACAAAAAATGTGGCCCGAAAGAAAGGAACGAAAAAGAAGGCCGGTGTGCTGCCTCGCGAAGCTCCGCCGCGAAGCCCCGCCGCGAAGCGCCCCGACCGTGGCGGCGCCGCGAAGCACCAGAGGCGATAATCCTCCGTGAACCCATTTGACGTTCGCGAGCCGCCGCGAAGCACCAGAGGCGGTAATCCTCCGCGAACCCATTTGACGTTCACGAGCCGCCGCGAAGCGCCAGAGGCGGTAATCCTCCGCGAACCCAGTTGACGTTCGCGAGCCGCTGCGAAGCGCCAGAGGCGGTAATCCTCCGCGAACCCATTTGACGTTCGCGAGCCGCCGCGAAGCTCCAGAGGCGGTAATCCTCCGCGAACCCATTTGACGTTCGCGAGCCGCCGCGAAGTGCCAGAGGCGGTAATCCTCCGCGAACCCATTTGACGTTTGCGAGCCGCCGCAAAGCCCCAAGGGCGGTAATCCTCCGCGAACCCATTTGACGTTCGCGAGCCGCCGCGAAGCGCCAGAGGATGTAATCCTCTGTGAACCCATTTGACGTTCGCAAGCCGCCGCGAAGCCCCAGAGGTGGTAATCCTCCGCGAACCCATTTGATGTTCGCGACCCTCCGCAAAGCACCGAAGGCGGCGCGTGAGTCCGGCATCGCGGCGCCCCTTCCCTATAAATACTGGACTCCCCCTGAGTCCCGAGGATGGACGATCCGACCTTTAGGCTTCTCCTCTCCCAAATCGCAAAGCACTCTGTGCCCCGGGAATCATGAGCTCCGCGAGGTATTTCTACTTCACGAGACGCCTCTGTTTTGTCTCGTTTTGAGCCCCTCTTCTGAGAGGGATTCCCTTCGCGAATCTCAAGGGAATTCGTGAAGGAAAGGGGATTCCCAAGGGAACCCGAGCATCTGCGGAGCGTTTATGCTTCGCGAAACTCCCATCCCATGCTAGTGATCCCGATGTTAAGGCAGGATCGCTCCATTTCACGAAGCACATTGCTTTGCAGGACCCTACTTCGCGAGACACCCCTTCTTCGCGAGGCAGTGCTCCGCGAACACTGTTCCACTTCGCGAAGAACCTTCCACCCACACCTATGCCCCATGCTAAGGCTATGGCACTCCACTTCGCAAAGCACACTCCTCTGCGTAGAGATTCCTCTTCCCGTGTGACCCTCCAGGTTTTCACGATGTGATTTTATAGTCCCGTGGACAATACAACCCGTAGCGTTGCTTCGCCTAATGCTTCTTTGCATAGGCACGCTAACGACTATTGCTTCTTCGCATAGCCATGCTAACGTGGACCCCTCGATGGTTCATTCCACGACCCCCCTTAACCATGGCCTTACTGGTACCTTCCCTTCCCCAAGGACCAGAGGGTACCAGTTATGTAAGTCCTAGGGGTGTGGAGTGAACCCACCTCGTCCGAGCTGCAGGACGTTAAACTACCAAGCACCACGTCCTCAGTACATGACGTTAAACTGTGACCCAACCTCGTCTCCCTCACGAAGGGTCCCCCCAGCTCGAACATTCTTTACACCACCCGTCTCCACGGGAATGGAACTCTTCCGCACATGGAATGAGATCCTCCTTTTCAGATTGGTGTATGTTCGTAGGGGAAGGGCTGCCTCAGAGCATAAGCCCGTAACATTTTGTACGGATGATTGCACCCGTGCATCTCCGTACTTCCCCACTACCAAGGTCAGTGGAGGGCGTGATAGGGAACGAGGCACCCCCCTCTGGGCCTCCATCCTAGAGTAAGTCCCAACACCATGGGCCGCCCAACGCGTAAGCCCCTTTTCGCTTCTCACGGACGCACCCCTCGCGACGTGATCGTCAGGTCCTTGCAACCTCTTGTTTCTCACACCGAGCAGGACTCACGTGGGCTTAGAGTGAGCACCGACCCTGAACCTTCCCCATTATGAACTACGAGGTATTTGATCCATGTCAAGGCATGGTACGTAGGAAGCCTCCATGAGGTTCAAGCCCACCCGTCGTTTATTCACATCGGGTCCTACCTACGTCTGGCACGACGCTAATCTGCAATTTCCGTCCGACGGAAAGCCGTTGTGACCACCCCGAACTATGAGGTCTTTGATCCATGTCAAGGCATGGTACGTAGGAAGCCTTCACGAGGTTCAAGCCCACTAATAGTGGACCCCCGGGTCTACTTTCATGTCGGTTCACCGACAAACCCATCTTATGAACTACGAGGTGTTTGATCCATGTCAAGGCATGGTACGTAGGAAGCCTCCATGAGGTTCAAGCCCACCCGTCGTTTATTCACGTCGGGTCCTACCTACGTCCGGCACAACGTTAAACTGCATTCCCCATTATGAACAATGAGGTCTTTGATCCATGTCAAGGCATGGTACGTAGGAAGCCTCCATGAGGTTCAAGCCCACCCGTCATTTCACGTCGGGTCTCACCCCGGTCCAGCATGACGTTAAACTGCATTCTGGTCCAGTGGTAAGCCACTGCGACCCATTCCCACCTGAACTACGAGGTCTTTGATCCATGTCACGGCATGGTACGTAGGAAGCCTCCATGAGGTTCAATCCACATTTCTCGGTCGTTCATTCACGTCGAGTTTCGCCCCCGTCCAGCATGACGTTAAACTGTATGTCCCCCCTTGTCCTGCCCATTATGAACTACGAGGTCTTTGATCCATGTCAAGGCATGGTACATAGGAAGCCCCCCAGAGGTTCAAGCCCACCACTCATTGGACCAAGGTCCACTTTCACGTCGGTTCGCCGACAAAGCCCCATTATGAACTACGAGGTATTTGATCCATGTCAAGGCATGGTACGTAGGAAGCCTCCATGAGGTTCAAGCCCACCCATCGTTTATTCACGTCGGGTCCTACCTACGTCCGGCATGACGCTAAACTGCAATTCCCGTCCGACGGCAAGCCGTTGTGACCACCCTGAACTACGAGGTCTTTGATCCATGTCAAGGCATGGTACGTAGTAAGCCTTCACGAGGTTCAAGCCCACCAATAGTGGACCCCTGGGTCTACTTTCACGTTGGTTCACCGACAAACCCATCTTATGAACTACGGGGTCTTTGATCCATGTCAAGGCATGGTACGTAGGAAGCATCCATGAGGTTCAATCCCACCCGTCATTTATTCACGTCGGGTCCTACCTACGTCCGGCACGACGTTAAACTGCATTCCCCATTATGAACTACGAGGTCTTTGATCCATGTCAAGGCATGGTACATAGGAAGCCTCCATGAGGTTCAATCCCACCCGTCATTTCACGTCGGGTCTCACCCCGGTCCAGCATGACGTTAAACTGCATTCTGGTCCAGTGGTAAGCCGATGCGACCCATTCCCACCTGAACTACGAGGTCTTTGATCCATGTCAAGGCATGGTACGTAGGAAGACTCCATGAGGTTCAAGCCACATTGCTCGGTCATTTATTCACGTCGATTTTTGCCCCCGTCCAGCATGACGTTAAACTGTATGTCCCCCCTTGTCCTGCCCATTATGAACTACGAGGTCTTTGATCCATGTCAAGGCATGGTACGTAGGAAGCCCCCCAGAGGTTCAAGCCCACCACTCATTGGACCAAGTTCCACATTCACGTCGGTTTGCCGACAAATCCCCATTATGAACTATGAGGTCTTTGATCCATGTCAAGGCATGGTACGCAGGAAGCCTCCATGAAGTTCAAGCCCACCCGTCATCCAATTCCCGTCCGACGACAAGCCGTTGGACCACCCCGAACTACGAGGACTTTGATCCATGTCAAGGCATGGTACGTAGGAATCCTCCCAGAGGTTCAAGCCCAACACCCATTAGACCAAAGTCCCTCACTTACGTCGGTTCGCCGACACCCACCGCCCGTCGTTTATTCACGTCAGGGTTCACTATAGTCCCGCATGAAGTGAAACTTCCTGAACTACAAGGACTTTGATCCATGTCAAGGCATGGTACGTAGGAAACCTTCCCAAGGTTCAAGCCCACCATTAGTGGACCCACGAGTCTACTTTCACGTCGGTACGCTGACGATGCCCATCGGACCAAGGTCCACCTTCACGTTGGTTCGCTGACGATATTCATCGGGCCAATGTCCAGCTTCACGTCGATTTACCGGCACCGTCCCGAACTATGCGGACTTTGATTCCTTGCCACAGGGATACGTAGGAAGCCTCGTCAAGGCTCAAGCCCAACTTCACCGTCGCCCCTGTGATGGTCCCATTTCACTCTACCTCCACTCCATTAATCAACCTATCCCCCGTCCCGATTCTCGCCCGGACCGTCTTATCCCGGTGAGACCACGTCGGTACGCACTTCTTCAAAGTCGTCCATGGGCTGGCCCCGGTATCGACATCCCTTTGAGGAGGATCCCTCAATCCGATATATCCTAGCTAATGCTCTGGTTGGGTTGATCCGTCTCCACTAGACGTTAAACTCGCGGCATACCCTGTGTTGAGCATGGGAAGCTGAGGAAAACCTCAGATATGTGTCTACGACATATAATTCCCCGCGCTCGATGTGGGATGCCTCGGGCCTCCACGCCCTTGAGAAGCCTTGTTACCAAGGATAACCGACAGACATTCCAGGTACCCCAGCATCCAGACACGCTACTGATGCCTCAACGTGACTACTCCCCTGACTGAAGGTTGCTTCCCTGACTGGACCCTTTGGAATGTCCCGACAGAAGCAGTATAATTAACCGGCGTCCATGGAAACATGGCACTGGGAAGAGTTTCACGAACTACGTATTAAATCTATGAGGGAGACCCGGACTAGGTGATGAGTTCTGAGGAGGAATCTACGGAAGGAAGAGACGACATCCCATTATCCCGTTTCGATCAAGGAGCAGACGTCCCTGAATAAGGAGCGGATGCCGCCCGCCTTTGGAAAGCGGGAATGCCGGGCAACAAAGCAGTGCGTCCTCCCCCAGAGACGGATGCGCACGCCCCGACGGAAAGCATCGCAAACATGAGAATCAAAATAACAACCCCTACCTCGAGAAGGGATCGATCACTGACAAAGGGTTAGTCTCGCCGTCGTTGTTGAGATCCTTCCACATCTTTGCACAGCAATTCACAACTTTGATTTGTCATCATTCATTGCCGAGAGTTCTCTCCAATGTGCCAAGGATTCTCTAGGGTTTCTCTCTACCATCTGCCAATGAACACCATTCGATTAACCCATTAAAAGGTGGTAACATGTTTCAGTATTCTATTATGTTATGTATTTTTTTCTACGCTATGACATTAATGAGTCATGTTGTCATTTCTAAGTCATTATAATGTGGAATTTATTTTTGAAATAATTTCCCTATTATTGTACTATAGTGAATGTTTCCAAATAAAACAAAAAAAAACTTTTTTAATTTTTTTATTTTATTTTACTAAAAACATCTGAAAATTAACTTTTTCCCTCAACCCACGATGGTATCAATTATACCTGTTCATAGGTAAAGTCATCGACCTTGATGCAACGGTACCCCCAGATTTGTAATCTGAGCACCCATTCGGAAAATTCCCCAACCGCACACATAGACTGACTAACGTAACATAAAAAGTTAAAACCACCATTCTGGCTCCCTGGTCCTTGGAATGATGTTCCGTCTCTGCACCTGGTCTTGTAATAATTCCATATAATATTTTAAAATAATATACATAAAATCTGAGACATTACATTCTCCCCATCTTGGGGCTTTACATCCTCAAACACAAAAAATACGGCTACTCAAAATGATGAGGGTACTGGGCACGGATCTGAGCCTCCCACTCCCATGTTCTCTCTTGAAGATTCTCCTGCTTCCACCGTACGTGCACCCATGGAGTTTATCACCCACAAAGGATCCTCTTCTACTGATCCATGATCTCCATCGGGCACTTACCAAAGGTCAATCCATCCTTGATGTTCATCTCTCCCTAGTCGATGACGTGCGATGGGTCATGCACGTTCCTCCTTAGTTGTGATATGTAGAAGACATCATGTACCTGATGCAACTTGGTAGTAGAGCTAGGCAGTATGCCACCTCGCCAACTCTACGCAGTATTAGGAAAGGTCTGATGAACCTCATAGATAGCTTGCTGCCCAAGACAAATCTCTATAACCCTCATCAGGGTGAGACCCAAAGGAAGATGTGGTCCCCCTCCTCGAACTCCAGAGGTCTCTGTCGTCTATCTGTATAAGATTTATGCCACCTCTATGTATTCTTTATCCATCCTCATATGATCTGCACATTCTTAGTGGTGGATCACACCATCTATGGGCCCATGAGTGCTGACTCCCCTGGGTCGGTCCAGCAAACCGATGACCAATACGGTCTCCCATATAAATCCTAGAAAGGTGACATACAAATGGTGGAGTGGTAGTTGTTGTTGTATGAAAACTCCACCAGTGATAGGTGGTCCTCCAAACAGTGACCAAAGTACAAGATAAAAGCCCGCAACATATCCTTCATAACCTTAATGGTCCTCTTCATCTGACCATCGGTCTGGGGATGGAACGTTGTGCTAAAGCGTAGAAGAGTCCCAAAAGCCTCCTGCAATCCCTTCCACAACTGGGATGTGAAGAAGGCATCTCGATACGAGACAATTATCAAATGGACTCAATGTTGCCAAAATATCTCCCGCATGTAGAGGAATCCCAAGTACTCTACAGAACTCTGCTCCCTGATATCTAGAATGTGGGATGACTTAATTGGTGAGTCGGTCAACGATCACCCAGATGGAATCATGTCCTTTGGACATCTGTGGTAAGACTATCACGATGTCCATTGATATTTCATCCCACTTACACTATGGAACTTCCAGGGGTGAGCTAATCCCGCTGGAAACTGGTCCTCATCCTTCACCTACTGGCATGTAAGGCATCGAGAAACGAACTCTGATTCTACCTTCATCGTGCCTGACCACCAGAACTTTCATCAGAGATCCCGGTACATCTTTTCCACTTATATATGTACCACCTAGGGGGATTTATGAAACTCCCTTAGGACCTATTCCTACAATTCTACTGGTACAACAGTTCTTCCTCTAAAAAGAAGTATGTGCTCTCCACCTTTTTAATATCCATCAGGAGAATGTTATGTGGATAAATGAGCATGTAAAGACTCATAGATGACATACCCATGTTTTGCCTCCCTAACTCATTGTAAGACTGGAGTGGAGACAACCATTGACTATAGGTAATCCCTATCCTCTCTGTCCATGAGGGAAAACTGAAGTGTGGATAACTGAACTGTCCCCTCCATCAACAGCTATGAGCTCAACCTTATGCTAAGAGAATCTACCACCTTATTCCCCATCCCATGAGTATAGATGATCTTGAAATCATAATTCTAGAGAAACTCTATCCAATGCCTCTGCCTCATATTTAGATCCTTCTGTGAGAAGATGTACTTGAGGATCTTGTGGTCATAGTAGATGACAAACCCCTCACCCATAAGGTAGTGTCACCACATCTTCAATGCGACGACTACTGCTACCAACTCGAGATCATGGGTCGCATAGTTCTGCTCATGTGGCCTAATTTTCTGTGAACCATAATCGATAACTTCTTGTCTCTACATCCAGACACATCCATGCCTGGTCCCTGATGCATTGCAGAAAATTAAATACTTGTCACCCTACTCCGGCAAACTCATGATTGGGGAACTTGTCAAACTCTATCTTACCCGCTCGAAAGCCTACTGGAACCTCTCCAACCATATTAAGGGTTTCCCCTTCCTGGACAAGGCTATCATTGGTGCTAATATTCAAGAGAAATTATGAATGAATCTCTTGTAATATCCAGCCAACCCAAGGAAGCTTTGAACCTCTTTCATGCTCTGAGGTGGCTCCTATGATAACACTACCTCCACCTTCGCTGGGTATACAACTACTCCATCTGCTGATATGTCATGTCCCAGAAAGTGGACCTCCTAAATCAAGAAATGGAACTTTGAGAGCTTCCCATAAAGCCGGTGCTCCCGGAGTATGTCTTGAACCATCCGTAGGTGTCGCGTGATCCTCCTCTGACACTAAGTACAACAGGATGTCGTCAATGAACACCACTACAAAGTGGTCCAAGTACATCTGGAAGATCCAATTCATCAGTCCCATGAACAATGTGAGGGTGTTTTTCAAGTCCAAAGGAATCACCATGTACTCATATTAAACGTAGCATCATATGAAATCCGTCTTTAGTATATACTCATCCCGTACTCGTAACTGGTGATAACCTGATCGAAGGTCAACCTTAGATAACCATTGTGCCCCTCTCAACTGATTGAAGAGGTCGTTGATTAACAGTAGTGGATACTTGTTCTTCACCGTTACCTGATTCAGACACCGATAATCCATGCACAACCTCAAACTCCCATCTGCCTTCTTGGAAAAAAAGACTGGGTCAGCCCAGGGTGAAACGCTGGGTCTCACAAAACCCTTGCTCTGCAAATCCTCCAACTGCACCCTCAACTCACGAATCTCTGATGGAGCCATCCGATATTCTGAGGAAGAAATCAGTGTTTTCCTGGGGTGTAAGTTGATGTAGAAGTCGACTTCCCAGTAGGGATGTAGTCCTGGAACATCTTCTACAAAGACATCCATGTAATCTACCACTACTACTGGGAACTGAGAGCACATCGCATCAATCACTCTGAGGGTAAGGCTAGAGAACTCATGGGTGACTGGCTGCACCCTCCTATGCATGAGCCCATTCAGTGCTGCCTGGGTCTCCTTTTCTCCGATAAAGGAAAACCTCGTTCCATCACTGCAGACACACCGCACTCTTCGTCTAAAATAATCAATCTAGGCATGGACTGAAGATAACCAATCCATACCGAGAATGACGTCGTAAGGCCTCGACGCTACCACCAAGAGGGTCCAAAAAAACTCTCACCTCCAAGGGTAAAATCACTATATCTGCAATGGAGTGTGATTGATGAGTCTCCTCTCGTAGGTGTCTCTAATCATAAGGATCAAGTCAACAGCTCTATCAAAATCTCATGATTTTGCAAAAGACATGTTGAAATGAAGGAATGACTGGAACCTATGTCTATAATTATGGCCTCTAAGGTAGAGAAGACACATATCATACCTTGGATCTTCCCTGGAGCCCCTGGGTCAAATGCCTCGACCACATGCAGTTGTCCCCGCCCCTGTCCCCCGGCTCCCTGAGCCTGGTGCGGACCTCCTGGGTGGTGGTGGAAGTATGTAGAAGCATCTGCCCCCACCTGCATCTCTCCGTGCTCCTTTGCCACATCCTCCTCCTGGTGGGTCAGTCGGATACCACTCTTTCACAACCCATCCATGTGGGGCCCGCACTACATCTCCCCAATCCCACCTCCAATAGGCTAGTGGATGGTGACTATAACCGAGTAGGCATATTAATAACATGGTAGGCATTACCTACGAAACTCTACACATGCACACATCTCTAATTCCACAAATGCAGAAATGTAAAAACCACTAAGGGACAAACAGAATGCATACATCTAAACCAAAACAACAGAGCACGGAGTAAAGTAAAGTACTAAAAGTAAACTGGGCCAAAATATAAGCCCAACAAAACAAGAGTCTGAAAACTATAAAGTCCAACTTATAACCAAAATAGGTACTAGGACTACTTCTCATAGTCATAAGAAAACCTCTGCCTGTGAGGAACTTAGAAAGCTCAGTCCTGTCCTGGTCGACCCTGGACTCTATCAAAAGGCTTCTCGTCTGCACAAGACACGACATGTGCAGGCAATGCCTGTGTAGGGGTTAGTATTACAATACTCAGTAGAGGAACCCGAAAACCACAAAGCAATACACAAAATAAAGGAAAAGTTAGCTCTACATAGTATATGTATACAAAACATATAATAGGAGAACAAAAAATCAAGATATACTAATATCTCAAACCCATGGTCTAGGGACAAGTCACAAAACTGCATACCTCGGCTAGGGATTCAGTTTGAAGATTCCACGAAGCCCTCATTCCAGGGGAACTCACTCCACGAGTCTGATGGATCTGATGAAGTCCATCTGAGAAGTACTATTCATTGAGAAAATCCATGAGAGATAGATACAATCATTACGGGAGACACACTCATGAGTGGGAAAGATCAAGACACACATATACACTCATTATGGGAGACACAATACTAAGTGATAATGATCACGATACATAGATGATGATCACTTCCAGGGCCATGGAGAATACCGAGACTCATTCGGATTTTCCTGCTAGGTAGAGGATAAATTCTTGGTATAGTTCGTAATGTTGATGCCTAACTCTACCTAGGTTTAAGAATGGATAAAGGATCTCGCTCTGCAACTCTCATAGGGATGCCTGACTCTATCACGGAAAGTCCTGGTGAAGGGATCACACTCCTGTAGAAGGAAATGATGCCTAAAATTCTGGGAAATGAGAAGAAGGGGAACTAACCCAAATGAAACATGTCCAAGATACCGTGGACAAGAAGATGAAGCCATTTTCAAAAAAGTACACGGTGTGTAGAAATGTAACATGTCGTGTCCTTGGACCCTGGGTACTACCCGTGTACAACGACCCATGTCGTAAGGTCGGTCGTTTAGAAAAAGTCAGTACACGGTGTGTGGTACAGATTACACGATGTGTCCGAGCAACTGGGGTCAGCTCTGTGTACACTGGTCGTGTGCCCGTACATGGCATCAACCCATATACACCAACCCATGTAATTAGTACACAAGGTGAGCCACATTACTTTCCTCACCTGGCCGTGTGGTGGAGTACACAGTCGTGTACTCCATCTCATGTTCGTGTATCCCCTAGATACACGCCAAGCTTTGTGTAATGTCCTACACGCTGTGTGATCGGGGTCATAGGCCGTTTGATACTTTTATGACACCCAAATCACTAGTCTCTGCTGAACCGGTCCAAACGATGTGTTCTTCAGGATACACACCGTGTATTCTTGAAATTTATAGAATCACAAACATCCACCGTTGTGCCTTCCATGATGCCTCTTTCGTCGATCCGGCCATTCGATCACTGTGAAACTTACCAGTTTTGATCGACCTGATACCATGTAGTCTATTCCATTGGTTTCGGTCCTCTGATCAGCTCCAAAACACATGACGATCCACCCGTATGAAGAACGCTCAAAGAATGGTCCTTCCCGATCTGGTCCGATTCATCATCCTCTATCATTGTCGCACCACTATTAGGTCTTTGTGACGTCGGATCTTCAATTTGTAATCATTGCTTCAAAATATGGGTTCAAAACGATCTGTTGTTCATGGCCCCACGAAGAACGTGAAAAACACATGAGGAAAAGAAAGGGAAAAGAAATCCAATAAGCAAGTTGAGGAACGAACCTCTGTCATCGTTCGTCACGGCATTCAATCTGCTCCTGTTAGTAGGATTAAATGGAGAAAAATAAAACAACAACTTAAACATGGATTAATTCCCTGAAATTATCCTAATAAAACCCTCCCACAATAACGCATGAATCTGTGGATCAACATGTTCGTGGTTGATCTGCGTTCATCATTTAAAACTCAAAAAACGGGGAAATTAGAATCAAAATTAAAACCCTTAAATCAAGAAGGTATCGATCACCGATGAAAGGGTTCATGTAGCCATTTTTATCGATATCCTTTAACTTCATTGGTGCATCGATTCATAGCTTTTATTCATCATCGTTCGTTGCAGAGAGTTCTCTCCTCCAATGGCCCGAAGGACATCATTTTTAATGATTTTTGATAATCCACCTTTTAAGGGATGAGGTGGAACCCTTAAAAGGCCCATAGGAGTAAGTATTACATGGACTGTAGAATTTAGAGGAATTCATTTCCCATAGGATTCAAACATTACATACAACCCAGACTAACTACTTGTAACTTCTCCTCCCTAGCATCTTCATCTTGAAATTAGCATTCTATTACGTTGAGTCATCGTCGTTATGCTGCGTCATTAAAGAGTCAAGTTTTCATTTCTAATTAATTATGATCTGGAATTTATTATTGAAACAGCTACAATGTCGTTGTGCTGCAGAGAAGGATTCCAAATAAAAAAAATAAACTTTGAGAATTTATTATATTTTATTTTACTAAAAACGCCCAAAAATTTACTTTTTCCCTCGACCCATTCTGGTTAAGGTTAAACCCATTCTCTGGTAAAGTCTCTATCCTAGACACAAATTTTCCCTCATATTTTTAATTTGGGTATCCATTCATAAACTACCATAATGGCGCACATAAGCCGACTCACTTAAATTAAAAAGTTCAAACCACCAGTCTAGCGCACTGGGCCTCAGAATGATGTGCCATCTCACCACCTGGTCTCGTAATAATTCTATATAATATTTAAAAATAACATACAGAAAATCTGAGACATTACAAGTTAATATCCATGTGACCTTCTCTTCCACACCTAAATCATTTCCTCAACCCCTTTAGGAAATTTCTAGGGTTCTTCTTTCTACACCATTAGAAAGTGGGGTGTTGGTTCTTCTTAGTAGCATTTGATTTATCCATTGGACCAATAGCATTCAGGTACACCTTAAACTTCTCATCCCCATGTTACCCCTGAGACTCTCTGATCTCCATTTCGTCCTTGAGGGCACATCATACAATTTCCTCATATCTGTCGAAGTCACAGATTTCCAGCACATTCCGCATGATAGGTTTCGTCCCACCAAATAAGTGGTCATCCATGCATTCAGGGGTAACGAAAAATCTGGAGGCGTATCTTGAAAGCCTTGTGAAATTTTACTCATACACTCTGACAGATTCGTTGCCTTTTTAGGGCAAGGAAGTTCCTTTCCATCTTAAGTTAGAGTGTGCACGAAAAATATTTATCGAAAAACATATTCCAAAAATCCTTCCTTTCCAATGCCGTGATATCCTCCTCTGGCATCGTATTTCTGATCAATGTCCACCATTGATCATCTTCACCCTCCATTTGGTAATAATCCAGGAGAACCTTCTCTTGTTCAGAACATTGATGGATGGAGAAGACCTTTTCAATAGATTTGATCCATTGTTTGGTGATTGATGGATCAGATGATACATTAAAAGCAGGATGCCTTTGTCTCATGTAGCTCTTGATAATGAATTTTTATTTTGGGGGGGGGGGGTTGAACATTCATCCTGACCCATTTTTATGTTCAAATCATGAGTTAACTGGGAGAGAACTATGACAATGTTTGTGACTCCCGCTCCCATTGGATTAGGCATCTCATTAGCTAAGTCATCACATTGATCTTAAAATCGATTATTAACCTGAGTCCTCCTATTACCGTACATTGTAAGGAATAAAAGTAGAATTAAGGGATACATAAATAGGGTAATCCAAGGACCAAACTGATGTCTTATAAATAAATTTTATTTCCATAACTTATGAATCCATTGGATTCAATATATTCTATTCATGATCTACGTTTTAACATAAATTCTTATGGGAATTTTTTTAAATTCCATTAATAAGGGTTCATACTAATCTTGTGAAATTACCAAAGCATATCCCCCAGAAAGGTTGTAAACAAGAGGGAAGCAAGGCCCGTTGTCCTGTACCAGGATACCCCAGGTCAAGCCCAAAACTCATTGTGAGGGTTTTCAGCCCTAGGTTCATCTGTGCTAGAGCCGCCTCTACCTGGTTGTATCCAGAAAGAGATGTATTTTCTAGATAACCCACTTACTCAATACTCACCGAAACTTTAAGATATTTTTATTATACATATTGTATTCTCTAAGGCTGTACTAGGGTTTTCTAATCCTTATCACAAAAATAACTAAACTTATCCTCTAATACCAATTATGACAACCCTGATCTTTATTACATACATAAACATTATTTATTAAATAAAATTCACTTGATACAATGTAGAAGATCGAGAGGTCTAGTTTCTTTGGGTATTAGGACCATTACATAACAACATTAAACATTAAATACAAAATCATTATTGAAAACTTATTTACATGACCACTACATTCCCTAGTAGTTAGCATTTCATAGGATAACCGAATGAGATGCATAAAAAAGGGTGAGCTATAAATCCCTATAAGGGAATACATGTGGAATAACATGAGGAATAAATTATGTGTTAGACAATAGGAATATCAATGGAGCACAATATAAACATATAGGCTTGATAAACATGATAATCATAACATGGAAATGTGGAAACAACATTGAACATGATTTTAGCATGAGCCAAGGATCATTTCACATGGAGAATGAGTAAAACCTCATTGAACTTTAATAATAATGAGTAAAACTTCATTGAACTTTACGTATCATGATAGTAACCTTTACCCAATGCATGGAAGCGCAATCAGGGTGCACCCTTCTTAAACATTTCATTTCATGCATAAGTGTGCCACATGGATCATATAACATGGAATCATTCAACATCATAAGATATTACACAATTAAGAAATGTGTAATACACACATGGAAGAACCATTAAATAAATATATGTGCATAATGGTGAATAACATTGATAGATACATCAGTATGGTATTCACTACACAATGACTTTAGCTTGGAAAATTGTCGGGCAATTTCTGCAGCATAACAGTGTGACATAAAATTTTTATAAAAATGGTTGATGAGAGATAAAGGTGAGTCTCATAATATATAAATGAAATGGACAGTAAGGGGTTCATATATATACATTCCCCAACATAAGAAAATGGATTTAGATTCACAATACAAAGGAATTCCTTGAATGTAAATGAGGAGAGAGAAATTCCTTACAAAATTTCAGCATGGTAATGGGCATGCATGGGAGTCATTAAATTAGAGTGAAAGGGGTATCTAATAATTAAAAAATAAATTGGGATGTGTGGGGAGGTGATAAATCAAACCCCATCATTTTTAATTGAAATTAAAATGGTATAACAACAAAATGAAATTGAGACAAAAATGATAAAAGAGGAAATCCCTTACTTGGAAGTGTGATCCCAAAATCTTGGGAGAAGGTTGAGAGAGTCTTCTAGGGATCTTGGGGCACCTTGGGAGGATTATAATGATATGAGGTAAGAGGTTGGACGAACTCAAAAAGTCTTTGAGTAAATAGGATGTTGGAACTTGGGTGGACTTATATAGGAAAGGGGAGGGAGTTATTTATTAGTTTGGATTGGGTCACCAAACATTTATCTAATCAGTACCACAAACAAGATCATGGTTTTTGAACATGGGTTTTTCTAAAGGGGAGTGTAAAATAATATTTTATAAGGCCAATGGCTGAGCTTCTTATAATAATAGGGTGGCTTATGTGGAGGTGAGTCACACTATCAAGGAAATTAATTTAAAATGTGAAAATGTTTTATAACTCTTGGAGGGTCCACTAATGTTTTTTAAATTAATAAAACAAACCATAAATCACATTATTTTAATGTAAAAACATTTATGGGCCAAAAATATCATTTATTGTATTTTATTACATTACTATTGGGTCAGTATGATGTAATAAAACACATTATATATTTAAACAATATTTAATTTTTACCCAAAAATTCGGTTGTCTCAGAAAATTAAGAAACATTTTTCATTGGATAATTTCGATGTCCGAATTCCAAAAATAATATTCATTTAATATAAATAATTTTAAAGGTATGTGAATTTTTTATTTTAAAATAAGAACTGACATTTATCGAAAAATCATGCATTTTGATAAAAATAACATTTAAACCTTAATACAAATTACTATTGCATTCATAAAATTATAAAATCATTTATATTTAATAAAGATTTATTTAATAATAATTTTAATATTATATTAAAATATTATTTAATTCAAAAATCCATTAATTCATCAAAATAAATTTCTTAGTGGAATATTAACTAAAAATACTATTTGATCTCTAAAAACTATTTATAAAGTAACAATAATAAAATGGATGTATATTCATTATTATATACAAAAATAATGCACATAATCATAGGGATATGGTATTTTTTACATAAACTCTAATAAAACATGCATAAGACCGAAGAGTAAGGTGTGAAATGGTGACATACTCTTGGGGTGGCTCAGATAACATTTCTCGGGTTGCAATCTCTATCAACTTCCACTTCTCTTATCCGAGATTCCGTTAGAGCATAACATGTTCAAGCTCAACTTTGGCTTGGTCAAGAGTGAATCCCAATGATAGCACCTCCTTTCCGAACTATGAAAAATGGGCTTCATACAGGGAAATTCTACTAGATGAGTTCATCGCATCCTTTGTCTGAGTAAATTGGATTTGTTAAATCCCTCTATTTATACTAATCATGTGATCACTGCTCAATAGTTATATTAGCAATGATCATAATTCTTAATGGTACTTTAAAATCAAAAAACATAAAACCAGTGATGTTCACATTTTATATAAACATTTTACATAATGAGACATTTAATAAGATCAAGAAGAACTTCCATTAATAAATGATTGAGTCGTTACAATAGTCACATAAAAAATTAACATAGCGGAAAATAATGTCATCTCACATCATTTCAAAATATTTTTTCCTTATGATTCACCCAAGACACTACATCACGAGATATTTAAGAATACCTTTATACAAATACCATATCATATTCTTAGATAAATATCCAGTTTTCCTCAAAACCATAGTTGTGGATTGTAAACCATGATCGGATATTTAATATTCCTTAATCCATAGACATTGGTGAGTAACTGTAGTCATACTGTGCATCATTATCAACATTAGTACAATTATAGTAGGGGAGAAAGAGTGTAAACTCTTCCGTTAATTACATCCTTTAAAAATGTCATGTATCATCAATATTCCCTAGTTCATAATTATAAGTAAATGAGAATATATACATGTTTATATCATCATCAGTATCAACATAAAATAGAGGATGAGAATGGTAAATACTTACATGTCATTATATAAATGAAACCAAATTTGGTTGATGAATTGTGATAGTAATACTTGTAGAACCCCAACATCCTCAATATCTTGTATCCAAGAAGCTAAAAAATGTCATGTAGATGAGTATAATATGATATTACATCACCCATATCACTGATTCCATGTATTAATCATTTAAACCATCTCTCATAACAGTCCATATTGTCATTTTTTGAACTTTAAAGAACTTACACACACTTATCTCATCATAATACAATAACAACAAAATATTAGTTATTCAGTTATTCTAAATAGTCATTGAAATAATCACTATTTAACTATAAAACTCCCAATACCTCCAAAAGGAGATACTTCATCTAGTCTATAATTTTACTTAATAATAATAAATCCATTCTTTTTTATATTATTATTCACATATATATAGTATTTTATATTTTCCCTTAAGTCATCCTAAAAAATATCATTAATTTTCCTATTACATGACATATTTACATATATTCCATTTAGTTTATGTCATTGATATCAAATTTATTCCACACTTCAATTCACACAACCTCCATTAATAATTTTCCACATTTAAATAATTTGTTCATATTCTCTTTTAAAATAATGGTTGTCATATGTAGATCATACCACATAATATTATTTTATTATGTTTTTAGATGAATGATATTGATAACTATTCCACATTAAATCAACTTGAATTTGTTGAAAATTATGTTCGTTTCATTAATTATTTGATACATTCCAATTTACTTATTGGTTTTAATAATATAATAGAATAAAAAACCTCCTCAGTATAAAATTCTCAGGTCATCATTTAAGATAATAGTAATTAATTTCTAAATACTAAAAAATAACATCTATGCAAATCAAAAAATATTTTAATTATTTCAATAATTTATCACATGGATTCCTGATTGACAATAAAAAAATTACTAACAAATTAATAGAATCTTAAAATAATCTTCTATCAATTCATAGTTATCATAAATGGTTCAAAATCATTGTTAGTAATTTAAATTTACTTTTTGAAACTCTCAAATACATGAATAAAAATTTATATTAAAATTTAAATTCATAATTATCTAAATTATATACATAATAGTCATCATAAATTAATCATATTTTTCAAAAAATATTATTATTTATTGTATTAAGGAATTTAAATTATTCTCATAACAAGTCTATGTCATTTGGGGAGTTATTACATTTATTTTCAATAAAAGGAATGTTCAATATTAGTGTCCATTATTTAAAATATTAAAAAAATATTTAGATAACTAAAAATGGATTTAAACATCTCATTTTTTTGATCTTCATGAAAAGATGATTAAAATATACTGTTAATATTTCCAAAATAGTCATAGATTGAAAGTCATACAATTTATAAAAATTGCAAAAATGATCATATAGTGGGTAAAGAGATAACACTAAAAATGAAAATTATTAATATTATAGTAGCCTCTCATTATTTATCTCAATTTTATGATCATCTTATAAAATAAATTTGGAAAAAAAAATTATATATAAATAATTACAAAAAAGAAAACGTTATATATAAAAAAATTAAAAATAATTGTAATGATCGTTAACCAATTTCCTTAAGACTATTGTACTAGATTATGAAAACACATTAGATTCATCCCCCTAATTAATAGAAATTGTTGTAAACACCAATGGTTGAATTTCATATAAGTGGGATAGGGTTTCTCCACACAAATATTTAGCTTTTCCAATCCAAACATTATGTAAACATGATGTTTGATTAGTAAATCAAAAGAAGTTGTTCAATCATTATATATTAAAAAATGAATGAAATTATGTGAACATGCAATATAATACATCAATTTTACAAAAATATCCAAATAGTTCATGAATATTTTGAAACTAGACTAGAGTCATTTATACATTTATAAGTCAAGACAAACATTCCCTAATGAACAAAAATATATACTATAATATGTGGAACCCCCATGAAACATCCAAGGACATCCCCTATTTTTCCAATACACCCATAAATCTAAAATAGAAAAATGATCCACCAAGACTCTATATTCTGATTAGAAATATCTCTTATGCTCTGATGCTTTAACATTCACCAAATCACATACTAAAGTGTTTACAAACATTTATAAATGGAATGTATCTGGTGTGAGTATAATATAACTAGTAGGTGGTCACCGACCCACCCATTACAGCCTATCATAAACTAAAGTGTATGAATAAGTAGTTCAAATATAGAAACAAAACTAGTCAATATTGAATTTTAGAGATACTTTACATAAAAATAAGTGATAACAAGTGACTCCCTTTGTGAGGGGGGTCTTTACCCATACTACCTTCTTGAACACCATGATTATAATTTGAGATGAACACATATAACTAATTCATGGAGTTACACACATCTCATTATTGGAATGTGAATCGTGTATATATTGTCATGGTAATATTTCATATCATCCATTTGAGAATAGGGGAACATGTATACATAGTCAATGCCTAAAAATCCCATATCATACCACAAATACATTTTTCCAATGGTGGTACCTTATCAATATTTATGTACAAAATCTATCATTTCCAACATACTAGTAAGTCATAAACCAATAATTAAAAACAAGAATAAAGTCTCATATATAATTTTATTTAACCATTATCTATTTTTCATAAATATAGAATTTATTATGTTTATTATTAATTCATATTATAGAGGATAAATATAAGGAATAACGTTTTCACCAATTATATTTTATTTTTAATTGATATAATAACCATAATATTCTAACCAGAAAATAGAAAATGAAACATAACATTCATATAATAATTAGATAATGCTAATATGATGGACAATTTTTAACTTAATGATAAAAATTTAATATATTTATAAAATAGTTCATGAAATTATTTATTAGTTAAAAATTATTTAATATTGTTTAATTTACTCATATGCATCTAATTTCTGAAAACATCTTTATGACTATGAGTAGGAGAATGGTACAACTACAAAAATAAATACAGAACACTTATTTGAGGTCTAAGGAAGGATGATATGCCACCAATAAAATAATTTTTCTATCTTATGTTTATGGAAAATAAGATATTTTTTCACCCCTAAAAAGAAAATACTGACTCTTGAAATTAAATATTATGAAAAAATTAGTTTCAGTTAAGATAATCCCTCATAGTAGCTTGAATCAAAGCAAACCAAATAAATTGATAGATTTATAAAAGAGAAAATTTATGACATGGTAATATTACATCTCATCCCATGAATTAAATAGGATTGAGAGAATGTTTTAGGGATAATATACTATTTTATTACCAATGATGAGATCCAAAAACTAATTAGATGTTCTCTAGACTAATATTTAAGGTGGATCCATATGATGGGGAACTAAGGGATATGAGATCATTAGTGGGATGGAATTAAAAATCAATTGAGCTAAAATACTAAGTACGAAGTGGTTTTATAAATTATATTTTTTTTATGTAATGATGATCATAACCTTAATTTTAAAAAAATAACCAACCACTCTATTGGGTACCTAGTCTAGGTCCACTGTAACACCCGAGAATTTAGTATGAATAATTATGTTAATAAAAAAATTATCAAATAATATGTTGGAAATGAATCACTAAGCTAAAAAAATCAAAGAAAATTTTATTATGATTAAATAGAACAATGTATGATAAGAAATAATACATTATGAGAATACTATATAAATTATCACTGAGAAATGAACAAGATGAATAAATCCACCAGTAAATAAAAACACACAGAACATAAAATCATTATCTGTTTGGTTTTACATGATGATCATATCACCAGATGAATATATGTATATATGGTATAGAATTATATGTGTAACAGACATATTGAGAGAGAAGTAAATTAATAGCATGAATGATTCTAAGAACGTATATAAGAATATATATAGGAATGAAATTTATTATTATATATATGATTGTTAGAAAATTTGTCATTAAAAATATGGTTTATGGATATATGGTCATTCAGTATGCATGTGTCGAATACATATATTGATGTTGGGCAATTTTTGGTAATAATGAAAAAATAATTTAATTAGAAAATAATGTTTTATGCGTTAAACAATAATGTCACTGTTATTAGTATTTAATAATGAATTAATTCACATATAAAATTATAAAAAATATTTTAATACCAATTAATTGATAAATTTAAAGGGTTAAAATATGAATAGTTAAATTCAATAGGATGTTGTTAAAATTATTTAATATTAAAAATGAAATTTTTCAAAGATCTACTTTTTCCAATATTATGTATTCTTATATTATAAATTTAAATTGATCACTTTTAAATGGTAATTTTAATTTAATTTTCAAGTGTATAATAAATATATCAGGATTTATTTAATATGTAATTTAATGGGAATAACATTAAAAATAATTAATGTTCAGAAATTAAATTTTCTTTTAAAACAATTAATATAGATTTTTTAATTAAATATTTAATTATATCATATGTAGAAATTATAATATATTAAATAGAGTTAAATAATTTAAACCACGCATTTAAATTTTGTAATAGGATCCATCATAATTTTTTAGTAAATAAATAATTATCATGGTTTATAATTAAACATAGTAAAAGGGGTTGAAAGAGGTATATTATCACAGATCTAATTATGTTTAATTAAAATGATATTTTTTTTATTAAACACGTTCATGGTTAGGTTTTGGATTTAAAAATTAATTTATCACCAAATGTTTTTGATCATACTCACCTAACACCCTTGTTATTTCATCTTTACCATTAACATAACATAAGATTCCAGGAAAATATACCCAATTTCCCACAATAATAGGAGATAACTTCCACTCACATTAAAAAAAATCTTATCCCTTAAATCCAATTTTAATTCTATCCTACTTATTATATACTACATTCCTCTAAAACATCTGTATTATTTTTTTCCTAAGAAGTAGTCTTATACCCTTTATTCAAAGGAAATTTGTCAGGAGAAGGTGTGATTTCATCAATTTAATGATTTTGCCTCCCTTATTTTAATATGCATTCTTACCACAAGTATTCTTGAATTTCATAATAATACCTAATAATTTTCTATTTAAAACTTTATTCTTCTATAAAAATGGAATATTCATAATATAACTATACTTTCTTACTCATTCATTTGTTATAACACATTTTTGCTTGGGTCTTTTCTACCACCTATATTAATAATGTTGATTTTTTTTATCACAAATGGGTAAGAATACAATAATTTTAGTAATAATGTATAAGTTTTTAATTTTTAAATTATTCATAATTTATGAATAATATTATATAAAGTTATATTTTTTAATAAAAATAAATTTTATTGAAATTAAATTCAAAAAAGTATATTTTGACCCCTTTAAATAGACCATGACCATAACTTCCATAAATCATAAATTGGAATTAAAAACTATATAAAAAATAATGGTTTGACATTTATGACCATTTTCAAGGTGATGAAAATTTAATCAAGGATCAATGATCGTAACGACCACACAAAAGATAGCATAAAACATATATGACAATTTTCTTGAGGAAAGTAGTATTAATATAAAGCAATTGAAAAATGGGTAATATTAAATTATGAATGAATTTTATGAAGTAAAATGAATTAAAAAGTAGTTATTTTATTGATTAATAATAATCCAAAATTAATTATACTATTGGTTATAGCACATGTGAATAAGAAGAATATTATGTAAGAGCTTTTATTGACTCAATTTCTATTCCATTAGGATAAAATATTTCTTATCTAGCTATATATTTTTGTCTTTTATAATATATAATCATGTATTTCTAAAGATATGTTTTTTTATATTTTCAGAAAATCAATTTTCATGTCAAAATATTCATTCATTATGGATTTTGTTCTTTAAAAAAATCATGTTAAGATTAATTATAATTCCTTATATATGGTGTTTCCCATCCATGTCCAAATATTTTGATTCATAAATTATTTCCTCTCATATTTTCAAATGTAAAATGTATTATATTATATAATATTGATTTTCATTATGACATCCCATTTTATATTTCTTCAGTATACTACTCTTTATGTTTTTATCTGAGTGGCTAGTTGGGTTAGAGGAAAATAAACACCCTTGTAAAAGCTATGGACATAAACCTATAACTTGTAATGATGCAGGTGGTCCGTCAACTAATCTATGAGGTAAAATGGCTTGAAATTTGGATGTAAAGTGGCTACAAAATATCTATGGTAGCCACCAGTTATATGATAGGAGTCCATCACCCAACTGGTGGGGTCCCTTGACATGGTATATGAAATTGGTTGTATGATAATTACATACTTGAACCCTCGTTTTATTTATTCTTATTTCACCCTTGATCTTTTCTTAACCCGCATGAACCATGGGATATTTCTTTGAAATTTTTTCCTCTCCCAACCACATATCTTTGTGGATCTAAGTGCTAAATGAAGTGGTGATCCTCTTCTTGTATGTATATCACTTAATTCCCTTAAATATATAATATTATATTGATTTATTATTCGTAATGGAAATGGAATGTAGGGGATTATTTCTATCTATAATCATCATTGTGGATATATAATTCAAAGATATCTTCTCACTTCTCTTAAGATCTATATTTCTTGATTTTTTGGTCGCCATTATAGGCGACACATCTCAGTTTCCTTGTTGTTTGATTTCAAATATTCCTTGTGGGAATTTCTATTCCATTTTTCATTATTTGGATTCGTGTGTTTCTTCATTTTATTTTTATCTAGTTTAAATTTTTTTAACGATTGTGTTTTAATTTTTATTGTAAAATGAAACTTTTTTTGGTGAAAATTTATTTCAACACGGAATGTTTCATATAAATAATTATTCCTTTTTTTAATTTAAATTTTTTTATTCTTGAACATTGTTATTTTGATGGATGAAATTTAAATCATTGAATGAATAAAAAGAAGTGAATTCTTCAATATTATTTCAAATGGAATAAAATTACATGAATTTTATTCTCTTAATGATTAAAAGGATGTAATTTGAGGGTCTTTAACTGAATATGTTGTCTGAAAGGTTACTTTAAAATATTAAATGGATTGGCTGTATTTTTCTTGTTTTCTAATCAAAAGCCCATTTGTCTCATTAATGTGTTTTTAATGTAAACAAGTATGTGTGGACCTTTTTAATATATATTTTAAAGAGATTATTTTTAAATTAATGAAGTCTTGATATATCAATTTGGTATTCCTTAAAGGCTCAACTGGAACTTTATGAAGAAAATTATCTTGATGTGTAATTCATTATTAAACCCTTATATGTGTTATTCCTTGGTGAATGATTCTAGAAGCACATGATGATTTATTTGGATACTAGGTTAGTACTATTTGAGGGATCATGGGGTGAGGATGAGATGTGACCTTTGAATAAAATAGAATGTGGAAAGTGCACATTTATGTCATTTTGGATCCCCATTTTCATTCTTGTTACTATTTGTCTCACTCACCTATTTTATGTGCAATGGAAAACCAGGGTTGTTAGATGAATGGACTAGGATTTATGATAATATTTTTAGAGAATAGAACCCAACTAGAATATCCTTATAGAATGGAGGCTCATGATATGGATGTTCTCTATGTAGGTGGGTGTGAACCAAGTCGGTAAACCTATGTATTTAATAGATTTTACAATAGCATGCAATTAGTCATGTTTTGTTTTATTTAATTGTAATGCTATTGTATCATGTAATTTCACATGAAATACGACCTTGACACAAGAAATTGATACATGAATAATGACTCTGATCCTTTGATCATTACTTGGAATAAAAATGTCCAAATTTGGATTTCCTTATTATAATTGTTTTTCTAATAGATACTTTCTTTATCGAGGTATTTTGGCTTGATATGTTGTATTACACTTTGATACATTGTTTTAATTTATATATTAATTTTTATTATTAATCAAGGCATTTTAAAATATTTTTAATTATTTATTATAATGGGTTATTTAGTTAAAATGATATATTTTTTTAAAAATGGATTTCGACATGTTTTACTCTTGATATTTCATTAATAGATATTTGAATAGAAAATATTTTGGTTAGGACACCATTATTCTTATAAAAATAAATCCAGGATCTATATTTCCTTTTTTTATATTTGGATTGTTTTTCCACCTCACATTGTAATGAAAAAAATCTATTGTCTTGTTCCCCTTATGAAACTATTATATCTAAATTTCTTTAAAGAAAAATTACCTAGACTAATTTGTGGGATCATACTCGGGTCAATTGTCTCAGAACCTATATATAAAATATGGTGTTTGAAGGATATTTGCATGTATAATATGTTATATAGTTCAATATAACTTTATTTATTTGTACATGCTTGGTTGGAAGAGCATAGGTGACTTGTGAGTTGGTGGGTGGTTAGGAATGCCCCATGGTGGGTTGGTTGGTGGGTATCATGGTGGGTTTCCATTAATACCCCTAGATCGTTTTTATCTTTTTTATTGGTTGTATTTACTTGAACTAATTATTTTCATTTATTATATATTTTCTGTTGTATTACTTTATAATTTTAACTTGTTATTGTGGTAAATAATCTGAAAATAATTATTCTTGATGCTCAAGCACTTGTTGCCAGCCCTTGGGGATCAGGAACTCCCTTCAGGACAATGGTTATTGGTTTGAATTTCATTTCAGATGATATTATGGGTCGGTTAATTAAAATTGAAATCAAAGGGAGGTTTATTCTTCGGATTCCTACTTTTTAATCCCATGAGTTATTTATTTTGGGTGATTCCAAGTATAGAGTATATTAGGGAATTGCCAGGACTCGAGAGGCAGTTCGTGAATGGGTGTTTATTCACCACCCTATACGATGAGACTTGAGTAACTAGGGAATGTGGGGACTTTAGTCTTTATATTTAGTTAATTCTTTCTTGATTTTGATGATATTCAGATTCCTGGTAATGGTTTCATTGAATTTTGTAATATATTATGAGTTCTTGTTTGGATTGGAAATTTGAATACAGTTTTATATTGACATCACTGTCTGGGAAATTGTGTGGAATTAGTTTTGTTAGTCCGGAATTTAATCTATAAACATTTTTTAGGTTTTTGTATTGGTTACCAAAACATTCACCCAATCCATGAATCCTTTTAATTTATGATGGTACATAGCTCCTTGTCTATTTCCCTCTAAAATGAATTCATTTAATGAAATTTTAAATTCATAATAGATTTTTTTTTGAGAACATTAAAAATTATTTCACTTGTTAAAAGGATTATTTTATAAATGGTAGAGTTTGTAAAACTAATTTTCAAATACTCATATGTGATGTGATAAAATAATTATTTATGAGGATTTTTTTGTAATGGATATAAAATGGAATTGGTTGTAAAATTTGACTTTGGGATTAATGTTTCAAAACCATGCGATATTTGATATGAGATGGTAAAATATTCTTAAATGATGATGAATTTATATTATGAATTTACATTTTATAATTGATGTTTAATAAATTATAAATGGGGAAATATTGAGTATTTATGAATCAATTATGGTTTGATAAATTCTTTTGCGTTCTTCATTTGAAATATTTTAGTTTTCATGTGTTTTTATTGGGTTTTTTCGTTATGAAATAGTTGATGAGAATATGTTTCATGATGTCCAGAAATATTCATAAAATATTTTCCAAGAAATATTTAAAGTCATTTAACCTATATAGTCCTTAATATAACTAATTTCACCTTCCAATGGGGTAGTGTCTAGTTGTCGACTATACCCAAAATTTTAATCGAGTTCTGTAGTGATAGTCATTATAGCCTTTGGACCCCATCTAGGTTTTGTAGGATCATTGTACACCTTTTACAAAGGAGAGTAAGGTTATCATGAATAAATGTGTTGGCTTGAATAAGTTGAAATTTTATTTTATTCTCTCAAGACTCATACAACTCTTAAGGACATGTCTATCAATTCATTATTTGAATGATATGGTTGAGAGTGGTGAGAATTCATAGTTCCTCCCCATCTACATGAATGAATTTCATATACATTCTACATGTCAATATTTATTTAGGGAAAATTCCCTAAGAAAGTAAAGGTGGAGAATGTTTTTGATCTCATTAGTCCTAGTCAAGGTGAGTCTTTAGTGGAGTATTATGATAATTATTTCTCAATCATAGTATGTTTCTCACCTGTGCGTGTTGGGGATGACCCCCTTAACACTCTAAGTTTCAAATGGGTTTTTCAATTCTAAAATGGAATTATTATATCATTGTCCTAGCTGACGTCTTATATAAATGTGATTAAAAGATTCATGTCATTTTAAGATGAGATAGAAATCTGACAAGAAGTTTAGAGTGCCTCATTCATGGTTAGTTTATGTGAAGATTTCCCTATGGTGTATCAAAGAGGTTGGTTTTATAGGGACAATATTCTTAGGGAATGAAGAGGCATATCATGTCCTTCCTTTGTGGGGAACCTAGTCATTTTAAGAGGTTTTATATGAAGTCCCAATGATTTTTTTTATGTAGACTATTGGGCAATAATAATAGTTTATGTACATTAGGTGTCCTAAAGGGGATTTTTCATGTGTAATTGGTTTTTGGGGGGTCATCTCATTATAGATATCTCTAGTGGATTGCTTTGGGATATTTATGTTTCATCTCTTAAAGGCCATTGATGGTGTTGTTTTTACTTGCTTCCTTGATGTCATCCAATTTCCATGATATATCTATAAAATCTATTTATGGACAAGTTTTCTAATATTTTTTTGATATTAATATTTAATGTTTTTAATCTATAAACATGGTTTTGTATATTAAACTCCTAAGGGAAATGGTATTTCAATAGAAGATTCAAAAGAACATGGATCCATCCATAGGCCGTAGAGTGAATCAATTTCACATAGTATAGGAGCTTCCAATGGATGTTGATATTGGACATTGTTTTAATGTTATTTAAACCCATTTATGTATGGTGTTCTCTTGTGGATGGAATATAATATTATACTAGAAACAAATGGTTATTTGGGGGGTTTTCATTAAAAATACTGTTAGTTCTATCCATTGGTGTATTCATATAGTGGGTGTTGGATACCATTGAGTGAGTTATTGTTCCGTTAGTATCCTCTTCGTTGTTCCTTTTTTATAGACCCAAATCTCATTATGTTGGGTGGTCTCCTGTCATGAGAAATTATTGTGCTCAATTTTTTTGTTGAACTGGTTATTCTGATAACATTTAGTTATAATTGGATACGACTTAGTGATTTACTCAAGTAACTTTTAATTTGTGGTCTCTTTATGGGCTAGAAACACTGAGGTGTTTATGCTTGTTCTGGTGATCTCATCAAGGGGTGGGGCTCTATGTTGTAAATACTAGGTTATTGTCAATTTCATGCCCATTGTAGAATTTTTTTCCAGTTTTTTTGCCTGATTATGGATGGTTGAATCATTGATAGATATCGAGGGTGTTGTTTCTTTTCTAATCATTGGAATTTTTTGGGTGTAACATTCTATTGAGGATTTGGTTTTTATTCTGGATTTTCCTTTTTTGTGAAGATCTAGGTCTATTGATTGAGTTGAAGGGACATGTGTTGAAACAATTCCTTATCGTTTTCTAAAATTTTGATTAATAATTAAAACGTAAGAGAACCTATTATAGGTCTTTAATCCTTCTATTATTTTTTTCCTTCTTAGATATGTTTGTTATTTGTTAAAATATTTATAATGGTATTGAAGTATCTACTATAAGGACCCTCATTCATATGGAGTTGTTCGTAGTGGTTTTATTTTATTTTTTGGTCTTGTATTGAATAGTAAACCATACACTTAATAAGTTTGGAGTGGAATTTATTTCTCCTTATAGTTTCTATCAGTTTAATTGGAAGCATTCTAGGGACATAAAGTGATATTATGGGGATAATTATAACATCTTAGTATCTCTTTATATCGTGTCGTCGACCAAATCACTCTATAAAAATTAAATATAATAATTATAAATAAGTCCTGAAGAATGTCTCCATGTACACCGTAGGCTTCCGACTTGTAGTGAGGACCTAGGGTGTGTTCGTTGGGAGAAAATTACCTTATATAATAGTAATATAAATTGGAATATTTACCCATAGAACAAACCATAGTATAAAATAATTATATTACATAAGAAATAAATATAATCAAGGATTTAAAATACTAATAAAGTACAATAAAGGCTTGAACTGCTATATGACACAAACAATAGTTATTTCCCACTAGCTCGAACATATATACATGGGTAAAGAAAAAAAAGATAATAAAAGTACATTTATATACTACCCATGCCAAGCCATATCATATACCAATTTCCCCATTCATATTCGAGTTATATTACATTATCAGTCATGGGACTCAATCCAACTTATTCTTGAATCCTAGTGAATGTATGATTGGGTGCCCTAATGAAATGACAAATTGAGTAGGGTATGAGTAAAAAATTTAGTTTTACACCACAAACGTGGTCTAATACATGGAAAGTAAATGCAGTGTATGTATATGAGAACTTCAAACCAAGTTAAAATATTAATAACTAATATTATATTATTACTAAATAAAAAAATCCAGGTCAATGTCTTCTATCATAAGAGGATTCCCATGGAATATTCTCATCCTTTCTGAGAAACAACTAATGTAAAGGGGAAGAAACAAAACCATTGTCGATTCATGGGTATGTGATCCTAATTTAATGGGCATCTTGTTAAAAAAAAGAAATGGGAAGGACGTTTTATCACAAAGACCGAGACTAATAAAATTCGTCGCATGGTTTGTAATCCCAATCAACCATACCTGCATTGTCCTAAGATTAAATATCTATCCATTTTTTACATTACGTAAATAATTCTAGGACATATGGCATATAAACAAGGTTCCCATGTACGCTGATAATAAAGAATGAAAATAAAACCATTTATCATATGTTCTCATCCATGTAATTCAGAATCATAACCAATGTATCACTCAAGGCATAATACTATTCTATTTGCACTATGAGCCCATATAAATCATTCTAAATAAGAATCCATGTATAATGAAAGTCATAGAATAATTCTATTTACCTTATAATCCCATCTATGAATTTTCGTATCGGAATCCAAGTATCTCCCAATGAATAGTATAAAACCATTTCCCATATGAGCTTGACTAAGGCCATCCATATCAAAATCCATGTACCTCCCAATTCATAAAAAGTGGATCCCATGAATTTCATATGGGTATCCTCATAATGTACCAATCCAACAAGAAATGATCAAAAGCTGGATCTCAGTATGTACTTCTAGGAATCCACATCATAGCTTCACATCATCTTAGGCCAAATGGGATGAGTTCCGAGAAGCATTTGTGGAATCATATATGAATCAAAAATAACTGGGTGAATTAATAAATAAGGGATTTAGGGTGGCCCACACCTAAACCCATCACTTATATAACACCAATATTGATACTTTTATGTGGGGTTATATGATGAATGGTTTAACCTGTTTATTTAGAGGTGTTTGAGGAAGAAAATGGTTAAATCATGGGACTTTTATAGATCAAATTTCCAAGGCACAAGGATATTAAAATCATTTATCCTATGTCTGTTTCCTATAATAGTGGTTATTTTCATTCTTACCACTGGATATTTGTTAATCGTGTAGGTAAATCATGTAACCCACTCAATAGAGGGTATATTTTTTCTTTTATTCATCTTTTTAATTGGTTTTTCTCCCCTTGGATTCCCTTATTTAATCCTTAAGACATGGAAGCCTTCCAAGTGATTCTCTACCTCTTATAAATCCCCTATAAGGTGACTTCATGGTGGGTTCATGGGGATTATTCAATAATATTAAAAGGTTAGGATTCTATTCCTATTTTCATGGGTTATCTCCCATTTTTATACTATTTTATAACTCTATTGGAGAGGTTTCAATGATTTTATTGATTATGATTGTTTGGTATTTGTGATTTGGGTTTAGTATGAGTTTTTTTCAATGGATTTCATCAAATATAACATGGTTCTAAAAGACCATGTATTTTATTCTCTTTCACTGCCTTTTATTTAAGAGTTCCATATTCACTTGATTCATTAAATATGTTTTAGATTTAATTTAATGATTTATATGATAGCTTTTTTTTATTTTTCATTGGGATTCCATTATTTTTTCAGTTTTTCATTGGAAAAAATTAGGCTATTTTCTTAGTTAAATGGAATTGGTTTTGAAATTTTGTTGTATGAATTAATCACGTTTGATAAAATTCATAAGTGGGTTTTCTAGGTTAAATGAAAATTTTCATTGGATTTAGGACAATTCGGGTTTTCAAAATGTTCTCCAATTGTTTTTAAATAGTTTCATTATTTTAATGGGCATTTTTTATTTATAATGTTAAATTGGAGTTTCCATTGATTCATTTGGTTTTTCATTGATTTTTATGGTTTATTTTGGACTTTCTTGGAATACAATTTTTTTCAAAAGTTATTTATAGTTTTTTATGATATAAGTAAAGGCTAAGATGGAACCAATGATGTGATGTTCATTAGGCCCTTGTTGATCCCCCTTGTGTTGTTGATGGTGTTTTTATCCATGTCATTGATGCTTTGTGATGTGATTGATGATGTTATAATATGTTGGGGATTATTATAATGGTACTAAATGAGGTGAGACGGATGTGAAAGTGTTTTCATACATAGGGACTCATAATTTTCAATTGATGATATTGATTGTTCATGGACCATCATTATTGTTTTTACATGGGGAAATCAAGGCTAATAATTGGCAAGTAGTGGGTAATTGTATGTCTAGTTTAGTATTATCACTATATAGTCCACTTATTTGTATGTAACAAATAGAGAGGGGTATTTTCACCATGGATACATCTTAGAGAGATTCTATTGAAATATGTGTGACTGTTAACCTTTCTACAGTAGGTCCACCTGTACATGTCATGTGTTGTACCATTAGAACTACTAGTGTTTCCTCATTATATGTATCATATAAGATAATTTATTTATATATATTGTATTGAGGGATGAATATATCTTAGATGGGCCTGTTGTTGTGTTTATTCCTCTTTGGTTTAATCTTTATGTTTACTAGTTTCATTCCCTACATTTACTATATTTATTTTTGACATCTTATGGTGGTGATATCTATAACCTTTCACTTGTTTCCTTTCTTACCTTTGATATGGGTGTGTAAAATATTTTAATGGAAAAAGTGGGAAATTGTTTTCAAATGTTTTATTGGTTTTCTAGATTTTGAAATGTCTTAAAAATTTGTGTATTTATTCAAAAAAGTGTAGAGCATTAATGAGGAATGGTTGGTTAGTTTTGAAGTGGCATGGGTTTTGTAAAAACATATTTTGTCATGTTTTGAAAACATTTTCTTAAAAAAAATTAATGTTGTAGGTTTGGTTCTTTCTATATCCTGAAAATTAAATGAGAGCCTATTTTGAAATCATTACTTTCAAACTAGTTGTAATGAATTAGATTTTATGTGTATTATTTTTAAATTTCAATATAGATTATTTTTTAGGCCATGCCATGAGGTTATGTGCAATTCGTAGGCCCAATGTGCCCAAAATAAATGTTTTAGATATATTAAATATATTAAATATAATGCTTATGTGGTTTTCTTGAAAAAGTGTAACAAAATATAAATGAGTTCCCAGATCCAAAATATGAGGGCACCCTTGATCTCAGAGCGCATGTTTTACTTTAGGAGTGACTTAACATTAGTCTGCGTGGTTTATTTCTGGAAATTTCATCAAATGAAAAGGAATGAATAAAATATATAAAATAGATTATTTTATCTCCCTTTTCTATTGCATATATTGACTCATTTTTTAACAGATGATTATGGGGAAATCTCAGGGTTAATCGCATTACCCTAGAGATTATGTATGATTGTTGGAGAGATCTCTATATAATCCCCTTAGGTGAACAACAACATATCAAAGATCAATGTAACTCAAATTTCATGGGTCATTCCAATGATGAAAATGACAAATCATTCTTCATATTGATCCAACTGAATCATGTTAGGGAACTGATTTAATTTTTTTTATTCCCCATTCTTTATTCCTACAATTAAAGTGAATCAATCATTGAATAGATTTATTCACATATCATGTGTATTATGGGATGTGATTATATTTGTGAGGATTATAGGGAGAATAGTATTATTTTTATTTCTCATCATATATTTTCATTATAACAATAAAAAACCAATATTTACATGAAAATCTATCGATGTATGTTCTTCTTGATTTATTCTTGCTTCTCTTCCCCACATCAATGTTTATTGTGGGATTTTTTTCTTTTGGCCCATAGATCAAAAAATCTCCATTAAACGACCATTTCACACCTATTTTGTGGTTAAATGATCCAAAATATTATTTATATGATTAGAATAGAACGATAGAGGTGTGGTGATGGAGATGGAATGATTCAGATGATGGTGGATTCCCAATTTCATGTTCTTCATCATTCATCATTGCATGACAAAGAAGGAAGAACTATCTCATTTTCCAATAAGATCAAAGGCCCAAAAATCATTAATTCTGAGTTGGAATGACTCATCGTGGATCGATCTATTGTTTTTCAACAACGGTACATCTATATTAGAGGACGTAGGATCGACCAAGGAGAGAAGAGGAAGAACTGAGGATTCTAGAAAATCTCATAGAATATAAAATATTAACCGGATCTACACACCGTGTGGGAACTCCTTGTGTATGATATGGTTTACAAGATAATGTTAAGGATCAAATATCATGTGACCCTATCAAATGGTGTGTGTGACCTGTCTCGGGTAACTCAATGAGTATCATTTGAAGTACACAGAAACGAGGTGGAGTACACGGGTTGGCTACATGGCATGTAATCTCTTAGACGACATGACCTAGACTAGGTACATCAGAAAAGCCTTGTACTGGTACACCAGAAGATATACATGGGATGGATCTATGTATTGATACATGGGTAGATTACACTAGTATTCTGCACATTGTGTATTACTACATAGAAATGGTTTGAATGACACATGTAATTTACACTAGCAGAACTTGTGGTGAAGGGACACGACATGTGGCCCCTACTACATTCCATGTAAACTTTAACGCATGGATTTGATCTCTTATCATCATTATCATTGGAATTTTTTGTTAGGGTTCATTCCCCTTATCCTTTCCATGATGTTTGGTATGAATAATTACTTACTATTAGGACAACGATCACTTCAATGATAATTATTAGATAGAGTTGTTGGAATCCCACCGAGAGGCCTAGAGTAGGATCCTCTATTCATCATTCTACCCTATGTAGATTCCTAGGTATCAAATTTTCCAATAATACTGGTGACCAATCCTTTAATTATAGGGTTAATCCATATGTAGTTTTTGGTATCACCCCATATCCATGGCAGTGATCCTCATCTGTGTATCATATTCTCTTCAGATATAACAGTGTGTTCTTTCACCTGAAGAGACCTGAAGATGAGTACCTCTCAGAATAATTTCATTACTGAAATCAAAAATAGGAGTGTGTTCTCCAAGAATGAGTTCCTTGTAGAATTTTGAGATGGAATCCCAGGCTAGTAAACTAACATTTTGATTTAACTCTAGGAAATGTGTCTTGGATTGAGAATATATTTATATTCCCGATATGTTTATTTTATAAATATACCTATTCAGAGATGATTGTATTTCCTCAGTTGTATAATTCCTATTTTTTGGGAGTCCTACCATGTATTGTTATACTCACCTCTGTATGGGATTTATTTGCACATGTCATGTCTTTTACGGATAATTGACATTTCGAAAGTGTCCTAGGTGGATCTGGAGAAGGCGATTCTTAGTGAGAACAATAATACTGAGGTGGGTTTGGGGAGTTATGGAACGTGCCCACTAGGACAAGTCAAGACATAGTGGTATCAGAGATTTTTAGTTCTACATTAGGATTGGAAGTTTTTGAGATTGGTTTGGGGTATAAGTGTTATGTGTATCGAGTTATTATTTCAGTCCAGGGACTCTAATATTGGTGCGGAAGTCAACATTTCCATACACCAGGACTCTAATCACATTATTCTTGACTTGGTTCATGAGAAGACTAGTTGTCGGGAAAAAATTATACATGCATCGTATTGGAATGGGTAATGGTTTCCACAACCTTATTTAGTTACCTATTCAAATATACTCATTGACTTTGGTACATATTGTTTACCTTTAGGATCCCTCTATGATGTATGCCATCTTAGATTTAGCATGATGATCACAATGATGATCCCATCTGTGATGAGCCTTCGATACAGGGATGAGTTCATGGGATGTTACGTCTAGTTGGTGCACCAACAATAACACAACCTATAGTGAAGAATGTGTTACCTGCAATACCAACGAATGAAGAGTGCATGCTGAGTGGACTTCATGAATTTTAGTGATAGAGACCCCTCAGGTTCTTAGTTTATCCTAACCCATAGGAGGATAAGGATAATCATGAGGTAGTGACATGAGTTTTCCCAATAGTTAGGACCCCATCAAATTTTATGGTGGCTCTAGAAGCGAGACTTCTTCCTGGATCAATAGGGTGATTGTAGAGTTTAATATCCCTACATTATGATTAGGAGGCTCTATCGTGGATAGAGTTTGAGGGCCTACTTTGAGAGGAGTTCTCACTTGATATGTTAAATTATGTTTTTTTCCATGAGCTTTAGCTAGCCCAACTGGGAATCATGATAGCAACTGAGTATTCATCAGGGGTTACCAACCTCTCTATGTACTCGATGGATATGGCTTAAGATCAATTTATCAGTGCTCGGACCTTCGAGGGAGGTCTAAAAATACAGATCTGAGCCATAATTATTCCTCTAAAAACTCTTACATATGATAGGGTGGTAGAGTGAGCTTTGGTGGTCGATAGTTTCTTGGTTGAGTAGATAAAGTGGGTGGTTGTCAGCAGTGTAAAAGTAAGAGTAGAGACCTCGCAATCACAAATACTTCATTAGTCTCAGAGACCTAGATGGGGGATAATTTTTAGGAGGAGATATCAGGAAATAGTATCTACAGTACATGGATCACAGGGTAGGTCCAGACAGGCCAGGGATAGGTAGTGATAAGTGTCTGGTTGCATGGGAAATATCACCTGAGATTGTTCGATATGTCGTACAATTGATAGGGAGACCATGGATGGTTCACCGAGGTACATAAAACAACAGTAGAAGGACGGTCTGTAGGATGGTGGATGTGGAAGAGGTGATTGTAGACTAGAAATAGGTGGTAAATACTTTGACATGTTTCCACCACCACCCCTAGGGGATCCATGCCAATTTCAAGGAGCTGGAGGAATGGGGGAAAGTTGCATGTAGTTGAATCTTATGACCTAGGGGCTCCATGAATGATTTGAGGTATGATCTATTTCTTTTCATCCTTAACTATAGTATTCATAGACACAAGTTCTATACATTCCTTTGTCAACAAATATCTTGTTCTAGAAATAGATATTTCAGTAGAACCATTTACTCGACCTTACACTAGAAGACAACAACCAGAGAAAACAAAGGGATCACACACTTAAGCTGATAGTGTCATAAAATTATTGGACCTGAGAGTTTCAGTTGGGATATATTTCTTGTAGCATCAAGGCCTTGTGATGTCATTCTTGGTATGGATTGGTTATCTATAATGCATGCCTAGAATTATTGTTTTAGGTGAAGGGTATGGAGTGTCAATCATGATGCAATAGTTTTATCTATAGTTGGTGAAATGGAAACCCAAGGAGTGCATGATAGACTAATTTATAGTTAGGTGCATCTAATTACTCATCAGTTGGATAGAATGACCCTTTTGGGAGTAGATGTTGTGAGCATCGAGTTTCCAGTAGTGGTGGTGAAGTATGATGATTTCTTCCTCAATTATTTCCGTCTATACCTCCTCACTGATAGATAGACTTATACATTGATCTTCACCCTGGGAAAATACTGTTATCTCTTACAACATATTAGATGGCTCTATGGAGCATTGCAATTTAAGGGTGTAGTTGGAGGACTTGTAGAAGAAGGGATCCATGGGACCCAGTGTTTCACCATAGGCAGCACCAGTTTTTTTTTCAAAAAAGAAAATGGGAGATTGAGGTTATGTGAGAACTACCGGTTCTTTAATTTGGTGACTGTTAAAAAGAATTATCCAATACATAGGATCTATGACCACTTTGATCAGTTTATAAGGCTCTGATGGTTCTAAAAGATTGACCTCATATCATGCTATCACCAGTTGTTAGTATGTCATCATGATATACCAAAGGAAATTTGAATTATCTATAGTCATTATGAGTACTTGGTGATTCCCTTTGGCATGACGAATTCCCCAATAGTGTTCATGGGACTCTTGAACTAGAAATTATATCCTCTCTTAGATAGGTTCATGGAGGACATAATCCAAGATAACCTTGTGTACTCAGTGACCAAGGTGGAGCACATGATACACATAAGTATAGTTCTTTATATAGACTGACAACACTAGCTATACAGAAAACTCTCAAAGTGCTAGTTCTAGATTCAATAAGTCCACATTCTATGACATTTTATCTAAGTGGGAGGAGTGGAAGTGGACCTAGAAATGGTTGAGGTAGTGTTATCTTGGGAGCCACCTAAGAGTGTAACATAGTTCTCGAGCTTCCTTGGGGTGACAAGCTATTACCGGAGATTAGTACCCGATTTCTTTTGGATATTAGAGCCCATGAGAGATTTGAATCGAAAGGGGAAGACTTCTATGGAGAAAGAAAATTTCCAACAATATTTTTATTATTTCAGGAAGAGTTTCAGGATCCCCCCAATCATGATATTGTTAGAGGAGGGTGTCATGTACGTAGTGTTTTGTGATGTATCAGTAACTAGGCTTGGTTGTGTCATGATGTAGAGGATAGGGGTGATTGTCGATGGTTAATTCCCGTTGAGACCCCATGATTATAACTACAAGACCCATGATCATGATCTATAAGAGGTAGTCCTTTCATTGAATATGTGGCGATACTACCTGATGGGAAAGTAGTATATCGTCTACTCTAATCACAAGAATAACAAGTATATATTCTCTTACAAGGATATTAACATGAGACATAAGATATGGCTAGTGTTTCTCCATGAGTAGGACATTAAACTTTTCTATAAATATGGGAAAGGGAATGTGGTAGTAGATTATCTCATCAGGATATCTAATTCACTGTTCATGAATGCATAATCAGACTAGTTTTCCTCATTATAGTTATCCCTATAGTATGGATATGGAGAAATTTACCTCCAATACATGGTTTTCACCACTGTAATTGTATAGTGAGTTAGGGCGGCCCAACATGGGCACACTTAGTGTGAGACCCTGCATGCATAGATATCCACAATGTATTCTCCTTATGGATATTCTAATTGTGGGGAACATTTAGTTCTTTTAAGAGGATGAAAAATGGTACTAGTGATGATGTGGGAGGATGTTCTGGGGGAGTTTCACACATCTCCTTTTGAGTTACATCCAGATGTTGAAAATACGTACCATGACCACCTAAATTAGTTTTTGCAATGAGGGATGATGAAAGTAGCTACAAAATTTTTCTATCGATGCCTTACCTGTCAGCAAATGAGGGCTGAGCACTACATTCCCAGAAAATTATCTCATCCCCATTAGGTGTCTGAATGAAAGTGGGATGGAAAATTTATGGACTTCATGATTGGATTAAAAAATACATCCATGGGATAGGATTCAATCAAGGTGATCGTAGACTGACTAAACATGTCAGCCCACTTCCTAGATATCTATGAAGAGTGTTTCGTATAGAGATTGGTACACCAATACCTTTAAGAGATAGTCTAAATCCATGCAATTACATTTATGATCATTTATAATAGTCATTCACTCTTTAGATCCTTGTTTTGGAAGTGATTACAAGAGGTCTTTCGAACCTAGTTACACTTGAGAAAAGCGTTTCATCCCCAAAATGATGGTCAAACCGAGAGGAATATTTAGGTTGTATAAGAGATTCTAAGATCTTTCATTTTAGAATTTGGACGTAGATGGAAGGATCAATAACTACTAGTGGAGTTTGTGTAAAATAATAATGACCATTCCACCATTTTTATGACACCATTCAAGGCTTTGTATTAGTGACACTACAACTAGCCACTTTTTTGGACTGACCTAAGAGAGTAAACACTCAGGGACCAATAGTTGGTGTGAGATATAATTGAGAAGGCTCATATCATCTTGGAGTGAATGAAGACTACACAAATCCTTCATAAGTCTTATGTAGATAGGAAATAATGTCCCATTGAGTTTGAGAAAGGAAACAGTGTGTTCATGTGGGTTTTTACTCGATATGGATTATAGTGATTTTTCCAGGGAGTAAAGCTATCTCATAGGTTCATCAACACTTTATAGATACTATCAAGAATTGGATAGATTGAATACCATTTAGATCTAACTCCACATGTAGGTTGGGTACATGAAGACTTCCACATGTCATAACTGAGGATGTGCATGAATAACCCATCACATGTTATCGAATGGGGTGAGATGGGCATCGAGGATGGATATACCATTGATGAGTACACTGTGGAGTTACAGTATCGATAGAAGAGGATCCTTAGTGAGATATTGAGTGAAATGGTTTGGATCCATTTATAGTAAAAGAATCTATGGGAGAGAACATGTGGGGGAGGCTCAGATTCGTGCTTAGTACCCTCATATTTTTTATTATCACCTGTATTGTCGTCTCAGGATATAAATCCCCAAGGTTGGGATAATTTAATGACCCTTTTTTGGTGTATTAGTTTTAAATATTATACACATGATTTTTGACACCAAGTGCTGAGACGGCGTTAGATTGTGAGTCCCGGTGGGCATATAATAAATGATTGAAATAAATTATATATATTATATAATGTGTGTGTGCATTTTTCTAGAAAAATTGGAATAACATATAAATGGGTGCCCAGATCAGAATTATGATGGTACCTTAGAACATTTAGCATGTGTTTTATACTAGACACGACATAAAATTATTTAGTGCAGGTCATTTTTGGAAAATAGATCACATGATAAAAAATGAATAAAATAAAATAAATAAATTATTTAGATTAATTTTTTTATGCAATGATTGAATCATCATTAAATAGATGATTATGGGTAAATATTAGGGTAAGACACATAAGACAAGCTATGCGGGAGTACCATTGGAGAGAGCTCTACAGAATCCTCTCAAGAAAACAAAGATTGAAAAATTATTGACATACTTTGAATTAGCTAGATCTTTCCAAAAACAATGATGACATATCTTTATTTTTCAGTGATTGTCCCAAATCGAGGTAGGTCATGTGATTTAATTTTTTTATTCCATGTTATTCACTCCAATGACAAACGTGAATCAATCGACAAAACAGATTGATTCATGGATCGTGGGTATTGCGGTATGGGGTTATATTAGCAGGGATTGTTGAGAGAATTTAATTTTTATTTTTTTATTTGATTTTCATTCTAATATAAATGAACTGAGATCTACATGAAAATATACCATGGTAAATCACTCATGATTGATTTGTGCTTTTCTTCCCCCCAATAATTGTTTGTTGTGGATGTTATTGGATTGCTCCAAGGGTCGACAAATTGCGATCAATAAATTTTTGTGAACCCATTTCATGGATCAATGATCCAAATTTTTTGATCTGGGACAGAACATCATGAAAAAGGTGTGGCGACGAAGATAGAGTGACTCAGATGACGATGAATTCCTGATTTCATGTACTTCATCACATAAAGAATAAAGATGAACGATATCATTTTTGATTGGATCGAAGTCCGAAAACTCATCGATTCAGAGTTGGCATGACTCATTAAGGCTTGATCTACAGTTTTTTGATAAGGTGAGGGTCTGATCAGTGGATGGAGGGTCATCCGAGGCATGGAGAGGAAGTACCCATGATTTTTGAAAATCTCATAGAACATGACTTGTAAACCAAATCTATAGGTCATGTGGGGACACCTTGTGGAGGATAGGGTTTTTGTTAGAAAGTTAAGGATAACATGATGTGTGACCCTATCACACAGAATGTTACTTGTCCTAGGTAACTCGACAGGTATTTTGGGAAGTAAACATACATGATTTGGAGTATACAGGTTGCCTACATGGTGTGTACTTCCCCACACGACATGGATTGGAGTAGGTACATGGTTGAAGATATGTACTCGTACATGAGCAGACATACATAGGCTAGAGCCATGTACTAATACTTGGGTAGACTGTAAAGGAAGTCTACACACTATGTAGTTCTATATAGACACTGTTTAAATGACAAGGGATGTTTACACTATAAGAACATGGGGTCAAGGGACATGATGTGTGACCTCCGCTAAATATCATGTAATCTCTCTTACATGGATTAGATCTCTCTACCTCTTTATCTTGTAAGAGTTTTCTTGGTCTATTTCCCCTTATCCTTTACCTAATGGTCGTTATGAATCATTTTATACTCCTATGAGAATGATCACTCCAGTGGGAATTCTTGGATATAGTCCCCCCCCCCCGAGATTCCCTGAGTGGGATCCTCTATTTATCTTTGTGACCTTGGTAGAATCTCGTTTATTGAAGTCACCAATCCTGCTGGGTACCGGTCATCTAATTATAGGGTTAATTTATATGTAGGTGTTGGTATCAACCCATGGACCTTGCAGTGATCCCCATATGTTTATTCTATTCTCCTAGGATTTATCAACATGTTCTTTCTTATTATGAGACTCTATGAAAAGTACCTCTTGTAAGTACATTGTTGGTGAAATTAAACTCAATAATTGGTTCTCCAAAGATGATTAATCTGTGATGTCTTTGATCTGGAGTCTCAGGCTAGTATACAATGGTTTTGAATTGCCTGTATACTATGTGTCTTGGATTGGGAATATCTGGATATTATTATTATATGTATTTTAGATATATACCTGTGTAGAGATTACTATATTTAATTTTTTATATTATTTATGGTTTTGGGGTGTCCTATAGTGTATCTTTGTACTTACACCAATAAGAGATTTTCCCACATGTTTCATGTCTTGTTCATACAATTGACCTTTTGAAATAGTCATAGGCATACCAGGACCAGATGGTTCTTAGTGAGACCCGATAGATTGAGGTGGGTTCCTATGGATTTCAAACAACAGTACCAATACTATTCCATTCATGTTGTACTCAGACTCTCTATGATGGGCTTGTATTTTTCCCACATTACATTCACTTACTTCCTATTGTACTATGGTTGTGGGATATATATGTATTCATGCATTGGCTGTTTAGTTTTTTTTAATTTTCATCATTTTTGGACTTAGAGATTTGTGCATGTGTACCGGTACTTAGGATATTCCTCCCATGTAATTGATATTCCAACTTAGTTCGAGTCACCAGTCCCTGGCCCTTTGGAGGAGGGTTTGGGGATTCATGGCATGGGCCCGACTAGGATGGGACATGACACTGTTAGTTTTGGTTTCTCTTATAAAAGGTATTCATTTTAAATAAGGTGGTATCTAGTTGGCTTTGTCTCATACCCTAAATACTTTTTTCGGTGGGTATATAGTATTAATTTCTAACACAGGTTCCTTCATATCAAGGTTTATAGATTTCTAGAACCATATTATTTGAAAATTGGATAGTTTTAAGGATTTGGTGGTGACCTGAGTGTCACATGGATGTAGTGATTAGGAAATCAATTTCATGGAACAATATGATTATAGTTTAGGTTTTGAACACTTTGGAATTTTTTTCTTTTCTTGTAAAATTCTCTATATTAATTTAGTATTATATTAAATGTATGATATATGAGATTGAATTTGGCCTGTATCTTTGTTTATTTATGGTTATGAAATATTTCGATGTGTATACATGATTCCATGAAGGAGATATCATTCGCAATGGCCAGGTTTAATAACAATGATTCTTTTTGTCAACTCGGGGGATTGGGGATGCTTCTCTAGTATGTCTCGATTCAGTTATAATGTCCACTAGATGGACATACATTGATGGTTCTTCAGGAAATTGTATAATAGGAAGCCTCATTTTTATTTGGGGTGTGTCTAGGTAGTATGAAGACTATAATTATTGTTGTGGATTAGTTTGTGTGTGTGGGTAAGGTCCTAGCCAACTCTTGATCTCACTGAATCACATTTTTTCATGGTTTTATCAGTCTTAATTTTTGATGTTGTGTTAACATTTTCTTGTTTTTATTGATTTTTAATTTTTTGTGATCATTCTATGATCCCCTTTGAGTACATCAAGGATTTCAGGGGTCGGTTTTGGTTTAATAGGTGAAAATGGGGAGAAAACTAGGGTCACACAGTCAGTGTGATTGGTATGGTAAACCATATGCTGCTTTTGTGACCTAGATATATAACTATGACAGTTCCTATTACTTTTTTGGCCCAGATTTTACCAACCCATGCAGCCAAATTGAGAACAGTGTGATTTCCAATTCATGATTTTTGTTTCTATCCTATCATCCTGGATTGACTCTATGGTAGGATTCCACTAGATTATTACTCATTATAGTATTTTTAATCGGGGTTTTTATGAAATGTGGTATGGTTAATGTGGTTTGATATGAGATGTGTTTTTTTTCATGGCATTGTCCCTTAGTAACACTATTTTGGGAATTGGGATAATTAGTTTTCAAAATGTATAATATTTTCAATCTTTCAAAACCCCTTTTAAGGAATTTTTAATACCGTTTTTATTTTTTTCGAAACTAATAAAAGGGAAATAATTGGTTGAAAATGTATTTTACAAGAAAAGTGTATTTTTTGAAACATTTTAATGCTTAATGTGGGTGTTTTATAAATTTTTCTATGAAATTGTATCCAATGAGATATTTCAATTCAAATAAGTGTTTTTAAATTATTTTTCATAGTATTTTGATATTTTCTTTTTTATGATAATTCATAATGGGTTGATGTTTTGAGAAAAGAGTGATGGAAAAAATATGAGCATTAAAATTATATTTTCAATGTTCTTTGATTTTCTTTTGAAATGATGTTTTGAAGATGATTTTTTTTGGTTCCCTTGGATATGGGAAAACTTGTTTTTCTTGAGGTGCAGGGGTGGTTGGGATCATTTCTTATGTTTTTTTCTAGGTGCCTCATAGGAAGGTCTTGGATAAGAGGGAGTGTTGGAATTATTTAAATATATATTTTAATAAACAAAATTATTCTAAAAATGGTATTTATGGAATAATAAATTTGGTTAAAAACATTTAAATTGCACATTATGTATCTAAGGATTCGAAACAAACCCCATTATTAAACTTGTGTACACACTAAGGGTATAGTGTGGAATTATCGTATTTTCATGGAGTGTCTTGATTGAAATTGACCAAGTGGTAATCTCAATTAACTAAAACTTATCCTATTGGGAATTTCACTCAAGATTCAGTTGTTGAATATTGGATTGGACTTTTTTAAGGGAGGACCCTAGTGACCCTACCTTCCTCCAAAATTCATTCAAATGGGCTTCAAAATGAAGGACTCTACTTGTTGAGACCATTGTTTATCTTTCCACATTAGTTATCCTTTGTCATTAATACTTAAAATAATAATTATAATGGAAATATTATACCCGATGGGTATAGTTCCAAATATTCAAATAGACCCACAGTTATATTAACCAATGTTCATATTTGACCAACAATAATATTAATATTCCAATGGTCACATTGCTCTCTAAAAATACCACATCATTCTTCCACTCAATATTCACTACAATTTCTCAGAAGGTATATTTTCATTTTCTAGGATGTTGATTGGTTTACTAATTTTTTTTCTATATTTTTCTATGTGGTGACAAGGACTCATGTCTAATAGAGTGATATAGATTTTCCCATTTTATGTTTTATGATTTATATTTTTTTATCCAATTATAATTTTTTGCATTTTCATTCGTTTTATAGAAAACTAATGTAATGATATTAGTTAATGATACAAGGTTTTATTGGATACTATATATTTTTTACATATATAATATTATATAATACTATGCACATTTTCACAGGAAACAAATATGATTTAGGTATCCTGGTTCATTACAAATCAAGATGGGATATTTCTACCCTTTCACCTTGTTTTTAATCAGTGTTTCTCCCCAGGGCTTACCCCATTAAAATCCCATGACATAAAAACATTCCATGGGATTCTATGCCAATTCCAAACCCCCTATAATGTGATTTCAAGGTGGTTTCTTGGTGATTATTCACTGATATTTAAAGATAGGGTTCCCTTCCACTTCTTCTATTTTCAACCATTTTCCTCTTCTCCTCTGAACCTAGTTTCCATGTTTGGATGATTTTCTTGGTTATAGTTGTTTTAAATTGGTAATTTTAAATTTTAATGGATTTGAGTCTTATTAGTAGCCACTTTATGGTGGATTAAATCAAAGGTGATGTGGATCCACCAGTTAAGTTAGGTTTTTATGATTTGTTATCTTTTATTTATGATTTACATGATTTCTTAATGATTTAAATGTGTTTTATATTTAATGTAATGACGTATATGATATAAATTTTGTATTTTACAAAGAATTTCCATTATTGGGAGGGATTGCCTTTGGAAAATATGGTGATTTTTTTAGTGAAATGGAACTTTTTTGAAGTGGTGTTTTATGCATTATTCATGTTTGATAAAATAACAAAGAGGTTTTTCTTTGTGAAGTGAACTTGTTTTTTTTATTTAAACCAATTGGGATTTTCTATGTGATATCCCTTTGTGTTTAAAAGTTTTCCTTATTTTAAAGGATGTATTAGGTTTTTAATGTAAAATTTTAGTTTTCATTGACTATTTGGATGTAGTGGAGATCATTGTAACTACAATTCAAGAGGTGGGAAATACAGGATTATGGTGTTATCCCCGGGTGATGGTTATTTTCATTTGATGGTTTTTATTAATAATGGCCCAAAAACACTCTTATTCCATGGTTAAACTAAGTAAATAATGTATAAAATAGTGTGGAATTGTTAGTATAGTTGAGTTTTGTCACCAAATAGTCCCCTAAGTTGTAAATATCACTTTGATAATTGGAATTTTAATCAAAGAGACTCTTTTGAGTGATTCAGTTGATGGATCTGTGACAGTTATCCTTACGGATGTAGGACCACCAATACATGTCTTGTTCATTCCCATTAGTACTCGTAGTTTTGAATCATGCTATATATGATATGTTATCCTTTTGTATATATTGTAACATGAGATTATTCTTTCAATGTTGGAATTATTGATGTGTTGATTCCTTCAAGGTTTAGTCTTGTTATCGACAAGTTTTCAACAATCTATTTAAAATAGTTATTTGTGAACTCTTATGGTGGGTATTTTTACATTGTTTCCCTTGATTCCATTCTTACCATTGAATTGGGTGTGTAAAAGTTTTAAAGGATGAAGGGTAAAAAAAATCAAGTGGTTTTGTGGTGGGAATGATTTTGAAATTTCTTAAACCATGTGTGGGTTTATTTCCAAAAGTGTGGTGATTTGAAGACAAATTACTGGTTGGTCTATTAATTGTTATGGATTTAGTAAAAACTAATTTTGGAATGTTGTATTTTTGTTTTATTCCCAATTGTTGAGTCAATAAGGTTTTCCTTATGACTTTTCCATTCCTTCTTGTTTTGAAAATCACAAACACCATTCTTTAAGGAAAATCTCTTTTATAAGGAAAATCACTTTTATAAGGAAACTCGCTTTTATAAGGAAAGTCACTTTTATAAGGAAGATCGCTTTTGTAATAAAAAATATCCTTATCATATTTTCATTCATATATTTCTTAAGTATAAGTTTCAGATTCATTTCTATATTCTCGGAATCGTTTGAAACATTGATATGAAGAATTCTGTTTTATGTACCGAATTCTGGATGAGAACTGTAATGATGTTTCCCTCCGAATTCCAGATGAGAATTGTAATGAAGTTTCACTCCGAATTCCTAATGAGAACTGTAATGAATTTTCATTCCGAATTCCAGATACAAACTCTGATAAAGTTCTACTCCGAATTCTGGATATGAATTCTCATTACGAATTCTTATGACGAATTCTCATTATGAATTCTCATTCCAAATTCTCATTCTGAATTCTCATTCCAAATTCACCTATTAAAACAGAATCTGACAATCTTTTCTTTATACACTCCGAATTTATTTAGACTCCGAATATTATTTTTTTGTCAGACTCCGAACTTTCATTTTACTTACACTTTTATAATTTGTCTACTCTTTGACATTTTTTTTACACTCCGAACCTTCACTCTGAACTTCTGTGTTATACTGAAAACAATGTCATCTATTCTGTTATAAACTAACCGTTGGTTAAGTTACACGTGTACAGGTCCCTCCAATTTTTAAGGAAAATATGACCATTGGAAAGGAGGCCGACCTTGCCTATAAATAGGAGCTCATTTGAAAGAGCTCAGTATGACTTCTTCGACATTGTGCATACATACTGTTGAAGTGATTTCTAGAGAGAGAGGCTCTTATTAACTCTCAAAGCTTCGTGTGACTCCGTATGTTGGTGTTTACATTCATGGACTTCCAGGGATATGAAGACAGATGTGCCGACTACATTGAAGTTGAGGGCTTACTTGCTGAGGAAGACAGAGGTGGCCAACTACCTTAAAGTTGAGGGTTTGCGGGGATAGCAAGACAGAGATTCCGATCTTCGTATCAAGGGCACACCCTGGTGTGGGTAAGACAGACTTGCTTGAAAGTATAAATCAAGGGACTTTTATCCAAGGTTGTTGGATACCCTTCTCTTCGGGTTAAAAGACTTTTATCTTGTTACTTGTAGTTTTACTACTCATTTGTTTCCACTGCATTTTGTATTATAATGAAAGTATAACTTTCTTTTACTTCCGTACTTGTACTCTATTTCATTTAGATTATATATGTTTTAAGGTAGAATCTCATATTGTAATCTTTTGTTAAGTTTCAATTTCAGGAACCATATTTCCGGAACCTACATTCAGATCGTCTTTCCAGTTATAAGCATGAACATAGGACTTGAAGTCTATAACTTCATCCCTCTTTCCAAGGTTTCATTTAGTGTTAGAGGTGTTGTGAATTTTCTTAGTTTAACTTTGTTAAACTTATCCCTTTCATTTTCTTAAGGAAAACATAGTTAATCTTAACTGACTTTAAAGGTTCCAAAGGAATTTTTAAAGTGTACAATCCCCCCCTCATGTATATTGTGCATCTACATCATTATTTCGATCCTACAATTGGTATCAGAGGAGGTCTCTAAATTAATTGTACTCACGTATAAGTTTCTCTTGGTCACTTTGTAATTCTGAACTTTGTAATTCTGAACTTTTTCATTCTGAACATTGTCATTCCGAACTTTGTGGTTATGAACATTTTCTAATAACAAGTTTGTGTGCCAAAGGTTATTTTAGGTATGGCTAGAATAAATGTTGGCTCCATTGATAATCTAAATCCTACAAGACCACCAATCTTTGATGGTAATGATTATGAGTACTGGAGAGATCGAATGAAGACTTTTGTTATCAACACTGGAGTGGAAAACTTCGTTATGATTACTGCTGATTATAAAATTCATGATAAGGAAGTTAGAAATTTAACTAACCAGGAAAAGCAAGAGTATCAACTCAAATATAAGGTACGCAATACTTTACTTTGTTCAATGACTAGAAATATATATAGAAAAATTTATTCTTGTGAAGCAGCTAACTGTATCTGGAAGAAGTTAGATGTTACACACTTTGGAACTTCTAATGTAATTGAAACTAGGAGAGATATACTTAGAGCTGAATAACATGGATTCAATTTTCCTTATGGTGAACCAATTTGTAAAGTTCAACAGAGATTTATGACTATTGTCAACAGCCTACAATCTATGGGAGAGAAAGGGTTAGATGATGAAGCACTTGTGGATAAGATAATTTATATCATGACCAATGAGTGGGAATCCAAAAGGACAACTATAGATGAGAAAAGGAAGGTCACTCAAATTTCTCTTGATGAGTTATTCGGAACTCTTCTCCAACATGAAACCAGAATGAAGAGAGAAGCTGAAAACATCAAAAAGAAGAATGGGAATGGTACTATTGCTTTTACAACAACATCAAATCATATGAAAGCTAAGACTCTTGAGAGAGTAACCAGATCCAATTCTAAGAAGATAGTTGTTCAATCAGATTCTAGTGAAAGTGAAATCTCAGAAAATGAGTTAGAAAATCTTGCTCGAAGGATGAACAAGATAGCTGGCCAGAGAAATTTCCAATCCAAGTATAAGAAAAAGGAAAGGAAAGATAGGAAAGATGGAGAAGTCACATGTTATGAATGCAAGAGAGCTGGATATATTAGACCAGATTGCCCTTTGCTCAAAAATAAAGAAAGAAAAGAAAATCATTCAGATAGGAACAGAAAGAAGTATTATAATTCCAAAGCTAAGAATGTCCTGAAAGCAAATGACACCTGGAGTGCCAGTGGTGGTGACTCTTCAGATGAATCTTCTGATTGCGAATCTTCAGGACAAAAGAATCTTGGTCTTATAGCCATATTACCTATTGATAATCATTGTTTTATAGCTAATGTACGAAATGCTGAATCATTGACCAATTTTTCTTTAAATTCTTATGATAGTAAGTATTATAACTCTTCTGATGAAGAATCCTCTTCTGATGAAGAAAATACTTTACCGACTTATGAAGAAGTTTCTAGGTTTGCTGAACTTCTTGAAATTGAGAATTCCAAACTCAATAAAAAACTTGATAAGGCAAACTCTAGGAATAATATTCTTACAAAAGTGATATCAGATCTTTCTAAAGATCTTGATAAGAAAAATTCTGATTTTGAAAGTCTTTCAAAAAATCTTAAGAATGTAATTTCCGAGAAGAGCAAACTTTCTAAAGAGTTAGAAAAAGTAATTTCTAAGAAAAATGTTTTCGAGCCTAGCTCAAGTTCTAAAACTAATGATTTTGAGGATAAAAACATGATTATAAAACTCATGTCCAAAATTTTTTCCTTAAATAAGTGTTTGTCAAACTTTACCCATGGTAAGGAAAATTTTGATAAAATGTATTCCCAAATACGACCTTTAAAAAATAAATCCAGATTTTGTTATACCCATGCAAAACCAATTTTTAGTAACAATTATTTTGTTCCTCAAAGTGCGCCATTTTGTACTAAGTGTCAATGTGGTGGTCACTGGGCAAAGAATTGTTCCTTAAAAAACCCAATCTCTAGGATTTCACAAAGCTTATTTCTCTAAGAAGATGTGGGTACCTAATATTTTGTTATCTGGAAATCTCGGATCCAATCAAGTTTGGATTCCATAAGTCTAATTCTCTTCTTGATTTTAGGAAAATAAAGAGAGTACCAGCAACAATACATGGTACATGTATAGTGGATGTTCCCGACACATGACTGGTAACAAAAGATATTTTGAAAAGATTATCAAAACTAAAGGAGGAAAGGTAACATTCGGAGACAATGCTATGGGAGAGATTGTTGGTATTGGTAATATTGTTCTTTTAGGAAAAACATTGATTTCAAATGTTCTTTTTGTTAAGGGTCTTAAGCACAACCTCATTAGTAGAAGTCAGTTATATGATTAAGGTTACCTTGTGAATTTTAGGAATGATAAGTGCTTAGTTCACAATTCCATGGAAGAATTTATTCTCTCAGCCAATAGGCATGAGAATGTTTACACCATAAATTTAGAAGACCTCAGGAGCCAAGATTTATCTTGCCTAAGTGCAATGGAAGATCATTCCTGGTTATGGCATAGAAGACTAGGTCACTGTAACCTTAGAAACCTATGTAAACTCACTAAGAAGAAACTAGTTAAGGATCTACCGGAGCTCAGATTTTATTCTTCTACAGTTTGTGATCCTTGTCAATATGGAATGAAACATAAATCTAGTTTTAAATCAATCGGTGAAGTCTCAACAACTGATGCATTGTAGTTAGTGCACATGGATCTTTTTGGTCCAACACAAACTGGAAGTATTGGAGGAAAATACTATGTGTTTTTTCTAGTTGATGATTACACTAGATTTACATGGGTTTATTTTCAAGCAATGAAATCTGAAGCTTTTTCTTCTTTCAAACGTTTTAGGGCTGAAGTTAAAAATGAGAAAAACCTTCCATTAAAAACTATTCATAGTGATCATGGAGGAGAATTTCAAAATTCTGATTTTGAAACTTTTTGTAGTAGAAAAGGTATTACTCACAATTTTTTAGCACCTAGAAATCCACAACAAAATGGTGTAGTTGAGAGAAGAAATAGAATTCTTCAATAGATAACTAGAACCGTGTTGAGTGAATATTCTATAGCTATACATTTCAGGGCTGAAGCTGTAAGTACTGCTTGCTATACCATAAATCGAGTTTTTATTAGACCTTTTCTTAATAAAACTCCTTATGAGTTATGGAATTGTAGAAAACCAAGACTATCCTAATTCAAGGTTTTTGGTTGCAAAGTATTAATTTTGAATACTAAAGATAACTTACATAAATTCGCACGAAAATCTGATGAAGGAATTTTCATAGGTTATTCCACAACTTCTAAGGATTATAGAGTTTTTAATAAAAATACATGTACTGTTGAAGAAACAGTGCATGTAAATTTGATGAGTATGATCCTTTTGTTTTTAAACCATCCCAGCCTACATCCTCGGATGTGTTTTCAAAAACTGATTGTCAACCTTTGATAGAAGAACCTTCTGATAAGGATAATGTTCAAGAAGATACTTCTAAAACATTTACCCCGGAATACTTTCTATCCTATGTTGATGAACAGACATTCCAAAACCCAAATCAGGGGTTTCTTAAGAATCATCCCAGTGATAGTATCATCGGTGATGTAAATCAAACTGTAAGGACTAGAATTTCCTTAAGGAATGAAGTAGAACATCTAGCATTTCTTTCCCAATTAGAACCTAAAATCACTGATGAAGCTTTAGGTGATGATGATTGGATCAAAGCCATGCAAGATGAACTAAATGAATTCGAAAGGAATAAAGTCTGGACCTTGGTTGAAAGACCTAAGGAAACTTATGTTATTGGAGTAAAATGGGTCTTCAGAAACAAATGTGATGAAAATGGAGTCATATTAAGAAATAAAGATAGACTTGTTGCTAAAGGCTATAATCCGCAAGAGGGAATGAACTATGAAGAAACCTATGCTCCAGTAGCTAGACTTGAGTCTATCCATATTCTACTTGCCTTTGCAGAATTATTTAATATTAAACTTTTTTAGATGGATGTGAAATGTGCTTTTCTTAACGGTTATGTCCAAGAGGATGTTTTTGTTGAACAACCTCCTAGCTTTGAAGATACAGAACATCTTGTTCATGTTTTTAGACTTACTAAAGCTCTGTATGGTCTTAAACAAGCCCCACGAGCATGGTATGATAGAATCACTGGATTTTTGCTTCAAAATAACTATGTTAAGGGAAATGCAGATCCAACCCTTTTTATAAAGAAAGATAAGAAAAATGTTTTGATTGTTCAAATTTATGTTGAAGACATCATATTTAGTTTAACTCAGCAATCTTTAGCCGAATCTTTTAGAAGTCTAATGAAATATGAGATTGAAATTAGTATGATGGGTGAGTTAAATTTTTTCCTTGGTTTTCAAATTTCTCAAAAACCATAAGGAACCTATATATCTCAACATAAGTATATTAAAGATCTTCTTAAAAAGTATGGTTATGAAAACACTAAGAGTATAAGTACTCCTATTGGTACCTCAAACTCTTTAGATCTTGATGAAGCTGGGAAACCAGTAGATCAAACTTCTTTTAGAGGTATGATAGGAAGTTTACTTTACTTAACAGCTAGTCGACCAGAATTAATGTTCCCAGTATTCTTATGTGCCAGATATCAATCCAATCCTAAGGAATCTCACTTAAAGGCAGTAAAAATAATTTTTCTCTACCTTAAGGGAACCATGGATCTAGGATTATTTTATACATCTGGAAATGATTTTGTTCTAAAAAGATTTTCTGATGCTGACTTTGGTGGATGTAGAATGGATAGAAAGAGTACATCCAGAACTTGTCATTCCGTAGGAGATTCATTAGTTTCTTGGTCCTGCAAGAAGCATCATTCTGTAGCACTCTCCACTGCTGAAGCCAAATATGTAGCAGCTGGAAGTTGTTGTGCTAATGTGTTGTGGATGAAACACACACTCATAGACTATGGCTTGAGTATTACTAAAACTCAAATTTTTTGTGATAACACAAGTGCCATTTCCCTTTGTAAGAACCCTGCACATCACTCTCGTGCAAAGCACAGAGATATTAGGCATCACTTTCTTAGGGATCACACACAAAAAGGAGATATCATTCTTCAGTTTATCAGAATGCAAGATCAACTTGATGATATTTTCACAGAATATTTGCCTTCAAAAAGATTTGAATACATTAAACAGAAGTTAGGAATGACAATCGTAAGGTAATATTTCTTAATTAACTTTCTGTTGAACAAGTCTCCTTATAGTAATAAACTCCTTTTCACAGGGGGAGTACATTTGATAGTTAGAGTAACTATGTTTTTAAAAGTTTGTTTTCAAACATTTCATAACTAAAATTACGGAATGGAAATTTCCAGAACTGAAATTTTCAGAATAGATATTTTCGTATGGAAAAATTATGGAATGGAAATTTTCATATTAAAAACTTCCGGAATGGAAAATTTTGTACTGGTATTTCCATAACGAGATTTTCGTACCAAGACATTCATAATGAGTTTTTCATTTTCAAACTTTTGTAATGAAATCTTCATGCTGAAAATATTGTATTGTTATTTTTCATTTTCTTTGTTGAGTTTTTCGATGTGATTTTTGCGAACTATGTCTTTTCGTAATAAATATTTTTCAGAGTTTTTTTACCGATTACGAATAATCCTTCAAAGCCAATCTGAAAGGTATGATTTCCTTACTCAATTTTTCATAGTCATACTTTACTTTCTAGCATTTTCTTATATTTTGTTTTCAGATTATAGTTTTCTTAAATCTTTGTTTTAATAAAAACCTCAAACGATAGGATTTATGTTTTCTTGAGAATTGGTTTTCAATCGTCAGATCTAATCTCAGCTTGTCACAACCGTTCGATCAACTGAGGAAGTTGAACCGTCTTCTCGTTGCCTATATAAAGGGGACCCCAAATGGGTGTCCCACATCGGTTTTCAAGCTTCAACATCCCGAAGATCTACCTCTCCGTTTTAAAGCCGTTCCGAACTTCAACTTTCTCTGTTCTGAACTTCTCAGAGGTCTTCAGATCCAAATGTGTGTGGAAGTAGCTTCTCAAGACATGTCTTCCTCTAAGACGATTTCTAAGTGGTTAGTATATAGAGAACGGTTGGTTCATCCTGATGTCTTCAACAAGTATGATTCTCTTATATCCAAGAATATTAAGCTCAACGGATGGGAAGATGTTGTGGTGTCTAAGCCCGGGAATCAAGATGAAGTGTTTCAGATTTACATATAGAGTTCTAGGAGACAGTTTCCTTCTTTATAGAAAATTCCAGGGAGAAATTTTTGTTTAAGTCTTATGGAAAGACTTATAAACTTTCGTATGTAATGTCAGCTAGATTGGTAGGGCTGACCTATGAAGGATATGTCGAGTTCATCTCTCATGTGTTGCCGGATTCAAAAGGAAGCTTCAACAAGGAAAAGGCATTAGAGACTCTCGGACTGGCAGATGACAAGGCTTTGAAGATTTCTTCTCTGTCTACGAATTTCTGGATTCTAGAATTATGGGTACAAGGCCTTATCATACCGAGAAAGGGTGACAATGATAGTCTGACGAAGAGTGAGATTTATATTCTATATTTTCTGATAAATCTAAGGATGTTTAACCTGATGAAACACATTCTTATTACTATTGAGAATGTTAAGAAAGGGAATCTGAGAGCTCAGATCATAATGTATCCAGCAATCCTCTCAAAGTTGATAGTTCGGTGCCTTGAGTCCTTCAAGGAGGCTTGAAAGTCTAAGCCAAGAGTTTGCAATATTATGTTGGTGAGTGATGGTACTCTCAAAAAGATGAATGTAGCCTTCGACAAGAAGACTGGTCAGTTTGTTGATTTACCTGGTCAAGAAGAAACGGTTCTGAAAGTTGCTGAACATGAATCCTCTAAGCCAGTGAGGAAGAGAAAGATGAAAGAAGTTAAAGGTGAAGCAGAGAATCCCAAATATAAGGATGTTCATTCCGCACCTCCAAAACCGAAGAAGAAGAAAGCTTACCCAGATGAAGTAGTTTCTAAATGGAGGGAAATCAAAGAGAAGAGAGTGCAAGGGGAGCCTCAGTTTGTCTTGGATCCTGCGAAGGCTAAGGCCTTAATGTAAAGAACTGCGGATGAGCTAGAAAAACAAGTGAATGAAAGGAAGCTTAAGAAGAAGATGTCTGAAGCTGAGGTAGCTCAGACATTGTTGAAGTTTAATGAGATGGTTTCAGTGAACATTCCCATTACGAGATGTTTTTCTTTGGAATATCTACCTGAGACTCCAGGAAGAATCTTTGTCACCCCGAAAGAGGCAGTTGCTAAGAATGTTGATGAAGTAGAGCAGATTGAGAAAGTCGAAGAAGAAGAAGCAGTTGCTGAAGGTAGTGGTGACACTAGAGATGTATTGAAGCAAGTAGATGATTATAAGGGGAAACCTTCAGAACATTTGTCGCTCCGAACTTCAGAAGATGAATCATCGAAGTTAGTCACTCCAGGGAAGGATGAGGAGGAAGGAGAATAAGAAGTAGCCAATCATGCAGAGGATGAACAACTTCTACATGATGTTTCTCAAATGGAGAACGTAGAAGATGGAACTCAAAAAGTTTCCGATGATGAAGACAATGTTGTTCAAGTTTCTGATAGGGAACAGAAGACTCCGGAACAACAAACCATTTCGAAAAAGGAAAAGGGAAAGCAACTTTTTGTTGATACCCCGAGCTCAGTGGTTGTAAAGAGAAGGGAAATTGGTTATTCTTCTAAGAAGAAGGTTGAGCATTTTGAAGAAGAAAATTCTCCAAGAAAAGTCTCAGATTCGGAGTCATCTTCATTGGGGCATGACATTGTTGTTTAGTCATTAAAGAAGTTGGTAGGTACTATTCCGACTTTCTCATGTATTGATTCAAGATGCCAGAAGCTCTAACATGCTTTGAATCAGAAAACAGACTCTGTATCCATGGTTATGGACAAATGTGTTGAGATAGAGGCTGAGTTTAAAACTTTATTTGTCGGCTATGAATCCCACAAAAGATCTTTCAAGAGGATGACTAGTTGGGCGAGGAAGACTGTAGAAGAGATGAGGCTCTTTGATGAATTCCAAGATAATGTGAAGGATGCCTTTGAGACAGAAGACAAGAAGATAAATAAACTTACTTCATCCTTTGAAGAAATGTTGACAGATGAAAAGAATTTCCGGATTCAAGAAGTCAGAGATCTGAATGGGAAGCTGAATTCTGTTTCTCAAAACTTGAAGTATGAAAGGGATCATCAGATTGAGTTTGAAGAAAAGTTGTTAAATCAAGAACAAATCTTGAAGGCTCGGGAAGAAAAGCTTCAGGATCAGGATGAAAAGCTTCAAGCCCAGGAAGAAAAGATTGATGGTCAAAATGAAAGAATTGTTCTGTTAGAGAAGCAAGCTGAGGAAGACCATAATGACTTGAAGAAGATAAAGACTATTCTTAAGGGTCTCGTGGAAAAGGAAAAAGATCCCAAATAGATAGATCCAATCTTTTCTTCTATCTAATCTTCTTTTGTTGTTGAGCTTTCAAACTTAATGAAAATTGTACTTGCTCGTTTCTTTTGTTTTTGCTACTAATTTTTTCAGATACTTTGTTATATTTTACATTCCCTTGAATTCTTTTTGAAAATCACAAAGGGGGAGAAGGAAAAGAACCCTAATAAAGGGGGAAAAAGAATCTTAACAAAGGGTGAGAAAGAGAACCAACTCTAATAGAGTTTATCTAAGGGGGAGTTTTTCATTAAAGAAGACATTCTTATTCTTAATTCCGGAAATCTGGAATACGATCCTTAAAGTTTCAAATCCTAAGGAGGAGTTAGTCATATTCATCAACATCCATAAGCAAAGGGAGATAATCCTTAATGTTTTCTTTCTTCTTAGACTTTCTTTTTCATAGGGATGTTTGTGATTTCCAAAAAGGGGGAGATTGTTGAGTCAATAAGGTTTTCCTTATGAATTTTCCATTCCTTCTTGTTTTGAAAATCACAAACACCTTTCATTAAGTAAAATCGCTTTTATAAGGAAATCGCTTTTATAAGGAAAATTGCTTTTATAAGGAAAATCGATTATATAAGGAAAATTGCTTTTATAAGGAAAGTCGCTTTTATAAGGAAGACCGCTTTTGTAAGAAAACTTATCCTTATCATATTTTCATTAATATATTTCTTAAGTATAAGTTTCGGATTCATTTCTATAATCTCAGAATTGTTTGAAACTTTGATATGAAGCATTATGTTTTAAGTACCGAATTCTGGATGAGAACTGTAATGAAGTTTCACTCTGAATTCTAGATGAGAACTGTAATGAAGTTTCACTCTGAATTCCAGATGAGAACTGTAATGAAGTTTCTTTCCGAATTCCGGATACGAATTCTGATAATGTTCTACTCCTAATTTTGGATATGAATTCTCATTACAAATTCTTATGACGAATTCTCATTACAAATTGTCATTCCGAATTCTCATTCCGAATTCTCATTCCAAATTCACCTATTAAAATAGAATCTGATCATCTTTTCTTTATACACTCTGAATTTATTTAGACTCCGAATATTTTTTTTAGACTCCGAACTTTCATTTTACTTACACTTTTATAATTTGTCTACTCTTTGACATTTTTTTACACTCCGAACCTTCACTCCGAACTTCTGTGTTAAACTTAAAACGATGTCTTCTATTCTGTTATAAACAAACTGTTGGTTAAGTTACACGTGTACAAGTCCCTCTGATTTTTAAGGAAAATATAACCGTTAGAAAGGAGGATGACCTTGCCTATAAATAGGATCTCATTAGAAAGAGCTCAGTATGACTTCTTCGACATTGTGCATACATTCTATTGAAGTGATTTCTAGAGAGAGAGAGGATCTTATTAACTATTAAAGCTTCGTGCGACTCCGAATGTTGGTGATTACATTCAAGGACTTCTGGGGATATGAAGACAGAGGTGCCGACTACCTTGAAGTTGAGGGCTTCCTTGCTGAGGAAGACAGAGGTGGCCAAATACCTTTAAGTTGAGGGCTTGCGGGGATAGCAAGACAGAGATTCTGATCTTCGTATCAAGGGCATACCCTGGTGTGGGTAAGACAGACTTGCTTGAAAGTATAAATCAAGGGACTTTTATCCAAGGTTGTTGGATACCCTTCTCTTTTGGTTAAAAGACTTTTATCTTGTTACTTGTAGTTTTACAACTCTTTTGTTTCCCCTGCATTTTGTATTATAAGGAAAGTATAACTTTCTTATACTTCCTTACTTGTACTCTGTTTCATTTAGATTCTATACACTTTAAGGTAGAATCTCATATTGTAATCTTTTGTTAACTTTCAATTTCCGGAACCATATTTCTGGAACCTACTTTCGGAATCTCTTTCTAGTTATAAGTAAGTACATAGGACTTGATGTTTATAAATTCATTCCTCTTTCCAAGTTTTCATTTGGTGTTAAAGGTGTTTTCAATTTTCTTAGTTTAACTTTGTTAAACTTATCCCTTTCCTTTGCTTGAGGAAAACATAGTTAATCGTAACTAAGATTAATGGTTCCAAAGAAATTTTTAAAGTTTAAAATTCACCCCCCCTCTTGTATATTGAGCATCTACATCATTATTTCGATCCTATACCAACTAATTAAAAGTAAAATAAATACTATTTTTTGACTTTATTTTCAAATCAAAATTTCTAGTTTCTTTTATAAAAGGAAAGAATTTGAATCATGGTAGTGTCCTTAAGTACTTTGTTCATACCCTAGGAACTCATGATGGTGGGTATATAGCCTTTAAAACATATGAAGGCACTTTCTGTTCTTGTTTTTTTTGTTTCTAGTTACACCTTCCATGGGAAATGGATTTTTGTGTAGATCATAGTGGTGACTTGAGAGTCACATGTATATGGTGATCGAACCATGGGATTCATGGAACTTGATGGATTCCTTTTATGAAGGAATATTTTGTATTTTATGGTTTTCATTTAGCATATGTTGTGGTTTTTATTCATGTATTATATTTTTTGTAATATGTGATGTCCTTTTTCATATTTCTTTATTTATTTATGTTTCTTACATTTTTAATGTATATATTTGATTACTACATGGTGAAACCATCCTAAATGGTTATGTTCAATATAGTTGATGTATGTTATCATCCTAAGGGGATTGGGAATGGTCATCATGTATCTGTAAGTTTGGCTATATTTCACCATATATGGATGTCCTAAGTTTGTTCATTACAACTTATGATCAGTCCCACAGACTAAACTCTAGGAATCACATTTGGATATCATAGCTATATTAAGAGTAATTATGTGGAAGCATAAGGAGTGGGGTCTTATGAATCCCTAAACCCATCACTATTGCCATATCCCAATTGGTTTACAAGATCATTATGGGTACTATATACCACCCATTATTATATCTACCCAATCGAATACACATTAAGGTAGGGTTAGTTGATCAATGGGGCACTAACTAGGATTCTCGAGGTCAACACACTAGAGAGTCATCTTTCAAGGGATCCTTAACATCCATATATAAGAAATGGAATCCTTCTTGGGATCCCATATGTCAAGTAGCGGTCTTGGATAAAAAAACAATGTACCATGAAAACAAGTCCCCTAGCTTTGAAAATGGGGTATCACACCCTTATCATCTATTCATGGCCTTACCACAATGTAAACATTCCTAAGATGGATAGTGGCCCATCTCTGTGTTCATGGTCATTCTAGTCATCCTGCCCAGTCATGTTATTCCTAAAGTCCATCCCCTAGGATCGTATAAGGGAAAATGTACATCACCATTTTAATTATCACATTCTAAGAGGTTTTTAGGCCAATTGGTATTCCAGGGAAACTCAGTTTCATCCATCAGTACCAAAACAAGTAGTTAGCATGAATGGGTAGTTAGTGACACCTTACGTCTATCCATTTCAATTATATAGATTGATTTAATTTAAAAACCTTAAAATTTTGTTAAATAGGGGGCATCAACCTTATAGGTAGGCTTCATCATCCACACATCAAAACAAAAAAGAATAACTATTAATGTTTAGGAATGATAAACCACATACCTTTAGGAATCCTTTAGTAATTTCTTCCCAGGTCTGAAAGTAGGTGTCTGGGATCATCTAAGTTTATCCACATGATATAAATATTTTTCCATAAAACCTAATACCAAAAGATAATTATTTATAATTACCTTATAATTTATTAATAAGACTCAATAAGATATATATATATATGTGTGTGTGTGTGTGTGTGTGTGTGTGAAACAAATAATAAAATTAAAGGAATAATTCCTAAACCCTACCAGGAATTCTTCTCAAATAAGAACTATGACCTCATGATCACCAATACCATGCGTCACATCATCAAACATGAAATATGCATAATCCCAATGTAATTGAATCAAACATAACACCCATGAAATTAAATTTAAAGAATTATGGATATATAAATTCCACATGGTGACATTTCTCAATTAAATGGAATTCATATAATAGAAGATAACATCCTATGTCACCATCTTTCATGGAAGATAAAAATTACCATCTATTATATTTTATTCCATACTACATTGGTGGAATCAGAATGAAATTCCATAACTAGTGGAATCGAAGATAGAGGAATAAGGAGAAGAATAAAAAATAATCTAATGGAGTTTAAGACCAACCATAATTATTCCATCACATCCGAAGACATTTTATTTTGACCAAGAAAAAGGTAGATCTCTCATGGAGGAAAGAAGAGGGAAGAATGTATGAACTGAGGAGTTGGTGGGTGAAGTGAAGGAGGAAATGATGGTAAAACACTTTATGGTTTGGAGGGTAAAAAACGGAATTGTGTCACTTTTAATGAATCGCATGGTAATAGAGTATTGTTTTGTAGAACATGCACCCACCATGTGAGATCACTATCCAAAACACATCCAAGGTGAATGGTTTCCTATCATGGTTTACAAACCGTGTTCCAACCATGAAGCACTACTAACCCAAAGAACTCATACCTCAAATGGTTGCAACACATAGTTAGAAAAACAATTATCCGTTTATGAGATTCCATTAACACCTATACACCAAACCATTTGGTTATCTAGGTCCCCCTTCATTGTGAATCCCACCATGTAACTTTACAAACATGGATGCACGTTTATAAAAAACCACGAAACAACTATATTCCCTAATTACCAGTTTCCCAAAATTCAAAATTATGGCCCCAAACCCCAAAATACTTTATAAATATCTAGACCAATTTCGGAGCCTCAAACCTTATCAAAAAACGTTATTTTGAGACATTATAACACTCATAATTGAATTTTAAATCTCTGATCAAGATTTGATATGTCCATAAACATTAAATTCCAATTCCATATGAAAACTACCAACTCAAAAAATATGAGACCTTACTTACTCCCCACCATAATACTAATGATCCTAGAGATTCCTTGGTGGTCATTAGAAATGAACAAACCAACTTACTCTGGCTATTAATTCCTAAATTAACATGCCCATTATGTTTCTAGATGACCAAATCATTTTCCAGAACCCCTTTAAACATATGGATCTAACCCTCAAAAAATCAATTCAATTCTTGTAATCACCATGAAAATATAAAGACAATGCTTACTCAATATACTCCCACTTATGACAAGATCCCATCAACTGGCATATGGTACTTTCTTCTATAGGTTATTTTTTTATATATATAATTACAATCCATGGTAACCTCACACTCATAATTTCCAAGAAATCCACTCCATAAAATCCTAACAATGCTTCAAAAACATTTCTCAACTCACTACACTCAATAACCCAATGTGGAAAATGTTATTGGGGATATATTTGATATAAATGGTCAAATTGACGTTTACCAAGCTTATCCTAGTCACACTGGATTTTCTTGTAAATGAATAGTCTTACCATTAGACTTCACCCTTGTAATCCAAATAGCATGCCTAATGTAGTACCTCACCAGAAACAGACAACTATTAGAATTAACTAAATTAAAACCACCTCAAGAAGACTATTCTCCAAACGCTCCGCTTCTATAGTTAACATGTCACCAAAACCTCATCATAATTGCATTATCCTAAGGCAAATTGATATCATTCTTATCATGCTAACAGATGCACGAAATTATCTTATGGTGTCATTTCCTGGCTGAACTATCCCCTATCCAAAACCATTTTCATGCCCCAACATGAACACTGACATATGTTTTCTTCAACATCAATAGGTTGACAAAACTATATCGGGCTTGAAATCCGTACTTGGACTCCAACCAAGTCCATATTAAAAAAATAACTTTCATTATTTGACAAATACGTTGGTACTCAGTTCCATTTATCCAGTTAAACCCATAATCTAAAAGAATAATAAAATGACCAATGTCATCCTCACAAGAACAATATGATGTAATAAAAAAAATATGGTGACCAACACCAAACTCCCCACCTTAATAGAATTGTTGTATTCACAAAATTTAAATTAATTCCATATCAATATATATAATGGCACATACAATTTTAGACATAACAACAAGTATTATAAGAAACTCATTCAATTCTGAGCACCAAATCGTATCATAATTCATTCTTGCTTCCTGTGAACAGTTTCCATGGATATGATGAATTTTATGTCATAATTTGGTTCAACTCCCTCAAGTATAAAATTATGATCTCCCCACAATAATTTATATATTATACCACTCCATGAGTGAAATATTCATGGATACCCTTCTTCAAACCATAAAATACATATATGTAGCTTAACACATAGACTATTATCTCCTAGTGTACATAATATGACATAAATATATTGGCCATGATCACCTCTAGGAAGGAGTAGAATAATATTTCATTAATAATAATTCATCACTATCCCCAGGACACAATCACATCAGATGATGCTATAATTTTCTTTTGAACAACCCCTAACACCACATCTTCTAACAATGTGTCACTTGTTCCATCTAGGGGAAAACTGCCTCACGAAATGTAATTATTTCCCATAAATCCTTTATCAAAGGGAACACTTTTTATTTTACACAATGTTTGAGGTCACATTTCCCATAGTCATCACATTCAATACCATAGATCCCTGGACTGTACCTGGATTCTCATATAAATTTTACCATCTAACTCACTCTTCCATGAGTTGACTATCAACATGGCCAAGGTAATCATGCTACATGGAATGTCGGTCTCATTAATTACTAATAACTCTTTAAATTCCTCATATAAAATCTATAACATTACCTCTTCCACAATTTAATCCATGAATACGCATCAGACAAATTTTTTTTGATGATTAAATCATCAACCACATAACCAATGGTCAACAGGGGCCGAAACCTAAAAAACCATTCCCATGGACGCTAGTATGGACAACCAAGAACCCTAGGTGATTCCATGGAAACCAAAGTTATCATCATTCCAATAAAACAATATATGATAACCACCAATGCATCGATATCATTATGATCATACAACCAAGGTCATTTCTGGAAAATCCATCTCGAAGAAATCAGTCCAACCCATATCACAAGTTTCCCTCAAGGAAACTAATCACTGAATTACTAGGGTATAATATTAAGATAAGGGATTATATTTTACACACATATCACTAACAATATGTTCTCATATCAATGTCACTATGTCTGACCACCTAGCCTATAATTCATCCACCCTCCATTGTCACATATATCAAGGTGTCATCTGTACATGTATTTCAACATAGGTAACATAATTTTCCTAAAAATTCTCTTTAAATGAAATAAAAAGTATGAATGTAAAAGTATCATTGATATATGAGGGTGAAAAACTAGTCATTAAAGAATAAAAATCAAAATATTGACCAACCAATCCCTTATCCACTTTGATAATCCTCATAAGGCACAACTCCTTAAAGGGTCACACTGGTAATGGGATAAGAAATATCCCTCATTGAGCATGCATTTATTGTAATACCCCCCACGGTTTTAGTTTTACATAATCACCCAGGTTCCAATCAGCATGGCATCAAGATGATTTGACTAGTTTACCATAAGAAAAGGATATTTATGTAAAACATCATAGAATGATAAATGGGAATACTCTATGTGATTTATTATGAATATTTAGTTAAATATAAATGAAAAGGATACACCCACAAATGGTCCACCAGAAAGGAATCAACTACTAATGAATACCTATGAGGGTCAGAAAAAAAAAACTTGTCTCAAATGATATGTGAAGTATAACCGTCACACATTTTAGTTAAATAGAATGTAATTCATATTTATGTTGGAAAACATTTTATAGGATTTTGAGTGACAAAATAAGTAAGAAAACCTAAGAAAAAAATCCCTATGAGGGTTCCAGAACTTGGGAACCATATTTTCCATATATAATGTACCTTCTGTGCATAGTGAATGAGTCTTTATCCCCCCCATCAAAAGTATCACTATAGAGCCATATGAACTACCATTAGAAGGAAATTTATCTATATATGTTGGTCTAAATTAGCATAATTCCACCATTAATATATATGTGAAAACACAATTTAGGGTGTTGTTAACAATTTAAAAAGGTTACCTTAATAATTAATAATGACTCACACACTATAAAATCTATAATATGTGGACCCGACCGAAAAAATATGATGCATGAGACGCCTAAATGATTTTTTTTACAAGTTTCAAAAGTAGTTACCAACCTCTTACCAGTGGGAAGAGATCCAGAAACACATACTAAATCATAAAATCAAAATCACATGTTCATCATTCAAAGTGAAAAACATACTGAATAGTAACATCATAAACCATGAACATCAACCCCAAATCCTTGGAAACTAAGACTTATCACAAGAACAAGTGTTCTTGACGAACCACTATGATTTCCATCATATTTTTGGATGCATTAAAAATACTTAAATAAAGCATATCCCAAATAGTAAGATAAATTGAATTGAAATTATATAATTCTATTTTTTAGTGTACTAGCCTGAATTACTTTATAAAATGTAACTGTTTTGGTTAGAATAATTGCCTTAAGAATGCATCCCTATATGACAGAGGCTTTCGACTAGTAGTGATAACCTAGTGTGTGTGCATGGGGAGACTATACCCTCACATTAGAGTAACATAAGAATTGGAAATTACCCATAACATCATCTATAGAATTAAATAATCAGAGTGAGTAAACTATAAATAGGAAGAAAGATATAATAATGAATGAATTGTGGTAATGTCCCAAAAATCCATATCATACATAGAACACTGATTTACCACATGGTTGACAATATATATATGTGAAAATAAAACTACATCTCCCTACTTAACACACCATTCTATATCACATTCTCATCTCATCATCCATCCCCAAGCTATCCAACTTGATTATTCTTGTGTGTCTTCCCAACCTATGCCGACAACCAAGTGAACATTTTCTCAGGTACCCCTATAAAATGGTAGCCTAAGTAGGTTGTTAGTATGAATCTCAGGAGGGCAATGCCAATGTGATCTTGTGTATACCCATTAAATGCACTGTGTGTATATATGAACATATCATTATTCTTATAATAATAATAACTACAAGTAGGGAATAAAAAAAATTCATTTCAAGTTATACTATTATTAGGGAATTCTCATAGAATATGGCCATCCAAGCTGAGAAGGAAATTTCATAAATATGAAAAAGTAAAACCACAATCAAAACATTGGTATGTGATCTTCATGGAATGGGAATCCTATAGAATATGGCATTAAGCTGGATGTTGTACCACTTAATCTGTGAATAGTCTATATGATAATTGGTTTTATTAACCCATATCGACCATACATACTTCATACTAAGCTAGAATATCTTTGATCATATTAAATTATATAACCAAAATTAGGACCCAAGGTATATAACAAAGGCATTCATGTACACTGATAATAAAGCAGGAATATAAATCATTTTATCTTATGAGAAATACCAAGGTGTTCTAAATTCAAAACCCAAGTTTTTAATAATGAATAATATAACTACATCTACCCTATGATCCCATCCAAGACCTTATGTATGAGAATCCAAGTATCACCCAAGGCATATTATACTTCTATTTTCACTATATTCTTTTCCAGGGAATTTTATATTGGAATACATGTATTTCCCAATTCAAAGTATAATTTCATTTTCCCGATGAGTCCATCCAATGCATTCCAAATCGGAATCCATGTATCTCCAAAGTAATAGTAATATGGATTCTTAGAAGTAAATCTTGGAATCCCAGAAATATAAAATTCAAAAATATTCTTAGAATCCAAATCCCTGAAAGCACCTATGGTCATCCCCAAAATAACATCTTATAATATCAGGCCCAATAGGATGAGTTCTAGGAATCATGTATGAAATCATAGATGTATTAATAGTAATTGATGGAATGAAAAAATAATTTCATGAGGGTGTGTAATTCCTAAACCCATAACATGTCATCAATCCCATAAGATGAAATAAAGTAATGACATTTTTTAATTACAGTATCATCATGATTAGCAACGTGAAAGCATATTTAACGAGTGAGGTTTAACAATTACCTAATACCTAACTACCACCACCAAACCATGGGATGAAATATTCAGTATGGGTTTTAGGTGCCACCTACTGCCATCACTACCCAAACTTGTACACACTTAGTTAGGTTCATTTGATCATTGGGGCACCCATTGGGGTCCCCTAGGTCAATAATCTAAAGAGGAATCCCTCGAAGTAACCTCACGGTCCCCATATAAGCAAATTAACCCCTCTTGGGATCTTACAAGTGAAGTCATGGTCATGGTTCAATACTTGATATACCAATAGATCATGTCCCCTGGACTAAAAAATGGATAGCATTACATAGTTCTCTACATGGGGTCTTTCCATAATGGAAACAGTTTTGAGATAGATCAAGTCCCATACCAGTGATCAAGGTTGGTCTAGTCATTGAGAACTATCCCGATCTGCTTAATGCTCATCCACATATTGCTATATAAGGGTTTTCATGACTTAACATGTTCATTCACACCGTCTAAGAGGTCTAGGGTCCACTCTATATTTCGTGGAAAACATTATCATGACCATCATTTCCAAGAGAGGATGTTAGCGCAAATGAGTTTTTAGTGAACCCTTCCATTAACCATTTCAATTATACCATTTAATTTAGTTTACTAATCCATTAATTTATTTTAATATTGGATAATGACCCTTTGGGTGAATTATTTATCATCCAAACACCACCATAAACATGCATAACTATTAAATGGAGTTATGATAGACTACCTAGCTTTAGGGAGCCTTTAGTTATTTATTCCAAGGGACAAAAGTCTGTGACAAGGTCCATAAAATCCTATCAATACATACAAATATCCTATCTCATATCCAAAACCCTATTTCTAATAATTTATAATTACATAATTATTAATTAATAATACTAAAAAATAATTGATCAAAATAAATAACTAAATTCTGAAGCATAAAGCCTAAACCCTATGGACTGATCTTGTCACAACAAGACCATGACCTAACACCCACCAAAAACACAAGACACATCCTCAACCATGAAAAAATTATAATTCCTATGAAATGGATTCAAAAACCATAGAAATTGAATTTGAAGAAATAAATATTTAAAAATACACAGTTGTGCATACCGTAATAAATTGACACATGCAAAAGGAAAGATGTCCTAACAAGGACCCCTATTCCTAGTAAGAGAAAATCCCCATAACTGGTATCCAATTTAACAATGAACTACTAGAATTGGGGCTATAAACATTATCTAATGGAATAAAAGATAGAGTAATAAGCAGAGAAACACAATGGATCATTACAGAGATATTAAAATACATCAATACTCCAAAAGCATTTGATGATGTTCAATATTAATAAATTTGAAGGGAGATAACAAATTGAGTAACAGAGAAGTAAGAATGAAAATTACATTTTACTTTTGGGTGAAATGAGTGAGTAAAAGTTGGAAAACAACCATACGGGTGTTAGAACAATGGTCGTTCTGTGAAAGAATTGGAGTATGGTTTGTGTTCATTTTCAATCCTTATTATAAGTTCATAATGTTTGTTGTTAAAGTGATCATACATTTTAAGAAGAAAATTTTATTGAACGTGGCATCATTTCCCAGTGTTTGCCAAATTTTTTTGCCTGAAAATTGGGAAATGGGAAAATGTGTGTTTGGAAATGGAACTTGTGTGCAAAAGGGTAGGTTTGTTTGAAACTTTGACACAAGGTATGATTCAGAGTCAGATAGCGGAAAAATGGAAAAGGCATGAGCTGCAAAAAATATTGGGGGGGGGGGGTGCGTAAAAAACATAGATTGCACGCTAAATTGTTTTTTCATGCAATAGTGAATGCAAGTTGGTTTTCTTGTGCCCAAGGTGTTTCGGGATTAGAATGATGAAAAATGGAAAAGGCATGAGGTGCATGAAAAATCTGGAGATGTGTGGGAAAAATGGTTCTGATGTGAAAAAGGATTGCCCGAAGAATGAGAGTTTTATGTGACAAGGCGGGGTTTTGTGTGCGGGGTTCGGTGACGCCTAAAATAAGAGGTGACCCCCTCATTCGGGATTGATGAATACTTATAGACGATCCGAGTTCTGTTGCGCGTAAAAGGTGCGCATAAAGGGAGTTGCGTGGAAAAGTTTAAGTTGTGCGAAAGTGCAGACGTTGCGTGTAAAAATTGATGTTGTGGGTAAAAGTTGAGGTTTCGTGTAAAATTGAATGTTGCGTGTAAATGGGGTTGTTGCGTGAAATATTTTCCACATGAAAATTATTTGTTGCACGCATAAGTGAGATCTTGCGCGCAAATGGTAGTTGTTGCGCTAAATCATCAATGTAACCTATTTTCACATTCTAAATATCTGGTTCAGTGGTTTAGTGTTTTCAAGTGCATAATTTTAGGAATTTGATCCATGAAGTGTCTCATTATGAACAGAGACAAAGGCTTCAATGCAAATATATTGAAGATACCTTCATGTCGATAAACTGAGTTTGACTTCTCTCAAGGTAGTGAGCTAGGGGGAGTAGACAAAAGTGATCTGAGGGATGCAGTGAGTGTTCCATGAACCTTTATAAAGGTGCTATTCTAGGAACAGTGTGACTATGACGAAAACTCGCATTCCATAAAATAGTGAAGATTGGTGTATTTGGGTATGACCGAAACATTGTTGGCGTATGCTCCTTGGACGTAGCACTTTGTGGTAAACCAAGTAAAACTTTTGTGTCAACTTCCTGGTTTCATTTTTTTGATAGATTTAAAAAGTTCCTACGAACATGGGAACATGATCCAAAAATTTAAAAAGAAAAATTTGACACCCTGATTCACCCCTCCCCTCTCAGGGTGTTATGGGGTATTTCAAAGGGTTTAAGGGATAAAATAATAAATTTTTAAATTTTAATGAACTGAACAGTTAGGCCATAAATTTTGAAAACCCATTCATCAACAATGCATGTTAAATTCCAAAAACACCACTAAGATGCTTGGTCACCTCAAATTTTCAAAAAAAACAATGTTCCAACTGCGAAGAGATACTTCACCAAATCAATCCCACCTCACATCGTCACAATGAATGCTTAGAAAAACCAAGTGAGCCCCTCAGAAACAATTCGAAAAACTACACGGTTTCATAGGGACCCTATCATTGTTAGTCAAAATTAAATCCATTAAAAACTATTCCATGTAATTAGGCTACACACTTTTTCCTTAATTGTACACCAACCATTCACTTATGCTCTATTTTTCGAAAACTCCATCTTTAGGACTGAAACCTCCATAATGAATTCAAAACAACCAAATCACTATTCGATCCTAAAACCTAAACTGAATAATTATTTAGATTGATTCTATATATTGGGATTCTATTTGGAATCATTGATCAAAATTTGTAATATCATGAAATTAATGCTATAAATTCCTTCTAAAAATTTCAAACACATAAAACATGGGATATTATGCTTTCATCAATATAATTATATTTTATATTTGTTTCATAGAGATTTAATGGGTAAACAGATGACCTTGACCCTTACTAAATGTTACAACCTTAACATGTCATCAAAAAATCTACAGGAATTACATAATAATACCATATAATCTAGATTGTGGCTATATTTGTCACATCCAGTTTTTCATGTCCTGGTTTTGAACCGGTTCATTTGAAATTCTGATCCTTGTCATGGGTTTTGGGTGAGATTAATGTTTATTTTTGAAGTTACATCTATTTATAATCATCAAACCCAGGATGACCATAGCTTGTTTGGGGGGGGGGGGGGTTAGAAAAATGTGGTTTCTTCAATATTTGGGCCAAACTATGATCCCATCTCCATTAAACGACCATTTCACACCTATTTTGTGGTTAAATGATCCAAAATCTTATTTCTAGGATTGGAATAGAACTATAGAGGTGTGGTGATGGAGATGGAATGATTCAGATGATGGTGGATTCCCAATTTCGTGTTCTTCATCATTCATCATTGCATGACATAGAAGGAAGAACTATCTCATGTTCCAAGAAGATAGAAGGCCCACAAATCATTAATTATGAGTTGGAATGACTCATCGTGGATTGATCTATTTTTTTTCAACGACGGTAAATCTAGATCAGAGGATGTAGGATCAACCAAGGAGAGAAGAGGAAGAACTGGGGATTCTAGAAAATCTCATAGAATATTAAATATTAACCATATCTACACACCATGTGGAGCCTCCTTGTGTATGATATGGTTTACAAGATAATGTTAAGGATCACATATCATGTGACCCTATCAAATAGTGTGTGTTACCTGTCTCGGGTAACTCAATGTGTATCATTGGAAGTACACAGAAATTAGGTGGAGTACACGGGTTGGCTACACGACATGTAATCTCGCAGATGACATGACCTAGACTAGGTACATGGGAAAAGCCTTGTACTGGTACACCAAAAGATATACATGGGATGGATCCATGTACTGATACATGGGTAGATTACACTGGTTTTCTAAACATCGTGTATTACTAAACAGAAATGGTTTTAATGACACATGTAATTTAAACTAACAAAACATGTGGTGAAGGGACATGACATGTGACCCCTACTACATTCCATGTACGCTTTAACACATGTATTTGATCTCTGATCATCCTTATCATTGGAATTTTTGGTTAGGGTTCATTCCCCATATCCTGTCCATGATGTTTGGTATGAATAATTACTTACTATTAGGAAAACGATCACTTCAATGATAATTCTTAGATAGAGTTGTTGGAATCCCACCAAGATGCCCAGAGTAGGATCCTCTATTCATCTTTCTACCCTATGTAGATTCCTAGGTATCAAATCTTCCAATAATACTGGTGACCAATCCTTTAATTAGAGGGTTAATCCAAATGTAGTTTTTTGTATCACCCCATATCCATGGTATTGATCCTCATCTGTGTATAATATTCTCTTCAGACATAACAATGTGTTCTTTCTCATGAAGAGACCTAAAGATGAGTACCTCTCAGAATAATTTCATTACTGAAATCAATCATAGGAGTGTGTTCTCCAAGAATGAGTTCCTTGTGGAATTTTGAGATGGAATCATAGGCTAGTAAACTAATATTTTTATTTAACTCTAGGCAATGTGTCTTGGATTGAGAATATATTTATATTCATGATATGTGTATTTTATAAATATACCTATTTAGATATTACTGTATTTCCTCAGTTGTATAATTCCTTGTTTTTGGGTGTCCTACCAAGTATTTTTATACTCACCTCTGTATGGGATTTATTTGCATGTGTCATGTCTTCTACAGATAATTTACATTTTGAAAGTGTCCTAGGTGGATCCGGAGAAGGCGATTCTTAGTGAGAATAGTAATACTGAGGTGGGTTTGGGGAGTTACGGAACGTGCCCCACTAGGACAAGTCAAGACATAGTGGTATCAAGGATTTTTTGTTCTACATTAGGATTAGAAGTATTTGAGATTGGTTTTGGGTATAAGTGTTATGTGTATCGAGTTATTATTCAGTCCAGGGACTCTAATATTGGTGTGGAAGTCAACATTTCCATACACCAGGACTCTGGTCACATTTTTTTTGACTTGGTACTTGAGAAGACTAGTTGCCGGGAAAAAATTGTATATGCATCATATTGGAATGGGTAATGGTTTCAACATCCTTCTTTAGTTACCTATTCAAATATACTCATTGATTGTGGTACGTATTGTTTACCTTTAGGATCACTCTATGATGTATGCCATCTAGGATTTATCATGACGATCACAATGATGATCCCTTCTGTGATGAGCCTTCAACACAGGGATGAGTTCATGGGATGTTACGTCTAGGTGGTGCACCAACAATAACAAAACCTGTAGCGAAGAATTTGTTACCTGTAATACCAAAAAATGAGGAGTGATTGCTGAGTGTACTTCATGAGTTTTAGTGATAGAGACCCCTCAGGTTCTTTGTTTATCCTAACCCATAAGACGATAAGGAAAATCTTGAGGAAGTGACATGAGTTTTCCCTATAGTTATGACCCTGTCAAATTGTATGGTGGCTCTAGAAGCGAGCCTTATTCCTGGATCAATAGTGTGATTGTGGAGTTTAGTATCCCTACATTATGATTAGGTGACTCTTTCATGGATAGAGTTTGAGGGCCTACTCTGAGAGGAGTTCTCACTTGATATTCTAAATGATGTTTTTATCCATGAGCTTTAGCTAGCCCAACTGTGAATCATGATAGTAACTAAGTATTCATCGGGGTTTACCAACCTCTCTAGGTACTTGATGGATATGGATTAAGATCAATTTATCAGTGCTCAGACCTTCAATAGAGGTCTGAAAAGACAGATCTGAGCCATAATTATTCCTCTACAAACTCTTACATATTATAAGGTGGTAGAGTGAGCTTTAGGGGTCGATAGTTTCTTGGTTGAGTTGATATAGTGGGTGGTTGTCAGCAGTGTAAAAGAAGAAGTAGAGACCTCGCAATCATGAAGCCTCCATTAGTCTCAGAGACCTATATGCGGGAGAATTTTTAAGAGGAGATATCAATATATAGTATCTATAGTACATGGATCATAGGGTTGGTCCAGACAGCCCAGGGATAGGTAGTGATAAGTGTGTGGTTGCAGGGGAAATATCACCTGAGATTGTTCGATATGTCGTACAATTGACAGGGAGACCATGGTTGGTTCACTGAGGTACATACAACAATAGTAGAAGGAAGGTCTGTAGGGTGGTGGATGTGGAAGAGTTGATTGTATACTATAAATAGGTGGTAAAAACTTTGACATGTTACCACCAACACCCCTAAGTAATCCATGCCAGGTTCAAGGAGATGGAGGAATGGGGGACAACTACATGTAGTTGAATATTATGATCTAGGGGCTCCAGGAATGATTTGAGGTTTGATATATTTCTTTTCTACATTAACTATAGTATTTATAGACACAAGTTCTATACATTCCTTTGTCAATAAATATCTTGTTCTAGAAATAGATATTTCGGTAGTACCATTGACTCGACCTTACACTTGAAGACAACTACCAAAGAAAACAAAGGGATCACACACTTATGCTGACAGTGTGACATAAATATTGGAGCTGAGAGTTTCAGTTGGGATATATTTTTTGTAGCATTAATGCCATGTGATTTCATTCTTTTTATGGATTGGTTATCTATAATGTATTCCAATAATTATTATTTTAGGGGAAGGGTATGGTGTGTCAATCATGATGCAATAGTGTTCTCCATAGTCGGTGAAATGGAAACCCAAGGAGTGCATGATAGACTCATTTATAGTTGGGTGCATCTGATTACTCATCAGTTGGATAGAATGACCCTTTTGGGAGTAGATGTTGTGAGCATTGAGTTTCCAGTAGTGGTGGTGAGGTATGATGATTTCTTCCTCAATGATTTCCTTCTATACCTCCTCACTGGTAGATAGAATTCTAGATTGATCTACACGCTGGGAAAATATTGTTATCTCTTACAACATATTAGATGGCTCTGTGGAGCATTGCAATTTAACGGTGTAGTTAGAGGACTTGTAGAAGAAGGTATTCATGGGACCCAGTGTTTCACCCTGGGCAGCACCCGTTTTTTTTTTCAAAAAAGAAAAAGGGATATTGAGGTTATGTGAGAACTACCGGTTCTTTAATTTGGTGACTGTAAAAAAGAATTATCCACTACAGAGGATCTATGACCACTTTGATCCGTTTATAAGGCTCTAATGGTTCTAAAAGATTGACCTCATATCAGTCTATCACCAGTTGTTAGTATGTCATCATGATATACCAAAGGAAATTTGATTTATCTACAGTCATTATGAGTACTTGATGATTCCCTTTGGAATGACGAATTCCACAACAGTGTTCATGGGAATCTTGAACTAGAAATTCTATCCTCTCTTAGATAGGTTCATGGGGGACTTAATCCAAGATAACCTTGTGTACTCGGAAACCATGGTGGAGCACATGAGACACATAAGTATAGTTCTTTATATAGACTGACAACACTAGTTATACAGAAAACTCTCAAAGTGCTAGTTCTAGATTCAACAAGTCCACATTCTAGGACATTTTATCTCAGTGGTAGGAGTGGATGTGGACCTAGACACGGTTGAGGTAGTGTTGTATTGGGAGCCACCTAAGAGTGTAACATAATTCTCGAGATTCCATGGGATGACAGGCTATTACAGGATATTAGTACCAGATTTGTTTTGGATATTAGAACCCATGAGAGATTTGAATTGAAAGGGGAAGCCTACTATGGAGAAATAAAATTCCAACAATATTTATATTATTTCAGGAAGAGTTTCATGATCCCCCCAATCATGAGATTGTCATAGGAGGGTGTCATGTATGTAGTGTTTTGTGATGCATCAGTGACTGGGCTTGGCTGTGTCATGATGTAGAGGAGAGGGGTGATTGCCTATGGTTAATTACCGTTGATACCCCATGATTAGAACTACATGACCAATGATCTTGATCTAGAGGAGTTAGTCCTTTCATTGAAGATGTAGCGATACTACCTGATGGGAAAGTAGTATATCATCTACTCTAATAACAAGAATCACAAGTATAGATTCTCTTAGAAGGATATTAACATGAGACATAGGAGATGGATAGTGTTTCTCTAGGAGTAGGACTTTGAACTTTTCTATAAATATGGGAAAGGGAATGTTGTAGTAGATTATATCATCAGGATATCTAATTCACTGTATCTGAATGCGTAATCAGAGTAGTTTTCCTCATTATAGTTATCCCCATAGTATGGAGATGGAGAAATTTACCTCTAGTACATGGTTTTAACCATTGCACTTGTATAGTGAGTTAGGGTGGCCAAAATTGTGCACACTAAATGTGAGACCCTACAGCTTAGATATCCACAATGTATTCTCCTTATGGATATTCTAATTGTGGGGAACATATAGATCCTTTAAGAGGATGAAAAATGGTACTAGTGATGATGTGGGAGGAGGTTCTGGGGGAGTTTCACACATATCCTTTGGAGTTACATCCAGATGTGGAAACTACGTACCATGACCACCTAAATTAGTTTTGGCAATGAGGGATGAAGAAAGGAGCTACAAATTTTTTCTTTCGATGCCTTACTTGTCAAGAAGTGAGGGCTGAGTACTACATTCCCAGAGGATTATCTCATCCCCATTAGATGTTTGAATGAAAGTGGGATGGAAAATTTATGGACATCATGATTGGATTAAAAAATACATCCATGGGATAGGATTCAATCAAGGTGATTGTAGACCGACTAAACATGTCAGTCCACTTCCTAGATATCTAAGAACAGAGTTACGTATAGATATTGGTACACCAATACCTTTAAGAGATAGTCTGAATCCATGAAGATACATTTATGATCATTTATAATTGTGATTCACTCTTTAGATCCTTGTTGTGGAAGTGATTACAAGAGGTGTTTCGAACCCAGTTACGCTTGAGAAAAACGTTTCATCCCGAAAATGATGGTCAAACCGAGAGGAGTATTTAGGTTGTGTAAGAGATTCTAAGAGATTTCATGGTAGAATTTAGACGTAGATGGTAGGATCAATCACTACTAGAAGAGTTTGTGTAAAATAATAATGACCATTCCACCATTTTTATGATACCATTCAATGCTTTGTATGTGTGACACTACAACTTTCCACTTTTTTGGACTGACCTAGGAGAGTAAACACTCAGGGGTCCATAGTTGGTGTGAGAAATAATAGAGAACGTGCAGATCATCTTGGAGTGGGTGAAGACTAAAAAAATCCTTCATAAGTCTTATGTAGATTGGAAATAATATCCCAGGGTGTTTGAGAAAGGAAACAATGTGTTCATATGGGTTTTTACTCGATATAGATTATAGTGATTTTTCCAGGGAGTAAGGCTATCTCAAAGGTTCATCAACACTTTCTAGATACTATCAGGAATTGGATAGCTAGAATACCATTTAGATCTAACTCCACATGTAGGTTGGGTACATGAAGACTTCCACATGTCACAACTGAGGAGGTGCATGAATAACCCATCACATGTTATCGAATGGGGTGAGTTGGGCATCGAGGATGGATATACCATTGATGAGTACACTATAGAGTTATAGTATCGATAGTAGAGGATCTGTTATGACATATTGAGTGCAATGGTTTGGGTCCATTTATAGTATTAGAATCTATGGGATAGAAGATGAGGGGAGGCTCAGATTCGTGCTTAGTACCCACATATTTTTTATTATCACTTGTATTGTCATCTCATGATATAAATCCCAAAGGAGGGGATAATTTAATGACCCTTATTTTCTGTGTATTAGATTTAAATATTATACACATGATTTTTGACACGATGTTCTGAGACGGCGTTAGATTCAGAGGCCCGGTGGGCCTGAAATAAATAACTGAAATAAGTTAAATATATTATAAAGTGTGTGTGTGCATTTTTCTAGAAACATTGGAATACCATATAACTGGGTGCCCATATCAGAATTATGATGGTACCGTAAAACATTGAGCTTTTGTTTTATACGAGACATGACATAAAATTATTTAGTGCAGGTCGTTTTTTGGAAAATAGATCACAAGAGAATAAATGAATAAAATAAAATAAATAAATTATTTAATTTAATTTTTTTTATGCGTCGATTGAATCATCATTAAATAGATGATTACAGGTAAATATTAGTGTAAGACACATAAGCCAAGAGATGCAGGAGTACCATTGGAGAGAGCTCTAAAGAATCCTCTCAGGAAAACAATGATTGATAAATTATTGACATACCTTGAATTAACTGGATCTTTCCAAATACAATGATGACATATCGTTCTTTTTCAGTGATTGACCCAAATCGAGGTAGGTCATGTGATTTAATTTCTTTATTCCATGTTATTTGCTCCTATGAAAAACATGAATCAATCGATGAAACAGATTGATTGACGGATCGTGAGTATTGTGGTATGTGATTATATTAGCAGGGATTATTGAGAGAATTTAAATTGTAATTTTATTTTATTTTATTATCATTCTAATATAAATGAACTGAGTTCTACATGAAAATATAACATGGTAATTTACTCATTATTGACTTGTGCTTTTCTTCCCCCCAATCATTGTTTGTTGTGGATGTTATTGGATTGCTGAAGGGGTTGAAAAATTGCAATCAATAAATTTTTGTGAACCCATTTCATGGATCAATGATCCAAATTTTTTGATCTGGGACAGAACATCATGAAAAAGGTGTGGCGACGAAGATAGAGTGACTCAGATGATGATGAATTCCTGATTTCATGTACTTCAGCACACAAAGTATAAAGATGAACAATATCATTTTTGATTGGATCAGAGCCCCATAACTCATCGATTCAGAGTTGGCATGACTCATTGAGGCTTGATCTACAGTTTTTCGATAAGGTGAGGGCATGATCAGTGGATGGAGGATCATCCGAGGCATGGAGAGTAAGAACTCTAGATTTTTGAAATCTCATAGAACATTACCTTAAAACCGAATCTACAGGTCATGTGGGGAGCCCTTGTGGAGGCTAGGGTTTTCGTTAGAATGTTAAGGATAACATGATGTGTGACCCTATCACATAGAATTTTACTTTTCCTACCTAACACGAAGGTATCTTGGGAAGTAAACATATATGATTTGGAGTATACAGGTTGCCTACATGGTTTGTACTTCCCCACACGACATGGATTGGAGTAGGTACATAGTTGAAGATATGTGCTGGTACATGAGCAGACATACACAGGCTAGAGCCATGTACTAATACTTGGGTAGACTGCAAAGGAAGTCTACACACCATGTAGTTCTATATAGACAATGTTTAAATGACATGGGATGTTTACACTATAAGAACTCGGGGTCAAGGGACACGATGTGTGACCTCTTCTAAATATCATGTAATCTCTCTTACATGGATTAGATCTTTCTTCCTCTTTATCATGCATGAGTTTTTTAGGGAAATTTACCCTTATCCTTTACCTAATGGTCATTATGAATCATTTTATACTCCTATGAGAATGATCACTCCATTGGGAATTCTTGGATATAGTCCCCCCCCCCCCCCCCGAGATTCCCTGAGTGGGATCCTCTATTTATCTTTGTGACCTAGGTAGAATCTCGTTTATTGAAGTCACCAATCCTACTGGGTTCCAGTCATCTACTTATAGGGTTAATTTATATGGGGTTGTTGGCATCACCCCATGGACCTTGTTGTGATCCCCATATGTGTAATCTATTCTCCTAGGATTTATCAACCTGTGATTTCTTATGATGAGACTCTATGAAAAGTACCACTTGTAAGTACGTTGTTGGTGATATTAAACTCAACAATGTGTTCTACCAAGATGATTAATCTGTGCTATCTTTGATCTGGAGTCTCAGGCTAGTATACAATGGTTTTGAATTACCTGTATACTATGTTTCTTGGATTGGGAATATTTGGATATTATTATTATATGTATTTTAGATATATACCTGTGTAGAGATAACTATATTTACTTTGTTATATTCTTTATGGTTTTGGGGTGTCCTATAGTGTATTTTTGTACTTACACCAACAAGAGATTTTCCCACACGTTTCATGTCTTGTGCATACAATTGAACTTTTGAAAGAGTCATAGGCGGACTAGGACCAGATGGTTCTTAGTGAGACCTGATAGATTGAGGTGGGTTCTTATGGATTTCATACAGTAGTCCCAATACTATTACATTCATGTTGTACTCAGACTCTCTATGATGGGCTTGTATTTTTCCCACATTACATTCACTTACTTCCTATTGTACTATAGTTGTGGGATATATATGTATTCATGCATTGGTTGTTTAGTTTTTTTTAATTTTCATCATTTTTTGGACATGGAGATGTGTGTATGTGTACCGGTGCTTAGGAAATTCCTCCCATGTTATTGATATTCCAACTCGGTTCCAGTCACCAGTCCCTGGCCCTTTGGAGGAGGGTTTGGGGATTCATGGCATGGGACCCACTAGGATGGGACATAACACTATTAGTTTTGGTTTCTCTTATAAAAGGTATTAATTTTACATAAGGTGGTATCTGGTTGGCTTTGTCTCATACCCTACATACTTTTTTCGGTGGGTATATAGTCTTAATTTCTAACACAGGTTCCTTTAGATCAAGGGTTATAGATTTCTAGTACCATATTATTTGAGAATTGGATAGTTTTAAGGATGTGGTGGTGACCTGTGTGTCACATGGATGTAGTGATTAGGAAATCAATTTCAGGGAACTATATGATTATAGTTTAGGTTTTGAACACATTGGCATTTTTTCATTTCTTGTAACATTCACTATATTTATTTAGAATTATATTATATGTATGATATATGAGATTGAATTTGGCATGTATCTTTGGTTATTTATTGTTATGAAATATTTGGATGTGTATACATGATTCCATAAAGGAGATATCATTCCCAATGGCTGGGTTTAATACACATGATTCTTTTTGTCAACTCGGGGGATTGGGGATGCTTCTCTAGTATGTCTCGGTCTAATTATAAAGTCCACTAGATGGACATACATTGATGGTTCTTTAGAAAATGGTATAATAGGAAGCCTAGTTTTTATTTGTGGTGTGTCTAGGTAGTATGGAGACTATAATTATTGTTGTGGATTAGTTGATGTGTGTGGGTAATGTCCTAGCCAGCTCTTGATCTCACTGAATCACATTTTTTTATGGTTTTATCCATCTTATGTTTTGATGTTGTGTTATCATTTTCTTGTTTTTATTGGTTTTTAATTTTTTGTGATCATGCTTTGATCCCCTTTGAGTACATCAAGGATTTCAGGGGTCGGTTTTGGTTTAATAGGTGAAAATGGGGAGAGAACTAGGGTCGCACAGTCAGTGTGATTGGTATGGTAAACCATTTGGTGCTTTTTCTGACCTAGATATATAACTATGATAGTTACTATTTCTTTTTTGGCCTAGATTTTACTAACCCATGCAGCCAAATCATGAACAGTGTGATTTCCCGTTCATGATTTGTTTTCTATACTATCATCCTGGATTGACTCTAAGGTAGGATTCCCCTGGATTATTATTCAATATAGTATTTCTAATTGGGTTTTTTATGAATTGTGGTATGGTGAATGTGGTTTGATATGAAATGTATTATTTTTTTCATGGAATTGTCCCTTAGTAACACAATTTTTGGAATTGGGATAATTAGTTTTCAAAATGTATAATATTTTTAATCTTTCAAAACCCCTTTTATGGAAGTTTTAATACCATTTTTATTTTTTTCGAAACTAATGAAAGGGAAATAATTGGGTGAAAATGTATTTTACATGAAAAAGTGGATTTTTTGATACATTTTAATGCTTAATATGGGTGTTTTATGAATTTTTATATGAAATTGTATCCCATGAGATAGTTCAATTCAAATAAAAGTTTTTAAATTATTTTTCATAGTTTTTGATATTTTATTTTTTATGATAATTTATGTGATGATTCTAAAGAGAAGTTGGTTTAACACTAATTTAAATGACTTTTTAGGCCAGTGGGTCTTAATAATGGGTTGATGTTTTGAGAAAAGAGTGATGGAAAAAATATGAGCATTAAAATTATATTTTCAATGTTCTTGATTTTTTTTGAAATGATGTTTTGAAGATGAATTTTTTCGGTTCCCTTGGATATGGGAAAACTTTTTTTTCTTGATTTGCATGGGTGGTTGGGATCATTTCTTTTGTTTTTTTCTTGGTGCCTCATAGGAAAGTCTTGGATAAGAGGGGGTGTTGGAATTATGTAAATATATATTTTATTAAACAAAATTATTCTAAAAATGGTATTGATGGAATAATAAATTTGGTTAAAAAAGTTTAAATTTCACATTATGTATCTAAGGATTGGAAATAGAACCCATTTTTAAACATGTTTACACACTAAGGGTATAGTGTGTAATTATCATATTTTCATGGGGTGTCTCAATTGACATTGACCGAGTGGTAATCTCAATTAACTAAAACTCATCCCATTGGTAATTTCACTCAAGATTCAATTGTTTAATATTGGATTGGGCTTTGTTAAGGGAGGACCCCAGTGACCCTACTTTCCTCTAAAATTCTATCAAATGGGCTTCAAAATGAAGGACTCTACTTTTTGAGGCCATTTTTTTATCTTTCCACATAATTTATCCTTTGTAATTAATACTTATAAATAAAAATTATAATGGAAATATTATACCCAATGGGAATTGTTCCAAATATTCAAAGAGTCCCACAGTTATATTAACCAATGTTTATATTTGACCAACAATAATATTAATTTTCCAATGGTCACATTTCTCTCTAAAAATACCACATCATTCTTCCACTCAATATTCACTACAATTTCTCCTAAGGTTATATTTTCATTTTCTAGGATGTTGATTGGTTTACTAATTTTTTTCTATAATTTTCTACGAGGTGACAAAGAGTCATGTATAATAGGGTGATATGAATTTTCACATTTTATGTTTTATGATTTATATTTTTTATCCAATTGTAATTTTTTTCATCTTCATTCATTTTATAGAAAGATAATTTAATGATATTAATTAATGATACAAGGTTTTACTGGTTACTATATTTTTTTACTTGTATAATATTATATAATACAATGCACATTTTCTCAAGAAACAAATAACATTTAGGTATCCTGGTTCATTACAAATCAAGAGGGGATATTTCTACCCTTTCACCTTGTTTTTAATCAGGGGTTCTCCCCAGGGCTTACCCCATTAAAATCCCATGACATAAAAACATTCCATGGGATTCTATGCCACTTCCATACCCCCTATAATGTGATTTCAAGGTGGTTTCTTGGTGATTATTCACTCATATTTAAAGATAGGTTTCCCTTCCACTTCTTCTTTTTCAACCATTTTCCAATTCTCCTCTGAACCTAGTTGCTATGTTTGGATGATTTTCTTGGTTATAGTTGTTTTCAATTGGAAATTTTAAATTTTAATGGATTTGATTCTTATTATTAGCCTCTTTATGGTGGATTAAATCAAAGGTGATGTGGATCAACCACATAAGTTAGGTATTTATGATTAGATTTCTTTTATTTATGATTTACATGATTTCTTAAGGATTTAAATGTGTTTTATATTTAATGTAATGATGTATATGATATAAATTTTGTATTTTTCAAAGGATTTCCATTATTGGGAGGGATTTCCATTGGAAAAGATGGTGATTTTCTTAGTGAAACAGAACTTTTTCGAAGTGGTGTTTTATGCATTATTCATGTTTGATAAAATAACAAAGAAGTTTTTCATTATGAAGTGAACTTTTTTTGGATTTAAAACAATTGGGATTTTCAAAGTGATATCCCTTTGTCTTTAAAAGGTTTCCTTATTTTAAAGGATGTATTAGGTTTTTAATGTAAAATTTTAGTTTTTGTTGACTATTTGGATGTAGTTGGGATCACTGTAACTACAATTCAAGAGGTGGGAAAGAAAATATTTTGGTGTTATCCCCAGGTGATGGTTATTTTCATGTGATGATTTTTATTAATAATGGCCCAAAACCACTATTATTCCTTGGTTAAACTAAGGCTATAATGTATAAAATAGTGTCTAATTGTTAGAATAGTTGAGTTTTATCACCAAATAGTCCCCTAAGTTCTATAGATCACTTAGATAATTGTAATTTTAATCAAGGAGACTCTATGGAGTGATTCAGTTGATGGATATGTGGCTGTTATCATTCCAGATATAGGACCAACAATACATGTCTTGTTCATTCCCATTAGTACTCGTAGTTTTGAATCATTCTATATATCATATGTTATCCTTTTGTATATATTTTAACATGAGATTATTATTTATTTGATGGAATTATTGATGTGTTGATTCCATCAACGTTTAGTCTTGTTGTCAACAAGTTTTCAACAATCTATTTAAAATAGTTATTTGTGACTTCTTATTGTGGGTATTTCTATATTGTTTCCCTTGATTCCATTCTTACCATTGAATTGGGTGTGTAAAAGTTTAAAGGAAGAAGGGTAAAATGTTTTTCAAGAGTTTTTGTGGTGGGAATGAATTTGAAATTTTTTAAACCATGTGTGGGTTTATTTCCAAAAGTGTAGTGATTTGAAGATAAATTACTGGTTGGTCTATTAATTGTTATGGATTTAGTAAAAACTAATTTTGGAATGTTGTATGTTTGGTTTATTCCCAACTAATTAAAAGTAAAAAAATCCTATTTTTTGACTTTATTTTCAAATCAAAATTTATAGTTTCTTTTATAAATGGAAAGAATTGGAATCATGGTATTATCCTACAGTACTTTGTTCATACCCTAGGAACTCATGATGGTGGGTATATAGCCTTTAAAACATATGAAGGCACTTTCCGGTCTTGTTTTTTTGTTTCTAGTTCCACCATCCTTGGGAAGTGGATTGTTTTATAGATCATAGTGGTGACTTGAGATTCACATGGATATGGTGATCAAACCATGGGTTTCATGGGACACGATGGATTCATTTTATGTGGGATTCTTTTGTATTTTATGTTTCCATTTAGCATATATTGTGGTTTTTATCCTTGTATTATATTTTTTGTAATATGTGATGTACTTTTTCCTATTTCTTTATTTCTTTATGTTTATTTCATTTTTAATGTTTATATTTGATTCCTAGATTGTGAAACCATCCTAAATGGTTACGTTTAATACAGTTGATATATGTTATCATCCTAAGGGGATTGAGAATGGTCATCATGTATGTATAAGTCTGGCTCTATTTCCCCCTATATGGATGTCCTATGTTTGTTCATTACAACTTATGATCAGTCCCATAGATTGAACTCTAGGAATCACATTTGGATATCATAGCTATATTAGGAGTAATTATGTGGAAGCATAAGGAGTGAGGTCTTATGAATGCCTAAACCCATCACTATTTCCATATCCACATGGTTTTACAAAATCATTATGGGTACTATATACCACCCACTATTATATCTACCCAATCCAATACACATTAAGTGAGGGTTAGTTGATCAATGGGGCACTAACTAGGGTTCCCTAGGTCAACACTCTAGAGAGTCATCTTTCAAGGGATCCTCAACATCCATATATAAGAAATGGAATCCTTCTTGGGATCCTATATGTAAAGTAACGATCTTGAAAAAAAAACCGATGTACCAAGAAATGAAGTCCCCTAGCTTTGAAGATGGGGTATCACAACCATATCATCTATTCATGTCCTTACCACAATTTAAACATACCTAATATGGCTAGTGGCCCATCTCTGTGTTCATGGTCATTATACTCATCCTGCCTAGTCATTTTATTCCTAAATTCCATCCCCTAGGATCGTATAAGGGAAAATGTACATCACCATGTCAATTATCACATTCTAAGAGGTTTTTAGGCCAATTGGTATTCCATGGAAACTCAGTTTCATCCATCAAAACCAAGACAAGAAGTTAGCATGAATGGGAAGATAGTGACACCTTACATCTATCCATTTCAATTATATAGTTTTATTTAATTTAAAAATATTTAAATTTTGTTAAATAGGGGTAATAAACCTTATAGGTATGCTTCATCATCCACACATAAAAAAAGTATAACTACTAATGTTTAGGAATGATAGACCACATACCTTTAGGAATCTTTTAATAATTTATTCCAAGGTCTGAATGTAGGTGTCTGGGATCATCTAAGTTTATCCACATGATATAAATATTTGTCCATAAAACCTAATACCAAAAGATAATTATTTATAATTACCTTATAATTTATTAATATGACTCAATAAGATATATATATATATGTGTGTGTGTGTGAAACAAATAATGAAATTAAAGGAATAATTCCTAAACCCTACCAGGCATTCTTCTCACATAGGAACAATGACCTCATGATCACCAATACCATATGTCACATCATCAAACTTGAAATATGCATAATCCCAATGTAATTGAATCAAACATAACACCCGTGAAATTAAATTTAAATAATTATGGATATATAAATTCCACATGGTGACATTCTTCAATTAAATGGAATTCATATAATAGAATATAACATCCTATGTCACCATATTTCATAGAAGATAAAAATTACCATTTATTATATTTTATTCCATACTACATTGGTTGAATCAGAATGAAATAACATAACTAGTGGAATCGAAGATAGAGGAATAAGGAGAATAATAAAAAGGAATATAATGGAGTTTAAGACCTACCATAATGATTCCATCACATCCGAAGACATTTGATTTTGACCAAGAAAAATGTAGATATCTCATGGAGGAAGGAAAAGGGAAGAATGTATGAACTGAGGAGTTGGTGGGTGAAGTGAAGGAGGAAATTATGGTAAAACACCTTAAGGTATGGAGGGTAAAAACGGAATTACGTCACTTTTATTGAATCACATGGAAATAGAGTATAGTTTTTTTAGAACATGCACCCACCGTGTGAGATCACTATCCAAAACACATCCAAGGTGAATGGTTTCCTATCATGGTTTACAAACCGTGCTCCAACCATGAAGCGCTACTACCCCAAAGAACTCATACCTCAAATGGTTGCAGCACATAGTTAGAAAAACAATTATCCATCTATGAGATTCCATTAACACCTATACACCAAACCATATGGTTATCTTGGTCCCCCTTCATTGTCAATCCCACCATGTGACTTTACAAAAATGGATGCACATTTACAAAAAACCAGGAAACAACTATATTTCCTTATTACCAGTTTTCCAAAATTCAAAATTCCGGCCCCAAACCCCAAAATAATTTATAAATATCTGGACCAATTTTGGAGCCTCAAACCTTATCCAAAAACATTATTTTGAGACATTATAACACTCAGAATTCAATTCTAAATCTCTGATCAAGATTTGATATGTCCATAAAATTTAAATTCAAATTCCATATGAAAACAACCAACTCAAAAAATATGAGACCTTACTACCTCCCCAGCATAATACTAATGATCATAGAGATTCCTTGGTGGTCATTATAAATGAACAAACCAACTTACTCTGGACATTAATTCCTACATTAACCTACCCATTACGTTTCTAGATGACCAAATCATTTTCCAGAACCCCTTTAAACATATGGATCTAAGCCTCAAAAAATCAATTCAATTCTTGTAATCACTATGAAAATATAAAGAAAATGCTTACTCAATATACTCTAACTTGAGACAAGATCCATCCTCAGGTATTTCATGAACTAGCATATGGAACTTTCTTCTATAGGTTATTTGTTTTTATATATAATTACAATCCATGGTAACCTCACAATCATAATTTCCACGAAATCCACTCCATAAAATCCTAACAATGCTTCAAAAACATTTATCGACTCACTACACTCAATAACCCAATGTTGAAAATGTTATTGGGGATCTATTTGATATAAATGGTCAAATTGAAGTTTACCAAGATTATAATAGTCACACTGGATTTTTTTGTAAATGAGTAGTCTTACCATTAGACTTCGCCCTTGTAATCCAAACAGCATGCCTAATGTAGTACCCCACCAGAAACATACAACTATTGGAATGAACTAAATAAAAACCACCTCCAGAAGACTATTCTCCAAACGCTCCGCTTCTATAGTTAACATGTCACCAAAACCTAATCATAATTACATTATCCTAAGGCATATTGATATCATTATTATCATGCTAACAAATGCGTGAAATTAATTCATGGTGTCATTTCTTGGCTGAACTATCCCCTATCCAAAACCATTTTCATGCCCCAACATGAACACTAACATATGTTTTCTTCAATATCAATAGGTCGACAAAACTATATCAGGCTTGAAATACATACTTGGACTCCACCCAAGTCCATATTAAAAAATATAACATTAATTATATGAAAAATATTGTGGTAATCAGTTCCATTTATCCAGTTAAACCCAAAATCTAAAAGAATAATAAAATGACCAACCAATCAGCATTGCGTCAAGATGATTTGACTAGTTTACCATAAGAAAAGGATATTTAAGTAAAATATCATAGAATGATACATGGTAATACTCTATGTCATTTATTATGAATATTTAGTTAAGTATAAATGAAAAGGATACACCCTCGAAGGGTCCACCAGAAAGAAATCAACTACCAAGGAATACCTATGAGGGTCAGAAATACAAAAAAAAACTTTTCTCAAATGATATGTGAAGTATAACCCTCACAAATTTTAGTTAAGTAGAATGTAATTCATATTTTTGTTGGAAAACATTTTATAGGATTTTGAGTGACAAAATAAATAATAAAACCTAAGAAAAAAATCCCCATGAGGGTTCCAACACTTGGGAACCATATTCTCTATATATAATGTACCTTCTGTGCATAGTGAATGAGTCTTTATCCCCACCCTCAAAAGTATCACTATAGTGCCATATGAACTACCATTAGAAGGAAATTTATCTATATATGTTGGTCTAAATTAGCATAATTCCACCATTAATATATATGTGAAAACACAATTTAGGGTGTTGTTAACACTTTAAAAGGGTTACCTTAATAATTAATAATGACTCACACACTATAAAATCTATAATATATGGACCCGACTGGAAAAATATGATGCATGATATGCCTAAATGAATATTTGTACAATTTTCAAAAGTAGTTACCAACCTCTTACCGCTAGGAAGAGATCCAGAAACCCATACTAAATCATAAAATCAAAATCACATGTTCATCATTCAAAGTTTAAGACAAACTCAATAGTAACATCATAAACCATGAACTTCAACCCCAAATTCATAGAAACTAAGACTTCTCGCAAGAACAAGTGTTCTTGATGCACCAATATGATTTACATCATATTTTTGGATGCATTCCAAATACTTAAATAAAGAATATCCCAAATAGTAAGATAAATTGAATTGAAATTATATAATTCTATTTTTTATTGTACTTGCCTGAATTACTTTATAAAATATAAATGTTTTGGTTAGATTAATTGCCTTAAGAATGCCTCCCTATACGACAGAGACTTCTGACTTGCAGTGATAACCTAGGGTGTGTGCATGGGGAGACTATACCATCACATTAGAGTAAAAGAAGAATTGGAAATTACCCATAACATCATCTATAGAATTAAATAATCAGAGTGAGTAATCTATAAATAGGAATAAGGATATAATAATGAAAAAATTGTTGTAATGTCCAAAAAATCCATATCATACATAGAAAACTTATTTACCACATGGTTGACCATATATATATGGGAAAATAAAACTATATATCCCTACTTAACACACCATTCTATATCACATACTCATCTCATCATCCATCCCCAAGCTATCCAACTTGATTATTCTTGTGTGTCTTCCCAACCTATGCCTACAACCAAGTGAACATTTTCTCAAGTACCCCTATAAAATGGTAGCCTAAGTAGGTTTTTAGTATGAATCTCCAGAGGGCACTGCCAATGTGATCTTGTGCATATCCATTAAATGCATTGAGTGTATATATGAACATATAATTATTCTTATAATAATAATAAATAAAAATAGGGAATAAATAAAAATATTCATTTCATGTTCTACTGTTATTAGGGAATGCTCATAGAATATGGCCATCTTAGCTTAGAAGGAAATTTCTTAAAGTTGAAAAAGTAAAACCACAATCAAAACTTTGGTTTGTGATCTTCATGGATTGGGAATATTATAGAATATGGCATTAAGCTGGATGTTGTACCAATTAATCTATGAATAGTCTAGATGATAATTGCTTTTATTAACCCATATCGGCCATAAATACTTCATCATAAGATAGAATATCTTCAATAATATTAAATTATATAAATAAAATTAATACCCATGGTTTACAACAAAGGAATTCATGTACACTAATAATAAAGCAGGAATATAAATCCTTTTATCTTATGAGAAAGACCAAGGTGTTCTAAATCAAAACCCAAATTTTTAATAATGAAAAATATAATTCCATCTACCCTATGATCCCATCCAAGACGTTATGTATCAGAATCCAAGTATCACCCAAGGCATAGTATAATTCCATTTTCATTATATTCTTTTCCAGGGAATTTTATATTGGAATACATGTATTTCCCAATTCAAATTATAATTTCATTTTCCCGATTAGTCCATCCAATGCATTCCATATCAGAATACATGTATCTCCAAAGTAATAGTAATATGGATTCATAGAAGAAAATCTTGGAAACCCGGAAATATAACATTCAAAAATATTCTTAGAATCGAAATCCCCGAAAGCACCTATGGGAATCCCCATAATAACATCACATAATATCAGCCTCAATAGGATGAGTTCTGGGAATCATGTATTAAATCATAGATGTATTAATAGTAATTGATGGCACGAATAAATAATAGCATGAGGGTGTGTAATTCCTAAACCTATCACATGTCATCAATCCCATAAGATGAAATAATGTAATGACATTTTTTAATTACAGTAGCATCATGATTAGAAATGTGAAAGCATATTTAACGAGGGAGGTTTAACAATTACCTAATACCTAACTACTACCACAACACCATGGGATGACATATTCAGTATGGGTTTTAGGTGCCACCTAGTACCATCACTACCCAAACTTTTACACACTTAGTTAGGTTCATTTGATCATGGGGGCACCAATTGGGGTCCCCTAGGTCAATAATCTAAATAGGAATCCCCCGCAGGAACCTCAAGGTCTCTATATAAGCAATTGAACCCCTCATGGGATCTTACAAGTGATGTCATGGTAATGGTTCAATACCTGATATACCAATACATCATGTCTCCAAGCCTAAAAAATGGGTAGCATTACATAGTTGTCTACATGGGTTCTTTCCATAATGGAAATAGTTTTGAGATAGATCAAGTCCCATACCAGTGATCAAGGTTGGTCTAGTCCTTGAGCACTATCCCGATATGCTTAAAGATCATCCACATATTCCTGTATAAGGGTTTCCATGACTTAACATGTTCAGTCACACCTTCTAAGAGGTCTGGGGGGCACTCTATATTCCATGGAAAACAATATCATGACCATCATTTCCAAGAGAGGATGTTAGGGAAAATGTGTTTTTAGTGAACCCTTCCATTTATCCATTTCAATTATACCATTTAATTTAGTTTACTAATCAATTAATTTATTTTAATATTGGATAATGACTCTTAGGGGGGATTATTTATCATCCAAACACCACCATAAACATGCATAACTATTAAATGGAAGGTACGATAGACTACCTACCTTTAGGGAGCCCTTAGTTATTTATTCCAAGGGACAAAAGTACGTGACAATGTCCATAAAGTCCTATCAATACATACAAATATCAAATTTCATATCGAAAAACCTATTTCTAATAATTTATAATTACATCATTATTAATTAATAATACTAAAAAATAATTGATCAAAATAAATAATTAAATTCTAAAGCGTAAATCCTACACCCTATGGACTGATCTTGTTGCAACAAGACCATGATATAACACCCACCAAAAAAATACACATCCTCAACCATGAAACAATTATAATTCTTATGAAATGGTTTCAAAATCCATAGAAATTTAATTTGAATAAAAAAATATTTATAAATACACAGTTGTGCATACCATAATAAAATGAAACCTGGAAAAGGAAAGATGGCCTAGCAAGGACCCCTATTCCTAGTAAGAGAAAATCCCCATAACTGGTATCCAATTTAACTATGAACTACTAGAATTGGGGCTATAAGAATTATCTAATTGAATAAAAGTTAGAGTAATAAGGAGAGAGACACAATGGATCATTACAGATATATTAAAATACATCAATACTCCCAATGCATTTGATGATGTTCAATATTAATAAATTTGAAGGGAGATATCAAATTGAGTAATATAGAAGTAGGAATGAAAATTAAATTTTACTTTTGGGTGAAATGAGTAAGTAAATGTGGGAAAAACACCATACGGGTGTTGGAACAATGGTTGTTCTATGCAAGAATTGGAGTATGGTTTGTGTTCGTTGTCAATACTTATTGGAAGTTCAGAATGTTTGTTGGTAAAGTGATCATACAGTTTAAGAAGACAACTGTATTGAACGTGGTGTCATTTCCCAGTGTTTGCCAATTTTTTCCCTGAAAATTGGGAAATGGGAAAATGTGTGTTTGGAAATGGAACTTGTGTGAAAAAGGGTAGGTTTGTTTGAAACTTTCGAACAAGGTATGTTTCGGAGTCAGATAGCTGAAAAATGGAAAAGGCACGAGCATCACAAAATATTGGGGTGGTGCGCAAAAAACATGTATTGCACGCTAAATTGTTTTTTCATGCAATAGTGAATGTATGTTGGTTTTCTTGTGCTAAAGGTGTTTCGGGATCAGAATGATGAAAAATGGAAAAGGCATGAGGTGCATGAAAAATCAGGAGATTTGTACGAAAAATGGTTCTGACGTGAAAATGAATTGCCCATAGAATGAAAGTTTTGTGTGACAAGGTGGGGTTTTGTGTGTGGGGATCGGTGACACCTAAAATAAGAGGTGACCCCCATCATTCATGATGGATGAATACTTAGGGACGATCCGAGTTCTGATGCGTGTAAAAGGTGCACATAAAGGGAGTTGCGTGGAAAAGTTAAAGTTGGGCGAAAGCGCAGACGTTGCGTGTAAAAATTGATGTTCTGGGTAAAATTTGAGGTTTCATGTAAAATTGAATGTTGTGCGTAAAGGTGGTTGTTGCGTGAAATATTTTCTGCATGAAAATTATTTATTGCACATGTAAGTGAGATCTTGCATGAAAATGGTAGTTGTTGCGCAAAATCATCAGTGTAACCTATTTGCACGTTCTAAATATCTGGTTTAGTGGTTTAGTGGTTTCAAGTGCATATATTTAGGAATTTTATGCATGAAGTGTCTCATTATGAATAGAGACAAAGGCATCAATGCAAATATATTGAAGATACCTTCATGTCGATAAACTGAGTTTGACTTCTCTCAAGGTAGTGAGCTAGGGGGAGTAGACAAAAGTGATCCGAGGGATGCAGTGAGTGTTCCATGAACCTTTATGAAGGTACTATGCCAAGAACAATGTGACTATGACCAAAAATTGTAATCCATAAAATAGTGAAGATTGGTGTATTTTGGTACGACCGAAACATTGTTGGCATATGCTCCTTGGACGTAGCCCTTTGTGGTGAACCAAGTAAAACTGTTGTGTCAACTTCCCGGTTTCATTTATTTGACAGATTTAACAAGTTCCTACAAACATGGGAACAAGATCCACAAATTTAAAAAGACAAATTTGACACCCTGATTCGCCCCTCCCCTCTCAGGGTGTTATGGGGTCTTTCAAAGGGTTGAAGGGGTAAAATAATAATTTTTTATATTTTAATGAAATGAACAGTTAGGCCATACATTTTGAAAACCCATTCATCAACAGTGCATATTAAATTCCAAAAACACCACTAAGATGCTTGGTCACCTCAAATTTTCAAAAAAAACAATGTTCCAACTGCGAAGAGATACTTCTCAAAATCACTCCCACCTCACATCGTCACAATGAAAGCTTAGAAAAACCAAGTGGCCCCCTCAGAATCAATCCACAAAACTATATGGTTTCCTAGACACCCTATCATGGTTAGTCAAAATTAAATCCATTACAAACAATTCCATATAATTAGGATACGCAGTTTTCCCTAATTGTACACTAACAATTCACTTATGCTCTATATTTCCAAAACTCCATCTTCAGGACTGAAACCTCCACAATGAATTCAAAAACACCAAATCAAAATTCGATCCTAAAACCTAAACTAAATAATTTTTTAGATAGATTCTATATATTGGGATTCTATTTTTAATCTTTGATCAAGATTTGTAATATCTTAAAATTAAAACTATAAATTCCTTCTAAAATTTTTAAACACATCAAACATGGGATATTATGCTTTCATTAATATAATTATCTTTTATATTTGTTTCATGGAGCATTAATGGGTAAACAGACGACCCTGGACCTTATCAAATGTTACAACCTTAACATGTCACCTAAAAATCTACAGGAAGTACATAATAATACCATATATTCTGGATTGTGTCTATAGTTGTCACACCCAGTTTTTCAAGTCCTGGTTTTGATATGGTTTGTTTGAAATTCTGATCCTTGTCCTGGGATTTGGGTGAGATTAATGTTTATTTTTGAAGTTACATCTATTTCTAATCATCCAACCCAGGATGACCATAGCTTGTTTGGGGGGGGGGGGTTAGAAAAAGGTGGTTGCTTCAAGATTTGGGCCAAACTATGATCCCATATCAATTAAACGACCATTTCACATCTATTTTGTGGTTAAATGATCCAAAATCTTTTTTCTAGGATTGGAATAGAATGATAGAGGTGTAGTGATGGAGATGGAATGTTTCAGATGATGGTGGATTCCTAATTTCGCGTTCATCATCATTCATCATCGCATGACAAAGAAGGAAGAACTATCTCATGTTCCAAGATGATTGAAGGCCCAAAAATCATTAATTCTGAGTTGGAACTACTCATCACGGATTGATGTATTGTTTTTGAACAACGATACATCTAGATCAGAGGACGTAGGATCGACCAAGGAGAGAAGAGGAAGAACTGAGGATTCTAGAAAATCTCACAGAATATGAAATATTAACCGGATCTACACACCATGTGGGGCCTCCTTGTGTATGATATGGTTTACAAGATAATGTTAAGGATCACATATCATGTGACCCTATCAAATGGTGTGTGTGACCAGTCTCGGGTAACTCAATGTGTATCATTGGAAGTACAAAGAAACGAGGTGGAGTACACGGGTTGGCTACACGGCATGTAATCTCGCAGACGACATGACCTAGACTAGGTACATGGGAAAAGCCTTGTACTGGTACACCAGAAGATATACATGGGATGGATCCATGTACTGATACATGGGTAGATTACACTGGTATTCTACACATCCTGTATTACTACACAGAAATGGTTTGAATGGCACATGTAATTTACACTAGCATAACCTCTAGTGAAGGGACACGACATGTGACCCCTACTACATTCCATGTACACTTTAACACTTGGATTTGATCTCTTATCATCTTTATCATTGGAATTTTTTGTTATGGTTCATTCCCCTTATCCTTTCCATGATGTTTGGTATGAATAATTACTTACTAATAGGACAATGATCACTTCAATGATAATTCTTAGATAGAGTTGTTGCAATCCCACCGAGAGGCCCAGAGTAGGATCCTCTATGCATCTTTCTACCCTATTTAGATTGCTAGGTATCAAATTTTCGAATAGTACTTGTGACCAATCCTTTAATTAGAGGGTTAATCCATTTGTAGTTTTTGGTATCACCCCATATCCATGGAAGTGATCCTCATCTGTGTATCATATTCTCTTCAGACATAACAGTGTGTTCTTTCTCATTAAGAGACCTGAAGATGAGTACCTCTTAGAATAATTTCATTACAAAAATCAAACATAGGAGTGTGTTCTCGAAGAATGAGTTCTTTGTGGAATTTTGAGATGGAATCCTAGGCTAGTAAACAAATATTTTGATTTAACTCTAGGAAATGTGTCTTGGATTGAGAATATATGTATATTCATGATATGTGTATTTTATAAATATACCTATTTAGAGATGATTTTATTTCCTCAGTTGTATAATTCCTAGTTTTTGGGTGTCCTACCATGTATTGTTATACTCACCTCTGTATGGGCTTTATTTGCAAGTGTCGTGCATTCTACAGATAATTGACATTTTGAAAGTTTCCTATGTGGATCTGGAGAAGACGATTCTTAGTGAGAACAGTAATACTGAGGTGAGTTTGGGGAGTTATGGAACGTGCCCCACTAGGACCAGTCAATACATAGTGGTATCAAAGATTTTTAGTTCTACATTAAGATTGGAAGTATTTGAGATTGGTTTGGGGTATAAGTGTTATGTGTATCGAGTTCTTATTCCAGTCCAGTGACTCTAATATTATTGTGGAAGTCAACATTTCCATACACCAGGACTCTGATCACAATCTTTTTGACTTGGTACATGAGAGGACTAGTTGCCAAGAAAAAATTGTACATGCATCATATTGGAATGGGTAATGGTTTCCACATCCTTCTTTAGTTACCTATTCAAATATACTCATTGACTGTGGTACATATTGTTTACCTTTAGGATCCCTCTATGATGTATTCCATCGAGGATTTAGCATGATGATCACAATGATTATCCCATCTGTGATGATCCTTTGATACATGGATGAGTTCATGTGATGTTATGTCTAGGTGGTGCACCAACAATGACACAACCTATAGAGAAGAATGTGTTACCCGCAATACCAACGAATGAGGAGTGCATGCTGGGTGTACTTCATGAGTTTTAGTGATAGAGACCCCTCAGGTTCTTAGTTTATCATAACCCATAGGAGGATAAGGAAACTCTTTAGGTAGTGACATGAGTTTTCCCTATAGTTAGGACCCTGTCAAATTCTATGGTGGCTCTAGAAGCGAGCCTTCATCCTGGATCAATAGGGTGATTGTGGAGTTTAGTATCCCTACATTATGATTAGGCGACTCTTTCATGGATAGAGTTTGAGGGCCTACATTGAGAGGACTTCTCACTTGATAAGATAAATGATGTTTTTATCCATGAGCATTATCTAGCCCAACTGGGAATCATGATAGTAACTGAGTATTCATGGGGGTTTACCAACCTCTCTTGGTACTCGATGGATATGGCTTAAGATCAATTTATCAGTGCTCGGACCATCGAGGGAGGTCTGAAAAGACAAATCTGAGCCATAATTATTCCTCTACAAACTCACACATATGCTAGGGTGGAAGAGTGAGCTTTTGTGGTCGATAGTTTCTTGGTTGAGTAGATAAAGTGGGTGGTTGTCAGCAGTGTAAAAGCAGGAGTAGAGAACTCGCAATCACGAAGCATCCATTAGTCTCATAGACCTTGATGCGGGAGAATTTTTAAGAGGAGATATCAGGATATAGTATCTACAGTACATGGATCACAGGGTGGGTCCAGACAACCGAGGGATAGGTATTGATAAGTGTGTGGTTGCAGGGGAAATATCACATGAGATTGTTTGATATGTCGTACAATTGACAGGGAGACCATGGATGGTTCACTTAGGTACATACAACAACAGTAGAAGGAAGGTCTGTAGGATGGTGGATGTGGAAGAGGTGATTGTAGACTAGAAATAGGTGGTAAAAACTTTGAAATGTTACCACCACCACCACTAGGTGATCTATGCCAGGTTCAAGGAGGTAGATGAATGGGGGACAACTGCATGTAGTTGAATCTTATGACCTAGGGGCTCCATGAATGATTTGAGGTATGATCTATTTCTTCTCTAACTTAACTATAGTTTTTATAGACACAAGTTCTATACATTCCTTTTTCAACAAATATCTTGTTCTAGAAATTGATATTTCAGTAGAACCATTGACCCGACCTTACACTTGAAGACAACTACCAGAGAAAAAAAGGGGGTCACACACTTATGCTGAAAGTGTTACATAAATATTGGAGCTGAGAGTTTCAGTTGGGATATATTTTTGGTAGCATCAAGGACTTGTGATTTCATTCTTGGTATGGAATGGTTATCTATAATGCATTCCAAGAATTATTGATTTAGGTGAAGGGTACGGTGTGTCAATCATGATGCAATAGTGTTCTCCATAGTTGGTGAAATGGAAAACCAAGGAGTGCATGATAGAATCGTTTATAGTTGGGTGTATCTGATTACTTATCAGTTGGATAGAATTACCCTTTTGGGAGTAGATGTTGTGAGCATCGAGCTTCCAATAGTGGTGGTGAAGTATAATGATTTCTTCCTCAATGATTTCCTTCTATACCTCCTCGCTGATAGATAGACCTCTACATTGATCTATACCCTGGGAAAATACTGTTATCCCTTACAACATATTATATGGCTCCGTGGAGCATTGCAATTTAAGGGTGTAGTTGGAGGACTAGTAGATGAAGGGATTCATGGGACCCATTGTTTCACCCTGGGGAACACCAGTTTTTTATCCACTACAGAGGATCTATGATCAATTTGATCAGTTTATAAGGCTCTGATTGTTCTAAAAGATTGACCTCATACAGGCTATCACCAGTTGTTAGTATGTCATCCTGATATACCAATGTAAATTTGATTTATCTATAGTCATTATGAGTACTTGGTGATTCCCTTTGGCATGACGAATTCCCCAACAGTGTTAATGGGACTCTTGAACTATAAATTCTATCCTCTCTTAGATAGGTTCATGGGGGATTTAATCCAAAATAACCTTGTGTACTCGTCGACCAAGGTGGAGCACACGAGACACATAAGTATAGTTATTTATATAGACTGACAACACTAGCTATACAGAAAACTCTCAAAGTGCTAGTTCTAGATTCACCAAGTCCACATTCTAGGACATTTTATCTCAGTGGTAGGAGTGGATGTGGACCTAGAAACGGTTGAGGTAGTGTTATCTTGGGAGCCACATAAGAGTGTATCATAATTCTAGAGCTTCCTTGGGGTGACAAGCTATTACCCGATATTAGTACCAGATTTGTTTTGGATATTAGAACCCATGAGAGATTTGAATTGAAAGGGGAAGCCTTCAATGGAGAAAGAAAATTCCAACAATATTTATATTATTTCAGGAAGAGTTTCAGGATCCCCCCAATCATGAGATTTTCGGAGGAGGGTGTCATGTACGTAGTGTTTTGTTATTCATCAGTAACTAGGCTCGGTTGTGTCATGATGTAGAGGAGAGGGGTGATTGCCTATGGTTAATTACTGTTGAGACCCCATGATTAGAACTACATGACCCATGATCTTGATCTAGGGGAGGTAGTCCTTTCATTGAAGATGTAGCGATACTACCTAATAGGAAATTAGTATATCGCCTACTCTAATCATAAGAATCACAAGTATATATTCTCTTATAAGGATATTAACATGATACATAGGAGATTTCTAGTGTTTCTCCAGGAGTATGACTTTGAACTTTTCTATAAATATGGGAATGGGAATGTGGTAGTCTATTATCTCATCAAGATATCTAATTCACTATTTCTTAATGCATAATCAGAGTAGTTTTCCTCATTATAGTTATCCCTATAGTATGGAGATGGATAAATTTACCTCCAGTACATGGTTTTCACCACTGCACTTGTACAGTGAGTTAGGGTGGCCCAACTTGGGCACACTTAATATGAGACCCTGCATGCTTAGATATCCACAATGTATGCTCCTTATGGATATTCTAAATGTGGGGAACTTGTAGTTCTTTTAAGAGGATGAAAAATGGTACTAGTGATGATGTGGGAGGAGGTTCTAGGGGAGTTTCACACATCTCCTTTGGAGTTACATCTAGAAGTGGAAACTACGTACCATGACCACTTAAATTAGTTTTGGCAATGAGGGATGAAGAAAGGAGCTACAAATTTTTTCTATCGATGCCTTACTTGTCAGCAAGTGAGGGCTGAGCACTACGTTCCCAGAGAATTATCTCATCCCCATTAGGTGTCTGAATGAAAGTGGGATGGAAAATTTATGGGCTTCATGATTGGATTAAAAAATACATCCATGGGATAAGATTATATCAAGGTGATTGTTGACCGACTAAACATGTCAGTCCAATACCTTTAAGAGATAGTCTGAATCCATGTAGTTACATTTATGATCATTTATAATTGTGATTGACTCTTTAGATCCTTGTTGTGGAAGTGATTACAAGAGGTGTTTCGAACCCAGTTATGCTTGAGAAAAGCGTTTCATCCCCAAAATGATGGTCAAACTGAGAGGAATATTTAGGTTGTGTAAGAGATTCTAAGAGCTTTCATGGTAGAATTTGGACATAGATGGAAGGATCAATAACTACTCGTGGAGTTTGTGTTAAATAATAAGGACCATTCCACCATTTTTATGACACAATTCAATGATATGTATGTGTGACACTACAACTTGCTACTTTTCTGGACTGACCTAGGAGAGTAAACACTCAGGATCCCATAGTTGGTGTGAGATATAATTGGGAAGGTGCAGATTATGTTGGAGTTGATTAAGACTACACAAATCCTTCATAAGTCTTATGTAGATAGGAAATATTGTCCTATGGTGTTTGAGAAAGGAAACAGTGTGTTCATATGGGGTTTTACTCGATATGGATTATGGTGATTTTTCCAGGGAGTAAAGATATCTCATAGGTTAATTAACAATTTCTATATACTATAAAGAATTGGATAGATGGAATACCATTTAGATCTAACTCCACATGTAGGTTGGGTACATGAAGACTTCCACATGTCACAACTGAGGAGGTGTATGAATAACCCATCACATGTTATCGAATGGGGTGAGTTGGGCATCGAGGATGGATATACCATTGATGAGTAAACTGTGGAGTTGTAGTATCGATAGTAGAGGTTCCTTCATGAGATATTGAGTGCAATGGTTTGGGTCCATTTATAGTATAAGAATCTATGGGAGAGAACATGGTGGGGAGGCTCAGATTCATGCTTAGTACCCACATATTTTTTATTATCACTTGTATTTTCATCTCAGGATATAAATCCATAAGGTGGGATAATTTAATGACCTTTATTTTCAGTGTATTAGATTTAAATATTATACACATGTTTTTTACACCATGTGGTGAGATGTCGTTAGATTCTGAGGCCTGGTGGGCCTGAAATAAATGATTGAAATAAATTAAATATATTATATAGTTTGTGTGTGCATTTTTCTAGAGACATTGGAATAACATATAACTGGGTGCCCAGATCAGAATTATGATGGTACCATAGAACATTGAGCATGTGTTTTACACTAGACACGACATAAAATTATTTAGTGCAGGTCGTTTTTGTAAAATATATCACATGACAATAAATTAATAAAATAAAATAAATAAAATAAATAAATTATTTAATTTAATTTTTTTATGCATCGATTGAATCATCATTAAATAGATGATTATGTGTAAATATTAGGGTAAGAAACATAATCCAAGAGATGCGGGAGTACCATTGGAGAGAGCTCTAAAGAATCCTCTCAGGAAAACAATGATTGATAAATTATTGACATACCTTCAATTAGCTGGATCTTTCCAAAAAAATGATGAAATATCTTTCTTTTTCAGTGATTGACCCAAATCGAGGTAGGTCATGTGATTTAATTTTTTTATTCCATGTTATTCACTCATATGACAAACGTGAATCAATTGAAGAAACTGATTGATTCACGGATTGTGATTATTGAGGTGTGGGATTATATTAGCAGCGATTATTGAGAGAATTTATTTTTTAATTTATTTTTATTTGATTGTCATTCTAATATAAATGAACTAAGATCTACATGAAAATCTACCATGGTAAATCACTCATGATTGATTTGTGATTTTCTTCCCCCCAATCATTGTTTATTGTGGATGATATTGGATTAATACAGGGGTTGACAAATTGCGATCAATAAATTTTTGTGAACCTATTTCATCGATCAATGATCCAAATTTTTTGATCTGGGACAGAACATCATGAAAAAGGTGTGGCGATGAAGATAGGGTGACTCAGATGATGATGAATTCCTTATTTCATGTACATCAGCACACATAGATTAAAGATGATCAAAGTCCCAAAACTCATCGATTCAGAGTTGGCATGACTCATTGAGGCTTGATCTACAGTTTTTCGATAAGGTGAGGGCATGATCAATGGATGTAGGATCATCTGAGGCATAGATAGGAATAACCCTAGATTTTTGAAAATCTCATAGAACATGACATGTAAACCAAATCTACAGGTCATGTGGGGACCCCTTGTGGAGGCTAGGGTTTTCATTAGAAAGTTAAGGATAACATGATGTGTGACCCTATCATACAGGATGTTACTTTTCCTAGGTAACTCAATAGGTATCTTTGGAAGTAAACATACATGATTTGGAGTACACGGGATGCCTACATAGTGTGTACATCCCCACACTAGATGGATTGGAGTAGGTACATAGTTGAAGATATGTACTGGTACATGAGCAGACGTACACAGGATAGAGGCATGTACTAATACTTGGGTAGACTGTAAAGGAAGCCTACACACAATGTTGTTATATATAGACACTTTTTAAATGACATGGGATGTTTACACTATAAGAACTCGGGGTCAAGGGACACGATGTGTGACCTTCACTAAATATCATGTAATATCTCTGACATGGATTAGATCTCTATTCCTCTTTATATTGCATGAGTTTTTTAGGGCTATTTACCCTTATCCTTTACCTAATGGTCATTATGAATCATTTTATACTCCTATGAGAATGATCACTCCATTGGGAATTCTTGGATATAGTCCCCCCCAAGATTCTCTGAGTGGGATCCTCTATTTGTCTTTGTGACCTAGGTATAATCTCGTTTATTAAAGTAACCAATCCTACTGGGTTCCGGTCATCTACTTATAAGTTTAATTTATATGGATTTTTTGGTATCACCCCATGGAGCTTGCAGTGATCCCCATACATTTATTCTATTCTACTAGGATTTATCAACATGTTCTTTCTTATGACGAGACTCTATGAAATGAACCTCTTGTAAGTACATTGTTGGTGATATTAAACTCAATAATGAGTTCTCCCAAGATGATTAATCTATGCTATCTTTGATCTGGAGTCTCAGGCTAGTATAAAATGGGTTTGAATTACCTGTATACTATGTGTCTTGGATTGGGAATATCTGGATATTATTATTATATGTATTTTAGATATATACATGTGTAGAGATAACTATATTTACTTTGTTATATTATTTATGGTTTTGGGGTGTCCTATAGTGTATTTTTGTACTTACACCAACAAGAGATTTTCCCACACGTTTTATGTCTTGTGCATACAATTGACCTTTTGAAAGATTCATAGGGGGACCAAGACCAGATGGTTTGTAGTGAGACCCGATAGATTGAGGTGGGTTCATATGGATTTTAGACAATAGTCCAAATACTATTACATTCATGTTGTACTGAAACTCTCTATAATGGGATTGTATTTTTTCCACATTACATTTACTTAATTTCTATTGTACTATGGTTGTGGGATATATATGTATTCATGCATTGGCTATTTAGTTTTTTTTTAATTTTCAACATTATTTGGACTTAGAGATGTGTGTATGTGTACAGGTACTTAGGAAATTCCTCCCATGTTATTGATATTCCAACTCAGTTCTAGTCACCAGTCCCTGGCCCTTTGGAGGAGGGTTTGGGGATTCATGGCATGGTCCCCACTAGGATGGGACATGACACACTTAGTTTTGGTTTCTCTTATAAAAGTTATTAATTTTACATAAGGTGGTATCTGGTTGTCTTTGTCTCATACCCTACATACTTTTTTTCAGTTGGTATATAGTCTTAATTTCTAACATAGGTTCCTTTATATCAAGGGTTATAGACTTCTAGTACCATATTATTTGAGAATTGGATAGTTTTAAGGATATGGTGGTGACCTGAGTGTCACATGGATGTAGTGATTATGAAATCAATTTCATGGAACTATATGATTATAGATTAGATTTTGAACACTTTAGAATTTTTTTCTTTTCTTGTAACATTCACTATATTTATTTAGTATTATATTAAATGTATGATATATGATATTTAATTTGGCCTATATCCTTGTTTATTTATGGTTATGAAATATTTGGATGTGTATACATGATTTCATGAAGGAGATATCATTCCCAATGGCTAGGTTTAATACCCATGATTATTGTTGTCAACTCGGGGGATTGGGGATGCTTCTATAGTATGTCTCGGTCCAATTATAAAGTCCACAAGATGGACATACATTGATGGTTCTTTAGAAAATGGTATAATAGAAAGCCTCGTTTTTATTTGGGGTGTGTCTAGGTATTATGGAGACTATAATTATTGTTTTGGATTAGTTGGTGTGTGTGGGTATGGTCTTAGCCAACTCTTGATCTCACTGAATCACATTTTTTCATGGTTTTATCAGTCTTATGTTTTGATGTTGTGTTAACATTTTCTTTTTTTATTGATTTTTAATTTTTTGGGATCATTATCTAATCCCCTTTGAGTACATCAAGGATTTCAGGGGTCGGTTTTGGTTTAATAGGTGAAAATGGGGAGAAATCTTGGGTCACACAGTCAGTGTGATTGGTATGGTAAACCATATGGTGATTTTGTGACCTAGATATATAACTATGATGGTTCCTATTGCATGTTTCTCCTAGATTTTACCAACCCATGCAGCCAAATCGTGAACAGTGTGATTTCCCGTTCATGATTTTTTTTCTATCCTATCATCCTGGATTGACTCTAAGGTAGGATTCCATTGGGTTATTATTCAATATAGTATTTTTAATTGGGTTTTTTATGAAATGTGGTATGGTGAATGTGGTTTGACATGAGATGTGTTATTTTTTTCATGGAATTGTCCCTTAGTAACACTATTTTGGGAATTGGGATAATTAGTTTTCAAAATTTATAATATTCTTAACCCTTCAAAACCCCTTTTATGGAAGTTTTAATACTGTTTTTATTTTTTTTCGAAACTAATAAAAGGGAAATAATTGGGTGAAAATGTATTTTACATGATAAAGTGGAGTTTTTGAAACATTTTAATGCTTAATGTGGGTGTTTTATTAATTTTTCTATGAAATTGTATCCCATGAGATAGTTCAATTCAAATAAGAGTTTTTAAATTCTTTTCATTTTATTTTGATATTTTCTTTTTTATGATAATTCATGTGATGATTTTTAATGAGAAGTTGGATTACCCCAAATTTAAATGACTTTTTAGGCCGATGGGTCTTAATAATGGGTTGATGTTTTTAGAAAAGAGTGATGGAAAACATATGAGTATTAAAATTATATTTTCAATTTTCTTTGAAGTTTTTTTGAAATGATGTTTTGAAGATGAATTTTTTTAGTTCCCTTGGATATGGTAAAACATGTTTTTCTTGATGTGCATGGGTGGTTGGGATATTTTCTTATGTTGTTTTCTAGGTGTCTCATAGGAATGTCTTGGATATGTGGGAGTTTGGGAATTATGTAAATATATATTTTATTAAACAAAATTATTCTAAAAATGGTATCGATGGAATAATAAATTTGGTTAAAAAATTTTAAATTTCACGTTATGTATCTAAGTATTGGAAAGATAACCCATTATTAAACTTGTGTACACACTAAGGGTATAGTGTGGAATTCACATATTTTCATCGGGTGTCTCGATTGACATTGACCGAGTGGTAATCTCAATTAACTAAAACTCATCCTATTGGTAATTTCACTGAAGATTCAGTTTTTGAATATTGGATTGGGCATTGTTATGGGAGGACCCCAGTGACCCTACCTTCTTCCAAAATTCTATCAAATGGGATTCAAAATGAGGGACTCTACTTGTTGAGACCATTTTCTATCTTTCCACATCAGTTATCCTTTGTCATTAATACTTATAAATAATAATTATAATGGACATAATATACCTGATGGGTATTGTTCCAAATATTCAAATAGACCCATAGTTATACTATCCAATGTTCATATTTGACCAACAATAATATTAATTTTCCAATGGTCACATTGCTCTCTATAAATACCACATCATTCTTCCACTCAATATTCACTAAAATTTCTCCTAAGGTTATATTTTCATTTTCTAGGATTTCGATTGGTTTATTAATTTATTTTCTATAGTTTTCTATGTGGTGACAAAGACCCATGTATAATAGGGTGATACAAATTTTCCAATTTTATGTTTTATGATTTATATTTTTTATCCAATTGTAATATTTTTCATTTTCATTGGTTTTATAGAAAAATAATGTAATGATATTGATTAATGATACAAGTTTTTATTGGTTACTATATATTTTTTAAATGTATAATATTTTATAATACAATTCACATTTTCTCAAGAAACAAATATCATTTAGGTATCCAGGTTCATTACAAATCAAGAGCGGATATTTCTACCCTTTCACCTTATTTTTTGTCAGGGTTTCTCCCCAGGGCATAACCCATTAAAATCCCATGACATAAAAATATTCCATGGGATTCTATGCCACTTCCAAACCCCCTATAATGTGATTTCAAGGTGGTTTCTTGGTGATTATTCACTTATATTTAAAGATATGGTTCCCTTCAAATTCTTCTATTTTCAACCATTTTCCTCTTCTCCTCTGAACCTAGTTGCTCTGTTTGGATGATTTTCTTGGTTATAGTTGTTTTCAATTGGAAATTATAAATTTTAATGGATTTGAGTCTTATTAGTAGCCTCTTTATGGTGGATTAAATCAAAGGTGATGTGGATCAACCACTTAAGTTAGGTTTTTGTGATTAGTTATATTTTATTAATGATTTACACGATTTCTTAATGAATTAAATGTGTTTTATATTTAATTTAATGATTTATATGATATAAATTTTGTATTTTTCAATGGATTTCCATTATTTGGAGGAATTAACTTTGTATAAGATGGTGATTTTCTTACTGAAATGGAACTTTTTCAAAGTGGTGTTTTATTTATTATTCATGTTTGATAAAATAACAAAGAGTTTTTTCTTTGTGAAGTGAACTTGTTTTTTGGATTTAAACCAATTGGGATTTTCAAAGTGATATCCCTTTGTGTTTAAAAGGTTTACTTATTTTAAACGATGTATTAGGTTTTTAATGTAAAATTTAGTTTTCGTTGATTATTTGGATGTAGTTGGAATCACTGTAACAACAATTCAAGAGGTGGGAAGGATAGGACTGTAGTGTTATCCCCAGGTGATGGTTATTTTCATGTGATGATTTTTATTAATAATGGCCCAAAACCACTATTATTTTATGGTTAAAATAAGGCTATAATGTATAAAATAGTGTGTAATTGTTAGTATAGTTGAGTTTTATCACTAAATAGTCCCCTATGTTGTAAATATCACTTAGATAATTGGAATTTTAATCAAGGAGACTATTTTGAGTGATTCAGTTGTTGGATCTGTGACCGTTATCCTTCTGGATGTAGGACCACCAATACATGTCTTGTTCATTCCCATTATTACTCGTAGTTTTGAATCATGCCATATATCATATGTTATCCTTTTGTATATATTGTAACATGAGATTATTTTTTTCTGGAATTATTGATGTGTTGATTCCTTCAAGGTTTAGTCTTGTTGTCGACAAGTTTTCAACAATCTATTTAAAATAGTTATTTGTGACCTCTTATGGTGGGTATTTCTACATTGTTTCCCTTGATTCCATTATTACCATTGAATTGTGTGTGTAAAAGTTCTAATGGAAGAAGGTTCAAATGTTTTTCAAGAGGTTTTGTGGTGGGAATGATTTTGAAATTTCTTAAACCATGTGTGGGTTTATTTCCAAAATTGTGGTGATTTGAAGATAAATTACTGGTTGGTCTATTAATTATTATGGATTTAGTAAAAACTAATTTTGGAAAGTTGTATGTTTGGTTTATTCCCAACTAATTAAAAGTAAAATAAATCCTATTTTTGACTTTATTTTCAAATCAAAATTTCTAGTTTCTTTTATAAAATGAAAGAATTGGAATCATGGTAGTATCCTATAGTACATTGTTCATACCCTAGGAACTCATGTTGGTGGGTATATAGCCTTTAAAACATACGAAGGCTCTTTTAGGTCTTGTTTTTTTGTTTCTAGTTCCACCTTCCTTGGGAAGTGGATTTTTGTGTAGATCATAGTGGTGACTTGAGTGTCACATGGATATGGTGATCGAACCATGCATTTCATGGAACTTGATGGATTCCTTTTATGTAGGATTCTTTTGTATTTTATGTTTTTTATTTAGCATATATTGTGGTTTGTATGCTTGTATTAGATTTTTTGTAATATGTGATGTCATTTTTCCTATTTCTTTATTTCTTTTTGTTTATTCCATTTTTAATGTTTATATTTGATTCCTAGATGGTGAAACCATCCTAAATGGTTATGTTCAATATAGTTGATGTATGTTATCATCCTAAGGGGATTGGGAATGGTCATCAGGTATGTGTAAGTCTCGATCTATTTCCACATATATGGATGTCATATGTTTGTTCATTACAACTTAAGATCAGTCCCATAGACTAAACTCTAGGAATCACATTTGGATATCATTGCTATATTAGGAGAAATTATGTGGAAGCATAAGGATTGATGTCTTATTAATGCCTAAACCCATCACTATTTCCATATCCCCATGGTTTTACAAGATCATTATGGGTACTATATACCACCCACTATTATATCTAACCAATCCAATACACATTAAGTTAGGATTAGTTTATCAATGGGGCACTAACTAGGGTTCCCTAGGTCAACACTCTAGAGAGTCATCTTTCAAGGGATCCTCAACATCCATATATAAGAAATGGAATCCTTCTTGGGATCCTATATGTCAAGTAATGGTCTTGGATAAAAAACTGATGTACCATGACATCAAGTCCCCTAGTATTGAAAATGGGATATCACAACCTTATCATCTATTCATGGCCTTACCACAATTTAAACATTCCTATGATGGCTGGTGGCCCATCTTTGTGTTCATGGTCATTCTACTCATCCTGCCCAGTCATGTTATTCCTAAAGTCCACCCCCTAGGATTGTATAAGGGAAAATGTACATAACCAAGTCAATTATCACATTCTAAGAGGTTTTTAGGCCAATTGGTATTCCATGGAAACTCAGTCTCATCCATCAGTACCAAGACAAGAAGATAGCATGAATGGGTAGTTAGTGACACCTTACGTCTATCCATTTCCATTATATAGTTTGATTTAATTTAAAAATATTTAAATTTTGTTAAATAGTGGGAATCAACCTTATAGGTAGGATTCATCATCCACACATTAAAACAAAAAAGCATAACTACTAATGTTTAGGAATGATAGACCACATACCTTTAGGAATCCTTTAGTAATTTATTCCAAGGTCTAAAAGTAGGTGTATGGGATCATCTAAGTTTGTCCGCATGATATACATATTTATCCGGAAAACCTAATACCAAAAGATAATTAATTATAATTACCTTATAATTTATTAATAATACTCAATAAGATATATATATATATGTGTGTGTGTGTGTGAAACAAATAATAAAATTAAAGGAATAATTACCAAACCCTACCAGGCATTCTTCTCACATAAGAACTATGACCTCATGATCACCAATACCATGCGTCACATCATCAAACTTGAAATATCCCTAATCCCAATGCAATTGAATCAAACATAACACCCGTGAAATTAAATTTAAAGAATTATGGATATATAAATTCCACATGGTGACATTCATCAATTAAATGGAATTCATATAATAGAAGATAACATCCTATGTCATCATCATTCATGGAAGATAAAAATTACCATTTTATAAATTTCATTCCATACTACATTGGTGGAAGCAGAATGAAATTCCATAACTACTGGAATCGAAGATAGAGGAATAAGGAGAAGAATAAAAAGGAATCTAATGGAGTTTAAGACCTACCATATTGATTCCATCACATCCGAAGACATTCGATTTTGACCAAGAAAAAGGTAGATCTCTCATGGAGGAAGGAAAAGGGAAGAATGTATGAACTAAGGAGTTAGTGGGTGATGTGAAGGAGGAAATTATGGTAAAACACCTTATGGTTTGGAGGGTAAAAAACGGAATTGTGTGACTTTTAATGAATCACATGGTAATAGAGTATAGTTTTGTAGAACATGCACCCACCGTGTGAGATCACTATCCAAAACACAGCCAAGGTGAATAGTTTCCTATCATGGTTTACAAACCGTGCTCCATCCATGAAGCACTGCTTCTGTAGAGACCTGAAGCTTAACGTACATGGACATTACATTACATTTGCGGAATACTTAGTACATAACAAAAACACACACACACAAGGATCGTAATAGTTTAGTGTCTTTGGAAACTCGGAACGTAATCTTCTAATCGTGGTGAAAGATCTTCAATATCTCCCATAAAGATCTTCCCTTTTTTTACCTAAAACCTTTCTTTATATCATGGGGAAAAGAAAACATAAAAGGGTGAGCTCAAATGCTCAGTAAGGGTATGCAAAAGAAAAATCAATCACATCATATTCATAAGAACATAACTTTTGGAAATCATAACCTACAAAAGAGAGCATAATTTCATAACATGGGATAAATCATAGTAGTGAAATTTAATCACAATAATCATAACTTAAAACATGAAACTTTTTGTCATTCGCACATAATCATAGAGAATCATTTCTTGTTAGTCAAGACTCATTGCCAAGACTATCTTAGTGGACAAAGTCCCTTTCTGAATCGAGTAACCCTCGTTTCAGTCCTGTTTCACTGAACCGGTATAACCTACCATTCTAGCCATGTCTATCTCATGAGATATAAAATCTTTACCCAATGAATTGGAGGGAGATATAGGTCCCACCCATCTCATAATGATACCATAATTATGTGTGCCACAAAATTTTAAAACATACATCATTGCATAACCCATGTAAATAAAAATGGGAATCTTAAACATTGTGACATCATAAAACAATTCATATAAGATAAAGGAATTCATAAAAATATTTCCATCACAACATAATCAAATCCATGTAATAATAGGGATAGAAACAGAACCCTTTATTATCTTAGATGGAAAATAAGTTTGATAAAACACTTGAAATGAATTCTTGAGGAAGATATCCTTTCTTCTTCAAAATCAATTTCTTTTCACAAAACGTCATGCAATTTTAAAAGAAAGATATTTTATTGAAAATAGTCATGAAATCTTTTGAAGGAAGCTTCATGAAAATAAGGCTTTATAAAACCGTAAAAATCCATTCGTGTCGTATAAGTTAAAAAACATTCTTCGTACTTTTGTCGAAAAAGTCAAAATGTATCTCGTACGAAAAACGACAAAATATTCCTTTCATATTCTTTACTAAAAACTCACCGAAGGGTAAAATTGGATTTAAACTATTGTAAGTGGATGGAAACAATATTACATATTGAGGGAACATGGATGTGGATGATAAAATACACCCCAGTAAATACTTACGAATAAACAATCTCGGATAAAAATGAGATTGTGATATTTCCCTTACCTTAGGTCCGATTTGCTTCGTATGTGTCCAAACCTCCTGTATAATGATTTAAATAATGTCATTGACTTTTTACAGAATCATATTCATTATTATGATATCATATATGGTTCACTTATGACATTATATTACCCATTCTTTTGTAAATTCCATGTTAAAGAAGCGTTTTGGGTAAAATCGTTTCATTTATCGTAGGTGTTTTGACATGTTGTTCTTGACATTATTATTACTTATATCATGATTTACTTACTTCCGGAATATAAAATATGATTTATATATCATATATATTCAGTATATATATATATATATAATAGATAGATAAATGAAATGAAAAACACCGTTCATGGAGACGGTAGTCCGTACGTACGCATGAACGCTGTTTTCCTTTCCTTATTGTCTTGAATGGAAGTAAGTAGATGACATACATATATATATATATACATAAATCCAGTAGCTTTATAATGTCATATATTTCATTATTATTTATTATATATACTTTATAATCATTCTTAAATTGTTAACATGGAGAATGAATCTCATCGTGTCGTGGAGACGGTAGTCCGTACGTACGCACGAGCGATGATATCATTTCCATAAATATTGAATTGAATTGGAGTGGATTATACAATATATCAGAATCAATATGATGTTGCAATAACTATGTATAGTTATTCTTTACACCATTATACCCATCCATGTAAGCTGGTGGTGGAAAATAGATTACACCACGGTGTGGAGATGGTATTCCGTACGTACGCACGCGCAGTGATTTATTTTTCCGTAGGATGGATAGATGGTGAAATAGGGTTGTTTAATACTTAAAATAACATATCAGTATATGAGTGATACTGATGTTATTACTTCATAATGAAACAACCTAAGAAGAAGAAGTGGAAGAAGAAATAAAGATGAAAGAATTGGTAACTGTAATTACCTCTTCTTTGAAGCGCCTCTTTGAGACCTCCTCTTAGGGAACTAAAATTGGTCTTTGAGGAAGAACAGAACCTCTAGGATGTTTCTAAGGAAGTGGAGAAGAGATTTTGGCAGGGGTTGGCCGAGCTTGAGTGCTCAAATTGGTGTGAGGAGGAGGGGGAGGAGGTGTCCTTTTATAAGGGAGGAGAGGGGCACCTTAGGAATACCTCAAAATATTATTTTATATTAAAGTCAAAATCGGTTTATAATGGTTCCAAAGGGACTTATTTCGGAGATAATGTGGGGATGGGTCGAAATCCTATCAACCAATAAGATTTAGACAAGTTTAGGGAATTATTTTAACCTTATCAATTAGATTTAACTCTATGTTAAATAATTTAACTTTTACCGTGTCTTTTTGTTTTCTTTCACTATATGGTTAATACACTTACTATAAAATGGCAAACGAACCCCAAATTGTTTATTATTAATACATATATCCTTATCTAAGTCATTTGGCCGATCCTTAGATTTTTAGGAATAAAATAACAATTAATAATATAATATTTGATTTAAAAACTATTTTGTGTCAATTTTGACACTATTTGATATATGATTTTTGTGAAAGTCATAACAGAATTATATGTTCGAACCAAGTTGATTAAATCACCACTAATATATCATAGTAACCTATAAAATTAGTGGAATTCCTAAAAAGTCTCAAATTACATTTATTTTGGTATTTAAAATATCAATTATGTCAATATTTCATTAATAAGATAATTACTGCATCATTTTTGTGTCATAAATAAATTAAATTATTTGATGTCTAAAAATTACAAATAAAATACCATTATGTAGGAAATCTTTTTAGATTTCTAATGAATATTTAAAATCGAATTTATCTTATGTACAACCCTATATTAAAAATGTTTTAGTAAATAAACATTGATTTTAACTCTTTTAACACTTCTTTGAATTAAATAATAATAAATGTCCTAATCTAATCCAAGTGGGCCTAAATTATAATATTTTACACTTAAGCTTGTTTTTGGTCGAGATACACTTGTCCAATAGAATTAGGACATGTGTTAGGGTAATATTAATATCATTCTTACCCTTAATTACCCTATTTACTTTTAACCGTGGTAAATAAAAGTAAAAAGTTACTATTCACCAAAAATTATTTTCATCTCATTGAACCACATTTTACTTACTGACTTCAAACGTGTCTCTCGGATTTTTGAAATTCCATTCACAGAAGCGGTAAAATTATGTTTTATGAAAAATTCGGTTTTTTAACTACCACTTAGTAGTTTCATTATTCATAAAAAAATTGATGTTTTTCAGAACAATGCCAAAATTTCATCCTAAGCTATATTTTATATTCCGAATTCAAAAATGAAGTCTATTTTACCAAATTCATAACATAGAAGTTGCATTAATTAATTTTATAATTAAATCCCGCTGTTAAAACAAATAGCGTGTTTTTAAGAAACAATATCTATCAAAAGATTGACACTTGATTATGTCTGGTTTAAATGTGAAATTACATTCAATGACCAACATTGTATTAAATTGTAAAAATATATTCTAAATATACTTTAAAACCACTCAAATTAATAATTTATCACTATTAATTATTTCGATTAAAAAAGTTGTTTTTAATTATAATTTAGTAATTTTTACTATTCATCAAAATATGAAAGTTATCCGAATAGTACCAAAATTTCACCTTAGGCTAAATTTGATACTCCGAATCCAAAAATGAAGTCCATTTTGAGAGATAAAATTTCTAAAATTTTAAAAAGTGGTTATTACTATTCATAACGGCTAGTTTTAATAATATTTTAATTGAATATCATTGTTTCGTGAAACTCAGTATTTCGTACTACACACGCTATCGAGGAAGGTTGCGATTGCGTGTAATGCAAGGCAAGTCAAGGATGCGTGTTGTGCAAGATCCTTTTGGTGTAGCGTACAACACAAGACATTAATAAAATTAAAAATAATATTTTTCATAAAATCTCGGGCTGTTACATTCTACCCCCCTTAAAATGAATTTCGCCCTCGAAATTCGTCGGGGTTATAAATGGTTTACTATTCGAAAGTTTCTTTAATAGAAACCCACATCGTAAAAAAAAGATTACCAAAACTTGGCTTTAAAAACTAAAGTATGAAATGTAACGATTACCCAAATAAACTAATCACTGGGTTTCCACATAGGTGAAAATATGGATATGGAAGAGAAATCTAACCATCATGTTCTGTTGGAGAGTGGTAGAGAACATGGCTATGGAAAATCCAGTAATCACAAATCCATAGATTTGTGATGATATAAGGTACCATCTGATTCATCAGGTATAAGATCACTAGGACAACATTTTTGGTTTTCAAGATCATTTCCCTAAAGTTGAAAATTTTCATTAGAATAAATACTTACTTTATTTTGGTACAATCTCACTGTTGTTCGTGCCTTGAACAATTTCCACTTCATCTCTTAAATAAATGAAGTTGAATTTGTTATTCGTGAAGTGTTAGCAGATCATGTGATAGAATGACGGGTCATTCCATCTGTCTCAAACAAAATGTTAGCAAAAAATATATACATAAGTCGATCTATAGTGAGATTAATCACATATGGTTCCTAAAATGGACTTATACTTCATATATCATACTGCTTAATATAATAAAACTAGTTTCTACTAAACAGGGACTTCCTGTAGGCCAGTGGTAGGCGATAAAGGCCAGTCGCACTTCGGTTGTGGGTTCGATTCCCATAGCCTTGTCCGACGCGATGGGCTGTCGCCCGTCTTGCAGGTTGTCCTTTTTCTAAAACTACATTACTATAACATCCCATCAATAATATCGAAAATCTTCTATCCTTAAACTAACTTATGTCCAACATAATCCATTCTAATCTTTAGGATTATCCATAATACTACAGTCCACTCTCATAATATAGTGAAAACGATTACCAGAGATTTAATACTGTCGTTAATCCCCATATATCATAAGATATGTCTTGTTGGTCACATTCCAAACATTCAAAGGCCTTAATCATGTATTCTCTTGAATACCCATTGAACCTTAGTGAAAACATGAATGCAATTAAAAGTTAACTCTTTCCACATACCAAAATCCAAAAACTCTATATACTCAAACCATGATATCACTTAGTCCTTATATCAATCATGAGCTCATGAATACTATTAAACATTTCATTTTCTTGTTTCCCCTTCATTATGCGCATATCATCTTATTTCCAAAAAATATCTCAATCACTTTTAATACCACATCAATAAATATTGAAATACTCAATGATACAACATTATTTTGTAATCCCATTACATAAACACTTAATCATTCCACAACATCGTTGTCATATTCAACATTGCTAATAGTGATCGCATGTGACTTCCCTTTGTCCTTTGCCTTCAGTGGTTGCTCATGTTGATCATCACTAACCCTTGTATTAGGGAATTTATTAGCATAATGCCCCATTTCCTTGCACTTGAAGCATTGAAGTGTTGGTGGTGCGTTCTCTGCAGTGTTTGCTTTATTCACATCATTAGAATCCCTTTTTCCATTACTTCGACACTCAGTTGCTCGATGACCTTATTTTCCACACTTAAAACATTTTATAGTCCCTTTAAGACAATCTCCACCATGCTTCTTTCCACACTTTGTGCATAAGGAAACATTCATCTTCTTTTCACCATTATTCTGAGATTTCTCCTTGAACTCCATCTTTCGTTTCTTGTCAAAACAATGAGATGGATATGTAACACCAACTTCCATTTCTACCTTGATAGCAGAACGCACAATTTCTTCATAGCTACTGAAGTCTCTTATAGCTAATGCCATTCGAAGACTTGGTTTTAAGCCACTGAAAAATCGATCAACTTTACTTTCAGGTTGGATGATAATGCCAGATGCATACCTTGAAAGTCTTGTAAAATTCACTTCGTATATACCAACAGATTCATCATCCTTTTGCTTTAGTTCAAGAAACTCCTTCTCCATCTTTGTTCGAAGAATACGAGGGAAGTACTTATTGAAAAATAAGTTCTTGAACTCGTCCCATTCCATGGACTCAATTTCATCTCTTTGCCTTGTATTCTTGATAATATTCCACCATTGATCAGCTTCACCTTCCAAACGATATACTGCTAAGATGACTTTATCATGTTCAGAACATTGAAGAACTAAAAATATCTTTTCAGTGGTACTGATCCATTGTTCAGCAACAAGTGGATCAGAAGACCCACTGAAAGAAGGTGGACGTTGCCTCATGAAGGACTCAATAGAATATTGTTCCCTTCTCTACTCATTTGGAAGTCCAGAATGATTCATAGCATGTGTAAGTATAGCAATAAGATTTTGCACTCCATCTCCCATAACATTTGTTTGTTCAGGAGGACAATCATTGCATTGTCCATTGCATTGATCAACACGGTTCCTTCGGGTTCCAGCCATCGTCTAAAACCCAAAAAGAATACTGTGAGAGGCAAAAATCATGCTAGGGAAAACAACATAATAAAGGGGGAGTACCTTCAATATCTAACATCTTAGGTTTAATTCTATGATCGTTAGCGTAGTTCTAGTACTATAACCTATACGTATACTTATCCTTAGGGGCATCCCTAGACATACCGTAGAAATATCTCTAGGGATCTCACTAACGTTTTCACATCCTAGTTTCCAAAGGTTGACTAAACCTTTCCTCTGATACCAACTGTAGAGACCCGAATCTTAACGTACATGGACATTACATTACATTTGCGGAATACTTAGTACATAACAAAAACACACACACACAAGGATCGTAATAGTTTAGTGTCTTTGGAAACTCGGAACGTAATCTTTTAATCGTGGTGAAAGATCTTCAATATCTCCCAAAAAGATCTTCCCTTTTTTTTACCTAAAAACTTTCTTTATATCCTAGGGAAACGAAAACATAAAAGGGTGTGCTAAAATGCTCAGTAAGGGTATGCAAAAGAAAAATCAATCACATCATATTCATAAGAACATAACTTTTGGAAATCTTAACCTGCAAAAGAGAGCATAATTTCATAACATGGGATAAATCATAGTAGTGAAATGTAATCACAATAATCATAACTTAAAACATTAAACTTTGTGGCATTCACACATAATCATAGAGAATCATTTCTTGTTAGTCAAGACTCATTTCCAAGACTATCTTAGTGGACAAAGTCCCTTTCTGAATCGAGTAACCCTCATTTCAGTCCTGTTTCACTGAACCGGTATAACCTACCATTCCATCCATGTCTATCTCATGAGATATAAAATCTTTAACCAATGAATTGGAGGGAGATATAGGTCCCACCCATCTCATAATGATACCATTATTATGTGTGCCACAAAATCTTAAAACATACATCATTGCATAACCCATGTAAATAAAAATGGGAATCTTAAACATTGTGACATCATAAAACAATTCATATAAGATAAATAATTCATAAAAATATTTCCATCACAACATAATCAAATCCATGTAATAATAGGGATAGAAATAGAAACCTTTATTATCTTAGATGGAAAATAAGTTGGATAAAACACTAGAAATGAATTCTTGAGGAAAATATCCTTTCTTCTTCAAAATCAAATTCTTTTCACAAAACGTCATGCAATTTTAAAAGAAAGGGATTTTATTGAAAATAGTCATGAAATCTTTTGAAGGAAGCTTCATGAAAATAAGGCTTTATAAAACCGTAAAAATCCGTTCGTGTCGTATAAGTTAAAAAACATTCTTCGTACTTTTGTCGAAAAAGTCAAAATGTATCTCGTACGAAAAACGACAAAAGATTCCTTTCATATTCTTTACTAAAAACTCACCGAAGGGTAAAATTGGATTTAAACTATTGTAAGTGGATGGAAACAATATTACATATTGAGGGAACATGGATGTGGATGATAAAATACACCCCAGTAAATACTTACGAATAAACAATCTCAGATAAAAATGAGATTGTGATATTTCCCTTACCTTAGGTCCGATTTGCTTCGTATGTGTCCGAACCTCCTGTATAATGATTTAAATAATGTCATTGACTTATTACAGAATCATATTCATTGTTATGATATCATATATGGTTCACTTATGACATTATATTACCCGTTCTTTTGTAAATTCCATGTTAAAGAAGCGTTTTGGGTAAAATCGTTTCATTTATCGTAGGTGTTTTGACTTGTTGTTCTTGACATTATTATTACTTATATCATGATTTAATTACTTCAAGAATATAAAATATGATTTATATATCATATATATTCAGTATATATATATATATAATAGATAGATAAATGAAATGAAAAACACCGTTCATGGAGACGGTAGTCCGTACGTACGCATGAACGCTGTTTTCCTTTCCTTATTGTCTTGAATGGAAGTAAGTAGATGAAATACATATATATATATATATACATAAATCCAGTAGATTTATAATGTCATATATTTCATTATTATTTCTTATATATACTTTATAATCATTCTTAAATGGTTAACATGGAGAATGAATCTCATCGTGTCGTGGAGACGGTAGTCCGTACGTACGCACGAGCGATGATATCATTTCCATAAATATTGAATTGAATTGGAGTGGATTATACAATATATCAGAATCAATATGATGTTGCAATAACTATTTATAGTTATTCTTTACACCATTATACCCATCCATGTAAGGTGGTGGTGGAAAATAGATTACACCACGGCGTGGAGACGGTATTCCGTACATACGCATGCGCGGTGATTTCTTTTTCCGCAGGATGGATAGATGGTGAAATAGGGTTGTTTCATACATAAAATAACATATCAGTATATGAGTGATACTGATGTTATTAATTCATAATGAAACAACTTAAGAAGAAGAAGTGGAAGAAGAAATAAAGATGAAAGAATTGGTAACGGTAATTACCTCTTCTTTGAAGCGCCTCTTTGAGACCTCCTCTTAGGGCACTAAAATTGGTCTTTGAGGAAGACCAGAACCTCTAGGATGTTTCTAGGGAAGTGGAGAAGAGATTTTGTCAGGGTTTGGCCGAGCTTGAGTGCTCAAATTGGTGTGAGGAGGAGGGGGAGGAGGTGTCCTTTTATAAGGGAGGAGAGAGGCACCTTAGGAATACTTCAAAATATTATTTTATATTAATGTCAAAATCGGTTTATAATGGTTCCAAAGGGTCTTATTTCGGAGCTAATGTGGGGATGGATTGAAATCCTATCAACCAATAAGATTTAGACAAGTTTATGGTATTATTTTAACCTTATCAATTAGATTTAACTCTAAGTTAAATAATTTAACTTTTACCGTGTCTTTTTGTTTTCTTTCACTATATGGTTAATACACTTACTATAACATGCCAAAAGAACACCAAATTGTTTATTATTAATACATATATCCTTATCTAAGTCATTTGGCCGAACCTTAGATTTTTAGGAATAAAATAACAATTAATAATATAATATTTGATTTAAAAACTATTTTGTGTCAATTTTGACACTATTTGATATATGATTTTTGTGAAAGTCATAACAGATTTATATGTTCGAACCAAGTTGATTAAATCACAACTAATATATCATAGTAACCTAGAAAATTAGTGTAATTCCTAAAAAGTCTCAAATTACATTTACTTTGGTATTTATAATATCAATTATGTGAATATTTCATTAATAAGATAATTACTGCATCATTTGTGTGTCATAAATAAATTAAATTATTTGATGTCTAAAAATTACAAATAAAATACCATTATGTAGGAAATCTTTTTAGCTTTCTAATGAATATTTACAATCGAATTTATCTTATGTACAACCCTATATTAAAAATGTTTTAGTAAATAAATTTTGATTTTAACTCTTTTAACTCTTCTTTGAATTAAATAATAATAAATGTCCTAATCTAATCCAAGTGGGCCTAAATGATAATATTTTACACATAAGGTTGTTTTTGGTCGATATAAACTTGTCCAATAGAATTAGGACATGTGTTTGGGTAATATTAATATCATTCTTACCCTTAATTACCCTATTTACTTTTAACCGTGGTAAATAAAAGTAAAAAGTTACTATTCACCAAAAATTATTTTCATCTCATTGAACCACATTTTACTTACTGACATCAACCGTGTCTCTCGGATTTTTGAAATTCCATTCACAGAAGCGGTAAAATTAAGTTTTATGAAAAATTCTGTTTTTTAACTACCACTTAGTAGTTTCACTATTCATAAAAAATTGATGTTTTTCAGAACAATGCCAAAATTTCATCCTAAGCTATATTTTATATTCCGAATTCAAAAATGAAGTCTATTTTACCAAATTCATTACATAGAAGTTGCATTAATTAATTTTATAATTAAATCCCGCTGTTAAAACAAATAGCGTGTTTTTAAGAAACAACATCTATCAAAAGATTGACACTTGATTATGTCTGGATTAAATGTGAAATTACATTCAATGACCAACATTGTATTAAATTGTAAAAATATATATTCTAAATAGACTTTAAAACCACTCAAATTAATAATTTATCACTATTAATTATTTCGATTAAAAAAGTTGTTTTTAATTATAATTTAGTAATTTTCACTATTCATCAGAATATGAAAGTTATCCGAAAAGTACCAAAATTTCACCTTAGGCTAAATTCGATACCCCGAATCCAAAAATGAAGTCCATTTTGAGAGCTAAAATTTCTAAAATTTTAAAAAGTGGTTATTACTATTCATAACGGCTAGTTTTAATAATATTTTAATAGCATATCATTGTTTCGTGAAAATCAGTATTGCGTACTACACACGCTATCGAGGAAGGTTGTGATTGCGTGTAATGCAAGGCAAGTCAAGGATGCGAGTTGTGCAAGCTCCTTTTGGTGTAGCGTACAACATAAGACATTAATAAAATTAAAAATAATATTTTTCATAAAATCTCGGGCTGTTACAGCTTCCCCAAAGAACTCATACCTCAAATGGTTGCAGCACATAGTTAGAAAAACCATTATCCATCTATGAGATACCATGAACACCTATACACCAAACCATATGGGTATCTAGGTCCCCCTTCATCGTCAATCCCACCATGTGATATTACAAACATGGATGCATGTTTATAAAAAACCATGAAACAACTATATTCTCTAATTATCAGTTTTCCAAAATTCAAAATTCAGGCCCCAAAACCCAAAATACTTTATAAATATCTAGACCAATTTCGGAGCCTCAAACCTTATCAAAAAACATTATTTTCAGACATTATAACACTCAGAATTCAATTCTAAATCTCTGATCAAGATTCGATATGTCCATAAAATTTAAATTCCAATTCCATATGAAAACTACCAACTCAAAAAAAATGAGACCTTACTACCTCCCCACAATAATACTAATGATCCTAGAGATTCCTTGGTGGTCTTTAGAAATGAACAAACCAACTTGCTCTGGCCATCAATTCCTAAATTAACTTGCCCATTATGTTTCCAGATGACCAAATCATTTTCTAGAACCCCTTTAAATATATGGATCTAACCCTCAAAAAATCAATTCAATTCTTGTAATCACCATGAAAATATAAAGACAATGCTTTCTCAATATACTCCAACTTAAGACAAGATCCCATAATCTAGTATTTCATCAACTGGCATATGGAACTTTCTTCTATAGGTTATTTTTTTAAATATAATTACAATCCATGGTAACCTCACACTCATAATTTCCAAGAAATCCACTCCATAAAATCCTAACAATGATTCAAAAACATTTCTCGACTCACTACACTCAATAAACCAATGTGGAAAATGTTATTGGGGATCTATTAGATATAAATGGTCAAATTGAAGTTTACCAAGATTATCCTAGTCACACTGGATTTTCTTGTAAATGAATAGTCTTACCATTAGACTTCACCCTTGTAATCCAAACAGCATGCCTAATGTAGTACCTCACCAGAAACATACAACTATTGGAATGAACAAAATTAAAACCACCTCCAGAAGACTATTCTCCAAACACTCTGCTTCTATAGTTAACATGTCACCAAAACCTCATCATAATTACATTATCCTAAGGCACATTGATTTCATTCTTATCATGCTAACAAATGCACAAAATTAACTTATGGTGTCATTTCCTGGCTGAACAATCCCCTATCCAAAACCATTTTCATGCCCCAACATGAACACTGACATTTTTTTTCTTCAATATCAATAGGTCGACAAAACTATATCAGGCTTGAAATCCATACTTGGAATCCACCCAAGTCCATACTAAAAAAATTAACTTTCATTATTTGAAAAAATCGGTGGTTCTCAGTTCCATTTATCCAGTTAAACCAAAAATCTAAAAGATTAATAAAATGACCAATGTCATCCTCACATGAACATTATCATGTAATCAGAAAAATAAGGTGACCAACACCCTACTCCCCAACATAATAGAATTGTTGTATTCACAACATTTAAATTAATTCCATATCACTATATCTAAAGGAACATCCAATTTTAGACATAACAACTAGTATTATAAGATACTCATTCACTTCTGAGCACCGAATCGTATCATCATTCATTCCTGCTTCCTCTGAACAGTTTCCATGGATATGATGAATTTTATGTCATAATGTGGTTCAACTCCCTCGAGTATATAATTATGAACTCCCCACCATAATTTATATATTATACCAATCCATGAGTTAAATATTCCAGGATACCCTTCTTCAAACCATAAAAGTCATTTATGTAGCTTAGCACATAGACTATTATCTCCTAGTGTACAAAAGATCACATCAATATATTGGCCATGATCACCTCTAAGCAGGGAGTAGAATAATATTTCATTAATAATAATTCATCACTATCCCCAAGACAAAATCACATCAGATGAGGCTATAATTTTATTTTAACCAACCCCTAACACCACATCTTCAAACAATGTGGCTCTTGTTCCATCTAGGGGAAAACTACCTCCTAAAATGTAATTCTTTCCCATAAATCCTTTATCAATTGGAACACTTTTTATTTTACACAATGTTTGAGGTCACATTTACCATATTCATCACATTCAATACCATAGATCCTTGGACTGTACCTGGATTCTCATATAAATTTTACCATATGACTCACTCTTCTATGAGTTGACTGTCAACAAGGCCAAGGTAATCATGCTACATGGAATTTCGGTCTCATTTATTACTAATATCTCTTTAAATTACTCATATAAAATCTATAACATTACCTCTTCCACAATTTATTCCTTGAATACACACCACACATAATTTTTTTGATGATTAAATCATCAACCACATAACCAATGGTCAAGAGGGGCAGAAACCTAAAAAACCATTCCCATGGAAGCTAGTATGGACAACCAAGCACCATAGGTGATTCCATGGAAACCAAATTTATAATCATTCCAATAAAACAATACCAGATAACCACCAATGCATCGATGTCATTATGATCATACAACCAAGATCATTTCTGGAAAAGGCATCTGGAAGAAATCAGTCCAACCCCCATCACATGTTTCCCTCAAGGAAACTAATCACTGAATTACAGGGGTATAATATTAAGATAAGGGATTATATTTTACCCACATATCACTAACAATATATTATCATATCAAGGTCACTATTTCTGACCACCTAGCCTATAATTCATCCACCCTCCATTGTCACATCTCTCAAGGTGTCATCTGTACATGTATTTCAACATAGGTAACATAATATTCCTAAAAATTCTCTTTAAATGAAATAAAAAGTATGAATATAAAAGTATCATTGATATGTGAGGGTGAAAAACTAGTCATTAAATAATAAAAATCAAAATATTGACCAACCAATCCCTTATCCTCTTTGATAATCCTCATAAGGGACAACTACCTAAAGGGTCACACTGGTAATGGGATAAGAACTATCCCTCATTGATCATGCATTTATGGTAATACCCCCTCAAGGTTTTAGTTTAAAATAATCACCCATGTTCCAATCAGCATTGCGTCAAGATGATTTGACTGGTTTACCATAAGAAAAGGATATTTAAGTAAAATATCATAGAATGATACATGGGAATACTCTATGTCATTTATTATGAATATTTAGTTAAAGATAAATGAAAAGGATATACCCACAAAGGGTCCACCAGAATGGAATCAACTACCAACGAAAACCTACGAGGGTCATAAATACAAAAAGAAAGTTTCTCAAATGATATGTGAAGTATAACCCTCACACATTTTAGTTAAGTAGAATGTAATTCATATTTGTGTTGGAAAACATTTTATAGGATTTTGAGTGATGAAATAAATAAGTAAACCTAAGAAACAAATCCCCATGAGGGTTCCAGGACATGGGAACCATATTCTTCATATATAATGTACCTTCTGTGCATAGTGAATGAGTCTTTATCCCCACCATCAAAAGTATCACTATATAGCCATATGAACTACCATTAGAAGGAAATTTATCTATATATGTTGGTCTAAATTAGGATAATTTCACCATTAATCTGTATGTGAAACCACAGTTTAGGGTGTTGTTAACACTTTAAAAAGGTTACCATAATAATTAATAATGACTCACACACACTATAAAATCTATTATATATGGACCCGACTGGAAAAATATGATTCATGAGATGCCAAAATGACTTTTTGTAGAAGTTTTATAAGTAGTTACCAACCTCTTACCAGTGGGAAGAGATCCAGAAACCCATAATAAATCATAAAATCAAAATCACATGTTCATCATTCAAAGTGAAAAACATACCCAATAGTGACATCATAAACCAAGAACATCAACCCCAAATCCATGGAAACTAAGACTTCTCGCAAGAACAAGTGTTCCTGATGCACCAATATGATTTCCATCATATTTTTGGATGCATCACAAATACATAAATAAAGCATATCCCAAATAGTAAGATAAATTGGATTGAAATTATATAATTCTATTTTTTATTGAACTAGCCTGAATTACATTAAAAATGTAACTGTTTTGGTTAGATTAATAGCCTTAAGAATGCCTCCCTATAAGACAGAGGCTTCCGACTAGCAGTGATAACCTAGGGTGTTTGCATGGGGAGACTATACCCTCACATTAGAGTAAGAGAAGAATTGGAAATTACCCATAACATCATCTATAGAATTAAATAACCAGTGTGAGTAATCTATAAATAAGAAGAAGGATATAATAATGAATGAATTGTGGTAGTGTCCCAAAAATACATATCATACATAGAACACTGATTTACCACTTGGTTGACCATATATATATTGGAAAATAAAACTACATCTCCCTACTTAACACACCATTCTATATCACTTACTCATCTCATAATCCATCCCCAAGCTATACAACTTGATTATTCTTGTGTGTCTTCAAAACCTATGCCTACAACCAAGTGAAAATTTTCTCAGGTACCCCTATAAAATGGTAGCCTAAGTAAGTTGTTAGTATGAATCTCAGGAGGGCACTGCCAATGTGATCTTGTGCGTATCCATTAAATTCATTGTGTGTATATATGAACATATCATTATTCATAGAATAATAATAACTAAAAGTAGGGAATAAATAAAAAAATCATTTCATGTTCTACTATTATTAGGTAATTCTCATAGAATATAGCCATCCTATCCGAGAAAGAAATTACATAAAGTTGAAAAATTAAAACCACAATCAAAACTTTGGTTTGTGATCTTCGTGGATTGGGAATCCTATAGAATATGGCATTAAGCTGGATGTTGTACCACTTAATCTGTGAATAGTCTAGATGATAATTGGTTTTATTAACCCATATCGACCATACATACTTCATCCTAATCTAGAATATCTTCTATCATATTAAATTATATAAATAAAATTAGGACTCAAGGTTTATAACAAAGGCATTCATGTACACTGATAATAAAGCAGGATTATAAATCATTTTATCTTATGAAAAAGACCAAGGTGTTCTAAATCAAAACCCAAATTTTTAATAATGAATAATATAATTCCATCTACCCTATGATCCCATCCAAGACCTTATGAATCAGAATCCAAGTATCACCCATGGGATATTATAATTCCATTTTCACTATATTCTTTTCCAGGGAATTTTATATTGGAATTCATGTATTTCCCAATTCAAGGTATAATTTCATTTTCATGATGAGTCCATCCAATGCATTTTATATCGGAATCCATGTATCTCCAAAGTAATAGTAATATGGATTCTTAGAAGTAAATCTTGGAATCCCGGAAATATAACATTGAAAAATATTTTTAGAATCCAAATCCCCGAAAGCACCTATGGGCATCCCCATAATAACATCACATAATATCAGGCCCAATAGGATGAGTTCTAGGAATCAGGTATGAAATCAAAGATGTATTAATAGTAATTGATGGAATGAATAAATAATATCATGAGGGTGTGTAATTCCTAAACCCATCGCATGTCACCAATACCATAAGATGAAATAAAGTAATGACATTTTTAATTATAGTAGCATCATGATTAGCAATGTGAAAGCATATTTAACGAGTGAGGTATAACAGTTACCAAATACCTAACTACTACCACAACACCATGGGATGACATATTCAGTATGGGTTTTAGGTGCCACCTACTACCATCACTACCCAAACATGTACACACTTAGTTAGGTTGATTTGATCATTGGGGTGCCCATTGGGGTCCCCTAGGTCAATAATCTAAAGAGGAATCCCTCGCAAGAACCTCATGGTCCCCATATAAGCAAATGAACCCATCTTGGGATCTTACAAGTGAAGTCATGGTCAAGGTTCAATACTTGATATACCAATACATCATGTCCCCTGGCCTAAAAAATGGGTAGCATTACATAGTTTTCTACATGGGGTCTTTCTATAATGGAAACAGTTTTGAGATAGATCAAGTCCCATACCAGTGATCAAGGTTGGTCTAGCCATTGATAACTATCCCGATCTTCTTAAAGCTCATCCACATATTCCTATATAAGGGTTTTCATGACATAACATGTTCAGTCACACCTTCTAAGAGGTCTGGGGGGCACTCTATATTCCATGGAAAACAATATCATGTCCATCATTTCCAAGAGAGGATGTTAGCGCAAATGAGTTTCTAGTGAACCCTTCCATTTATCCATTTCAATTATACAATTTAATTTAGTTTACTAATCCATTAATTTATTTTAATATTGGATAATGACCCTTAGGGGGAATTATTTATCTTCCACACACCACCATAAATATGCATAACTATTAAATGGAAGGTACGATAGACTACCTACCTTTAGAGAGCCTTTAGTTATTTATTCCAAGGGACAAAAGTCCGTGACAAGGTCCATAAAATCCTATAAATTTATAAAAATATCCTATCTCATATCCAAAAACCTATTTCTACTAATTTATAATTACATAATTATTAATTAATAATACTAAAAAATAATTGATCAAAATAAATAATTAAATTCTGAAGCGTAAATCCTAAACCCTATGGACTGATCTTGTCGCAACATGACCATGACCTAGCACCCACCAAAACCAAAAGACACATCCTCAACTATGAAAAAATTATAATTCTTATGAAATGGTTTCAAAAACCATAGATATTTAATTTGAAGAAATAAATATTTATAAATACACAGTTGTGCATACCATAATAAAATGTCACATGGAAAAGGAATGATGGCCTAGTAAGGACCCATATTCCTAGTAAGAGAAAATCCACATATCGGGTATCCAATTTATCTATAAAATACTGAATTGGGGCTATAAACATTATCTAACGGAATAAAATTTAGAGTAATAAGGAGAGAAACACAATGGATCATTACAGAGATATTAAAATAAATCAATACTCCCAATGTATTTTAGGATATTCAATATTAATAAATTTGAAGGGAGATATCAAATTGAGTAATAGAGAATTAGGAATGAAAATTACATTTTACTTTTGGGTGAAATGAGTGAGTAAAAGTGGGAAAAACACCATACGGGTGTTGGAACAATGGTCATTTTATGCATGAATTGGAGTATGGTTTGTGTTCGTTGTCAATCCTTATTGGAAGTTCAAAATGTTTGTTGGTAAAGTGATTATACAGTTTAAGAAGACAAATGTATTGAATGTGGCGTCATTTCCCAGTGTTTACCAAATTTTTTGTCCTGCAAATTGGGAAATGGGAAAATGTGTGTTTGGAAAAGGAACTTGTGTGAAAAACGGTAGGTTTGTTTGAAACTTTTGTACAAGGTATGTTTCAGAGTCAGATAGCTGAAAAATGGCAAAGGAATGAGCTGCACAAAATATTGGGGTGGTGCGCAAAAAACATGGATTGCACGCTAAATTGGTTTTTCATGCAATAGTGAATGTAGGTTGGTTTTCTTGTGAAAAAGGTGTTTCGGGATCAGAATGATGAAAAATAGAAAAGGCATGAGGTGCGTGAAAAATCTGGAGATGTGTGTGAAAAATGGTTCTGACGTGAAAAAGGATTTCCCGCAGAATGAGAGTTTTGTGTGACAAGGCAGGGTTTTGTGTGCAGGGTTCGGTGACGCCTAAAATAAGAGGTGACCCCCCTCATTCGGGATGGATGAATACTTAGAGACGATCTGAGTTCTGATGTGCGTAAAAGGTGTGAATAAAGGGAGTTGCGCGGAAAAGTTTAAGTTGTGCGGAAGCGCAGAAGTTGCTTGTAAAAATTGATGTCGTGGGTAAAAGTTGAGGTTTCATGAAAAATTGAATGTTTCTCATAAAGGGGGTTGTTGCGTGAAATATTTTCCACATGAAAATTATTTATTTCACACATAAGTTAGATCTTGCGCGCAAATGGTAGTTGTTGTGTGAAACCATCAGTGTAACATATTGGTACGTTCTAAATATCCGGTTTAGTGGTTTAGTGATTTCAAGTGCATATTTTTAGGAATTTGATGCAAGAAGTGTCTCATTATGAACAGAGACAAAGGCTTCAATGCAAATATATTGAAGATACCTTCATGTCGATAAACTGAGTTTGACTTCTCTCAAGGTAGTGAGCTAGGGGGAGTAGACAAAAGTGATTTGAGGGATGCAGTGAGTGTTCCATGAACCTTTATAAAGGTACTATGCCAGGAACAGTGTGACTGTGACCAAAACTTGTAATCCATAAAATAGTGAAGATTGGTGTATTTTGGTACGACCGACATGTTGTTGGCGTATGCTCCTTGGACGTAGCCCTTTGTGGTGAACCAAGTAAAAATGTTGTGTCAACTTCCTGGTTTAATTTGTTTGACAGATTTAAAAATTTCCTACCAACATGGGAACAAGATCTGCAAATTTAAAAAGAAAAATTTGACACCCTAATTCACCCCTCCCCTCTCAGGGTGTTATGGGGTCTTTCAAAGGGTTGAAGGGGTAAAATAATAATTTATTATATTTTAATGAACTGAATGGTTAGGCCATACATTTTGAAAACCCATTCATCAATAGTGCATGTTAAATTCTAAAAACACCACTAAGATTCTTGGTCACCTCAAATTTTCAAAAAACAATGTTCCAACTGCGAAGAGATACTTCTCCAAATCACTCCCACCTCACATCGTCACAATGAATGCTTAGAAAAACAAAGTGAGCCCCTCAGAAACAATCCACAAAACTACATGGTTTCCTAGGACCCTATCATGGTTAGTCAAAATTAAATCCATTATAAACTATTCTATGTAATTAGGCTACACACTTTTCTCTAATTGTACACCAACCATTCACTTATGCTCTATTTTTCCAAAACTCCGTCTTCAGGACTGAAACCTCCATAATCAATTCAAAACAACCAAATCACTATTCGATCCTATAACCTAAAATAAATAATTGTTTAAATAGATTCTATATATTGGGAATATATTTTTAATCTTTGATCAAGATTTTTAATACCTTAAAATTAAAACTATAAATTCCTTCTAAAATTTTTAAACAGATAAAACATGGGATATTATGCTTTCATTAATATAATTATCTTTTATATTTGTTTCATGTAGCATTAATGGGTAAATAGATGACATTGGACCTTATTAAATGTTACAACCTTAACATGTCACCTAAAAATCTACAGGAAGTACATAATAATACCATATATTCTAGATTGTGGTTATAGTTGTCACACCCAGTTTTTCATGTCATAGTTTTGATCTGGTTCGTTTGAAATTCGGATCCCTGTCATGGGTTTTGGGTGAGATTAATGTTTATTTTTGAAGTTACATATATTTCTATTCATCCAACCCAGGATGACCATAACTTGTTTGGGGGGGGGGTGGGTTTAGAAAAAGTTGGTTGCTTCAAGATTTGGGCCAAACTATGATCCCATTTCCGTATTTAATAAGAATACTTTTTTCTATTATAAATCCTTTTTTATAACATTTCCGGATTTGAGGTAGGTTCTCCTAAGAACTGCCTTTATAATTCAATATTCATATTTTTCATGATTTTTTCACATTATATGTATTCTAGGTAATGTTTTTCACCCTTTTGTTTAATTATTTATTGTGCTAGAATGGTAGTTGATGAATTGTTTGGTGAAAATTGTGTTGTTTTGGTTAAAGTGTGCACACTATGTGTTTGTTTAAATGTTCCATTTTCTTTTGCACCTAACATAAAATGTTTATAACCTAGTTTAGCTACTTAAATAAATATTTGGATTGGAAATTTGGTTTTATAAAATTTTTAGTGTTAAGTAGACTTTCATTATAAATTGTTGTAAGCCTCGTTTTCAGGAAAGTGCCAGGTTGGATTTTATGGGCTCAAGGTGATATAAAATAATTATTTTGTCTTATGAAAAATATTTCCAGCATTAAATCAATGTTTTTGGGGTCCTTATGTGGGTTACAATCTGGTTTTGGGTTTTATAATGAATTGAGTGTTGTATTTTAGGTTGTTTTGGCATGTGTTCTCAGTAAATGAGTCGTTTAGTACCTTTATAGAAATGGACAGGTTTGGAATGTATAAAATGAGTTTTTGAAGGGTTTAAGCAAACTTTTTATTACTTAAACTAATGTTTTTACACTAATTTATGAATATTTGAATTGGTTATTTTGATAAATGTTGTTTTTGTGAATATTTCTTAAAGGCACGTTTGGCATTTTTTTTGTAAAAGTGGTTTTCATGGGAACTTCATGCTGTATCATTTAGAGAAATTTTATGGTCCTTGAAATTGATTTAATAAATGGTTTTAGGGCTGAAAATATGGTTTGATATGGTAATGGTGGGTTTTTGGTCTAGAAAGATAGTTTTTAATGTATTTTATGTGCAAAGCCTCGTTATATTCTTTAAATTATTTTATATAAATTTTAAGTGGTTTATTGATCAATGATGGAAATGTGAAGAATGTTTGTGGGATTTTTGTGTGTTTATGATTTTTAAATTACATTTTCATGTGAAATGTTTATTTTATAATATGTGTAACCTGATTGAGCACTAAAGGGAAACTCAGGTGTCTAGGTGGGCTGACATGAACTAGTATACTAGTGGTCCACAGTGGTTTCGTCCCTGTTTTGTGTAGGAAATTTGATGATGAAAACACTAACTAAACTATAATGATGATGTTGGGGAACACTAGGTTATGTTTATTTGTTCCCTACTAGTGCCTCAAGAATGAGAACATATATTTTTTTATGTTTACTTTTACATCGAGATATGAGGTACCTAGGGCCGAAAATGAACTAGTGTGTTGGGGTGTTCTCGTGACTTGTGCTCATTTGCTATTTTTTACTTTCCATCGGCTTACATTGTGTCTGGTTCATAAATTCAGAAGAATTTGTGTTTTATTCAAAAGTTTACATTCATTATTGTAGCCCTCTTGAAAACTATTTTTATTTTGAAGTTGCATATCTTTGAAATTCGTTACTAGCATTTTTGGGTTATTAAAACTTGAAACCATTTTATTTTATTATGATTATAGAATGGAACCATGTTTGGAAACAATACTTTTATATATTCTATTTTAATCTTATAATTGATGTCTCTTTTAGTTTAAAGTTCATGAATTGGGGATAGAATATTGGGCAAACCTAATGAGTTTTAATACTCACACCTATAGTATTCTTCTATTTTTATCCCCTGTGCAGGTTTCTGGTTGAGTTGGATCATCTTGGGAGATGTGTGATCATTATGCTAGAGAGTGACCAGAAGGGGCACATGGAGTTAGTTGGTTGTTAGCTTTGGTCAGTTGATTTTTTTGGTTATGTTGTACTTTCACTTCCATGTGCAAATAATATTCATTTTGACTTTTATATAAATCTGTATTGTGCTATCTGTTTCATTACACTACTCATTTAATTATTTATATATGGGAGAAATCATTCACTTTTCACTCTACTGATTTCCTAAGTGATTTATTACCATCCTAGGAGGATCAATAATGCCTCCTCGTACTTTTTGTAGGTTTTCCTGGGTGAAAAGTTCAGGGTCGACTCGAGCTGGTTCATGAAAAAATGGTTTCAAAGGAGGTATTCTCTTAGAGAACCATTATTTTTAGAGTGACCTTGTTATTGTTGGGGATTTCAAGGTAGATGGAGTAGTATTTATGGGACATGAGGGGTATGTGTGGGGAGATCGTTGTGAAATCTTGTTCATTTTGATCCGCATGATTTGATGGGATGTATGGGTTTATTAGTGTCCTTGGAACTTGTTGATTGTTTGTTGTAGGGATATGAAAAGGGGAGTTAGACTAATTGTTTCTGTGATATCACAAGGCCTAGAAATACATGTTGAGATAGGGAATAGTCCTGAGAAGGCTCTCTATATTGGTGGTGTGCTTGGCATGTGGTCACCAATCATATGGTCATTTCACCCACTGAAAAAAGTTCCCTTTTCTGGGCCTCTTCGACCTTTCTTTAATTAAAAAACTATTTTCAAAATCCTCCTATGAGAATTATGTAAATTAGTTTTGAAATGTTAATATAATAAAGGTTTTGGAATGTTGTTTTTTGTGATTGAAATATTGGGAATAAATTGAAAATGATTTAATGGGATTGGATTTTCCTTAATCTAAACTTGTGGTTTGTAGAAATAAAATCTTTTGAAAGAGTGGATCATTTTAAGGAGATTCTGAAACATTATTTTAAATGGGATGTATTGGGATGTTGAAAATTATTTTAATTTGATGAATTTGTTTTGGAAATTGGGTTTGAGTCATTGGTGTTTTTCTAGAAAGGGTCTTGGTCTTTGTGGCAATTAGATTATGGCAAGAGACCTTGATATTTTTTTGAAAATGGGAAGGTATTTTTTGGATTATATGGTTTGTTTTGGAAGTTTTTAAAAATTAAAAGGTCTAGGTTTTTAAGAAAATTTTTCTTGATGAATTGTAGTATATTTTCTGAAATTTGAAAATGGTTTTTGACTTATTGGATAGTGAACCTTTTCAAGGTAAATGATTTTTTTAGAATGGTGTTGTTTTGTTTTATCCTTTTTTGTCTTCATGGTTCCTCACATGCGTGGTTGTATGGATCTCTAGATGGATGACTAGTATGGAATGGTGGTTGGGCAGCCGAGGTGGCATGTGAATTTTCATATGAGTAAGAATTGATTAAACAACATGGGTGAATGTCAAAATCCACCAAGTTAGTTTTTTTTCAGGTGTTTTAGATGAAAAATTGTGGAAATTATTTATACACCAACAGTTATGTGGCTGGTTTTTCCTATGTATTATAAGTTTTGTTTATTCAGTATTCATCCTTGTGATATGGAAATCATACTCTTGTTATATCTTGAGATGTGATCTTGTTGTTGGCTTAGTGTTGGAGTAATGTTCTGTGGGTTTCTAAAGATATGTCGGATATTGTGACGTAGCCATGGATGGTTCTCCATTGTAAATATTTCTAGTTTATCACACTAAGGATTAGTTTTAGGGGTTAAATCCACTTATTTGAATGATTCCTCGACCCATTTGATGGAATAGAGTGTTGTTTGGGATAATATTAAAGAACCTTCCTGATATGGTGATTTTATTGGTTGTGGTTGTTTTTATAGGTGATATTGATGGGATTATCCATGTTTCTTGTTTATTATACTAATAATTCATAGTGATAGAGAATGGGGATGTGTACCTTCCCAATCTCGGTTTGGGCAAGGGTATTTTATTTGATCTAGTTAGTTTCATGTGGTGTTGTGAACCTTAACTCCTAACTGTGAGGCAGTGGATGCATCAAATATCAGAGCTCCATCCATCTATCTCGATGTAAATCTGGCATGTATTTAGGAATCCTAGTGGTGGGGGAGTCTGGTTAAGTTTGTGACTCCACCATTCCAGTAATGTGGTTTTGGAATGTCAATTGTGGTTTCTTATCCCTGTGAATTTCTATTTTCTACAAAGCGAATGGTGTAATTACCCCTCATGCAGTGTTTGTGGTTATACCATCTTTGAAACAAGATTTTGGTAAGTGTTCTTATGTGGAACAACCATGTGAATTGGGTGTGTCATTGGGTTTTATCCATCTATATGTAAATAATGGTGGGTGGTTTTCAGCTTTGTTTTCAGTTGTACAATCATTGGACCCCTTCCTTCCCCTCCTAGTGTGGTGGTGGTATTTTTTCTGTGTGAGATGTTTTGTATATGTTCATTCCACCTAAATTAGGTGGAGAAGTGTTTAAATGATCATGTTGTGTTTTTCATGGCATAGGTTGGGAGGCTTTTGTAAGGGATTTTTGGATGGTCGCTGTGGGAGAGGACCAATTCTAGATCTTGTGGAAATATTGTTTGGTCATTGTTGGATGGTTATTAATTTTGGGGATACATTTCTAACCTCTATTTAAATTTTTTTCTTTGATGATATTCTTTGGTTTGGGTGGTCATTGGGATCATTGGAAGAAGGCCCAAAAATAATGTCTTGGATTGGTTGTGGATGAGTGGCTTGATCCTACCATTGATTGTTGTGAAGTCGTTGTGAGTTATTGTTTCATTTCGGGAAAGAGTATTAGAATAATTTTGGTTCGTAAAATGTACTTATACTGAGAGGATGGATTTTTTGGACTTCTAATCCTTTTGTGTAGATCAATCAGCTTGAATGTCTTATGGATTTCTGGGAGAAGAACACTTTAATGGTGGCGAGAATTGTCACACCTGATTTATTTATTTCTTGGTTTTGATCTAGTTTATTGGAAATCTTGATCATTTTATTGGGGTTTGTTTGATATTAATGTTTATTTTTGAAGTCCCATATATGTATAATCATCCAAAAATGGGTTTTAAATAGCATGTTTTGGGGTTTTTTGTAGACAAATGTGGTTAATTCATGATTTGGGCCAAACCTGAGACCATTTCGAGATTTAAACACAAAATTTCTTTCTTTTATTAATCCTTTGTTTTTTAAACTAATTGACCAATTAAACATCCCACATGTCCTCCCATGACCTATTATAACCACCATATCCATTTTTAACCCTTATAAATTCAAAATCATGGTGGATTTGGGTTATTTTTTTAGGTATTGGGCCAGCCTGTGAGACCATTTTCAGTTTTAAACAAATTTTTTATTTCTTTTATATCATTTTTTTATTATTTTTTAGTAATTACACCACTCAGTTGAGGCCAAAAACCCTAGGCACATCCCATGTTCCATTTTCCCCCATTGGACCTCATCTTCATCGAGAATTAGGGTGAACTTCCTCAAGGTTTCTCAAATCATCCATATTTGAAAAAGTAATTTGTTTTTATAAAAAATCATTCATTTTTTATTCCTTTTACCCGAAATCATATTACAATAGTTATTACATACCTAAGGGAAATCTACCTTGACTTCCAAGTTATTATCTCTTCTCTATGGGTGTGTGTTTAGGATAAGATGAAGAGTTCTCTAGTTATTACGGTGAGTTTCCTTCTCCTTTCTCCTCCTTCATCCGCCTCCTTCCAATTTGCCTTGGATATATCTTCTCCTATAGCCATGAAACACCTAGGAGTATGTTATAAAATGTTTTTAGGGGTTTTTTGTTCATTTGGGGTTAGTATTCACAGTTTTAGGGTTTATAAACTCTCAGAAGGTGTTATCAGATATGCTTTTCCATTCCTCCTTGGTTTTGAGGTAGGTTATCCCAAGAATTGCCTTTATAATTCACAATTTATTTGTTTTTTCTTTTTTAACCTTATGTGAATGAAATTTACTATTTTTCACTATTTGGTTTAATTATTTAGTGTGCAATAAGGGTAGTTTATTCCATGTTTTTTTGAAAATTGTGTTCTTTTGGTTAAAGTGTGCACACTAAGTGTTTTCTAAATGATACATTTTCTTTCACACCAGACTTATAATGATTAGATATTTTTTATGTATTTAAATAAAATTTTGGCAGGGTATTTTCGTTTTATAAAATTTATAGTGTTAAATATAGTTTGTTTTATTAATAGTTTCATGCATCGTTTTCAGGAAAGTGCATGGTTGTCTTTTATGTTCTCAAGGTGATATATGATGATTTTTTTGATTATGAAAAATGTTGGCAGCATGTGAATCAAAGTATTTGGGTTCCTTATGTGAGTTCCAATCCGGTTTTGGGTTTTACTATTTTTTGAGTGTTGGTTTACAGTGTTTTGGAAGGTGTTCTAAGTAAGTGGCCCATTTTCACCTTTATAAAAATGGATGGGTTTTCAATTTGTAATCTACGTTTTTGAAAGGGTTAATTTAATTTTCAATTGGTTCTAATGGTTTTTTACACAACTATATGAATTATTTAATTGGTTCTATTGGTAAATTTTGTTCTTTTAAGAATACTTAAAGGCCCTTTTGGAATTTATCTTGTAAAATGATTTTCCTATCATTTGGATCCATTTTATGGTCCATGAAATAGATTTATTAAATGGTTATGGGGATGAAAAATCTGGAATGATATGGTAATGGTGGTTTTATGGACATAAAAGGTAATTTTTTTATGTATTTTATGTGAAAAGCCTCATTATAATCCTTAAAATTGTTTTATGAAAATTGAAAGTTGTTTATTGATCCATGAATGAAATGTGAATCATGTTTTCAGGATGTTTGTGTGTGTATGGTTTGGGATTGAAATTTTCATGTGAAAAGTGTATTTGATAATATGTGTAACCTGATTGAGCACTAGAGGGAATCCCAGGTATCTAGGTGGGTAGAATTTTACTAGTATGCTAATGACCTGGAGTGGTTTCGTCCTTGTTTCATGTAGAAAGTTTTATAATGACAACACTAACTAAACTATAATGATTTTTTTGGGGAACACTAGGTTTTGGGTATTTGTTCCCTACTAGTGTATCATTCATGAGAAAAAAATATTTTTTATGGTTAGTTTTACACTGAGATAAGAGGTACCTGGGGCCCACAATGAACTAGTTTATAGTGGAGTTCTCATGACTTGTTCTCATTGGACATTTTGTACTCACTATCAGCATACAGTGTGTTTCTTTCATAAATTCCACAGTGTGTGTTTATTATTTAAAATTGTACATTATTTAAATAATCCCCCTTGAAAACTATTATTATTTTGATGTTGCATCTCCTTGAATTTGGTTACTAGCATTTCCTGGTTCTGAAAACTTGCAACCAATTATTATATAATTATTATAGCATAGAACCATGTTTTTAAAACATACTTTTATATCTTTTATTTCAAACATGGAATTTAATTTTTTTTATTTTAAAGGAATCGCATTGGGGATAGAATATCAGGCTAACCTAATGAGTTTTAATACTCAGGCATATAGTTTTATTCTATTTTGAGCCCTTGTCCAGGTTTCAACTCAAGTTGATCGCCATGGGACACTTGTGATAATTGTGTTGGAAAATGAACAACATGGTCACACGGAGATAGTTAGTTGTTAGGTTTGTTCAATTGAGTTTTTTGGGTCATTTGTACTTTCACATCCATGTGAAAATAATGTTCAGTTCATATTTTATAAAAATGTGTATTGTGATATATGTTTCATTCTTCAGGTTATTTAATTGTTTATATGTGGGTGAAATCATTCCCTTGTATCTCTACTGATTCCCTTAGAGCTTGTCACCATCCCGGGAGAATCGGGAATTCCTCTCGGGACTTTTCATTGCTGGCCTAGGTGACCGGTTCATGGTCGACTCAGGTTGGTTTGTGAAATCTGTATTTCTTAAGTATCCACAATTTAGCTATTAAAATTCCACTGGCCAACTTGTTTTTTCAATACATATAACTTATAATAGGTATTTCTTGGAAATTCACAAAATAATCCTTTGGTATACATATATTTACATCACCCCTAGCCTAGCCCACATAAATAGTGGTATCTATATTTGAAATTTTTAATTCTTCTGACATCATCTATTGGTGGTTCTAAGTGAGAATTAAGGTAGTGATCCTCTCCCTATATTTAAGTCACTATACAAAATTTTTTGTCTCTTTTTCTCTTTATGTTTTCTTCCTAGAAGATATTTCATCCTTCGGATTCAGTGGATCTATAATGATCACTATGAACTAATTATTTTGTGATATATTCTAACTTATCTTGAGATCTTTACCCCATGATTTGTTGATCTTCAATAAAGTTGACTCATCGCAATTTCCTTTCTGTTTGCTTTTGGATATTCTAGGTTGGGGTTTTTATATATTTTATTCTTATTTTGATTCATGTGTTTCTTGAATTTATATTTATTATTTTGAAATTTTTTAAGAATGGTTTGATCATTTAGATTTATAAAATGACCCTTTTAGGTGAAAATCGAATTCATGATGGGCAGTTTCATATTTTGAATTAGTAATTAATTTTAAAATGAAATTGATTTTCTGTTTATAATGGTTCATTAGATCTAAGAAATGTGAAGGCTTGTTTTAATGAAAATGGGCATACTTATTAAAATTTTTCTAAATGACATAAAATTAAATTAAATGTTTTTTGTAATTTTTTAAATGATAAAATATGATGGGTTTTATTTAAAATGTTGTTTGAAATTATATTTCAAAAAATTAAAGGGATTGGTTTCCATTTTCATGTTCTTTTCTCAATTTCCTATTTGGGACTGTAAATTGGTTTTTAATGGAAACATATACATAATGAGTTTTTGAATGGATGGTTCTAAGTGATGTTTTGGTAAAATTTTAATGTATGGGTTTATAAAAATGATTGTTTTAAAGCCTCATTAATCACTTTATGAAGTAAATACTCATATTGTTTAATTATTGATTAACCCCTTATGTACGTTCAACCTTGTTGAAGGTTACATGATGAAATAGATCACTATTATTGAAATATAGGTTTTAATCATCGAGGGTGAATTGTTGTGAGACTATGATGTGGAGTTTTGATGTGATATAATGTTGATAGTTCAAATTGATGTCATTGTGGATGCATGTTGTTATATTGATTACATGTTGTCCCAATCACCTATTTGACAGGTCATGGGAATCCTGGGTAGCTAGATGATATGTTATATATTAATGAAATTCTTTTTCAAACTGACACACTGACTAAATTCTCCCCAAATAGTGGTGATTTTTTTAGGGACATTATCAGAGGAGGCATGTATGCACTGAGTAAGTAAGCATGTGTACATGACAGATTCCGCAATTTAATTCATCCTATCATGATTTTTATACATGTAGTTGGTTGAAAAAATAATATATTTAGGACTTTACTATACCATATGACCTTGAAACATGACATTGATACATTATATATGACTCATATCATTCGATATTTACTCGACACTAGAGTTTCTATGTTTGGAATAGCTCATTTTACCTAATTTTATTCAATGAGATACTTTATTTATCAAATTATTTTACCATAGTAATATTTATTTTTATGTGATATAATGAATTAACATATATCATCCTTCTTATTTTTAACCTTTTCCTGTGATATAAGTTTCAAAATATTTTATAAAGGTTTAAATTTTTTAACAAGGGGTTATTATTTATAAAATTAATTTCAACATGTTTTACACTAATGATTTCCAAAATAGATTTTGGAATGGAAAGGATGCTAGTTTATACTCTGTTTTTTATTATAATAGGAATTTATATCTCCTTTTTTACCTTTAAAAAGTGTTTCATGCTTTACCATATTGGTTTATAATGGAAAAATAATTTTTCCTTATAATTTTTTTAAAATATAATATATGAGTTTCATGGTAGAAAAATTTCATATATTTCTTGGTGGGATCCTATTGGGCTCTATTTTCTCAAACCCTGTATATCCCATATTGAGTTTTTAATTTTCATGTTATTATAAAAGGTTCTCAGGTTCCCTTTATCTTCTATTTTGGGTTCGTTCTTGGTATGATGAGTGTAAGTTACATGGGACAAGGTGGTTCGTCATGGACCACTAGGATGTGGGTGATATTGGGAAGCTTTCTTCTCTGTCTTGGGTTTTTTATTATTATTTTATGTTAGTTGTATAAATATGGATTTGTTTTTTATTTATGATATTTTCAACTTTATTCTTTTATTATGTATTTTTATTTTGAGATTCCTTACTAATGAATTATTCTTGATGCCCAATAAATTTATTCCATCTTGTGGAAATTGATATTTCTATTGTTGTAAATGGAGATCCATTTAAATGACAGATCACATGGTATTCTAGGATGGGTCATTACATATATAATTGTCATTATTCAAAAGTATTATTGATAAACCTTCATAAATGTGTGTTTTCTTTAAAAATATCGAAAAACTGTTAAATGGATTTTCATTTCACTTTCAACCACTTTTATCTTCCACTCCACATTTCCTAAATTTAAATTTATTTTATTTAAATGTTTAATTTTTAGGTATTCTTTAAAATAAATGTTTTCCAAATTTATTCTTATCACCTTCTCAAAAGTTATTTTTAATGTGACTTATAACATTTATTTTATAGAATAATGTTAAAAATGTTATATAAAATATATTATTATGATTTTGGTTCAATTTTCCTCCCTTTAACTCAATCATGTATCTCTTATGGAGTAATTTTCATGATTATAATCTATGTGTTTTGTTATATAATTATTTTGGTACATTTAATTCTAGTATCAAATAATCTATATCTTGATTTCATATAATGATATAGCATTTGAAAATATTATGAAACCCATTTTATTTCCAAATGTTTTTATTGTATATAATGTCTAATTGTTTTCTCATGGTACACAAATTTATGTTTTCTTATCATTTTATTGGTATACCTTGGCTGTGTTTCCAGAATGACACATTTCATTGCAGATGGGGTGACGCAACCTCTTACCTGATTTCGCTGTTGCATTTTTTGATTAGGGGGGGAGATGGGACTTTATGGATTGATCCTACTTAATTTTTGATTCCTTTTGACTTTTTGATCTCTGTATGGCCGTGTGCCCTGTTTTGTTTGAGATTATTTTTGTTTCTCTATTATGGGTTCCTCCTTCTTCCTTTCAAAAGGAGTTTCTATCTTTCAATAAATTGGGGCCTCCCCGTTTACCTTTTAAAAAATGATTTGGTTTGTTCACAAATTAATTATTTGTCTTGAATGAGTTTTCTCATAACATATAGCATGGACATGATTATGTTTTTTCATAATATAATGCATGATCATTTTTGGTTTTCTCACAAACTGCTTCATGTACATGATTGGGGTTTTTTCCATCTTAAACCAAGGGAAATATTTGGGTTTCTCATAATGATGTTATTTCCCATGTGTATTCTTATGGCACGTTGTTATGTTATGAATGATTCTAATTTTATGGTACATGGTTCATGATTAATAGAAAATTACTTATAATTATAATTCCATGGTATATTTACTCTACTTTGATGTTATATTCAATTATATCATGAATTATGGACATCTATTTTGAATCTATGTTCATTTTAATCATATATTTCTCTCATGTTCTTGTTTCTCACATGCTTATGATCTATCCCTTTTTATGAAACATTAATGATTTTATTACATTAATGAGTATTTGAGATTACTTCATATGTTCCACGTTTCCCTATAAATTTATATGTTGAATTATGTTAAGATGTAATTCATTTATGGAGAAATCATCGGGGGTTATAGTAAATATAATGCATAATAAAACATTAATGTAACTAATCTATAAATAATATAAACCATTAGGTTTCGGGGTTCAGAGTTAATTTATTAGATTTAATGATTAATTTATGGAATTGATTTAAAATATAAGATTATTTCTTGGTCGTCTAAATTTTTATCAAAGAGAGGTTTTGTTATTTCTAGGTACTAGGTTATTAAGTATAAGAGAACCCAACATAAATCCACCTAATATTGTACCAAAATTATTAGAGGATAAAATTAAGGATTCCTAGATTAAGATAAAAAGTGTTTGAATAATCTTAAGCATATGCTTTTGAGATAATATGTTTTAATACACATTATTGTCCCTTTTGGTTTTAGTAAACTATTTGAAACAAAAACATGAATTTGAGGAAGTGATGTGTTTTCCCATTACTATAAACATGTTATTATATTCTTGTTCCATGAATTAATTTATATATTTCATAGTCATTGAGACTATTTGTTCATATCCTTAGTCATTAGGTATTTAATTTTATGTAAAAAACCAAATGGTATGATAATTTCATCAATGGTATATAGATATTCTTAGATCAATTATTATGGGAAGATACTTCTTTCATATGTTTTTCTTATTCCCTTAGTATAATTCAATATGACAAATGGAATGGATTGAATCTGCCTATATAGATCTCAATTAATTTTTTGGATAAAGATATATCATTTCATATTCTAATTAAGCCATTATAAAATATCAATATAAGGTTTATTATAGACATATATAGGATAAAAATTTCTTAATATGAGTCTAGATAGAAAATAATGCAGGAAACATTTCACTAACAGTTGGGGAGGGTCTCAACATTGAATACATTCCAATTATATGAGAATATTCTGATGGATTTCCTGAAGAATTACATGATCATCCCCTAGAATGATATTTCTAGTTTCAATAAAACTCATACCTTGTTTTATACCCCCTTCAAAAAGACTATATAGAATAACCCTTGTAAAATAAGAATAATTGGTGTAGAAAATTAAAGAATATATATGTGTGTGTTTTTTATGCTGATGTGATTTATATTGGATTTTAGTTGTACTATTTTAAAGAAGTAGTATTGGTCAATTCATCTGTGAATTGATTATATTGAACTCAATAAGATCATAATAAAAAAAGTATCCCTTACCCCATATTGATAATTTTTTGACCAACATATTGGATCTCAATACTTCTTGAAGGTGTCTCTTGGATCAAGAAACCATTAATTACAAGTAATTAAAAAATATATACCCATACAGCTTTTTGTATAATATATGGACACTGAATTCATGGTGATTTCATTCATACTGAAAAATTATACTATTAACATCAAGGATTTTGTGAATATAGGGTTTAGATATTTCATTAAAAATTTGCGGAAGACATTATTGATGATATTAAAATACATTCTATTATATATGAAGAATATGATGAATATTTTTGGACTATTTTAAAGATTGTATGAAAGAATAAATTATAGAGAAAATTTATCAAGTGTTAATTTTTTATTAAAAAAGGTATCATTATTGTGTCGTGTAATCACAAGCGAGGGTATATCTATTGATCATTCAAATACATATGTGACTAATGAATTTTCCAGACCAAACACTTTGATAAACACCCATTTTATTGTTGGATTAAATAGATACTATATATTCTTTGTGAAAAAATTATAATGATTATAAAAATATATAACCATGTGAATTCATAAGAGAGAAAATTTCCTCTACATAGAAGGATTTGAAGAATTCTTCGCGTTGTTTAATAAGATATTAGTCACTACACATGTACTCATACTACCTTGTAATGGGGAAGTGGAAATACTATAAAATTAAACATCAATAAATGGACTGGGATGTATTATCCTGAATATGATAAATTGATATATTATTCCTCATTTAAATTAAATAAATCTATGAAATATTATTCGAATTTATATTTTGAGATAGTAAAAGTTGTTTTGGAAATATATATTTTATGGTATTATCAATATGGTGAAATGTATGATATATATACAAACAAAAACATCATAAATTAAATATTAACATATAATTATTTGAAAACATTCCAAATGATATAGTTTTTGTTAATAAAGGAATATGGTCACCCAAAACGTTATGACACTAGAAAAGAGAATAAGGTGGATGATTCTCTAAGATGGTAGGATCATTCTACCATATCAATTTTTTGGATTCAAAGATATATAATTGTCATGTATTTTCAAAAGAGGTAAATAAGAATCATAATGTATGTGATCAAATAATAACATTCCCAAATGATTTCTCAACTATAAATCTATGTGAAGATCAAGGAATCCTAGACAGAAGATATTAATCAAAAAAAAATAAGGTAGTTAAAATTCCATATATCATTGTTGATAGAGATAGAGTAATAATATTTGGAACATTCATATATGTATCAATTTTACCATAAATTGAGAATTTTATTTTGGATGATTCACATCAATCATCCTTCTATATTCACCCAAGAAACCTAAAGATCTATAGGGATATTGAAAAACACTTCTGGTGGAGAAACATGGAGAGATAGATTGCAGAGTTTATATCTCGATACTTTATATTGTAATAAGTAAAGGATAATTTCCATAAATCTAATTGGATTATGTAAAAATTACCTACACCAATATGTAATGTGGATAACATCACCATGGACTTCTTCATCAGTCTTCTAAATGATTATAAAAGAAAATATTTCTTCTAGGTAGTAGTAGACTAACATACAGAGTCATCAAAATTATTTTGTATTTGATATGATTTCATAATTAATCAACATTTTATAGGAGTCTTCAGAAAGAATTGGAATGAAATATGAGAATTAACAAAAGTATCATCCCCAGACATATGATCAACTTGAAAGGAAAAAAATAAAACCCTCTAAGATATACCAAGATTAGTCTCAATGGATTTAAAAGGATGTTGGGATCAATATATTACTCTAGTTGAGTGTTCATGTAATAATAGTTCCCACTATAGCATCTAAATTACACCACATGAAGCATTATATAGTAATATATTCATAACTACAACATGATGCAATGAAGTTGTTGAGAGGGAACTATTTTTAACAAACCTAATTTAGGAAATGATAAAAAATTTCGAACAATTCAAAAATATATCAAATTAGATCAAATTAATTTAAAGGTAAATGATGATAATAATTTATGAGATATGGAGTTTGAAATTTTTTACAGAGTGTTCTTTAAATATCTTCTTGAAAAGGGATATTATATTTAGGAATAAAGTAAATTTGAGAACTAGATACATTGCTCTCCTCATTATTCATGATCATGTATAAAATATAACTATTCACATAGCAATCCCACCATATCTATCATAGGTGCATGATGTATTATTTGTATCACTGTTGAAATGGTACATACTATATCCATTGAATGTACTAAACTCAAATGATATACTATTGAAGCAAGATCTATCTTATGATGAAAAACTGGTTGAGATCATGGATCTAAGAGATAAAGTGTTGTGAAACAGGACCACCCACCTGGTTACAGTTCTATTGTGTAATAACAATTTTGATAAATTTTTTGTTCTTATCACCATCCACACTTTTAATGATCACAAAAAAATCATTAAAGTATGATATTATTGAATTTATATTGTTTTAAAATGAAGGGATAATGTTTAGTGTACAATCATTTTAGCACCTTCTTAGAATCATGAAATGTCATCGAAGAATCATTGTTATGTTTTTGATTGACACGATAAAAACATGGAGTGAAGCTCTTGGTTGTCTCTAATGAATGCAATAAATATTGAACTCATTTTTGGTGTGTAATGTTGCAACTAAACCTCTAGGATTCCAACCGCTAACTAGTGGACGAGCACTAGAAAGCTGGTGGTAATAGTTTTCACCAGGAAGAGTCAAGGTGTATCACTGGCTACTTGGTGGGGTCATCATCCTAGACATTGTCTATGATCTGTAATAATATAAATAGTATTAAATTATTGTAAATAATCAACTACATTGATTATTAATTCTGATACTCAACCCAATACTTCTTTATATTCTACGAAGGCTTTAAATAGACCCCTTTAGAGTCTTGGAAACATACCTCCTCATCCAGTTAACAATGCCAGAGTACTACGACCTTCAAATTTCCACCAATATAAAAGATTATCTCAATTTCAAAAAATTTCTAACTTTTTAAATATTTTATATTTATTCTACATCTTTATAATTATATCCCATTTCTTCATCTTATCTTTTGAGATAATTTATATTATTCCTAAATCAGAATTATTCTAGTAATCAACTTTGCATTATATAGTTATTAAATTTTGATGCTCACTAACATTTAAAGGGAGGTACATGAGTTTCTCCATAAAATTGATAAAAGGAAATGTATTTATTCTCTTTTAGGTTTCTATCTGAAACCCTAAAAATCTATGTTAAATCATATTCCATTTTCATAATATATACAATTAAAATAAATAAAGCCTTGGAATATATGATGTTGTTAAGCCTAAGTGACCAATACAAAAAACCATCAAGAAATTGGGGTTATATATTTGGGGTTTCATAAATGAAATTAATCTTAACTCCATTATAAAATCATGTTATTTATTTTATTTATTCACAATTTTTTAACAAATATGTTATTATACTTTCATATATCAATACACTTCTCATTCAATTTACAAATCATATATTTTATTTGCATGTACGTTCATAAATATATATAATTATTCTATTCTACTTTCTATTTTATTTCACACGTATCAATATCACATTTTAATATCCTCCTTAAAATTTTATTATTATCAAAATTTTAAAATGTGTCTTTAGTCATTAATACGTTAATTATTTTTAAAAAAAATCACTTCCAATATTTTTCATTATTCTACTCTGATAAAAATTTAGTTTTAATAGATTGTTGATGTTTTCTAAAAAAACTTATAGTTTATTTTAGATCATTAAAATATATATTTTTTGAAAACTATTAATTGGGTTTCAAGAAATGATCTTTCAAAATGGATTTTTTTCAAACACCCTAGGTATTCCTGAAGGAACCATTTTGGGCGATGCTCAATTTGTTCATGGTTTAAATTTTGATTATTGGAAGACATGTTTATGTAACATTCCAAGATCAAAAGTTTGTCACATATTAAATATATTTATTCATTTTTATTCTCTTACAACTGAAAAATAAGAAAATTTTCACATTTAGTATTTCTTATTTTGATTAGATGGTAAATGTTTGACATCCTTCAATTTTCAATTAGAAAAAATATTAATTGAATTGAATTTATACATGAAAAATAAAGCATGAAATATGTAAACTATTAGAGTTAACTACTGATGGAATGAAAATATTCAAATATACTATGTTTGATATGTTTAAAATACAATATCAATATTTTTCTATACATCATATTTAATCAAAAATTTAATTTTTTACTTGCTTCAATGAAATTTTTTAATATTTGAAAGGCTCTTGGTGATAATTTTTCAATATATATTTATTCCATAAAAATACATTTATTTTTCCATGAAATTGAGAAACCATATTCAAATAAATCCAAGAATATAAAGATAAAAAGAACATAGTGGTGTAGGAACTCAACAGATCCCTCATGACATATGAGATTATAATGATAAGTTAATCCAATAAGGAGTAGGAAGATGTCAATGATACTAGAAATATATTAACATTCAATGAAATAAAAAAATTAAAAATTTTTAATTGAAACTTATATTGTTCATCTTTCCATAATGATGAAAAATTACATGAAAAAAATATTACTTCGACCCTTAAAAATGAAAAATCATAAAAGGGAAATGACTTCATTTAGTTGTAAAAATATGTGTCAAATAAAGATGTAGTTTCCATTAAATAACAATATGTATAACTTCAATAAGGAAAAAAAATTTCTTAATGGTTTAACATGGAGTGATAGTGAGGATTCACTTTCATCATTTGAATCAAGTGATGAATATACATAGTGCCAAATGTTTGATACTAAGGAATGTAATAAAGAAAATTCTTCATGTTGTATTTATTAATCAACCTCTTCTATAAGTTATAAAGATCTTATTGATGATTGAGATAAATATAAAATTTCTTTTTGTGAACCTGTTTCAAAATTTAATGATCATATAGATAATTTTAATCTATTTTTTGTTGAAAAATATCTTGTTTTAATAGAAAAATATAATTTTGTCTTAAAAAAATAACAATTTTTTTTGGGAATTTTGAATTCAATTTAAGGATATTAAAAATTAAATTTCTCACTTTACCCTTGGTGATAAAAATCAAATTTTTTTTATTTTATCTCAAAGTTATTTTAAATTATTTCTAAAATTTGTTTTAAAAAAACTTGATTTCCCAAAATTTGAAAAAGACTTCTTTTGTAAAGGGAAATTCCCAAAATAATTATTATAATTATTTTATTAAATTGAGTCACATAATCTATGAATGAAATTATAAAATTATTGTAATGGTATACTAAAGGGAACATATCTATTATTTTATATTTCTAATAGAAAATAAGTTTCTAAAAAATATTGGATTCTTAATTATTTATCATCTAACATAATTAGACCCAAGATATGGGTACCAAAAACAATATTTTCTAAATATTATATAGTACAAGCCTATCCAAAAAAACCTAATAATATTAATTATTTATGGATGGCATGTGCTTAAGAAACATGTGTGATGATTGTTTGTAATTCAATCATATTGAGAACATAATTGGAGGAAATGTCACATTTAGAAATAATTCAAAATGTAATATTTCTTATATTGGAAAAATTATTTGTAAAACTCTCATTTAAATAAATATATTATATTTTTTAATTTCTTGATTCATAATTTGATAATAATTATTATATTTTGTGGAAATTATTTAAAAATATCTTTTAAAAATGATGTTTTTATAGTTTTTAAGACCAAAATAGTACTTTTGTTATCATATGTCATTTAAAGAATAGATATGTCATAGATTTAAAATCTATTTCATGAAAAAAAAATTATTTTCGAATTGAACAAGTTATTTAACCCTGTATTTGGATACAATACCTAGGTCATTGAAACATTATCTATATTTTCATGATCAACTGTAACTGACTTTTATACTATTTACCAATGTTGTTTTAAAAAACATAGTTTTTAGATCATTCTATCGTGGAATTAAACAAAAATATTCCTTAAAATATTAAATATTTATTTCCTCCTATAAATCTGTACATAAAGTTCACCATGAACTTTCTAGATCAACTAAAGTTTCCATTATTGATGATAAAACACCAAACTTTTTAATTGTTGATGATATACAATATATATATGGGTATTCTTATTAGATCATTAAAATGAGGCTTATAATGAGTTTTTCAAGTTATCAATAAAGTAAAAAATGAAAATTTTTGTAAACACTTATCTCTTATAATTTTTTATGGTAGTGAATTTTATAATAAATACTTTTATGATTTTTATGCTTCTCATGATTATCATCACTCCTTTACTCCATGGAAAACTCAAAATTGGGTCTCTAAAAAGATTAAATAGAAAAAACCATGAAATGTAAAGGACTCACTTTCATGGGATCAAAATACCACAATAATTCTGGGATGAGTTGGTCAATACCATCTATTATATCCCTAACTATGTTCTCATATGGACCATCTTTAAAAAAAACCTTATGATCTTTATAATGGAAATAATATTAATGTTGGATTATTTAATTTTTTATATTGAAAAACATTTATCCTTAATACTAAGTATAATCTAGGAAATTTTTATCAAAAATAGGATGAAGGTATATTTCATGGGAACTCAAACTCAAGTAAATCCTACCATGTCATCAATAAGAGGAAAAACACCAAAAAAATATTCAGTTTGAATCAAATTTGACGACAATCATCCAAAACATCATCCTTAAGTAGGTGATTATATTGAATAATATAGTCTTAACATAAATAAACCATAATATTATAAATAAATTTAATGTGTTCAAGAACCCTCCTATACTTCTTTACCCCAGACATGAGCTTAATCCAAACACCATCCTACTGAAAATGATATCGATGATTTACAATCTACAACTTGTACAAGAAGTTTAGATAGAAATGATGTTGAAAACATTACTTTAGTCCCCAAGCATGAAACTAAATCCACTAATTATGGAATTATTTTTCAGAATTGGATAAATTAAATATAGAATAATTTGAACTAATTTTAGGGGATAATGTTTTGACACTCGTAAAATGATTTGTTAATCATCCAATTATTGGAACCAATTGGGGTTTTCAAAAGAAACATGAATAACAAGGAAGTATCACCCATGACAAGTATTATACTTTTGAAAAATTTATAATCAAGAAGAAGTTATTGATTATGGTGAAACATTTTCACCGTTTTCATGGATAAAATCCATTATAATGTTGATGTAATTATTGACTCATTTTAATTTTAAACATTTTCCAATGGATGTAAAAAGTGATTCTATAAATGGTTTTATTTATGAAAATGTTTTTGGGGAACAATAATTCAGTTTTGAATATCCTAAATCTCTAAATAATGTTTTATGGTCAATCAGATCTCATTATGGTATAAAAAAACACCTTAATCTTAGTATGATAAGTTAAATAAATTCTTTTTATCAATTGATTTTAAAATAGGAAAACCGGATTCAACACTTTTTATCATATGTTTTCCAAATTATTTTTAATGGTTAAAATTTATTTTAATAATGTTATTTTCATCTAAAATAATGAATCTCTTTGTAAAAAAATTACGATTTTAATGAAAAAGTATTTTAAATTTGTTTTATTAGAGAAATAAAATTCCTATTTATTTTAAAAATTTCCAAATACCCAGATGGACCATTTCTAAACCAATTTAAATACAAATTTAAAATTTTAATGAAGTATGGAATGGATCATGATAAGTAAATTATAACACCCATTAGTACAACTTGTAAGATAATATTCGATGAAGCTGATAAACCAGTTGACAACAAGCCTTATAGAAGTATGATTGAATGTATGAGTTTCCTTATTGTCACGTGGTCATATTTCTGGTCTAGTGTCTTACTTTATTCTCATTTCCAATAAGATACAATGGAATATCATTTGAAATCTCTAAATATAATTTCATATCTTTTAGTTGAACTAAAACCCGTGGACTGTTCAATCCTAAGGAACGTTTTTTTTAAATTACTTGTTTATGTGGTATTGATTTTAGATTTTTCCAATGATATAATAAATATACAAGTGGAACTTTCTAGATACTAGGAAAATACCCTATTTCATAGTGTAGTAATAATGAAAACTCCATTTCTCTTTATACATCAAAATCAGAACACATAGCTTCTGGGAAATTCTATACCCAATAATATGGATGTAACATACTCTATTAGACATTGGGATTATGTGTCATCATATATCTATTATGTATGAAAAATATTGGGTTACTATAGTCTTTAATAACCCTACCTAACATTCCCTCATCAGGTACATTGATCTGGGACACAATTTTCTTTGAGATATTTTCAAAAAGGAGATATCGTTATCGACTTTGTTTGAAAAAACCTTCAACATGATGGTATCTCCAATAAACCCCAATATTCTGATTTATTTAAATTTATTAAATATTGGTTGGGTATGAATAACTTATCATACATATAACAGAAATTTGTAAAGAATCATATTTTTTAAATAAATATTAAAAAGTAAAAATTTATTTCAAAAATAAAATGTTTTGTAAATGTTTCTAAATATATGAAATATTTTCAAACATTTAATAGTTTTAGTAAAATATTGTGAGTGTGACACACCAAGGGAAAACATTATTTTATAGATACAAATAAGTTGACGTAGTTCTACCGTTGATATACCTAGAGGTTATTAATTTTCAAAGGTAGGGTTGTATTTTTAATCCACTCATCACCATGGGCATAAGTAGTGGGCCTTTTCTTCACCCTATGTTTGACACTCCCACAAAATATTTATTGGTTTACTAATATAATAATTTCTATAAGATTAATGATGGAATGTATTTTTTAATACTTCCCTTTTATTCTGCTATTTATTCATTTATATTTAATGGATTTTAAAATTTATAATAATTTATATGAGGGGAATATATTCTTGTTAAAACATAAGTAATCCTAAAATAGAAAATCATTCTATACATTGTTGTCAATATTTTATTTAACTCCTGATATTTTTTGAAAAAAAATTAATCAAATTTTTCTTTATCTATTATGAATTATTTTTTAAAAAAATTGTTATTTTTATTCTATCTAGATACTTACAGAAAATACCTCTTTATAAATTTTTAATTTTTCATGTTTTCAAAAAATTATTTCTTGTATCTCTCAAAAGATCATCAATTTTAATAAAAGGTTATAAATTTAATTTTTCATTCTAACCCCATATATGAATTATTTTTTATAATATTAAAGGGGGAGATATTTCAAATTTTTAAATGAAATAATAATTTATTAATTTATGGTAAACAATTTTATGTTTTTTTAAATTATAAGGGACAAATTATTATTTTTTATTATGGGAGAGGAATTAGGTTTCTTTACATAGTGGAGAAAAATATTTTTCAAATTATTAAACTAAAATTCATGTTATATTCTCTTTATAATTAAGTGTATTACAGTCAACAAAAAGGGGTAGATTATTGTCCTTCTCACCCACTACAGTTTTAATGATCATAAAACACTATATTAAATATATAATGAATTAATTTAAGTTTATGAAAAATTGGGTGATCCTGGTTGTTGGAAGATCATGATGATATCTGTTTAAATTTTTTAAAAAGGATCGAATCATATTTATTATCGCCTTGACAGACTTTTCAGAACAAAGAGACTGAATTTCCCGATTCATAAAAAGGAATATAAGGAATATTGAAGGCCTTGTTGGAAAGGAAGGTACCCCCTCAACCTTTAGGAGACCACCAACCAATTGGTGGAGGAGTAGCGACCAACTAGAGGAAGTAGGCAGTGTTAGGAATCCTCAAGGATTCACTACTTCTAGCCAGTTGTATCATATATTTTTATTGTTGTTGTGTTCTATAACTCACCAAAGAGTTATAAATAATGTAAAAAACATCTAATCAACTCATTAATTCTATTGATCAACCCAAGACTTCTCTAGAACCTATAAAGGCTGTAAATTGACCCCTTAAGATGCTTGGAAACAAGCCTTCTCTAACAATTGAAAATGTTTAATTACTCCAATCGTAAAATTTATTTAGATATCCAAAGTGAACTCAATTCCAAATGCATTCCAGTATTGTAAATATTTTTATCTTTGCAACTTCCTTGACCAGGTTCTCCATCACATAACTAATATAGTTCACTATATAGCTTTAACTAAACCCCCCTGTATGTAATAGGATGTCAACTAGTAGCGAGTGTCTAACGAATATAATGGGGAAAAAATACCTTCTTGAATAGAGTTGAAATCATAGAATAAATATGATAAATTACACAACCATTATTGAAACCTATTAATGCTTAAAATTTATGTTTTCCTACAAACTACTATATAGTGGATGGTATGGTCGAACCCACAGTGAAGGAATTTTAACCATTATTCTATTAAAACATTTTAAAAAAAATACCCAACTATTGTCATCAGTTGGGTAAATTTTCTATTTTATTTTTTATATATGTTTAACCTTCCTAAATCAATAGTTTAACAACACATTTTTCTGAATTTTTTTTTCTAAACTATAATGAAACATGAATTAAGTTCAAAATAGTAAGAAAAAAAGATATATAATGATAATAAATGAACAACTATAGTGAAACATCTGAGGAAAACTATATTCTACTTGTTTTAAAAGGATTCCCAAGCACTTAAATGGTTTTTGAAACATTCCACTATAAAAATACTGACTTACATCCCTAACCATGAGATAATCCATACATATTGATCAATATTGGAGTGAATCTCTCCAAGAAAGATCATCTTTGAAAAATTATCCTTGAAAATGACTACAGAAAAAGCTTACTGTAAGTTTTGATGTTTTTTGAATTAAAAAAAAATATGAGAAATGTATTCACAGTTATTCAAACCAAATGATCATGAATTTAAAAATTATATACAAGTGGTTCAAATTAATTGAATGAATTCAAAATTGATCTCACCGATCAATTATGAATACATTATAATGATAAAGTGAAAAGGAAAAATAACATATAAACCGCAGAACTATAATTTTTTCCCGAAATAGAAGATTTAGATAACTACCATCTCTATTATGTACACTAAAATCATTCAATTACAAAGAATGAAAATTGAAATGGTGCATAGGAAGAGATCTCCCTCACCAAGCTCATATTATTTCTGCTCTGGGTCCTCAGGTCTCCAAGAACGGTTCTCCAAAAAGTGATCCAAGGGTTGCTCTGCTCCGTCAGTTGGTGAGAAGTTTTCAAATGACCAAATCCCCCTCAATAAGTCCCACTTATCTGCTTTTGTATTCGACTGATATAAGCTACACGTCACCCCTTGTTTTCCATCGACTTATTGTGTTCTTTACTGTGGATTCGCATGTTTGTGTTTCTTCACGAACCACACGTCGCATTAGTTTTCCCCATGTAACAAACTCCTAATGAGTTAGTTGAGTGACTTTGGACGTGAATTGAACTCTTAAATGAACCTGAAAAAATAGATAACAAAACAAAATAGTAAAAAAATGAAGAAGAATTAATTAATTAATTAATATTATTATAATATTCATGTTATATTACTTATTAAAAATTTAATTTTTATTAATTAATAAATATTTTAGTCGATAATTATTATTTAACTTAATATTTTTTTTAAAATATGTTTTATTAATTGTAAAATTATTCACTAAATATTATTAAATTAAATCTTATGTTTACTAAAAAGTTATTAACTTAATTAAGGTAATTATTTAATAATATTATTATAATTATTAATTTATTAAGTTTATAATTTTTATGTAGATTATGAAAATAACAATTTAACATCATAAGTAATTTAGTAATTAAATATTTTTATATTAGATTGAACTAAAATATTAATATTTTTTTAATTTTATTAGTATAATAATAATTATTTCATTATTTAAACTGTTAAATTATTCAATTTATTAAAATTTATAAATTTATTTATTTATTTATATTAATTTAATATTTAAAAATAATATTTTAGTTTTATTTATTTTTTTATTTAATTAGTATATTTTATAATTTATTTATTTATTAGTGTTAATTATTTATAATAATTTAACATGGTGAGAGCCGTATAAGATCATGCTTCATATTAGAGGGCTCTTCGTAGCTCAGAATTGGCGGTGAGAGTCAGAAAACGGGGTCAGGTAGGGTGGCATCTTAAGCGGGGACCAACTCTTCCTCTTCTGGGACTCAAATATTCATTGGTGATAGGCAATGAGAAGTAGCTGATATTCGGCTTCACTTAGTGGTGTGATGCTACTCTCCATCCAGACAGCTCGATTCGGTTGATAGCGGTGGTATCTGCTCGCAACGGCTGCTACAAGACTCAATACAGCGATTCAACTCCCACAACGTGCCAATGTTGTGGCATCATTTGTAGGTATGTGTGACATGGGGAGAGGCTATGGTAGTGGTGGTGTAGAGGAATGAAATTGTACCAAAGTTGTTGTGCAGTGATATTGAAATAGAACAGTGCCACTCTAAGACTAAATGATGGCACAATAATGGAGTATTGTAGGACAATAAGTGGAGGATTATAGTGGAACAATAATGAGGAAAAAGTACCACTGATTATTTGTTGTAAAATAAATGAAATTAAAAAAATAAATAAAAATCAAACTAAATAATTAATTAAAAACAATTATTAAAAATAAACTAAACTAAAATAAAAATTAAATTATTTTATTAATCTAACTAATAAATTCAATATATAAAACATAACTTGAAAACTTATAGTTTAAAGGATATATTACAATATTAGATATCAATTTTATTAATTGTTGAGAACAAATTAATGAAAATATTTGAATATTGTAAAACTAAATTAATATTTAGATTAACTAAAATGAATGTCCAAATAAAAAACATAATTATAAAAACTTATTAATAAGGTTATTAAATTATCAGAATTGTTTAATAAAAAAGAATAAAAATTGATAGATGTCATCTAATATTTATTATGTTATTTTTATTAATTAATATTTAAATGATGATATATTAAATTAACAATTATGTTATTTAAATTCAATTGCCAAGATTATTTAATTAATTAATAAAGATATAATGTTATTAAAAATGAAGAAGATAAAAAAACTAAACTAGTTAATAAATTTCTAGGCTATAAAATGAATGTAAGAAAAAAATTGATTATTTTAAAGACTAGAAAAAAAATTAAATAAAAAATGGTTATTTAATAAATTTAATTATAAAAATAAAAAAGTGTTAAATTTTAACAAAATGTGTAGAAATAATTAGTTTGGTCATTATAAATTTACTAAATAGAAGTGGAAAACTATGTAAAAATAAGGCCACGTCAAATTCCCCCACATTTAAGCATTGTTTTTCCTCAAACAATCTCATGTTTTGTTAAATAGGGAAAATAATAAAAATATTATTAAGCTCGAAATGTAACATGTCCAAAAATTTCCTAAACAAAGGACAGAGCACAACGTTTTGGCTTAAGAAAAAAAGATGTTCAAATAAAGTCCTGACAAAAACAAATTCTCAAAAGATAATCAGGAGAGAAAAGAATAATTCACTTATGAAGATGTATGGGCTCATATATGATTATACTTAGTGACTCATTTCAATCCAATCATATGTTCTAAGTCCAAGAGTGACAACAAGTTAAATATAGGTGGAATTAAAAACATAACGGTAGGAACCTTTCACTTTGACTCAATCCTAGGTTCAAAAAGTAAATATTTTTTTGAATTACCTTATTAATACAACCTAATGACTCCCATATAAACAAAACTCCCCCTTCTTCATCTGGTGTCAATCATCCCCCCACCTTATTGAACTTGTTTTTAACCCTAGACACTTTATTTTTGTTTTTCCCAAGACCGATATCATGTTCTAAGCCCTGAGCATATAAACTTATTCAAAGTGTACAAGGAGATTATAGTAAACAAAAATGTACCCAGCATCTAGGGTCTTAGAGATTCACCATGGGATCCCAAATTCCCATGACTAATTCAGTTTCAAAAGATTCATATAAAAACCATTTACATTGGCTCATTATAGTGTTAATTTCTAATAAATTAAATAAAAGAGATTCCCCTATAATCAAGTTCAGACATCTAGTTCTATGTTTTATAATCGAAATACCATAATAATGTAACCCATATCACACTCAAAAGTAGTTCTGACACCAAAATTTCCATTAAATCACTAAGTATGTTCACTCAGAAATCATCCACCCACATAAATTTCATATTGAAACAAAATCTAAACTACCAGAAAGGTACTATCCTTAGGTAAGACACATTTGAGTACATTGCGAGCCTAAAATTGTGCAAAAATTTTGAAAAAAATTATCCATTTTACAAAAATATTTGACATGGCATTGGGAATTGATGTGCTTTCATTGATAACATAGTTTTTCTCAATATATGTCGACCCCCTCCCCCACACATAAAACCCAACTTTTTCCCCAATGATGAATTCCAAAGTGGAGAAGAACAATTTATCAGTCAAATTTCAAAACATATTTCCAATTGAGTATATTAATGACATGTATCAAGGGTCTCGGTAATGTTCACATAATTTGTTTGCTATATAAATATATTAACAACAGGTTCACAAGAAAGTACATGAATTACCATTACATCTAGTGAATAAGATTTTTGATAAAGTTAAAAAGTTTCATGTAACTAAGGGGGGAATAGTGAAAGAGGGTGTAATCATGTTCAAAAAATATGTTTCAAGTAGATTTACAATTTGAGTAGAAACATTCATGCTATACACCCTATAGACTAATGTGGATTCAATTAAACACAAGAACCAGCAAACATGTATCCCCCCACACTTAAGTTCTTGAAATGAATGGTTTAAATATAAAAATGAATACCAATTTTCAATAAGAGGAAAATTCATAATTTTATTTAACACTCTAGAATAAGTAAACGATTTTAAAAAAATATCATACAATTTATTTTTAGGCAAGTAGAATTTTTTAATGAATCATATAGAGGATAATTTTCCTAGATAAACAGGAGAAGATAAAGAATGAATAAGTTAAAATGAAAGAACTTCACTGAATAAAATCAAGTCCAAAATTGATTATGATAATTCCACTCCAAAATTAAACCAATAAAATCAACCTAAAAATCATAGATCAAACAGAACAAGTACACATATCTAGAAATGATGAAATCAAGAAAAACAAAAAGTATTTTTTTTTATTCAAAGTAAAAAAATTAAACAATGAAAATGACAAAGAAAAATCCATGGGTTGCCTCACATGCAATGCTAAATTTAAATTCTATAGCAAGAATTCATTTAGAAAGGTTGTCATGCATATTTAAGGAAACCAATATAATTTGATATCCTTAAAAATAGAGTTTCACTCTCTTCCCATTTACCAAGAGGGGTTTATTCTCCTAACGAACAATTTCTACAACTCTATTCTTACGCACTATAACAAAAGTGGAATGTCTATACCACTCTGACATAATTTTTCTCGAAAATATATCCATTCTTGAATTAAATAGAAGAACCTTCTTCCCATGTTTCAATTCCATGCTTTTCGTGACATAATCAAAAAATATTTTATTCCTCTCTTTTAAATCTTTTAATTATCATAAGACTACACCCTAATTTCATCTAAGTCACTCAACTAAAGTAATATTCTCTCACTAGCACTCTTAAAATCAAATTTTAAATCCTAAAATTCTTAATATGTCTTATGTTGAAACTACACATGAATATTAAAACACTTCCCAAACAACAGCCTGTATGGAGACATACCTATTGGAGTCTTGAAAGAAGTTCTGTATTCCCCTAAATCTTCATCCATGTTAAGAGACCAACCATTCCTAGAATGTGACACCGTTTTTTCAAGAATTTGTTTAAATTTCCTATTAAAAATTTCAACATATCCACTAGACTTTGGATGGTAAAGTGTTCCCATCTTATGACCACAACCATACTTTTCAATTAAATCCTTAAAATTTTAATTTTTAAAATGTGTTCCATTATCAGAAATGAAGGTTTTTAGGAATCCAAATATTTAAAACATGTTCTCTTTGACAAACATAATGATGTTGTTTTCTTTTTTGTTGGGAAGTGCTACTGCCTCAACCCACATTGAAACATAATCAATAGCAACATGTATATACTCCTTCCCATGAGATTATAGCAATGGACCCATGAAATCTAAACCCCTGAAATCAAAAATTTCTACTTCAATAATTCCTTTGTGGGGTAACTCTTGTTTCCTACCATCATTTCCCAACCGTTGACATATATCAAAGCCAACTACAAAGCTCCTAGAATCTTTAAAAGAAGTGGGCCAATAGAAACAAGATTATAAGACTTTCTGAGCAGTCCTTTCACCACCATGGTGACCACATCAATGTGACGAGGGAAAACTCTCTAAATTGGGATGAATTTCTTCTTAAGGCACTCACCTCCCAAGAATACCATCAGGAAATCTCCTAAATAGAAAAGGGGATTCCCAAAGGTAGTACTTATGTTCATAAAAAAAATTCTTTCCTTGTTTATTGGACATAATTTTGGGTATGAATCCTACTGCCAGGAATTTTTAAAATTTTTCATACCAATAAAAAACTGCCTGATTGACAAAGTGATCAAATTATCATCAGGAAAGAAAGAATTGATCTACCTTGGATCATCAGATTGAGTGTGGGGAAGCCTAGAGATATGATCAAAAAATTTGTTTTTAGCTTCGTACTTATCCCTAATCTCTAAATCAAATTCACGTAATTACACAATCTATCTAATAAATGTCAGTTTTTTTCCTTGTTAGAAATAAGTATTTTAAGGCAAAGTGGTCAGTGAAAATGAAGACTTTAGAGCCTAAAAGGTACTATTTAAACATATCTAAGGAAAAAATATCTAATAATTCCTTTTAAGTACTGGTGTAATTTAGTTGTGCTTCATCTAGAAATCTGTTTGCATAGTAAACCACATGAAATTTCATATCACTTATCTGTCCAAGGATAACACTAACAACCTTGTCATTATCATCACACGTAAGTTCAAAAGGTAGTTTCCAATCAGGTGAAGTGATGATAGGAGAAGAAGTGAGATTTTCATTAATCATATTGAATTATTTCAAATAGATTTCATCAATTTTTAAAGGTTCATCCTTAACCATCAATGAAAACAAGGGCTTAGTGAATTTTGAAAAGCCTTTGATAAACCTCTTGTAGAAAAAAAAATTTACCTATGAAACTTATAATACCTTTAAAATTTTAAAGTGGTGGTTGTTTTTGAATAAATTCTATCTTGGCAGTATCAAATTCTAGACCTTGCTTTGATACTTTATGAACTAGCACAATACCTTCTATGACCATAAATTGACACTTTTCCCAATTAAGAAAAATGTTTGTTTCAATGCATCTTTTGAAAAATAATTCATGATTTACTAAACAATTATCAAAAGTAGTACCCACAACAGATAAATCATCCCTGAATTACTCAATTATTCTCTCAATCATATCAGAAAAAATAGCAATCCTACACCTTTCAATGTTAGCTGGAGCTCTACACTACCCAAAGGGAATCCACTGGTCGTAAAATGTCCCAAAGGGGCATGTAAATGTACTATTCTTCTAATACAATAGAGAAAAAAGGATTTGGTTGTAACCAAACTACCCATCCAAGAAATAAAAATATTCATTTCCAGTAAGAATCTCCAGCATCTGATTAAGGAAGGGCATTGAATAATGGTACTTCCTAGGGGCTGCGTTCAATTTCCAGTAATCAATACAGACACTCCATTTTTTTCATTTCCTAACTAGTATTTCATTATTCTTTTCATTTTTGACAACAGTGAATCCTCCTTTATTAGGGACAACCTGGACAGTGCTAACCCATGTGCGATCAGAAATTGGCTAAATGATACCAGTATCTAGTTGTTTGAACACATCCTCTCTCATAACCTCCTTCTTGTTTGGATTCAACTTTCTTTGACACTCAACCCTAGGCTTATTATATCGATCCACATGAATTTTATATATGAAAAATTAAGGACTAATACCTTTTATATCAACTCTGTTCCCTCCTATGGTAGATTTAAAAATTTTAAGAACATTCTACAAACCTTCTTCATGATTTTCAATATGATAAGTAGAAATGATAATAGGAAAAGTGGAATAATTACCCAAAAATATTTCAGATGTGCATGAAGTGTCTTAATTTCTTGAATGGGAGTTTATTCACTAGAATGTAGATTACTAGGTTTGGGAGGTCCAAGATCATCAACATATATATTATAAGGAGTTTGGAATGATGAAAAATTTTCAATTTCATGTTTAGTTTCAGAGATATCAGCCCTTTTGTCCAAAGTGAACGTCACACTATCCAGATTTTCTATATCAGAGTTTTCGAAATTCAATAAAGAAGAAGAATAAAATTGTTCAATCATCTCTTACTCTACTTCATAAATTTTTTCAGAATTATTACAAATAGAATAAAATCAATTCCAATATCTCTAGAAGATTCTTCATCTCATAGGTGAAAAAACTAATTTAGTAGAAGAAATAACTGCATATTTTTCCAGATCTAGGAAATTTTCTAAATTTAGTGCTTCAGAAGAATTTAAAACTTGTGGGACATGAAAATCAGGACTTTTAGATTCTAAATTAATTTCATCAACATAGAACTATTTTTTCAGATTCTTCATTATGTTCATGTTGATTTCTTTATGGACTCTCATCTTCATGGAACTCTATTTTTGAACATTTTTCAAAATAAGATAGTCCTTTAATTTTATTTAACACATTGAACTCTTCCTATTGTTTTCCAATTTTATAAATCAGCTGACACTTATATACATCTATTACAACACCACCAGTGTCCAAGAAGGTCCTACCCAGGATGATGAGAACCTCTTGATCACACTCCATAACTAGAACTAGATTGTCAGAAGGTAAAAACAACTTCCCAACCCCAACTAACAAATCATCTACCCTACCCATAAGATGATTCAAAGATATATCAGCTAACTACAGTATGACTATGGTGGGTTTATGATCACCCATCCTTAAATATTGAAACAGTTATTATGGGAGCATATTAATGATATAACCTAGTTCACACACACAATTGAGTTCATTATAATTTCCTAGGGTTTTGGGGATAACAACTCTTCCTGGGTCATTCATTTTGGGTGGAATTTTCTTTTTGAGTATAGCATTACACTCTTCAGTGATGCAATAGGTTGAAAACTCTTCAAGGGACTTTTTACATGAAACAATTTTCTTAATATATTTTAAGTAGGAATTTAAATAAAGGCATGTATGAATGGAATGTTTACTTTATTCTTGGATAGGAGACCCAGGATTTGAAGGAGTTCAGCCATGGTGTTACATTGAGGTTTCAGCTTTTCACAGAATGGGATGAGCGGGGGAAAATATTAAGAATAAAAGTCATATCCCTCACCTCTTCACAAATTTTTATTTACCTTTATTCTTTTGGTTTTTTGACTAATTTCCATAATGAGTTTCCAATGAAAAATTCCGATTATCTTCATTTTCAGCAGCTTTTTTCATGGTTTCCATATTTATAACAAAGAATATTTTTATTTACAAATTCAAACATTTTCTCATCTTGGGAATTTTCTATGTCTTTTTCAGAAATAGTTTAGTATTTAGATAACATATATTTACTACCACCATGTAATTCTCTTTAGGGATGAGTTTAGTTGTTCTCGGACATCTACCTTTTTTCCTAGAACTAGCATCCTGTGATAACTTCCCCATTTGAAGTTCATGATTCTTCTTTCTTGCATCCATTTTAATTTTATCAGAATGATTTTTTTCATTTTATTCATAAAACCTATCTATCAACTTTTAGAACATATCTTTCACCTAATCCTTTGAATTTGATGATTAAAACATAGGTTGATATTGTGGTTGGAATTGATGCATAGGAGACTACTGTAATCTTGTACAGGAAACAGGTCAGAGAACTCCCTTCTCTATTCATAAATGGTTTGGGTGATTTCTATACCACTAATTAAAATTATTGAAAAATGGGTCATCCATATGATGCATTCATTGAATGTAGCTAGAAAAGTTGGTATTTTCCAGATGTTTGATAGGCATTTCAAAGTTTGGACATAAATTATCAGTGTTCCCAAACACACCACTCTGGTAACACTTCTCCCTAAGAGATTGATTTTGATTTTGATATCTTACTTGGTTAATAGATTGTTAAGAATTATGGTTCATTAAGGATTGAAGTTGGTTGGTGATTTCAGCTAGTTTATCTTGAGTTTCATTCATTGAACTAGATCTAGTATTGACATTAAGATTTCTATTGACTATTTTTCTTCTTGAATTATTAAGGTGAGAGTTCAAAGTAAGATTGTTAGGAAAAATTCTCAAATCATCATCCTTTTTTTCGTTGTAATTACCCCCATAAGCTCAATCAACTATGTTCTATCTATAGGAGGATAACCCTTCATTATATTTATCCATGAGAGGTTGATATGTGGGTTGATTATGGGGAAAATACCTAAGAAGGTCCCTGAATCTATCCCAAGATTCATGAAATGATTCTCTATCCTCCTGATAAAAACTATTTATCTTATTTCTATGTTAAGATTTCAATATTTGGGGAAAAAATTTCATTATGAATGAGTTGTACACTTGATTATAGTTTTCAAAAATATTTTCATCTAGACATAGAAACTAGTTCCCCGAATTACCTTTAAGAAAAAGGGGAAAGGCTCTCATTTTCAGGTTATTTTCAGTGAGTCCAACGAGGGAATGTAATTGCACAGTATTGTAGAAATATCTAATGATGGAAAGAGAGTCCACATTAGAGAGTCCATTAAATGTAGGATGAAGTGAAATATGGGATAGTTTCAGTTCATAGTTTTAGGCTCTAGGTGTAAGTCTAATGGAAGAAGGGTTTCTTAAATCATAAGGTAGTTGGAAATCCCTCATCCTAGTCCTCTAATTTTTTTCAAAGAGTTCATGTGGATGATTTTTATTGTTAATATCAGGGACTCTACTATCTATGTTCTCTAATTCAATTTTTTATTCTTTATTAGAGAAGTTAAATGTTTTTCTATTTCTATGTCCAGGGGCTCTAAATTAACTATAGAGGTTCTTCTACTCTTACAATTGGTAAAAAAGGTAAATTTCAGCACAAAAAAGTTCAAATAGCTTCTATTAACACTATAGTAAAAAATAGTAGTAAGAAACATCAGTAAAAATACATGAAACTTTTTTAATAAATTTTTCTATTTTTTAATTTTTTACAATTTTTTTGATATGTGATTTTTTTGAACTTTTTTTAATGAAATAGTGGTCGCTCGTTACTTCCCTAGAAACAGTGCAAAAAAATTGACCCAACCATTATTAAATCTGGTAAATGTTTAAAATTCATGTTTTCCTACAAATTATTATCTAATGGATTGTGGGGTCAAACCCACAGGGAAGTAATTTTGACCACTTTTCTTCTAAAACTTAAAAAAAGACCCCACTGTTGTCACCAGTGAAGTAAATTTTCAATTTAATTATTTTTTATATTTTTAACTTTTCTAAAGTAGTATTTTGAAACTATCCTTTTTTGTATTTTTGTTATAAACTATAATGAAATAGGAAGGATCATGAAAATAGTAAGAAACATATATATAGAATGCTGATAAATAAATAAAAAGAGTGAAACTCATAGGGAAAAAAATATATTCTTCTGGTTTTAAAAGGATTTATAATCACCTAAATGTTGTTACAATGTTACACTGTAGAAATAATTATTTACTTCCCCTGCTAGGAGATAATTCATATATATTTATCAATGTTGGAGTTTTCCACTCAAAGAAAGTTCAATTGTGAAAATTTATCCTTGAAAATGATGACAGAATGAACTCGTCCTATGTTCTGAAGTTTTCTTGATTTAAAAATGATTGAGAAATGTATCGACAATCATTCTCACCAAATGATCATGTATTTAAAAATTATGTACATTTGGTTCAAATCAATTAAATGAATTCATAATTGATCTTGTTGATCAATTCTGAATATATTAGAATAATAATTTGAAAAGGCAGAATAGTAGATAACTAAGAGAGCTATAATTTTTCCCCAAACTATAAGATTTTGTGAACTACCATCTTCATTGAGTAGTCTAAAATGATTCTATTATAATGAAAGAAAATTGAAAAAGAACAGAAGAATGGATCTCCCTCTCTGAGCTCGAATTGCTGCTGCTCCTGGTGATTGGGTCTCTAAGAATGGTTATCTAAGAAGGTATCTAAGGGTTTCTCTTCTCCATCAATTGGTGAGAAGTTGTTGAATGTTTGAATCCCCATCAATAATTCCCATTTCAATACTTTTTATCTTTCTTAAATGAGCTCTACATCACACATTGTTTTCCACCGCCTTAAAGTGTTCTTCACTGCGCATCTGCACGTATGCATTTTTTCACAAACCACAAGCTGCATTAATTTTTCCCTTGTAACTAACTCCCAATGAGTTTGTTAAGTGAATTTGGCCATGAATTGAACTCCTTAATGAACATTAAAAATAGAGAAAAAAACAAAATAGTAAAAAAATGAATAAAAAAATAATTAAATATTGTTATTCTTATTATTAAATTAATGTTCTATTAATTATTTAAAAATTAATTATTGTTAATTAATAAATATTTTAGTTGATAATTATGATTTAATTTTATATTATTTATTTAAATAAGTTTTTATTAATTATAAAATTATTCACTTAATATTATTAAGGTAAATCTTAAGTTTACTAAAAATTTATTAACATAATTAAGTTAATTATTTAATATTATTATTATTATTATTAATTTATTAAGTTTATAATTTTTGACTAGATTTATAAAATTACAATTTGACATCATATGTAATTTTGTAATTAAATATTTTCATATTAGATTGAAATAATTATTTAATATTTTATTTATTTTATTATCATAATTAAAATTATTTCATTATTAAAAATTTTAAATTATTAAATTAATTAAAATATATAAATTTGTTTATTATATTATATTAATTTAATAGATAAAATAATATATTTTTTTAAATATTTTTTAATTAATTACTATATTTTATAATTTCTTTATTTATTATTGTTAATTATTTATAAAAGTAATATTATTATATTTTTATTAAAGACTTATCCCCCCCCCACCCAAATATAGTGCTTTATAGGGGGTTGGGGTTGTGTTTTCATCTTCTAGAAAGAGGAGAGGCATCTCGTTGCATCCTTGGGCTGATGATGGCCTCCTCGCGGATCAACACTCTTCTCCAATGTGGAAAAATATCCTGCTCTATATCAGTAGGCTCTCCCTAGCTCAGAATCGGTGGTGAGAGTCAGAAATCACCGGCAGGTAGGGTGACATCTCATGTGGCGGCGAACTCTTCTTTTGATCGGCCTCAAATCCCCACCGATGATAGGATTTGAGAACTCGAATATCTTCAACTTCATTTGGTGGCACGCAACTCCTCTCCATCCTAACGGCTCAGTTTGGCGGATGGCGACAGAATCCTCTGACAACATCTACTTCATGACTCAAACCTGTGAGTCTCCTCCTCCCTTGGATTACTGACACCAGCAGTCCAGTGGCGTCCAACTGTCTCCTCAGTGGCACCTCCATCTCCCAACATCAGATTCTGGACATTCAAATCATGATGACATCGGCATGTGAAGGGAGGAAGGCGTCGGTGGGATAATGTCTTGCACGTCAATGAGTGGATGTGAATAATGGGGAATCTGTCTCAGGCTTTGCATGGTAGGAGGACTAGTGTGGCGTGGCACCATTTGCATGTATCAGTGACGTGGGGAGAGGATCGGGTAGCGGTGGGGTAGAGGAATTAAAAGGTGCCAAAGTTTTTGTACAATGATGATGAAACAGAATGGTTCCACCATAAGAAATAAATGATGTAAAAACAAGGGAGTATTGCAAGAAATTAAGTGGAGGATAGTTGTGGCACCAGTTTGATGCAACACAACAAGGTCAAAACACTGTGACACAATAATGAGGAAACAATGCCGCCAGTGATTTGCTACTAAATTAATGAAATTAAAAAGGAAAAATAAAATCCAATCTAAATAATTAATTAAAAACAAAAATTAATTTAAACAATTAGTAAAAAGGAACTAAACATAAATAAATTTTAAATTTATTTATTAAACTAACTAATAATTTCAATCTATAAAACTTAACTTGACAACATAAAGTTAAAAGGCTATATTACAGCATTAGATACTTATTTAATTAATTGCAGAGAAAACAATTAAAGAAAATATTTGAATATTGTAAAAATAAATTGACATTTATTTTAATTAAGATGAACGAAAAAACAAAAAACATAATTATGAAAAATTATTAATAAGATTATTAAATTATCAAGAATTGTTAAATTAAAAAGAATAATAATTTTTAAAAGCCATCTAATTATTAGATTAGGTTATTTTAATTAATTAATATTGAAAATATGAAATGTTGATTTAAAAACAATGTTATTTAAATGCAATTAACAAGATTATTTAATTAATTAATAAAGATGTCGTGTTATTAAAAATGAAGAAGAATAAAATTCTAAACTAATAAATAAATTTTATGACTATAAAATTAATGTAGGACATTAATTAATTCTTTTAAATACTAAAATTACATAATTAATTATAAAAATTGGTTAATTAATAAATTTATTTATAAAAATAAAAAGTGCTAATATTTAACAAAAAGTGTAAAAATAATTAGATAAATAATTAAAAATTAATTAAATAGATGTGGAAAACTATGTAAAAATAAGACCACATCAATAAACTAATATAACATACAACTTAAGATGGAAAATAGATGGAAAGAAGAATACAAATATAATAAAACATGCCATTATATGTGGTTTTCCATGATAAATTTCATACTGAAAGTCATAAATGAATCCAACTAACATACAAGATCTAGAATAAAAACTAATCTCGAACCCCATGAATAGTCTCATATCCAAGATCCAATACCATCCAATATAGAAACCAATTGTGCATAGGGACACTTCCCCATTTCCAAACTGACATCCACGAAGTCCAAATGTGTACCAAACAATGCCCGAATAGGATGTGAGTAAAACTTATTTGGACGAAACCCATAGTCCCTCAAGAAAACCAAAATAAGAAAATTTTACATGAAATGTTTTGATAATAATGGGGATTAATTGAAATATTAATGCCAAAAAGTAAAAAACCCAATGAACATCATTCTCATGTATAACACTTGGGGTCAACCAATACTTGCTTCAGTTGGATTCTAGAAATCATTTTTTCCATATATAAGTCTTGATGGATTCTCATTCCAAGGAACAAATACCCACTACATATATTAATTAATTTATTATCTCGACCTCATGAATCATTTATACAGTCATCTTTCCTCATGTATGAAGTAATAATACAAATCACCCTTATGCGGCATGTAACCCTGTAAAAATGGACTCTATGAGGATTCGCATGCTAGAGCTGCTTACATATTCTCAAGGCACAATCCATTACAGAGGAAAAAGCTATCAATGGATGCAGTGTCAATTCCCATTCTAGGGGGACTTATATGATCATAGGACATCACAATCTATGTGAATTCCAATTATATAGATGATTTATCATTTCATAAATCTAATGAAACAATATCAATTTCATTCTAATTTGTCAAACATTACAAAGAGGTTAACATATTCTATTTCGGTTAATTCATGATAATTTCCAATTATCATTAAATTTATTATATTATTCCATGAAATCATTCCACTATTCAATCAATTACAATTACCAATTTACCAATTTCATACCAATTCACACAACATTGGGACCATTTATGATTCCCATATTGATAGATCTAAATTATTTTTTCACCTGATATTATGTAATTATATTGTTATGTTATCATGAAAAGTATAATTTCTTTACAATTAATCACATTCATTCCAATTGATTATTTATCAATCTAGTTACCCAAATTTAAATGATAATAAAATTTAATAATTAAGAAATACAATATAAAATTCCAAAACCAACATAGGTATTTAGATTGATATGATCCAAGTAACAACATGGGGTCAAGCATAGGCAAACCTCTCAGGTGGATGAAAGTATTATTATAAATTAAAATATATTCAATAGGGTCTTTGGGAGGTATGGGGAAATATATTCACGCCATGAAGTACAATTCCATTCAATAGGGGTTGTAAACATGGTTTTTTGGCATGATCGCACATGTTTTCACATACTAGAAGGAAAAGGAAGACCTTATGGAGATGTTTGAGACCACCAGACTCGAGAAATGAAGAATAAAACACTAGATAAATTACATAGATTCTTATGAAACACTATGATCTCCTATGGTTAGTGGTATATCCACCATATCAAGACTAGAATAACAAGATCTATAGAGGGAAAATGGGGAAATCACCCATAAAAATGAAAAACATACCAATTCAAGTGATATGGATCAATGAATTGATAAAAGATCATGTAAATCCATCGTTGATTACAAGGAATCCTTAATGAACCATTAAAATTTATAAATCCATATTTATATATGTAAATGGAGTTGAAGTTTCTTAAATAGAGGCTATTCGAGGTAGAAACTATTATTTTCCCTCCATAACATGACCCAACCCAACATCACTAACTAATTGATAGGTCTCATGATATGGATAGTGGGAATCCTAGAGGATTATCATTCCATAAAAACTCCACCAGATAGATAGTGTGTCTCATCAAATATTATATGGGACTCATGTAGGTTTATTGCTCCTATTCCTTGCACATTGGCTAGCTAGTGGACAACATCATCTTGATGATGGCACTAAAACCTCTCCCAAACTACATTCCACCCCTAGCCTTCATTATTATATATTATTTGAGTCCCCAAACACCTATGGAAACTTGTTTTATTCTACAAAAAAAAATCACATTTATTGAATTAAATAGGTTCTAAGAAAACCTAACGAAGAAATAGTACATCGATAAGTGTAGGATCTTACCACCTCTACAATATATAGTAGTTAAACGTTGAGTTGTACTCCCATGAATTAATGAGAAGTATAAATAAAAAATTAAGGTCATTCTACTTGAAAATATGAATCCCTCTCCCTACTATAGTCCTAAAATCTTCCAGGCTTCTACTACACTAGAACAAGGGGAATGGTATTTCATTAGATTTTTTTACTATAGTATATGATATGATTAAGATGATCCTTAAAGAAAACATTAATATCAATCTCAAAATTATCCAAATCTATCATGTGAAAATGGTCAGGGTGATCTCTCAAAATCTGAGACATATGAGAAAACATGCATGGCCCAATCGAACTATATAAGATCCAATTGGTGAACCACATGATTGACCATCTATACTACCTCAAATGGACCAATGAACTGGGGTTCCATTTTTCCCTACTTCTAGATAAATATTTTTCCCACACATGGAAGCACCCAAAAAACACATGATGAATAAATTATACCTTCATATGTAATCTATAATGGTCAAAATAATATTTCCACCACCTCTATGTGGTTAAAAAATACTTCCTTATCAATAAATCCTTCTTAGATGTCTCCTACATGAGACTATGTCCAATGATTGCTAACTGACCCACCTATAACAAGTAAAAACAATGAATTGCATGAAATTCTATTTAACACCTTAAAAGGATCCATTTAAGTCATTTATTATATGGTATTATTATAATAAAAATCATAATGTTCTAGATTATTATCTCAAGAACAAAAGAAGTCTATAACATAGGCTCATAACTTATCCTCCATAATTTGAATCATCTGCTCAGTTTGGTTCTAAGTCAAAGGATGGCTGGTCCTACTTAGAAGAACCGTCAATCACATTTACTTATGAATTAATTTCCATAACCGTGACATTAATCAATGATCTCAATAATAATCAATAATCATTGGAATTACATGTAATTGAAGAGTCAACCCCATATAGATATTACCCATAACATTGATTTTTAAGGTATCACTAATAAGAAAGAAGTGGGATACCTGTAGGAGTAGATCCTTGATCACTAATACTGCTTCAGTTTTTGTGGTATCTTGGGAAATCCAATCATGAAGACAATGATTATATCCTCACACTTTATTATGGAATGGTAAATGGTGGATGTAAACATGAAGTCCACTAATTCTCAGTATTCAATTAATGGTAGGTGATGCAAAATTACAGAAAACCTTATATTTCTTTCTTCGTCCCTATCCACCTTTATTTTCATTGTATATGATGAAAAATCTTTATCAAACCGAGATATACCACCAATTTAGAACCATGTAATTCCATAATGAACTCCCCATGTGAAACCATAGATTCCAAGATATATCCATGTATAAGAAGAACCACGTTGATGGTTAAAGAACAACTTAATGTTGTCTCCCCAGCAAATATGAGGTCCCTCAATACAAAAACTAGCAAATCAAATATCTTTCCTCTATTGATCCTATCTCTAATAATATGAACAAAAGATTTCAATATCATAGTCTCTCACCCATGGGAATCCAAAACATGCATTTACATATCCATAAAGAGTTCTATATTCCATCAATCATCATAATATTTCCACATTGCCTGAGTTTTAATTTTTCTAATCAAGGAATTAGCAATGATGTTTCCCCTATCTAGAGTGTATACTATCTCATAGTTGGAAAATTCTATATTTAATCCCCACCTTTTTTATAATGGTTAAATCCTTGATATGAAAGAATATAATCAAGGATCTTCTAGTCGATGTAAAAAAAATACCTTTCACCCGATCTATATGTAAACCAACATCCTAGGGAAAGTACATTCACAACTAACTCCAGGTCATGAGTATGACATATTTCTTAGTTATCCTCAACTATTTTGGTCCATAAACACCCACTTAATACTTTCCAATAATAACTAATCCAAGGATAAATATAAATTCCTCAAAAATCATTGAATAATCATCACTCAATTAATGTATTGAGAGGATAGCTGAAAAGGTCAACATGATACACAATTCCTAGAAATACTCCTCCCAAAAATCCGATGAAACAAACTTCACCCATTTCTTGGTCAAACTGGACATCGGTTCATCCAAATAATATAATTCATAGATGATTAATAATTAAAATAATTAAAAATATTTAAATTGATTAATCATAAAAGATATTCTTCGACCATTCTAAAGATACAAGGTTTACCACCTTCTTTGGGCCCATTGAAACTCTATCTCATGATATAAGATGAATTTAGAAGTGGAAATTGTCAATACAATAATTAACTTTAAATAGATTGGTGTATAACAGATTCTATCTTTGCGTATGTAAAGATATTGGGACTAATAGTATCCAGACTGGTGGTAGATCAGGATTTTTTCAATGGAAACCACTACAAACTAAACAAAAAATGTTTGAAGATCCATCTCATTAAGGACATGAATACCACCACTGATTTTGGAAATGAAATTTTATAATTCATTTATGATCCGAAAATAAGTCTGGAGTATGAAAGATGATATCACCCTTTACTGATGGTTCCCAATCCTCAGTTTGAACTTGGGGAAAATTTGGGCACCACTCAGCTGATTGAAGATGTATTTCATGCGTAGATGGGGATAAAGGTTCTTGATCATAATATCTTTTAGCGTATGATAATCCAATCAAATGAAAAATACCCATCAACATAATTTATGAAAAGAAAAGGAGAACCCCATGGTGAATTATTAGGCCATATAAATCCCTTAACATCTAAATCTTATAAAGTTTATTTTAACTCGTGAAGCGTCACTTGTTAAATCCATAATGGTGAGATGGAAATAGGGTCATATTCTAGAACTAACTCAATATTAAACTTAATCTCCCACTCAAGTTTTAAAGATGATAACTCATTAAGAAATAAATCTTAAAAGTGGTCTACTAACAGGAGAAAATTAATCTCCCAAAAATATCCATTATCTAGAACAATGCTAGATACTTGGGCCATGAGACATTCCAATTTACTCTGAATTGTTTCCTTTACAACCAGACTGAAGATCCCATTCACCAAAAGGGATATATCTGTCCCATTTTAACAATATAAAAGTAACTATATTTGGTTACTTTTTTATGTGGGCATGCTATAAAACTGTCCAATCCATACCGAGAATCAAAATATTTCTGACCAGTTCTGGTAAAAACTTATCCCAAAGGAATTAAGAGCCATTAATTGTTAGAGAACTCTCCATAAAACATATAATACCCTATGATGGCACCCAGAACAATGTATCATGGGTCAGAACCCTATAGAAGATTCACAAACCCAAAAACAAGACATTATATGATTTATAAGAGATAAAGGAATGTAAATTAAACTATTTCAAGAAACACAATAATTGGTATATGACAAAATAATCCCTTCTCTCATAGTGGAGGACCATGAAACAAAAAAGTTATGAGTAGACTGTACATATTTTATCTGAATCACCCATATACATGGAGGTATAATACCAGTTAATTCCTTCTAATGAAATGGAATATATATAATCAAATTTTAAAATCAAGGAGGTGAGACAACATGAGATTCCAAGTCTCGGTGAGCCCGATATCGATATCCAAAAAATATTAAGTATATTAATATCTCACATGCATAGTTTTCCAAATAAGGTGGAATAACTCTTGAGAGGGGACATGGATAGAAAATATGAGACCATAGTTGAGTCAATAATATTGGTATTACCCTAGACATTACATAACCTATGTGTAATTTAAGTATTTTGTAAAAGTCCTATCGTCAGTGCATATAATAGAATAAATAAATAGACATATTTATTTATTATTTTCATCATAGTGACCTAACTCTATCCTATATAAATATAATATTATATCCAATTTTTAGGGTTATCCACATAACCCTGGGATTTATTGGATTCATTGAATGTGAGTTCTTAGAGGAATCTCAATCATACAATTAGATATCGAGTATTATAGAATAATGTTCTAATAAGAGCTTATGGATCTCAACAATGAAGACATAAAAATTATGTTCTCCAATATTTATCAAAACAACCTCATGCATGTAATGTTTTTCTTTTTTCTTTTTTTTATTTCAATTTCCCATGATGAACACGAACCAAATAAACTAATTGATCGATTCACGGGTTGATTGTGTTTTCGTTGTAGATTTTTTTATAGGGGATTTTTAGAAATAATATTTGTTATTAATGCGATCTTTTTTTCTTATAATATTAATAAATTTAGGCCAACATGAACTTCTTTGACGTTATTTCATCATTTTTTATCTGTTCAATTATCCATAGTTACTTTTTACATTCATAAGAACCAATTTCATTTTTTGACAGTTTGATGAATACTTTGTATTCAATCATTATTGGACCATTATTTGTTGTAATGGATCAATAACATGGGTAAAGTTCATGATGGAGGTTATGATAATGGTAAGATGATGATGTTTTATGATAATAGGTAACTTATATTGGATAGAATGTTCCCTACTTTGAGGATTTCAGAATTTGGATGACACGGTGTGATGAAGGTGAATCCTGATCATATTTGATTACTAAATTCTTGCCTACAATGGTGGAAAATAATGGAAAACCTAGATCCTCAAGATTCAAACATGATTAGTGGAGTATTTAATGGTATAAGGGGAATGGTAACATGTTTGAACATTCTATAATTTCATATAATTTCCCAAAAACACAGTATATATTCCAATGAACACACTCTTCGTAGTTCTTCAACAACGATGTCAATGTTTACATATAGAGAATAGTATCAAATGTCTTGTGACACATGTGACACATGAGGTGACATATTCTTAGAAAATCATCAATTAATCAGAGGGAAATATAGGCAGATACAATGGCTAGGTACATGGGCATGAGTAGAGTTCATGAGCACATGCCAATACCTAGTCATTGTCAGGAACATATGCATGACCATAGTATATAAGAACAACTAGGTGAACATAATAATGGGTAGGTGAACATCGTTATTAACAAAGGAAGTCCATTATTATAGGTACACACCATTTACCCTCTATACCCATCATATACCTCCTTTGAGAATGTTTTGAGCCCTTCGGTTATGTGTTATAGTCCAGGTTTAGTGGAGTAAGATTCTATGGTCAATCCTTATGAGTTAACAGTGAAGTATTACATACATGGAATTGAATTATCATCACCACTATGGTTTTTGAACAAATTAATTTTAATTTATCCCTACGTATAACTAGGTAGAAGTCTTAAATCATTCCATCATTACCCTAGAGAGGGTTCATTGTATCGGTGTGAACACCTTGAATGGGGTGTTGCTCCCATATCTAGTTTCTTGATATTATAGGGCTTTTGGAATCCCCAAATGTCCTGAGTATGATCCTAAATCTGTGTATCACAATCTTTGGAGATCCAAGGAGTATTTAATTTGAAATAGCTAACAAGAAATATGTCTGTAATGATAACCATCATTGAAAACATATTTTCTGGAGTGTATCCTCCAAAATGATCATTTACATGAATCTTCAAGAAGAATCATGTGGCTAGTAGTATGGTTGAGACCTTTGAGACATGAAGTATATTATGTGTATATTTGGGTTCCATTTTTTATTTTTATATACTATATCATGATATAGATACATGTGTATTAATGAGATGATTACTCATGATGATTAATGTTTATGTTTTTAATGTTTCCTACTAGGTACTGTTATAAACACCTCGACATGGGATCTTCCCACACATGTTATGTATTATATAGATAAGATGACTTTTTACAGAGTCCTAGGAGGACTTAGAGTTGGAGAAGAATATTTTTGTCTAGAAACACCAAGATTTATATTGTTTTTTCATTGATATTAGTCCCCTCTACATTAGAAGGTTGGAATTTATTTTCATTTGTTGTGGGATTGAATGTTTCCCCTTTTTTCATTCTGAAAAAATGGGGTATTCTAATGGTGATATTTACATACATGCGTTCATTGATATCAATTGTGTTTTTACCCTTCATCAATGTATGGGATTGGAATTTTCTGTGTTATATTACAAAAGATAATGCCTCTCATTGGTGGGACATTCCTACTCAGTGTTGGTCATTAGACCAAGCTGATTAGAGCTGGGTTTAGGTTTGTCATGGTCAACTAATCGCTGGCCAGTCGGGCCTCGATGATTCGGGTCATTAAAGAGTTATATTAAATGTTTACATTCTATATTAGAACTAGGGTTTGGATGCTCTATATCTATTAGGACTAAATAGGATTTTTTTAAATAGTGTTAATCCCTTTTGAGTTTTTATTTCTACCTTGGGACACCAGTATTGGTGTGGTAAACAACATATCCATTCACTATGCCTCTGAAAACCAAATTTTTGACTCAGTAGATATAATAACACGTTTCATGGAAACAATTTGTACACGCATCACATAGGAATGGGTTTAGGTTTCTATATACTTTTTGTATTGATTCACTAGATATACTCATTGACTATGGTGCATCCTGTTTATGGCAGGATTCCCCCATAAAGAGAATCGGCAAGGATTCCACTGAGTGATCACAAGGAAGACTCACATTGTGATAAGGCTTTAGTATGGGGTTTGTATTATATGTGGTACCATTGGATGAATTTCTATTTTTTCCATGATCCAATTAGTTGTATATTTTTCTTTTAGTGATGGTCGGGGATGTTTATAGGGTGATAGAATTCAATAAGGTTCAAAGGTAGAAACCTCCTTGGATTTTTGGTGATCCAGACTACAAGTTTGATGAGGAAAAGAATGAGGATGTCACTGTAGTTTTATTTCTTGTGGGGACACCCATAGATCAGATGGTGGTCTAGAGGTATATATTTTTAAGGGATTTACGAGGCGATGATGGAGTCTGGTGACTCTATCACATGATGAGACATCTCTTTCATGGTCATATATTGAGTCTCTAATTAGGGTGTAATTTTATTTGAACACATTGCTATCAGTATGAAAACAAGATATTATGTAGTTATATTAGATAAGTATGACTATGTTAGAGTATTCATTATGATTCAATGACCATTCATGATACACTCTAGGTATTATTTTAGATGTGTCATTTAGTGCACAGAACTTCATGTGGTGGTTACACAGTGATATTTGGGTTGGAGGGATAATTATTTTCATTCCCACATATGATAGACTAATTGAGAAGTATTTAGTTGTGTAGATCTTCTATGAAGAGAAGAAAACAAGGGGTGATGATATTGGCAACACATGACCCGATACCTCGATAGTTGGTAGGAAATGATAGTCACAGGGATCTGGGAATGCAAGATACTTAAGGATAAGATTGATGGGTTGATGATTGGCAGTGCATGGATCTTATTATGGTTTTAATCTTCCTAGAGAGAGGGTTTTTTTATCCTGTGATGGTTTAATACATCTACATCTTTATTGCTCAACCAATTATAAAAATCAAATGGAGATAGAAAATATACCACCCTGGTAGAGAGAGCGGTAGGAGAAGGGTGTTCTGTTGGGTAGAATATATGTTAGAGGATTTTGTAGAGTTGTAGGAGGTGGAATTATTTTTTTACTTCTTTACACAACCAAATTGAGGTGGTCCATACTAGGATCCAGAAGTTAGTGTTTGCGGAAAATGAATTTTGGTTCAAGTGGATTCATATGACCCTAAGGTTCCAGATATGATTAGATGCATGATCTGTTTCATCTATATGTTATCTGTTGTACTGACAGAAACAACTGTGTTCCACTCTTTTCTAGGCACTTCTTGGATTTGATACATAGTTAATCTAGTTCAGTCTATATATTGACTATTACATTTGGGGACTCCTATAGAGGGTGATGCAGTGATCAAAAACATCTACTGATAGTGTGACATGACTCATGGAGGAGGGAGAGTTTGATATTTGATTTCTTGACAACAACAATGAGGCCTTAAGAAATTATCTAGTTATAGACTGGCTATCTACAATTCATGCATATATTGATTGATTTAGTTGGAGGATGTGATGTATCCATGGTTAAGGGATGAGATATTCCTCAGTCTATGATAATGGAACCCAGAAAGAGTAGTACGAGTTCAAACATAGGAGGATATATGAAATTACTAACTAGTTATCTAGTATTACCCTTATAGGAGTGGATTTTATGGCCATTCAGTTTATTATAGTGTTGTTAGAGTATGTCGATTTCTTTCTAGAGGATGTGATAGGAAAAAATCTCCAAAGATAGATAGAATCATCCATATATTTGGATTAATGGATTTCCCTAATATCTTCACCATCATATTGGATTTCCCTTAGAGTGATATGTGAGATGAAGGTGTAGTTGGAGGACATATAGATGAATGGAATTGTTAGATCCAGTGTTTCACCCCGGCCATCCCAAGTGTTTCATCCCTGGACATCCCGAATTTAATTCTCTAATAACGTGGAAAAGAGATTTAGGTTGTGTGAATATTATCAGTTCCTAAACCTGGTGAATGCGAGGAATAACAATACATTGTTGAGGATCGACGAAATATTTGATCAGTCAAGAGGGGAGAGATGTGTCTTGAAGATTGACCCCCGATCAGGCCATCACTATCTTTGAGTACAGGAAGTGGATATAATGAAGATGAAATTAAAATGTTTCTATAGTCACTATGAGTACTTGGTGATTCATTTTTTCATGAAGACCACCTCATAATTGTTTATGGTACTCATGAACCAGATCTTTTATCCTTTATTTGAATGGTTTGTGGTGGTCTCCATTGATGATCTCATAGTGTACTTGATGTCTAAAGTGGATCATGTGAGGTACATTAGGATGGGCTTGGAAATAATTCAAGAGAATCATATTTATGTGAATCCCTTGAAGTTTATATTATATATTCAAGTCTTCCACTATCTATACATGTCATATCAATATTTCGTGTAACAGTGGACTTGGAAAAGGTTTAGGTAGAATTATCTTGGAATCCACCCAAGTTCATGATGGAGGTGTGAAGTTTCTTTAGAATGGAATGCTATTATAGTAGATTCATTTTTTTATATCTCTATGATATTGGAACCATTTACTACCTTGACCTAAATAGGGTAACATTTCACATGAAAAAAGTTTCCTACAAGCCTTTCAAGAGGCATGGAAGTTGTTGAATATCACACAGATATTGACTTTTCAAAAGGAGTGTTTCGAGTATGTAGTGTTTTGTGATGCCTAATGGACTAGTATTTTTTTAGTTCTTACATAGATAGTAGAGTTTATTTCCAATGTGTCTCGATAGTTGAGACCACATGAGTAAAACTATATGACCCACAATTTAGAGTTGGCAGTGGTAGTGTTCACCCTAATGATGTGGAAACACTTCCTTATGAGTGAGCGGTTCAACAATTATTGTAACAATAATAGTCTCAATTATATATTATCTCTGAATAATCATAACATGATATATAGGGGATTACTAATTCTTCTCTAGGGGTATTATTTTGACATAGATTATACTCCCAAGAAGGGGAATATGGTGGAAGTTTCTCTTTGTAGGAGTTCTTATTCTCAGATATTTGATGTGGTTTTAGAGCTATTAGCATCATTACATTTGTCCCATATTTATTGGTATGGTGTGAATTACCTCCAATCGATGGTTTCTAACCACTTATTTTATAGTGTGTTAGGGAGGATCGTCATGCTTATACCAACTATGATACCTTGCCTAATAAGATATCAAATGGATATGATCCTGATAGATTTTTTAAGGTGGGGATCACTTCATCGATTTAATAGGATGGATGATGGTACCTATGAAATTTCATGATGTGGTTCTAAGTGAGATTCATACACCCCCATTTGAAATATATCTAGGCGTGGTGAATATGTACAAGTGCCTTTAACATTAGTTCTAGTAGTCAGTGATTAAGAAGTGTATAGTAGAGTTTGTTTCTCTATGATTCCCTTGTCAGAAGATAATTCTTATGTACTAGGTTCCACCAGGTTTAAGGTAACTGTGTGAGGTGTAGGAGTGGAAGTGGTATATTATATCTATATACTATGTGACTAGGTACCATAAAATTCTAGAGGAAATGATTCCGCATGGGTGAACATAGACCATCTCACTAAGACAACCCAATTACTAGATATCTAATATATTAGTTCAGTAGATATATTAGGACACCATTAAATTTAGGAGATAGTTTGGCTCTATAGATTTTCCTCATCGTTCATTTCATAACATGGTGATCACTTCACATGAAGATTATTTATAGGATTGTAGGAGGTATTTGGGACTCAATTTCATTCAAGCCTATAATTAGACCCCAAACAAATTTCAAGACCAAATAGACCAATCAGGTTCTAGAGGACATTCTATTGACTTGTGTGATAAACATTTTTTTAATTGGGAGGATCACCTACCTTTGGTGGTGTTTTCCTATAACAACATATACTATTCTACCACTGGAATGGCAATATTTGAGGCTGTGTAGGGGGGAACCTGTAGGTCACCACAATGTTGGACTATTCTATGGGATATTTCAGTCATGGGCTTGAAGCTAGTGTGTGATATGATTGAAAAGGTGAATATCATATGGGATCAAATGAAGGATTCACAGAGTCATTATATGTCCTATAAAGACATATGATAAATTCCATTTGATTCCATGGATGGATACCATGTGTTCCTAATGGTATCACCTTGATGGGGATTGAACATATTTTTCCTGGGCATCAATTCATCTCTGGCATTCATTGGAACTTTCTAGATATTTCATAGGGGAAATGAGGTGGAATACTGACTGACCCTATTTCCAAAGTTAGATCAGGTATGGAGTGCCTTCATGTGTCATATATGAAGAGATATATTCAATACCAATCACATGTTATCAATTTTGGAGATACAAACATCAAGGATGGGGATACCCTTGTGGAGTACATGTTGGGGATTTAGGATCATCATTATAAGATCCTCCAATGGGAGAGAGATTCCATTATTACATATTTTGTAGTAGCATGGTAATATTTAGGAGGGAACCTATGGTATGGATAACCCTCTGATATGTGAGTACCAACATCTTTTTTTATTAGTATTTATCTCTCTTTGTGATGGAAATCCCTATAGTGTAGAGAGTATAACATATCTGTTTTTCCCATGTAATTATTTGGAATATATATATATATTTCATCATATCCAGGTGCTATAAAAATTCGATATTTGAAGGCCTAGTGATCTCGATATTTATATTAAAAAAATATTAAATATATTAATATCACCCTTGATAAATTTTCCTAAAATAGTAGAATAAAACTAAAAAAGGGACTAATATGGGAAATCTAATACCATTAATGAGTTCAAATCATGGATTTTAACCTAGTTTTAATATAACATATCTCGACCTCAGGAATGTTGTAAAACTATTTTTGTGGGTATAGAGAATAAAATAAATAAATAATTTCATTAATTTATTATTTTCATGTAGTTAACTGACCCTATACTCTATGAATATAATTATATATAAAATTTTAATAGTTATTGGTATCCCATTGGGATTGATAGGTGCCATTGGATGTGTTTTATTGATTGATTTCTGAATGAACAATGAAATATCAAGGATTGGTGACTGGTGTACCAATCAAAGATTGTGGATCTCACCAATGACAATAACTCAATTTAATTATTCTTCTGTGATCAATCCTGGCACAAGGTAGGTAATTTTATTTTTATTTACCCATTTGGTTTTACCATTAACAACATGAACTGAATAAACTAACATATCAATTAGATGGTCAATCAAGATTTAGTTAAGGATTCGTTTAACAAGGATTTAAGGAATTATGATTCATAGTTTATGTGATCGTCATATTTCATTCTAACAATAATGAATTTAGGATAACCTAATTTTTGTTGAGCTTCATCCTGGATTGATGATATATAAATTTCATACTCGTTTCTTCACACATTCATTACCAAAATTCTATTTCCAGAGTATTGATGATTACCTATTATTTGGTCATTTCTGATCCTTCTTCAACACAAAAAACCAATAACAAGTGTGATGTTTTAAATAAATTTTTTGGTCGATGTGTGATTATGAAAGTGTGATATTTTTGGTAGATTGGTTTTTATCGATGGTTCCCCGATTCATAGTTTTTGGTGTTCGGATGACACAATGTGATAGAGGTGATTCCTAATCAGGTTTGGTTGTCAAATTATTTCCAATTGGGGTGGCGAAGCATAGAAAACCTATGTTGTTGAGTTTTTGGTTCGATTAGTTGCTTAATTAGTACTATATGTTGTTCCAAAAAATACATTAATAGCCTAAAATTAATGATAGATTATGGAATACATGACATTTAGTCTTATGAACATGCACCATCTAATCTATATTTTTTTGGATTTGGGGTTAACATGGAAGGAAATGTATCACATGTCATGTGACATGTGTAACATACTGTGTAACAGTATTATAGTGGATCTACATGTATTCCCGAGTATACATGGGTACAAACATGGCAAGGAAAATGGGAATGGTTAGAGTACACGGGGAAAACATAGTCCCCAAATAGGACCATGAGCTGATGCATGAACACAATTAATGGAAAAGGATAGATTTATACTTTAAAGGGAATATAAACACTTTAATGGATATAGGAAGGTCTAGGATTAGATGAACAAGTTGTATACCCTCTATACACATTTTTTATTTCATTTAAGATAGTTTGGATCCCTTTATTTCATCATTATAGACTATATTCAGTTGAGTGAGATTCCATTGTCAATACATATGAGGGTAGACTGTAACCATACACCATTCAAATAGGATTTTGATCCCCTTTATGGACTTTTTATTAGATAGAGTTCAGTGTATCCCTCTTTATTAGCATTGTGGAATCCTCTATCATTACATATTTATCCACTATATGGTTCTTGATATCGGTGTGAACAGCGTGCCTAGTGCATCAATCCCATATATAAAAGGTTGATATAACATCTTTTTTCCCTACCCCATTCGTCATGGGTGTGATCCCATATTTGTGTATCATGATTATAGAGATCCATAAAGTACTTCTTTGGTCATTCCTAACAAGCATGACCACTAAGATGAGTTCGATCAGTAACAGAACAGCTCATGGAGTGTATCCTCACATATGAGTGTTAAATTGAATCCTCAAGTAGAATGACATGACTAGAAATAATGTTATGGACTTTTATAATTGGAGTATGTTATGAGGATTTGTGGGATCTAATATTTATTATCATTTTATCTCATATCTTGATTGGAATACCTGTGTATTGATGGGATGACTACTCTATATTCTTTATGTTTCTTGATTTCATGGTACCCCATTGGGTATTGTTATACTCACACCTTCATGGGTTTTTTCTAAAAAAGTATTGTTTTTATAGATGAAAGTCCTTTTTTGTAGTCCTGGGAGGATCATGGATGTGTATTTATTTGGGATTTAAAGACAGAGTTTCATACTGGATTTTGAATTGACATTAGTCCCTCCTTTTGAGTAGTTTGAAATTTATTCTCAGTTTTAGTGGGACTTTATTTTTCCCCTCATTACATTTCATAATATGTCATACTCTGATGGAGGTATTTAGATGTATTCCTACATTGGTATTAGTTGTGTTGGTTTTTATTTCAACATTGTATGAGCTTGGAGATGAGTGTCTACGTATAAGTACATAGTCTATTGCCTACCATATATGGGAAATCCCTAATTCACACTATTTTATAGAACCTATACTATTTTAGGTGGTATTGGGGTTGTCACACAAGGTTTATTACCTCCCAGGTGGGCCCAAATGGGTAGGATTATGAATCATAGGTTCCCACTTGACTCCCTCATCACTCTCCCTCCTAATGACACTTCTGCTTATGTGTTAGGGTACCAAATCCCCTCCCTTAGATTGTGAAACTAGTTGAACTCTAGATACCAACTAGTATAGGGGTATAAAATTCCATCCTTAACACTATTGAATTTTATTATCCTCTTCCATCTCTCAACGGGTACATTCTCATCACTAACCTCTAATAATGACCCATCATACCAAAATAGAAAAAATCCACAAAATTTAAGGGATATTGTAAGATGATTTTTCCATAACTTCCACACTAAATTTACTACCACTAGACATGGTTCATATATATCTTCCCACATCCATAACATCTCTCCACACAACCACTATAGTGGAAAATTTCATAGCATTGATTCCTTCTAGCTGAAGAATATATCCATGATTATCTTCTTGAGGCAACATATATTCTACTTGGGTCATCCTTGAGGATACCATTGAAGGTTATATCTAGATTCATAATTTTAGAGATATTGTTCTAGTGAATTTCATTCACATACAACTTTATCTCCTACCAAATCATATCCTGTATGTTCTTAACCGCGGAAATCATATATTCCTCCAAATATGGAACAAAAAACTAAATGTATAGTGAATCACATACATTCTCCCCTATTTCAAATGAATGAAATCATGACAACTATCATGTGTCTCTAGATGAATAATTCTTAGGATATTAAAAATGTAGTCTTTATGAGTTAGATCCTATTATTTTATATATTTTTCTACAATTTCTCACTACAGCTTGGTTGTTCCTCATAAAAAATAAGAAGCAATCATCACCCTCATATCCATGTGTTTATATAGGTGAATGAAGATAATATAGATAGAATATATCGATATCATAGGTACTAAAGAAACTCCCTCTCAAGTGAATGTGGGTGGTGATATAGTCGGTATTCTCTAGTAAGATCAAAAAAAGAAGACATGATTTTATTAGTCTCTCTATCAATGGATTACTTATGCCAAAAAATATCATGAATCTATTCATACATTAATTTACCTAGATCTATAAAATTTGACATATCAGTTGTGTGAGTTGTGTGCTGGTTACAACACTACCAATTCTCATCCTAAAGATAATGTGTAGAAATTTTCTATGAAAGGTTCAACACACTGACACAATATGACAATAGATAAAAAATTAGACAATGTTACTCTAAAACATATCTTAATAATTGATTTCACATTCTATAGTAGTTTTATTTATTATTTTTTATCTAATATTTCAAGAGATTACATTTTATAATTTATAAATATAAATATACAATATATAATAAATATTCCCCAATAATGAGCAATTCATGCCATCATGTTTCTCTACATGCCCACCATAATGCATCCATAAACCCCTTATACTATAACGGTCCCTAATTAAAATCCCATAAAATAGTTACATTACACAAAAAGTGAACCATCCAAGGTGAAATAACATCTCAAAAATGATAAAAAAATATAAAGAACATAAAAAACATCCCTAGTAACATGGATTTACCCCCAGACATGGGTTAACTAATCCATTGAAAAATATCATTACTAGTCCTGAAAATATTCGAGAATCATTACAACCTTCCCCAAATAGTAATTTAATTGTAAGTACCATATCTATATACCACCTATTAACTTATTAACCCCAATTCTCTATCACTTGATCAATATGGGTTGGAATGTGATATCAAGTGTGCCTCCAAACAGGACATATTATTCTGAATAATTATGAGGGAATAAGGAAAATAATGGGAGACACTGTACCTATTAGAATAAAGATGTAATCTTTAAGTAAATAAGATACAAATCAATCTTACATCTCAAGCTGAGAATAGATAGACACAAAAATCTGAATATAATAAATAATTCCATTCCATATAGTATTCCAAACTAAATGTAGTTATGAAATACACAAGAAACCAACTAAGATATAGACTTGAAAAGAAAACCCAATCCTAAATCCCATTCCATGTCTGATAACTATACCCCAATAAAATCTATTATAGAAACCAATCAAGTGGAGAGCCACTTTTCTTTTCAATACATGAATTCAGGAAGTCTACAAGGTATAAAACTACGTATGATCAAGGTGTGAGTAAAAGATAGTAAGAAATAACCCACAATGTCTAAAAAAGAATATTATAGGATAATAGTTCATGTAAAAATAGGATAATAGTGGAAATAAGTTATAAATTAATACATAACAAAAAATAACTCCCTAACCCTTGAGCTCAATGCTGTAACCCAAGGTCAACTAATACTCCTTTTGTCCTGATGCCATATATCTCAATTTGTTTTGACTCTAAGTCATAGAGGATTCCAAGGTTAAGGACCAAATACGCATTATAGGTATCATGTATGTGTATATCTCAACCTCAAGTATCATGTAACAATGACTCTCACACTTTGGAATCATGTAACTATACATATCACCCTCAAGCATCATGTTACTATATAATAATTAAATATATGTGAATTAAAATTCTAGAGATTTCAATATATTCACATGGCAAAATAATATAACAACTAAGAAATAATCAATACCCTGAGTGTGGATTCTCATACCAAGGCTGCTAACATGCTTAGAGGATAAAAAATCTATGAAAATTCTCATGCATGTGGTGATTTAAAATTTCCCAAATCAAATGCATTAGGAGAAAATTCAATAAAATTTAGAAAACATTACATGAATGTTAAAATATTTCATACTGTTTAATTCATGAAAGTTACCAATTATAATTCTATTTATTCCATTATATATAGATACCCATTTACCGAAAAATTATTCAAAATTCCCAATTTACCATTTTCATGCCAATTCATATAATATTGTTACAATTCTAAATTCACAATTTTATTAATCACAATTTTTTTGCTTCAAATGTCATTAATTATTTATAATGTTATTCTATAATTCCAATTCTAATTTACTTCCAGTTAACCAGATAAAATCCAATGTATTCATTTTCAATCAAATTTCCTAGAATTCATATGTTATTCTGATTAAAAAATTAATCCATTCAATAAAAAATTACAAGACCAACTTAGGGATCTATGTTAATATGATCCATGTCCCAACCTGGTGTCAAGGGTAGTCACACCACTCAGGTGGGAAGATATCATAGTCTCAAATCTAATGGAATCAATGGGATCCCTAAAAAAATCATTTGTATTCAACCGATACAAGAGAGTTCCATTCAAAAGGGGACTCGCCCATGGGTTCTAAATGATCACATAAGATGCACATTCTATAAACAATGTTACTCCATATGGAGTTTTTTAGAAAACCTCCCTCAAGAAATTACAGAAAAAAAATTAATCGAACATTATTATCCATTTGAAACACTATGATCTCATATGGATAGTGTTATACCTACCATATATAGACTATAAGGACAATATATTTGGTGGAAATAAGGGGAAAACATGAAAAAAATAACATAATGATTTAAATCATTTGGAACAAATAAAATATCAAAAGATCAAATAATATTGTTGGAGATGACAAAGATGAATTAGAGATCCTTTAAAATTCATCAATATTAAAATATGGTTGTAATGGGAGATTAAGGAGCATAAAAGAGGGTTTTGGGGGATGAAAATTCCATTATCTCCCTCTTTAACTCAGTCCATCATGATGCCACCAGATGGCTTAGGGATCTCATTGAAGATTCCCATTATACATGGGCTCCACAGGTAAGACAGTGGGTTGTACCAGCTGGCCGACATGACTCATTTAGGTTTAAGATGCTTATATTATACCAACATACTAGGTTATGGACTACATTCGCTTACCAGTTAAAGTGAAACTGCTCCTGGGGTTCAAACGACTACAAACATTCACTATTCTGACTTATCTATATAGTGGAGCACACTTTCATATACAGATATTACATATTGTTATATAAATATTCATTAAATGACATTATGATCCATTCTAGAACAACATAAGTTTTTTTTATTTGGAAATATTAACACATAAAAAACTACAACATTCTAAAGTTAGATTATATCCCAATAATTTTTCACATCAAAACCCATGTATAGAAACATTATACTAAGAAAAACTCCTCACATCCTTGGTAAATTGAAACAAAATAAAGAGAGATCATAGAAGCATAGTATGAGTAAACATAAGAGACTTCAATCAATGACAATATGAAAACATATTGTAAGAATAATAGTATGATTACATAATCACATGGTTCAATAATCATACACAATAAGTTATAGATCATTAATCATGATCCATGTAATAAGGTTTCATTAATCAAAAATCATAATACATAATAGTATGGACTAATCAATAATCAATCATGATCCATGAGAACTTATCCGAAGAATAATTGATACGTTTATGGAATACAAATAAGAAAATAAAAAATTTTCATATTCAAGGAACAATTTCAATACTATCATAGTCCATTTATTTCATTACCCATTAAATCATATCCATAGTAAAGGTTCACTGTCATGACTATTGTTGTTGAAAGAGTTCCTTACTAAACTAGGATAACTCCCCATTCCTGTTTTTATTATATCATTAGATACCCATCAATAACAAATTCATTGTAGGGATATATAATTTTAGGCTGACCCATCATGTAATTAACTTCATACATATGTGTTATATAAGATAAAAAAAATATTCATTGTATCATCATAACATAGGATTTGGAATGAACATGTGTTTCATGTAAATTATATTATTTCAACATTGAATGACCCATATAAAATAAATATTTTTTATAAAAATATCATCATCATAATAAAAGAATATCTATAGAAATAATATGCTTGATATTGTAGTGTCATATCCCAATTTAATCATAATTAATTTAAATGGAATTCATCATAGTTGAATAGCTTATTTCAAAGATTAATATAATATTTATTCTGGAAAATACTAATTCCATGTTCAAATCAGTTATTAAACTTAAAATATTTATGAAAAAAATTACATAGAAAATAATCATGGAAACAAGTAAATGAAACTTTAAATCATAGAGTGATCTTGGTGCCATAAAACTTTTTTCATGATGTAGTCATTCAAACAAATGTTATGTTCACACTTTTATTAAAAAGTTACTTAATTATAAAATGAAAATAATATTATTTTAAAACCACTTTTTTATTAAGTAAAATATAGGTAAAATTTTCATTGGTAATACTTTAAGAGTAGGAAAAAATGTTACTAAAAATATTTTATAATACATATATATATATAGAGAGAAAAAAAATTTCTGACTGAAAGTGGATAAATTCAGTTGTATTTTCCTAAAAATATTCTCAAATACATTTATTGTACCGAAGAGAAATTTTTTTTATTAAAAATTAAAAGTTATTCAAAAATATTTGGGAAAATAAAATTTAAATGGGTTAATTAAATAATGGTCATATAATTTTCTCAATGAAAATAATAGCATAAAGAAATCGATATTAAAATGGGATGAGAAGATAAACCCCTTACCTCATGTATTATATTTCGTCAAAAATATTTGAATATCTTGTATAATATATATAAATTTATTTTATAAATATATTCTATAATCATATTAATAATTATATTACTATATATTTTTTACCTATAACTTTATATAACCTCTTTATTAACAATTTTCCTATCAAAATCACTGTTCTGGGTGATAACTGCTTCATTTCTCATTATGTTTTAGTTAGGTGGTTCTGATACATAAACCTTGGTAATGTTTTATTTGATAATTAATATTGCTCATGAAATAATTATAAACTTTGTTCATAATGTACAATTTTATAAATTTTCATATAATGTGGTGATGAAAATTGAATTACAGCACTTCGTGGTGATAGTAGTTCATCAGTACGCTTGAGTGATGTTTCCACTATTTAATGGTTGGACAGAAATGAAGGTAAATAATGCTTCACATTTTAATAATTAATATTATATCATAGATATAATATATATATATATATATTAATTATATCCTTATTACCATATAGGTAAATTGAAAATTAAATAAAAATCACATTGCTTAGTGGAGGTTGTAGTCTATACATACACATGTGCAACGTAATTATTTTTGGGAATATGGAATTTTAAGAAGGTATATAATATATTATAATAAAATAATTTTAATTATTTCATGAATATAATATATAAAAAATAAATTTATCTTAATAACCATCCATGGTTTATGGTGATGGAAAATGAATTATATTGTTATGCGGGGGCGGATGTCCACACCTACGCACAAACAATAAATTCAATTCCCATTTTAGGAAAAAGATATTGGATAATGGTTTCATAATAATAATACAATTTTTATATATTTAGGATTATTAATGAATAATTTAATGTATCATAAAATATATTAGGTGGAGGTATAAGAATATATATATTGAAAGACATTGGGAAGGATAATTCCTTCTCTAATGTATACATCCTTATGATACATTCTTATGTACATATAGAATGTTATTTTATGAATAACATCACCTATAATTCATAATTAGATATTTTTATAAGGTAACTAGGTAGGTTTTGGTCTAGATAGGTGGCTCAATGTTTCGTACGGAAGATAAAGGAAGGGTTTGCTTTTATAAGGGAGGGAAGGGGAACTCTGGTAATTTTTAAAAACTATTAAATATTAAATGTCCCATTTATGATTAAGTGGTTCAAAATTGGATAAATTTAAAATTAAATTCTATATGTGATAAAAATAAAATCATCCAATAGGATTTAAATATGTTTCTATATTAATTTAACCCCTATCTATTTAGTTTAACCCCCCATCTTCCCTTTTTATCCTTAACATTTGTAACACATTTTTCAATAATTAATGGTTAACCATTTTCTTCTAATGTAAAAACGTAAAAAAATGGTAAATTGATGAAAATTTAGATCATATATCATCCCCATTGTCCTATTTCTATTTTTTATAATTTTTCAATCATTTAATAAAATATTATGTAGCATAAAATATCATTAATGACATTTTTGTGACTTCTCATTTAATTTGAAGATAAATTTCATAAGAAAGAATGTATTTTGAATATAGTTCCATTAAAAATATTTTAAAAAAAATACCCCAAAAATTCATGTAACCCAAATATTCATCCAGAACATATTTATTTTAAGGTTTTTAAAATTATTTAGTAAATTTTTATACTATTTTAATGAAAATTATGTAATCATTTTATAAAAAATTAAAGGTAATTATAAATTAATTAAAAATTAAAATATAAATTATATTATAAAAAACATATTAATATTCAATATAATATTTTATGATGGACCATAATTTTTTTTTATACCCATGTATAATATATATATATTTAAAGAAATGAGAGTGCCATATATAAATATATATATATATTTACTTAAAATAATATATAATAATTATCAAAGAAAAATGGGAAAAAATTGACATAACATAAAATAATTAATGAGTATGGGAGATCCACACAAACTAAATATATTAAAATATTATTTTATGATCATTTTAAAGTCATATATGACGGTTTTACCCCTTTTTGACATGTTTTACAAAAACCGAGGTGACAATTTTTTACCAGGGTTATTATTCATTATGACCAAATATAAGAGGGGACTATTTCAAAAAATTAACATGCTGATTCAAAATATATGATCCATTTTAAAATATTCAATTTATCTAAATTACTCAAATTAATTTCAATATTAATTTTTTAAACATGATGAGAAACCATTTTTTTGATAAATCTGTTTTTAATCCTAATAAGTTAAATTATATAAAAATAATGATTATTTCTAACTAAAATGGGATTAATTAGATTATTATATATCAGATGTGTCATATGTAGCCTCAAGACTAAAAATAAAATACAATTTTACATTTAAATCAACTGATTTAATGAAAGGAAATGACAATATTAGATAAATTAGTATTTTCCCCTTTAACTAAAAAGTATATCATTTATGAAAAGTTTCAAAATTTTCATCCAAATTTAATATTTATATAATTATTTGAAAAGAGATTTAAATTTCAAAATATAAAATATCTATATTTTATAAAACTATATTATAATATTTACTCACAACTTGAAATAAAAGTAATTTTTGGAAGAAAAGGTATTTTTATGAATAAAATGAATTTACTAAAAATTTACTATATATTTTCAATGAATTAACCAATATATTTGTATTGAGTTGCACTATTATAAATAAATTTAATAATTTGGTTACTCATATCCATACCCTCTAATTCAATATGTAGGTTATAACAGTCACATCTGAAGAATAATATTTTATATTATATCCAAATTCTATTAAATCTCAATATTCCATGTTGAGAATGTTTTGATGATTATTATTCTTTTAAACTAATTTTTTGGTGTGTTATATCCTCCCACACCCACACCCACACATTAATTAAAACAAATTAGTGTAATTTTATCTCAGTCATCACTAATTAACTATTTAAAAATAATTTTTTTGAAAACCTATATCCTACAAAGGGATAATAGAAAATCCTTTGAAAAAGGGTTGTGGTAAAAAAAATAGACAAACAAAATAACACATAATCAAGTTCCCGAAAAAGGAGACCATTGGAGGGATGATAAAATATTGACCAGGGACAAAAGTAACATCCGATGAATAAAATTATGTGATAAATAACATGGTCAAGGGAAATTTAATGACCACAAAACCATAAATCAGTTAGTGGTTAAAAGAAAATTAATTCATCAGAAATAATGGTAAAATAATAATATTTTTATTTAAAGATCATTTTCTTAATGTTGAGGGTTTATTTTACCATCATTATATATATCCAAATAAAATATATTTACTTTATATCATTCCATTTCATAACAAAAATTTCATCCTTTGGTTGCGCTTAGATCAATTTATACATAATATACAATTCATTGAAATGAAAATTCAAGCTAACTTTTTCATGTTTGAACCACTAAAAATGACTTCTAACAGATCAGGAGATCAATAAAAGTATTGAAATTCTTTCCTTATATCTATAAATTTATACCAAAAACAAAGTGTTTATCACAAGTGATATTATATGGATAAATATAATATCTTAATGTCAAAATACTCAATAATAACACAAAATGTTCAACTTATCTTATTTCATAAATAGTGATCATTTAGAATCCTATAAAATTTATATGACCAAATTCAAAACCAAAAAATCCATAATATTTGATTAAATATATTTTTTCTAAGATCAACATTGACATTTATCTCCAAAAAAATAAATTTACCCATTATTTAACACACCAAACATCTGAATACCTTGATAATATATTCTCCAATAACATTTTAATAACCTGAATCACTATAAAAACCCAATAAAATCATATATTCTTCCATAATATATATCTATTTTCATTCCTCAAATTTGGTTTACCTTAATAATATAATTTCACAGTATAGTTTACCTATTTAAAAATAACATTAATCACTTATTCACCAAATCACTTTTCAATCCCATGGTTATATATAAGATAAAAAAATACGTTCGAAAAATTTAATAACCCATTAATCCCAATTAACCGTAATTTCATCAATATCATTTAGCATATTAACCATTAAAATTATCAATAACATTAAACTTGCTCCCTCAAAATATGAAATAATTATTCATAAAATACTTGTTCACTATAAATAATACTAAACCAAGGGGTTTCATTTTCATAAATGTCATAAAAACATCCTCAATAATATTAAATTTCCACCATATAAAACATAAAAAATAGTTTCTATGCATTTAAACATGTTATCCAACTTAAATTACCAACCAATGTCACATTAGTTTTATACTATATCATTATGGAATACCATAGGTTTCCATATGTTATATCATCTCATTCATCATAATGGTATAGAAAAAAATGTGTATTAACCCAAGCATGTCCTCATCGAGTTTCTACATGGGTGTGTAGTTGGACCAATCCTAGTTCACCAATGATGATCATGTTAATACCTAATTATCCCCATCTACAGTTTTTACCCCTTGGTGAATCAATTATATAGCCATATCCACTAATATGTATCCAAATAGGGATGTATTTACTAATAAAACAAAAAAATCGTTACCATAACATAGGACTCTCTCCTATACTTAGGATTATACTATGGGTTCTCACTAATGTTTAATCATTATATTGTATATAAAAAACTAAACCATGGTCCTAGTAATACTATAGAGACCCATGATTTTAATATATAGATATTACATCTTATTAGAATAATAGTCATTACATAACATTACGATCTATGCAAGAATTATTTAGGTTTAGTTTCTTTAGAAAAAAGGAAACATAAACAACCTTTGCATAATGTTTATACATTATCTCCCACTATGTTTTTTATATCTTCATCCCTATTTACACAAATAATTCATAAAATCTTCACTGATTTCCTTTTGAAAAGTATTACTAATAAATGGAGAGATTAGATTCCCTTTGAGGGTAAATGATGGATAGAAAAGTTGATGACTATATCCAAGAAATAAGATAAGAATAATTGTATGAGTACCTAATAATAACTTCTAAAAATCTTGCTCAGTATGTCAGTGAACATTAATCATGAATCATGGTTTAAGGGATTTTTAATCGAAAAGACATAATACAAAAGTATGAGGAACCATAAAAAATAAATCAGGAGCCATGAGAACATATCATAAGAATAAGACATAATATTCTAGAATACACATAATCATTGAAAAGAACATACTTAGTCAATTATCACTAGAAATACTATCATAGTGGACTTGGATCAATCCTCATTCAATCATATCCTTAGTTCAAGTTCACTCCCAAGACTATAATAGTTGATAAATTCCATTAATATAATAACTTACGTCCCCATTCTAGCTCTTATTATCTCATATGATATCCTTCAATAACAAATTCATTATATGGATATAAATTTTTTTTTCTGACCCATTATATAATAAAAACCAAAGATATGTGTTCCATAAGAGCATAAAAAATTCATCATATAAAAATAAGATAACCAATGGAAAGATAATGGATTTCATAAAAATATCACAATTTCCTCATAGAATAACCAATGGAAAATAAATAGGTTTTTATAAATTCTGATCCACATAATCACAAACCATCTTGAGAAATAATAAGGATTGAATTAGTGGATAATATCCTCGATAATTCATAATTAGAACCAAATGATTTTATTATAGATGAAAATTTTCATCAAAATATCAATCAAGTATTTCATGAAGAAAATAACCTTCTCATTGTGATATCAATTATAAAAATCCAAATACATCCAAAACATTGAGGATATTTTTTTTATTTTCAAATAACCATGGAAACCTATAAATGAATCTTCAAACAATTTAGTGGTCATGTGGTTGAAAAATGTCCCAACCCATTCTAATGAGGCTCAAGAATTGACTACCCCAAGAATGACCCCAATAGGCTAGTGGCTAATGACCGGTTCAAATTAGGTATATCACACACATGGGAGGCCTTAGCCTAATGTACCAATATTCACACACACATCTTTAATCCTAGACAAAGATGAAATTTAAAACAACATATAACCATCAATACATTCATTTAATGTGTCACCATAAATGTATGAGGAAAATTACCAGAAACAAAAAGTTACAAATACAATCTCACAACAAAGAAACTAGAAAAAATTTGAACCAAAAATTATAAATGGGTATTCTATTAATGAAACCATAGGAACACAATATGGTATTTTTGTATCACTAAGCTACAACTGGTCCTTGTCCCTCTAGGAATCCTTCTAAAGGTCAATCATCTTCATATGACATGACACATGTAGGAAAATCCCATTAAGGTGTAGGTATAATAATACCCAGAAGGTCACCCTAATGAAACATGTCTAAGCTAATGAGGACAGGGAAGCCATGTGTTGTTTGAAGTAGTACAAAACCTATTCCATTGGTAATGATTCCTTCAATTGTGTATTAGAACATATCTTGTCCATGTACGTGATGGATTGCATTGAAATACCAAGCCTATGTACTCTTTGTCATTTATGTATTTGGTTATCCATATCCGTGTAATTCAAGCTATGTCCATGCCTGTGTACCTTCCCTGGTAGATATAGAGATTCCTGTTAAGGGCCACACTCCATGTAATACTTAACTCTCTACAGAACCCTAGAATCACAGTGAGGGCCACAAACACTATTTTTTCATTTGTTATACACCGCATAGTGTGGATTTTCCAGAAACACATAGAACTTCCTCATTCATCATCGCATGCTCCTTTGTACTCCAATCTAGCCTTAAATCATGTTGGGGAGTATGGATCTTGTCTGAACATTCCTCTATATCATATATTATTGAAATAACACCTTTAAAGTGACTTGGGAAACACCTAGGTGTTTTGTTCATAGGCACACCATCAAAATGTATGAGTGTGAGTCATGAGACCAATCCCAATCTATTGTCACCATCATCTCAGCGCAATCCTGTTTTCGATCTGACTCAAATCTTTGGTAACAATCCATTGTACAAATACACATGTGGAAAATTATTATTTATCTTCCATTTTTATAACCACGAAGAAAAATAATTTTCCCATTATGAAAAAGGAACAGTGGGAGAAATACAAGTAATACACAAAGGAATAATTAACCTCATATTTGTTCAGTTGGCCTCGATCCATTTCCTTTTGAATATTCAATCGATCCATAAATCAATCCCTTTTTCAATTGATTCTCATTCATCATATGAATAAAAAAACATGAAAACAATCCAAATAAAACAATGTAATACCTCGATTTGGATGAATCAATATAAAATAATGATTCTATTTCATTGTCATTGAAGATATCCTCTAGTTCCATTTCACACCGATCGATGATCTACGATCTAGTCATCAATCCCCCCAGAAGATCCTTCAATGAACGCAAATGGATCCCCTCAATTTTTTGGGTTATGATTCTAATCATAAAAAAATTCCATAAGATCGTAATTATATGGAAAATTAGGTTTAGGTTTTTAATGAAATAATTAAATAAATATAATTTAAATTAAATTTAATTATTATCCAATAAAGGCACTCAATTCCAATGCCCTAGTTTGGAAAATATTATGTCACACCTACAGTAAAATCAATTATATAAACTCAACTACATCCTCATATTTTTGACCCAAGACTCCATTTTGAAGTTAATATACTTTATATGAGAAATGGCGAGTGCATGATTTCGAATATACTTAATATTTTTCAAAAATTTATTTCATAAACATCGGGCCTTGTAATCTCATACCATCTCAGCACTTAGCTTTGAAAATAATACTTATAATATTAAAAAACAAAACATGAAAAAATTGTAGTCCTTACATTATCCCCAGCCTAAATATTTTCATCCTAGAAATCCAAAAAATGGTTAAACAATGATATGTGGATATTAAGAATGCATATGAGTCTCCCAAACCTAGGTGCACTCTTGAAGATTCCCATGTGGCCACTGAACACACAATAGTGGAATCGATCACACATGAAGGATCCTCTCTTGTTGATCCTTGATCTCTACCACGACTTCTAAAGAGGTATCTCTATCCTCACTGTACAACACCCCATAGTTGATACCATATGACTGGTCATGTACATACCTCCTTAGCTGTAACATATAGAAGATGTCATGTATCCGATCTAACTATGTAAGTAGATCTAACTAGTATACCACCTCTCAAACATTAAAAATTATCTATAAAGGGAAAATGGATCTTGAAGATAGCTTACCTCTCCATCCAAATATCTATAATTCGTATCAAGGTGAGACCATTAAGAACACATTGAATACCTCTTCAAAGTCCAAAGGCCTCTTTAATTTATCCACATCGGATTTTTGATGGCTCGGTGCAGTCCTCATCCACTCTGGGATGATCTAAACCTTCTTGGTAGTGGCTCTCACTAATAAGTGTACCATAAGTGCTATCTCTCCTGGGTTATTCTAACATATTGGTGACCTGTAGGGTTTCTCGTATAGGGCCTCAAATTGTTCCATAAATATGGTGGAATGGTATACGTATTTTTACATAATCTCCACAATTGGTAGATGATCCTCCCAAAAATGGATGAAGTCTAACATAAAGTCATATAGAATTTCCTCCAAGACCGCAATGGTCCACTCGGTTTGGCTAGAATAATGGGGGTGAAATAGTGTTCTCAAATGAAAATGAGTCCCAATAGATTTCTACAATCCCTTCCATAACCATGATATGAAGCATGTTTCACGGTTAGAGATGATCATTTAAGGAACACCATGGATTCATACAATCTCATGAATGAAGAGGAATCCTAATATCTCCATTGAACTCTACTATAGAATTACTTGGATATGGTCTTACTTGGTGAGTCATTCTATGATCACGTAGATGGTGTTATTTCCCTTGGATATACATAGAAACCCATCATGAAGTTAATGTATTTACCATTACACTTACACTTTGTAATATCAAGAGGTTGAGCTAAACTTGCTAAAACCTAGTTCTCAACCATCACTTTCGGATGAATAAGGCATCAGGAGACAAACCCTAGAAATCCCATATTCATCCATGGCCAACCAATCTAATGTTGGAGCTTCTGGTACATCTTCCCCACATGTGGATGTACCTCCAAGGGATATGTATGAAACTATCTTATAACATCCTCCCACAATGTATCTAGTATAATAATTGTCCAATAAAAAGGACGACATCAACCCCAAATTACTAAAATCCAACACAAGCTTGACTAGTGGATATCAAAATATATACGATCTCACTGTTCGTATCCCCATGTTGTGCCTCCGTGAATCGATGTAAACGAGGAATGGTAATAACCATTGACTGGAGGTAAGTTTCTACCAATCCTTAAACTACGAATTACTTCAACAAGGCTAAATACTCAGGTGACTCACTAAGAAAATATGAACAAGATCTCCTACTAAGAGTATCTGATACAATGTTCCACATCCCATGAGTATAGAAATTAATAATGTCATTGTACTAGAGGAACAATATCCATCACCTATATCTCAAGTTATGAACCTTTTTGGAAAATGAATAATTGAAACTATTGTGGATATAAAATATTATTAACATATCACTGAGCAGGTAGTGTCACCACATATTCATGGTGAATAATACTACTACTAACTCAAGATCATTGGTCATGTATTTATGATCCTGCGGCCCTAACTAATGTGATCCACAATCATTCAATGGTTTACTCTGAATCATAACACAACCAATCCTAGTCCCTGATGCCTCACGAAACACTTTGTAATTGACACCGTCTTATAGAAATCGTAAGGTGAGAGTGCTCATAAATCTCTACCAAAAATCCTGGAAATCATGCTGGAACCCCTCTATCCACATGAAGGGATTAAACATTCAGTTCTAAGATATCGATGGTGTTGATAACCTCAAAAAAGAAGGTATGAATTTTTGATAGTAGCCTGCCAACCCAAGGACGATCTAATCCTCCATCACACAATTGGGTGTCTCCAAATAAAAATATTTGTTGACCGTTGTTAGGTCCACTGTTACACCATCTACTGAAATAACATGTCCCAGAATGTGGACCTATTAAATATAGAGCTAGAACATCATGATATTCCCATAAATAAGATTCTTATATAGTACATCCCCAAAAAAACCTCAAATGTGTCACTTGAGTTTAATTGAACACTAATTACACTAGGATATCATCAATGAAGACTACCAAAAACTGGTTTATGAAAGGATAAAAGATACAGTTAATGAGTCACATGAACACTGCTAGGGAATTCCTCACTCAAAAGGGAATCACCATGTCTTCATAGTTACTATTGTGATATCATAATTATATCTTCGATATATCCTCATTAGGTACTCACAAGTGGTGATAACATGATATGAGGTAAATATTTAAGAACCAATGTTCCCATATAAACTGATTAAAAAGTCCATCGATCATCGAACGTGGATACATATTCATTACATTGAACTAGTTTAGGCAATAGTAATCCACTCAAAACCTGAAACTCACATCTGCCTTCTTGGAGAACAATATTGGGGGTCCATAGGGTGAAATAATGGGTCTAGAATGGAACATCCCTTATAATCCCTCTAAATACACCCTAACCTCATGATTATATTCAGGAGTCATCTAATGTACCAATGCTGATATCAAGGAAACACATGTGTGTTGATCAACACATAATTATTTTTTCTAGTGTGAAGGTAATCCAGGAACGTTCTCAAGAGGATGTCCTGGTACTCCAACACTATTTTAGGTAACTGAAATCTCATATCATCCACTACCCTAAGGTTCATGCTAGACAACTTGAGAGTAATCATTTTCACCCTCTTATGCAAGATTCTATCCTATTTTTCATTGCTTTCCTTCTTACATATAAAGGGAAAATAAGACCCATCAATACAGACCCATGACATCCTCTTCCAGAAAAAGTGTTTATAAGATTGAAATGTAGATAACTAGTCCATACCTAATACTACATCATATGGATTCATAAAGTATTAAATGAGATCCCAAAATAAACTCATGAATTCAAGAGTTAGCTCACACCATCAACATAAGTGTGTGATCACTGAGAAATATCCTGTAGGAGTCTCCAAGTGCAAGTGTTCATCCAATTTCTCAACTTGAATATCTATGACTCAAAAAAATTAGTTAAAATAAAGGAATGACTCACAACTATGTCGATAAAAACTGTAAATAAGTTAGAAAAGAGATATATCATACTTCATTTCATCCTTGGAGCCTCTAGGTTATATGCCTCTACTTCCTACAACTACCCTCACCATTGTCCCCAAGATCCTTAAGCCTAGAGTTGACCACTTTTGGGTGGTGGTGGTAACATGTAAAAACATATACCACCTATAATTTCTCACCCAGATCCTCTACAACATCTTACAAAATGTGGACCTACCTACTCCTACTCCTGTCTTTTCCTAGGAATCCCATCCAACATCTCTCTATCAGTCGTACAACAGGTCCTAAAATCTTGTGTGAGATGTCCCCTTCAATCACAGTAGTAAAAACACCTCTCTTTAGGATAAATTAACCTATCCTATGATCCCTGAATCATAGAACCTCTTTCATGGGATCACCTCATAAAATTTCATTCACTACCAATTCCTTGAGATTGATTTCAAATCCTTATAGAAAAAGTCCCTACTCATATGTGACCATTGATCACAACAACTATTTGAGTCTACTCTCTTAGTAAAAAATTTACTACAAAGGAATGATATTTCACCCTAGCATAAGTAAGAATGAAAAAGGAATAGTATTGTATCATATGACCATTAATAGTCTTATAATGAAACATTTGAGGCTGAAATAACAAATCCCCTAACATATCCATTGAGTATAGAGAGAGTTTCGTGAACCTCTATGAATACTCATCCATAGTTATACTGTCATGATAAATCTATAGAGGATCTTACATACAAAAAACCCTAAATATATGTGTATAAACCACCTCTCAAAATATGAAATCAAACTGTGACCATGAAATATTCTCATTGTCATACAACTGGGTCACTAATCCCCACAATCGTACTCAAGATCCATTATGAATGATCGCTACCAGAACCATCATTTGATCTTCTGGTGTCCTAACAAGATAGAAAACACACGTCACCAACTCTATCTAGTCCTAAAATACCTATGGTTCAGAATCACATTAGGTCTTGAGTGGTTGATGTCGGTAAAACTCATGAAGCACAATTATCCCACACACCTTATCTTGTTGTACTTCTAATACCAACTACTTCTCGAAAATTATTGGGATAATTATTGCACCACATAGAGGTAACACCGCCTGAAAAGGTCTGCGTATGAATGCCTCGTGACTTGGGGGATCATCCCCATGATCCAAATGATGAATCCTAGATGGAAAACATTATATAGGCATCCTGAAATTTGAAACATGTACCATGAACAATAAGTTTATTTGGATAGATGACTCAAGAGGGATATGGAAACCACAACCCATTCTTATATTATTCATGTTCAAATTTTTTATCTGAAGACAATTTCATTGTATACCATGTCAACATGAATGTTGTTAGAGTCGTGGTGTCTGAACACGTTTTTCACCATACCAGCAATGGTGTCCCTATCCTGAGAGATGAATGTGAGACACTTAACATTATTACTCCAAGACAATGTCATAGACACTACTTATAAGGTTTAACCGACTCCTATAATACCACTCTATCACAACTCATCCCAATGAGGTTGATTTATCAACTAACCCAATACCACCTCCAACAAACTAGGCTCTAGGAACAAGAACTGAGTTAGCATATCACACACATGGGACGCCTTAACATAATGTATCTGTATTTATAGACACAACTCTAAACACATACAATGTTGAGATGTAAATGTACCAATAACCATGAATGAATGAATATGAAATCCCACAATCAAATTATTCCAAAATCTATATGAAAAAAATAGGGACAAATACACATCCACCACAAAGAAAATAAAAAGATGTCCAACTAAAAGTATATAAGGGGAATACTATCAGTGAAACCATAGGAACACACCTATATTTGTCTCACATAATATGATACTTCGGGTTCCGGTCCCTATATAACATCGTTGAAATAATAATTTTTTTCATAAGACATGAAACATGTAAGAAAATACCATGAAGGGTTGAGTGTTAAAATACCTAGTAGTAAACCCCAAAATCAAAAAGAAAATAATATCAATAATAATAGCCAACACATAACACATATATTTATATATAACTTATAATAAGAATATCCATATATACTGAACAAAGACATGGAGTCTCAAGTTAAGGTTACAACTATAATTCCATACTTGGATTCCAGCTCAATGATTCCACATAGAATTTGTTAGAGAATACACACTCCATGTGTCAAATAACACTGATGGAGTCCATATGAGATGTTATGAACTTTGGGTCTCACTATAAGAAGTAAAAACTAGAAGTATAAAGTGAATGATATAAATATGAGGATAACATCCAAGGCCATGGGTTATACCAGAAAATAAATCAAGAATAACCCACTACATAGAGGATTAATGCCTGTATTGTGTTGGAAATGATGATACCAAGAACTCCACCGAGGGTATTGATGATGATAGAGGATCTCACTTTGGGCCTCAATTAAGGATTCAAACAACTCTATCCAAGATTATTGTACCTCTAAAGGTATTTCCATCAAATTTATGGGATGTGATTCTATACTAGACCATCAGATAATGAATCAGGGGAATTCATCCTGACAAAACATATCCTTACGAATGACGAAAAGGGTCCCCATCCTTCATTGATGGAGTAAATGGTGTCTACTAGTAGAACATAGTGTGTTCATTTTGAACTGTGTCCTTCCTGTATATCATGACCCTTGTCATGTCTATTTCTTTTCCAAAGTACATGGAATTTTTGAGACCATGTACTCCATGTTGGGTCCGTGTCTGGACGACCATGTCCATGTATGGATAGTGGTCCCATTCCCATGTACCTTCTTAGGTAAATGTCGATCCACCATATAACAGTCACATGCCTCATTATATGGGTCACATGTTGTTTGAAACACATCTCTATGTGTAATCCTAGTGTTGAATCTTGGTCCCTATACATGGTGTGTGTTTACGCATTACACTCCATGTAGTGTGGACTTTCAAAAAACCATGTATCATCCTCAAAAATTTTCACCCTCTCCTCTAGACTTCGACCCAGCAAAAATCACACTATAGAGTATGGATCTGATCTGGTCGAGTCTCTCTCTCACCGTTTTCTGGAATCCGACCATCGAAACCACACAAGAAACACCTAAAATCATCGTTTGTAGAAACACCATCCAATCAAATTAATAGAGATTTTAAAACTGATATCAATCCATTGGAACCATCATCATAGATTTATCCTTGCATCAATATGAACCTAGATATGCGATAAAAAAACTCTTGTGTGATGAAATTGGTATGAAATGATTAATTATCTACTCTTTATTGAAGCATATGTCAAAGAAATTTTCCCTCAATGAATAAAGAACTTTTGGAGAAATCCATGAATAACACAAATGAAGAATGAATCATTACATTATTCAGTTGTCCTAAATTAGTTGCTGATAGAACAAAATATGAAAATCAAAATTATTAAAAAAATCCCAATAATTTTTCATAAATTATCCCACACCCACAATACGATAGATCCATGAATCAAAATGTGTTTAAATTTATTATTGTTCATCATAAAAATAATTAAATGGGGAATGAATCCGAAAAAAACAATTTCCATCCTGGATTTGGATCAATCATTAGTAAAGAAAAACTTCCTGTCACTATTGCTGGCGATATCCTCTAGTTTTTTCGCACACCGATCGATGATCTATGATATGGTTATTGCTCAGAAGATGAAGCTCCTCCAATGCTCCCCAATAACTCATCTTGATTTGCAGTGTTAGATAGATAACCCTAAAAATTTTCTATAATAGTTTATTTAAAATGGACAGTAGGTTTATGATTTTAATTAAATAATTAAATAATAATAGTTTAAATTTATTTTCATATCTTCCCACAAAAGTGCTCTAGCCCAATGCTACATATTGAAAAAGATTATGTAATGACTAAGATAACACCAACACTATGAACTCAACAACATTGTATGATTCATGATTCCTTCTCACTTTTATAATTCATTCCACTATTTTTCAGGAAAAATGAAAACACGTGATATTTAATATACATAATATATTTCAAACCTTAATTTTGGGAACACTGGGACATATAAACTCACTCCATCTCAGCTCATAGATCCAAAAATAATATATATAATATTTCAATACCATATATGTAAATGTCGGTGTCATTGATTTTAAGAACTTCGTAATTGTTAAAACATAGATTCTATTAACACCTTCAGTAAAAAGAACCTTTGTTTTTAAAATGATTGGAATATTGTTTATATATAATTTTTAAAAAATTAAGTCATTTGTAAAATTGAATTTAATGAATCATAGAATAATATTAAAAATCATTTTTGTTTTTTTGGAAATCATGGATATGTAAGAGAATGTAATTTCATCTGAAAGAGGATTAATAAGGTAGGATTTTCTTAAATACATTCAATGAACCATTTAGAGTATAAAAAATTAAAAAATTAGTACTAGAACATTAATATTATTGAAATATCCAAATTATGAGAAAAATTAAACGTGATTATAAAATAATTATCTTATGATTTCTTCAATGTAAATTCAAGCATAAATAATCCATATTATAATGGTATTGGAAGCAAAATGATTTATGTCAAGTCTGGAATTGCTTTGTATGAGTTTATATATCATATATAATAAATATATATTAGTTATAAATATATTATTAATTTATATTCATATATATATATATATATTAACTTATTTGATATAATTATAACATTTTATCACTTGTTTACAAGAAATTATTTAATAAAATCACTATTTCCTGTGATAAATACTTCATTTTTCTTGTCTTCTTTGGTGAGATGGTTATGGTACATGAACCATAGTCTTTGTTTGATCACATATATAATCTTAATAATATTATATGTATCATATTTATGTATCATATACATTTTAATAATATTAATATAAATTACTAAGTAAAAATTAATTACATCACGTCATGGAGATGATAGTCTGTACGTACACATGAGTGATGTTTCCACATTTAGATGGTTGGAATGAAAGAATGATAACTAATAAATATTAATTAGTGAATTTTTATTATATCATAAAAATAATATATATATTCATTAAATCAACACTTATTACCATTCATGTAATGTGAAAATCAAAATTCAATCAAATCGCTTCAGGGAGGTGGTAGTTCACACATATGCATGAGTCACGTTATCATTTTTCAACAGATGGAATGGTAAGGAGGTAGATTATATAATATTATTTAATAAGTATAATTATTTCATAAATATAACTTATAAATATTAAATCAATCATAATAACCAACCATGAATGTTGGGGATGGAGAATGAATTATGTTGATCTGTGGAGGTGGTAGTCCACACACACACACACACACACGAATGGTACATTCATTTACCATTTGTTGAAAAAATATTGTGTATAATGGTGGTTTAATAATAATTATATCATTTAAAAATATTTATTATAATAAATATATTATTTCATTGTTAATACCAAATATTTAGAGGTTGAAGAATAACTAAAATGAAATAGGTCATGTTGGATGATTACCTCTTCATTTTTATACCTCTATTAGATCTATTCTTATGGTTCATTGGAAGGGTATTTTAAGAATAAAAAATTAAAATTCATGTATATAGAAGTTTATATGTCAATTTTATGGTGTTTTTTATATATGTTTTCTCAAATTGCTGTAAACAAGAAAGAGAAGGGGTGTCCATTTTAAAGTGATAGAAGGGGAACTCTTGTAATTTTTCAAGAGAGATAAATATAGTAATAGTCACATTCATGTAAAATATATTCTAATTTGGTTTAATTTAATATTATATTTTTTATATTACTTAAATAAACTCATAAAATTGGATTTATATAATTTTTTTGTCACTTCAACCCTGACTTTTTTACATTCACCCCCAATTAACTCTTTTCCCCTAAACATGTTCATAAATATCTAAATAATAAATAGTTATATTCATTACCTACTAATCCAATAGATAAAATTCAATTTTTAGGGTTACTTTAAAGTCTTAAACAATACTTCTAACATTGTTTTACCAGTTTTTCCCATACGAAGGAGAAAATTATTTACCATGCCTACTATTAATGATGACCAAAAATTAAAGGTGAAAATTTTAAATTATTTAGCCTTATGATTACAAATATTTTTTCTAATTTCTCATGATTTAATTTATAGTATTATAAAAATAAATTTCATTATAAAATTTTAAAATACAGTAAAAATTTGTTTTATAAAAATGAATTTTTGGACTAAAAATTAACTTATATCAAAATCATGAATATTTATTTTTAAAATGGATTTATTATATTATTTTAATTAAAATAGATCATATTTATCTTTTAGAAAAAAATAAAAACTATAATGATACATTAAGATTACATTATTGATGAAAATAAGTTATAGTATTTGATAAATTGTTCTTTTTTTCTATTTACTAAAAAAATCACAATTTATTAAAAATACCAAAACATCACCCAAAACTAATTTTAATAAAATTATATAAAAAACTATTTTCATTTTATTAAATTCAACAACAAAATCTATCGAATTTTTTAACAATATTATGTCAAAAATATTAAACAAATCATTTTTTAGAAAATGAATTTTTGATGCATAAAATGAATTTACTACCAAATGGTTAATTATTTACTAAAAATTAAAAAATAATTTTTTATTTATTATTACAATGATGTTTATATTTTATAATTTTATTACTCATATTGACACCCTCCAATTCAATGGAATGTTTATAAAAACCAAATTTAAATAATAATATTTCCATAGAGAACCGCAATTTGCTTAATGTTTTACATTTTTTGTTAATAATGCTAAAAGGATTGTTATTATTTTTAACAAAATATATAAGGTGTTACCAACTGAATACAAGAAACCTCTATTACCTTGTTTTACATGATAAATAATGATCATTTATAGAATTACATGGGATAAAACAAAACCTAAAAAGAAAGAGTGTGTGTAGAAGGGAGGGATCTAACATTATTTTTTCTTCATAATTCTTATCATCATTTAGTTATTATTTTTTTCTTATGAGAAAATCAATATTTTTCATAAAAATTACTATGTGTATAAAAACTATCTTATTTCTATCTATCATCAATTTTAGTGATCACTGCATTTTAGAGTGATGGACTTGGTTTTATTTCCTAAGAGACTAATAATTAATGGATTACATCTCTTTAAGGATTCTAGCTACAACTGTTAAAAATAAAGGGTTGATTATATTCTACTTTTATTCTAAAATTAATTAAAAAACAATGTTTTTTTGGTATATGAACTTTTGTTAAGTCCATGAAACTTATACAATACACCGTCAATCAATTAGTGTAGGAGAATTAGGGGATCATCGAAGAACTTTTGTCAAACTCCTTTAAACAATTGTTCTCTTTATTTTTCTTATTTCTGATTTTTTTAATTTCTTTTGTTCTATACATTCATATATGAATATTCACAATTTTTATTTTTATGAATCATTTGTTTTATATTATTCTTCATTTATAAATATATATAGTTTATATATTGTTCCTTATCATTTATTTTTTACATTCATCAATAGTTATTTTTAAATTATTAAAAAGGTTTTAATTGCATTTAAAATTATAAAAAGATTTTTTTGACTTTAATCCATTAATTATATCATTTTTAAATATAGATTCACCCATTTCCATTTAATCCTACTCAAACTGTAGAAGTTACATTGAAACATAAATATGTAATGAGACTAAATCACCAACGTTTATTTTATCTAAGTAATAGAACATCGAATGAGACATACTTTTAACATGGGAAGAATATAACACACCAAGATTTGAGCATGACTTTCTATTTAAATAAATACAATGTTAAATAACTAATCTAAAATTAAATACTTCACTAAAACAAACCATGATACATTTTATTGAGATAAAATATTATAATTCAATATAAAAAATTACAAATTTTTAGAATATAATATCGAATATCATTGAAAAAATATACAATATTAATAAATCCAAAAGTAATTAAAAATTCAACAAGAAAACAAATTATCCTTATGTGTTGAAATGAATATTATAAGCTTGATTGAAACTATAGAAATAAGGATGAAAATTAAAAATATAATAGACATGTTTATAGAGAATAAAATAAATATGATGAATTATTCTAATGAAGTATTCAATACTATATAATAGAATGAAATATGATCCTTCTGTTTATGGTCATTGGAAATATGGTCATTGGAAATATGGTTATCAAATAAATGATCATTCATTATGCATGTATATAATATGTATGTTGATGTTTTTCAATTTTTATTAAAAAATATAAAATAATATAATTCTGGAGCAAAATAAAAAGATAATATTTAATTAATATATTTATTATAATATTTTTTCCATTATATAATACAATTGTTATAATTATTGATAAAAAATGATTTAATATATTAATAAAATTAAATGAATGTTTTTAATACTTATTCATTGATAAAATAAAATATTCATAAGATTAAATATGAAATCTAATACGATGTGGGAAAAATTATTTAATATTATAAAAATAAATTTCCTAATGGTATATTTTTTAGTACTGTGTGTTGTTTCTCTAATTATTTAAACTAATGTATTTTAAATAATTAATATAATGTAATTTTTATATTTATAACAAATCAGCTAACCACTATTTAATTACTAATTTATATTAAATAATTTTAAGAACACCAAATGTTTAAAAATCCATTTTTCCCTAAAAAGAGTATATATAAATATAATATGTTTTTATTTAAAAAATAATATTATATAATTTATAAATTTAAATAAATTAAATGGAAAAAAATAAAGAATCACTACATTAAAATTGGGTAGGAAGGGTTATATCATCCTTCTGGTAAAGAAATAATTAACACAGGAAATAATTAGACATGGTGAAGTATGTAAATTAGAAATGGTAAATTTTTCTTAATTAAAATGAAATTTATCAATTCAAGAATCCATTTTTAGGAATTAGTTCCAAACATAAATTTCTCACCAATTATTTCATACATCAATCTCTGAAACCCTTGTTATTACATATTTATCCTTTACCTAACATCATTTTCCATAGAAATTTCCCTCATTTTCACTTATAAAAGTTGATTTCCTCCACCGATTACTAAAAAATATTACCCTCCTAATATCTCTTGAATACATACACATTTTTATTCTTGTAGATTTCACTAAAATTTTATGAATCCTCTGGTCATAAAAAGGATTCAAAATCCTTTCATTATAAGGTATTTCATTGTGAGAAGGTGCAATTTCTTCATTTTAATGAGTTAATATCCATTATTTTCATTAAAATGATAATCTACAATAATAAAAAATATCATTTTACAATATAATGTGGTTCTAAAAAAAATAAATCTTCTTCTATAAAAAATGATATTACTGTAATATAACTCCACTTTCTTACACATTCTTTTCTTATAAGGTATTATTTTTTGGGATGGTTGTACCACCTACATGAATAGTAATAAAATTTCTATATCATGAATGATTAATAATACTTACTTGAAGGTAATAAAATGTTATAATGATGAATTTTTTAGCTTTTCACAATTCAAAAGTGTTAATATATGTAAATTTATTCATTAATGAAAGTGAACTTTTTTTATTGAATTTAAATTCACTAAAAGGGGTATTAAACACTCTTAAAGTACTATACCCATAGGTTACATAAATCAAACAATGGCCAAAATTAATTTTTAAAAACACCTATTTGACCTCAATGAACATTAAGTAGGTTATGAAAACATAATTAATAATCAAGGATCAGAACCACCATAAAACATATACTATAGAAAAAATTAGAAAATTAACACCCTAATGTTAACTTTAGTAAAAATAATTAAGAAAAGTGTAATAAGAAATTATGAATTAATTTTGTAAATCAAAATAAATATATATATTATTTTTATATAGATCCAAAATTTACTAAAAGGGATTATATATGAGTTTAGAGCACATATGACTAGGTGGAAATCCATGGTAAGATTTTTTTGACTCAGTTTCTTTTATATTGGATTATAATATTTCTTCCTTGATTATTTTTAAATTATTTTATAATCAATAATTAAACTATTAATTAATCTATTTGATTTTTCTCAAGTTAAATAAAATTTAATTGTCAAAATATTCTTCTTTATTTGATTTCATCCTTTATTAAAATTTTATATTACTAGGAATAATTCTCATCCTCTTTATTTGTCATTTCTCCTCCATTCTCGTATTCGTTATTTCCAAAAATATTGTCCTATATTATATTGAAACATAAATAAGAAATTTATTTTTTATGATTCATATTTTTCTTTACCTATTTAAAAAATAAATATTTATAATTGTTTTATTGATGTATGTCTTTCATTAAAAATACCTAAAAATATAAATATGTAATTTCATTTCACATTCATCTATTTTGTGTATTCCACTCCACAATTCCTAGTATTATCATTAATTCTTTTCATGTTTCCATTATTAGGTATTATTTAAAAAAATTATAAAAAATTATTCTTTTCACCTTCTTAATAATGAATTTTTAAAGTTACTCAAAAAATTATCATTTATACAGTAATGTTAAAAATATTTTATGAAATATATTAATAATATTTTACCTCCATTTTCCTACCTCTCCAATAATGTCTCTATTATATATTAATTTTCATGATTATCCACTGCAATATTTTAGGATATAATTCCTTTGGAAGATTGAATTATGATATCATTTTGAAATTTTATAGAACCTGTTTTCATTTTAATATTTTTTACATTATATGATTCATGATTAATTTCATGTGGTAGGAATGTGTATGGTATATAATCATTTAATTATTTCGGTCCTATTAATCACTATAATTCATTTTTAAGTGTTTTATATCCCATGAGAAAATGTTTTGAAGTATTAGATTTTTTGGATTTGTTTGAAACATAATACATAGTATAATTGGGTTTTCTCACAATATCTTGTGTGAAAATGATTGGGTTTGTTCACAATTTAATTAGTATGAATGATTTATTATTCTAAAAACATTATGTGTGGAGATGATTGTGTTTATTCCCAACATTATGTGTTGGATTTATTGGTTTTTCTCATAATGTTATTATTTCATATGATTATTCAGGTGGAACATTCCTATCATATTTAACAGGCCAATATTATTCTCCATAGTTCATTATTAATTTCGAATTCCATAGAAGTATTCCACCATGGTATATTTATTACTATTTGAGGTTATATGTTTTTCCATAATGTCTTATGGAAAACTATTATGATTCTTAGTTCATTTTAATATGATATTTATCACATGTTAATGTCTTCACAAATTCTTTAGATCTACCAATTTTTAAGACACACTGAAAATTTCTTCCCTTAATAAAAATTTCATCACAATCATTCTTATATTTCCCATATCCCATGGAAATTACATTCATGATTATGTTTAGAAGGAATTAATCTGTGGAACATTTTTGTGGATATATTCATGAAGTAATGTGTAACAATAATGTATGTAATAAATTCTCAGAGATACCAAATCATGGGATTATGGGGGGTGTGAATATTTTTTATTTGTAATGTATCAATTATGTAATTTTCGTAAAATATTTTTTTCATGGTTCCTCTCATCTATAATGTGACTAGTGGGATGGAATTTAGCCCTATAGGCCACCTAATTCATGTTCACTAAGTACAAGGTGTTTCTTAATACATTAGGCCACTCCCCTACCCATTTCATTCTCCTCCCAAAAAACACAAAATACGTTCCAACATCAAAACTACCATTAATATGGAATTATAAGAATAAAATTAATAGGGATCACTATCACCTTAAGATGACGGTCTTTACAACCTCCCCATCATTAATCTTATCATCCCCCAAGAATCATTATCTACATTCATAAGAGACCAATATTTTCCATTGAATCATCATATATATTTTCACTCTAAAGATCATTCATGGATTTTCACATGTTTATGTTTATAAAAAAACTAGTTACCTTTCCCGAGAACACTTTCTTCGTGTGATCGATGATGTAGGTATTATTATACATATATTATTCATTGACTTCATGTTCAAAGCCATAATTTTTAATCATATATATATAATTATCAATGTTCTTACTAAATATACAAACATTTATCGAATTATACATGAAAGTGTACCTCATATGTGGATATAGCTGATAAATAGTCTCCTCAAACCTTCACAAGATTTTAAAAGGGTGAAAAATCTCAATGATGATTTCTTTGATTTACCCATTATTCAGTAACCTAATATTTACTATACCTAAATGAATTCATGATCATAAACTTTGAATTAATAGGGGCATATTTTCTGATCCACATGGAATGTTTGTTTTCTTTAGGTTATTATCATCCACTTCTAAATCAACATCAAATTTTCTTTCATATATTTTACTATACTACGTTGTATTATATATTACATCCCTATATCCATCAAATATAAGGGTGAAAACAGGTTTTGTCATATAAATATTTGAGTGATTCCATTTTCAAGTTTGGTAGTTAGCTTTTATTATAAGATAATTCCAAAAAAAATATGTGATCACCCATTAACCACCTAAATAAGATATACAAGCCTTTAGCATATCCTTTACAACCTTGATGGGTTTCTCAAACGATCCATTAGTTTAAGGATGTAATGTTATACTCAATTTATCTTGAGAGACCAATGTTTATTGCAACCTTTCTAGATCCTGGATTTGAAAATCATATCCCTATAACAGAACATGTTAGTTGATCCTCCATAGTTCTTCAGAATCATTCATAAATATAACATTCACACATCACCAAAAATATAGTGTTATTGATATGAAATAAGTGAGTCATATAGGTTAGATGTTCCAGGATCATCCAAATAGTATATTGATCTCTAGAGGATCTTCTTATATTGGTTAAAAATTCTATTGTAATCCCATCCCATTTTCATATTGGTAGTGTAACTGACTAAATAAAAACATTAAGAAATATAATCTCTTTATTTTCACCTATGTACAGGTGAAACATATATAAGTAAACCTAGTGATATCCTTTTTTATTCAAGGAAATCAAACCAGATAAAGAACATCGAGATAAAAAATTTGTAATTCTAGAATGTACAACCCATTGGGAGGAACTGTGTTTTTTAATCACATACCCTCTCATTACTATAGCTAATAAATTTCATCCATGGATATAAATATAGGATGAATAATATTAGAACCATATATCAAGGATATCCCCACCATTGAGTCTCTCTCAAACAATATTACAATCATAATCAAATATTATTGAGTCTTTGAAATGATCCAGGATAGTTGAAATAGGATACTATGGTATAAATCTTTCCCACACTAACCCTAAACAACATAAATGTTGATTTTATCCACTAGATATATCATTCAATATTCTTATTTTACTAATTTCACCATTTGGGTGTGAATGTTCATGTTGAGAGCATCAAAAAATACATTACATTTTCCAACACCACAAAGGATATTATAACAGAATAATTAGAGATATTATACTAAATATTAATTACTTATATTTTAATTGTAATTGGTAAATCTATATTTAAACCTTTTTTACTATGAAAAACATGATTCATTTTCTAAATAAATAATATCTCTAAATCTATGTATGATATACAAACAACAAACAAACAATAAATCGCGTGAATGGTCATTTTATTAATAACATTATAAAATCTAAAAATATATTCCACTATATGTTGATCATGAAAAATGAAATGCACAATATTGATTTATGGTGCAACATGGCTCAATTAAATCGCTTCACGTAGTTAAGGAAATGTTAGAACTATAGTAGTTGTGAGAATATCTGTTCAACTCTTAAAAAACTACTTAACATTAGCCAAAAAATTTGATATATGGTCATTTTTTAAAAGATATAATTAGATAAGATACCCAGGATGAATCAGTTATAATATTTTTATATTATATTATAAGACCATGACAAATCCTTATTTAAAACACATTTTACAGGATCTTCTAGGAAATTACTAATTCTACTATGTCATGATCCAATATGATTCTGAAATCAAGAAATTCATGATCAAGGAATTTAAATTTCCAAATATAAAAAAAACATTTGGATATCTTATCATATTTTTGATATCATTAGAAACCCTCCAAGACAATGTGTATATTTAGACCTTACTCATCCCAAGATTTTAAATATACCTAGAAATCATCTATAATGTCTTCAAAAAATTAGTAAAATAAGGGAGTGAATATACTATTAATCAAATCCATGAACAAGGATGTATTATTTTAAAAACCAAAATGAATTACCATATAATAATAATGACTAAACCATTTCCAAAAATAAACATTTGTAATATCCTATATCCTTATTTAGATATGATGACGACAAAATTATCAGATTATCTTATGAAGAGACTTTTATCCCTTTAACTGATTTAATTTGTAATCAATTCAATGAAAGGTGTTGTTATTCATTATATTTACTCGATTTAGCTTTTGATAGTATATACATAAACATACACTTCCATTTTCATTATTTAAAAATAAAACCATATAACCCAATGGAGATGTTCCAGCATATTGAATCCTTTCACCTTATTCTCCACCACCAAAATTATAATCTCCCTCAACATATTTGGAGCTATAAAATATGGAGTCATTGATATATCATTAGTTCTCAGGAATAAATTGATTCTAAACTATACCCCTTGGTAAAAATTTATTCCTATAAAATCATAAGGGAAGACATTATAATTAATATTTACTATAGGATGAAAATTCTATTATATTTAAAAATACTTTGTGAAAAAGATGAGATATCCTAGTATTGATCAATTCTTCTTTTTGATAAGGGCCTCCCCAAAAAACATAAAAATATCACTCTCCATAGAGAGTATGTGGAATAAAAGTAGGTGATGAAAATGATACCTTCCCATTATAACAATCAATATAGTATTGGAATCTGTGTTATGAACCAACCTGGGTTGACCCTAAACCAGTCACCTAAGCCAACCCGTGGCATGGATCGAAGGGCATTCCTAATCCCCACGGGCTAGAAACTAGTGACATACATCAAAATTAAATAGCTGGGAATGATTTTCCCCATAAAAGAAAGAAAAATAAATAAATAAATACTAAATAATGAAATGTAAAATTGGTAGTGGTGGTAAAATAAAACTATTCATACCTTCATATGACCCGGAAAGTCCCCATAGACCTCAAAACAATTTCTCACTACAGCGACTAAATCCAATCAAGGTGTAGCACCCAAAGCTAAAAACAAAGATAAACCTATATGTGTGAGTATTGAAACTCAGAAGACATGCCAAAAAATATTCATATATTCATTTACATTAAATAAAATATCCTTCAATTCCATGTTTTATTAAAATTTATAAAACATTATTTTCAAACATTTTCTTCTTAAAACAATCACTATCCATTTCCTTTTTCAATTTAAAACCAGATTCCATTTTTCAAGATTAGAAATTGGAATTTTAAAGGATGTGATGTTCAAACTAAAATGGGAGGAAATAAGTGTAAAAAAATTTCAAAAATATTCTTCATAAACACTTGAAACTATTTTATCACTTTTATAATGAAGATACACTATGAAAAGAAACAATATTGACAAACATAAAACATTGTAATTGAAAAAACACTACACAAGAGTAACCAACTAGTGCATGCATGTCAATCATCTTTCGCATATAACTAAATACCAGACAATAAGGGCGAACCTAGGAGCTTATGAATAATCTATAACATACTACACATGTGACTCATTTAGAAGGAATTCCCAACCCGATGACGTCATAATTCCCAAATGATCGATTATCTCCCTACCTAGCCTGACCGAGGGGGCCAATCCCATAGAAATGATAACAAAATAACCTCATTCTTTGGGCTACTAGCTAGTGAAAAATATAAACTAGTGAAGTAATATTTCACCAAAAATTCACTCGCTATGCCAGCTTTCAACATTATTACTAAAAAGCGGATGTGCCAACAAATTCCAACCAATAAATTCAATGCATGCATTTTCATCATACACCATCAACACAAAAAACAAAATCACCCCCGAATCACTCCAAAGGATTTTCTCCCTCATGACTCTAGCCATCAACACAAGAGGTGAGTCCAATCCTAGGACCAGTCTTTCCCATCAATATCCAATAGTTCAAGAGGTGCATCCCATAGAGGTTTTTCAAAATAATTCATTTTACAAAATTTATAATCTGGATTCAAGAAACCATTTAACACAAAATCATTTACAAACGTACAAAAACACACCACTCTCCAAAACCAAAATCCACTTAGACACTCATTTAAGAAACTGAAGTCACCATTTTAAATTTAACACACTTTTATAAAGGAAAAAGGCATTTCACCATGAACTTAATATGCACATTTAATAAACAATTTCTTAAAATTCATGTACAAATATGGAATCACTAAATTTAAAAATAAGAATTTAGTCTAAATACTATACACTACTAGATAAAACTAAATAAAGGTGAGAAAAGAAAAAATCAATAATTATTTAAATTTAATGCCTAATGCATAGGGAAACCAACCCCAGAGTGGAACCAAACCGAACATTTGGCCATTGGAACTTTGAAACTAAGAGATGTTACTCCCCCACTGAGCATATTCATATTCACATATATATAAGGACACCTAGCCCCAATTTACACACCCACATTGAAATGAACGTGTGCAAGGGGATCATTACATATATGTTTATATGCATATATCCATCTCCACCCACCTATGTATTCATTTCCATATAAATATAGTCACACCTAGCCCCATACATGGATATTCACTTCCATGGATGAATATACACATAATAAGAGAACATATATATACATATATACTAACCTATGCATACGCAGGTGAGTCGCCTTAGACCGAGCGACTCAAAACCACAATGTAGTGACCAACACCACTTAATAAAAATTTAGTAATCCATAAAATTCATAATAACCTAAAATAAAATTAAACCATATATAGAAATAAAGATATGATTCAAAAAACCCCTGAAATATTGAAGGAAAACAAGGCCAAAAACATCTTAAAACAACCAAAAAAATTCAACAATAAAAAGTGTCAAACTTTAAAAACTAAATTTTAAAACAATTTAAGAAACCACTTGAGGAAACAAACACAACCATTCTATAGAATTAAAAGAATCTACGAAACATTCTTTTAAGACCATGAAAACCCTTTTCCCAAAACATTTCCCTATAGCCACTAAAATAAAATCCACCCAATTTTCACATAAATACAAACTAATATAATTAATAATAAGTTTCAAAAATATTTCTAGAGAAGAATATCATAACAATTAATGGTTTCATCTAAAAATAAAAGGTGTATTTTATCAAACATTTAATGCCACCGAGACATGGGCATAATTGAAGAATTACCCTAAAACCCAATTTTTTAAAATTTTACCAACACCCAAACACTAAAAGATATTTAATATGAACCTTAAAACAATTATGGCACCTAATTTAGACCATATAAAATAATTAAATAGGACATAAACATCACCTTAGATAGTTGAGACCAACCGAAACAAGCAGAACTGCTCCACCTTCAGCGGCAATTGTCGGAACACCATCCCAAGGGTCTAGAGAGACCATTCGCGTAACCCTAAAACAAAATAAAATTGATAAATTGGATTACCCAAAGACCTAGGGTTTTTACGAACCCTATGGGGTGACTGGTAGGCCGAATCAAGCTGGAAAAGGGGAGGAGAGACTCTACCTTGGTGATTTAGATGAAGAATGTGAAGATATCCAACCCAAAATTATGGATCGAAGGAGGGTCATGGAGGGGGTCACCAATGTGAGAGGAGCTAGGAAGGGGCTACGTCGCAAGAAGAGGGGTCCCTAAGGAAGGGGGGAATCATGGGAGGGGAACCACCGGATGGAGGGGCATCATCCAGGGTGAGTGTTGCGCACTGGTCAGAGGGAAACCACTAAGAAAAAGGGGTGATGCTCCAAGGTGAGAGAGGGAGGAAGAGGTAACCCATAGGGCTTCACAAATAATAATAATAATAATAATAAATCAAAATAATAATAATAATAAAATAATTATATTATAATAATAATCTTAAAAAATTTAATGGTCAAAATAATAATACTGAAATTCTTAATAATAATAATAACAACAAATTTTTTTTACATTTCCTATTTATTTTATTTTAATCAAAATTTATTTTATTTTATTTTTCCTCATTTAATTCAATTTATTCATTTTAAAAACTTGGTAAATTCGAGGTCCATACACGGACACCTGTGGCTCGAAACCCATAGAAATTTCCCCACATAAAAAAATTTCAAACAGGGACAAAAAACCCAAACTTTGAAAAATGTAATAAATACTGAGGAAAGAATAAAATAAAAGTGTTTTAGGTTGGGGTTTGACAATTCTCCCCACCATAGAACCTTTATACGCCCATTACGTCACCAACATAAAAGTTAACTAAAATTTGAGTCCATGCCCGATCAACGCTGAGAGAAACCATGAAACTCTGGTTGATTATACATCAAACAAGTCACACAAAATCGAGCAAGAATAATTCAGAACATGAGGGTGTGGGGAGATCACGGGGGATTATCTCCACATCAAAATGTTGGCTAACATAGAAACTTCAAAACCCAAAACTCTACCATGTCTGAAATGAGAAAACTACAAGAGAGAAACCTAGAAAATTGGGAACCTAAAAACCATCTTGACCACTCCACACTAGCCGAACCACACCCTCATCACAAACAGAATCTACGGAACCCCCAACATGAACCCCCAACATGAACCCCTAAAACTTCACCACAAAACTAAACCACACCACCAAAGCTAAATATAAAACCATATACATGGAAACCCAGAATACCAGGACACTAGGATGAAGAAACTCCCTATAAAAACACCACTAAAACTCTAAATTTCCCACACCAATCCAAAACTCCAAAAAAAAACACACTCAACTTCCTTGGGATGAGTTAGAAAACACCTCCACTAAAATATGGAAATATCAACCTAATATAATAGAAGAACTCAACCAAATAGTGAACTCAAAATAGTTACCAACATCAATCTCCCCAAGAACACACATCTCCATATGAGCACAACATAAAAACTCAAGGAAAACAAACTTTTCAAAGGGACATTGTTAAACAGGTAAAACAAGTTGGATTAAAGCGGAAAAATTTAATTGGACATTTACTATGAAAGATGATTTTAAAATAGTAGGAAAAAAAGAATGAAAATTAACTAAATTCTTCAATACCAACATGGGACACAAAACTAGCATCGAGGTTTCACACACCCGAAAACTCGTAACGGTGTGAGAGCTTCACTCCATGACCTACAACTAGAGATTTTATGGAAGAAGTATCTCTTACATCATGGTAAAGCATATTAACCCCTTACTTATCACACTCTATTCATGAAATGATTCTTGTGGAACTTCTATGGATGAACCAAACAACCACAATAATGACATGTCTTTAGAGGGATGTAAAAATATGGCTTTGAGAGACCTTAATGGAAACCATGATGGCCCAACATAAAGTGGTATGATGAACATGAAGTCACCACCAATGAGGATATTTCATTAGGAATAGATTCCTCTGGCATTTTCTCCCCTCCAGATAGGGAACCTTAATGAATGATGAGAGGTGGCAGATTATTAACCATCTGGGCTCAGAAACCAACTACCTCCAGAAAAGAGGACACCTACTCCTTGAAGTATTCATGATAAACCCTCATCGTCGGTCGACCTTATCCAATACTCATGTAATTTTCCCTTAGATTCATCTTCACCCCCAGATATGAATCATCGGACAAGGATTGTCTCAGACACTTATCATGTCATCCCAAATTGAATAGATTGTGGGGAAAGAAACTCATGTTCACTTAAATATGGACCCTCAAGAAACCCCAAAATAGATTGATCATTAATTTCCTTGAGAGTTCTAAACTATGTGAACACATAGTCTACCTCTTCATGCCACACCACTCACACTAATAGGCCTTGATCATCATGAAAAATAGGCAACACTTGATAAGAACAAGAAAATGTGAATGACGCACTAGGAATTTTGGGGAATATTTTTTCGTGAAGTATATTCTATTCAACATAAAATCACAAATCCCAAAATAAAAATCCTATAAAATAAAAAAACAAAAGAAAATATCATGATAAATTACTACCTAACACGTCAAAAACCACAAACATGACTCAGAGATTCACTTTTAAAAAATGACCATTTCATTTCAATTTAAAAACTGCCTTATTTCAAGGCCACATTACATACACAAAACATACATTTCCTAAAAAACACCCACATTCTAAATGAAAAATCATTTTCCAGAATCATTTTCCTCTTCCAAAAAACCATTTTAAAAAAACTAGTCCAAGTCATTAGTATCAAATAAACACCCATGACATCCCATGAATCATCACATGTGTGTCCATCCCTTCCACTCATGTCATCCCTGAACAATATCCCCCACACACTTTTTGTACATACCAACACACATGCGATTTCCCATAAAGGACACTAGGGTAACACACAATCTATTTCATTACAAATTCCATAAAAAAATTAAAAAAATAACTTTAAATTTTATAACCCGCGCTACCAACGTAAGTCATTTAAAAGAAAGTATTTTCATTTCTAAAACACTTTTAATTAAAAAAACAATTATACCCACCAGAACCAGATCAAACCACATCATGCACCAAAATATCAGAATGAGGAACTAGTAGTCATACCTAACCTGAAAACATGGTATTAAACCATGTACAATATATAAGAAACTAGGTTGAACATAAACCGTGAACTCAAACTCCATATGTATCACTTATCCATGTGAAATCATGATGTAACACTCGTTTTCTTCTATTGTCATCCCTCAACCTAAACAAAAACAAAAGTCACAATTCCCAGACCACCCTTGGTAACCCAGGTCTCATCATGAGAGGTGGTGATCATGCACCAACCCATAACTTACCTCCTGAGTCCTGAAAGTCCTAATCTCTATCTACTGGACACCCCAAATAACAAGGACCTCCTATGATACCATTTTTTCATTATCCAACCCAGGTTGAACCTAAACCGGTCACCTGAGCGGGCCTACGGCATAACCCGAAGAGCGTTCCTAATACCCACAAGCTTGAAAATAGTTCCAGGCATCAAAATTAAACAGGTGGGAATGATTTGGGCAATAAAATAGATACAAATAATGAAATACAAACTGAATAATTAAAACTAAAACATGAAGATGTAAGAAAACAAAACTTTAACTACCTCCATATAACAATATGGGTCAACACTGACTTCTAACCAATGTCTCACTATGGCTACCGAATCCAATCAAGGCACATCACCCAAATCTAAAAACAATGATAAAACTATAGGTGGGAGTATTGAAACTTAGTTGGCATGCCCAAACCATCTATTCCCATATGCATTCACTTTAAATAAAAGATCTAACATTCCATGTTTGATGTGAAATGTTTAAAACTAGGCTTCCACACATTTTTGTCTTAAAATAAATTAAGGTCCATTTCCATTTTCAATTAAAAAATAGATTCCCTTTTCAAGAAGCAGACATTGGAATTTTAATGGAGGTTATGTTTACACTAAAAAGGGAGAATGGAAGTGTAAAACATTTTCAAAACTATTATTCATAAACAATTGAAACAATTTTATCACTTTTACCAAGAATCTAAACTATGCAAGGAAAAAATATCAACACACATGAAACACTGGAAATAGAAAAACACCACACAAAAGTAACTAACCAGTGCATTTATCTCAATAATCTGTCGTAGATTACAAAGTACCAGGAAATAAGGTAGAACCTAGGAGATCATGAATAATCTAGAACATACTATACATGTGACTCATCACAAAGGCATTCCCTACTCAATGACATCATAATATCCAAATGCCCATTCGTTACCCAACCTGGCCTAATAGAGGGGCCTAATCCCCTAGCAATGATAACAAAATGACCCTCTTCTATGGGCCACCAGCTAGTGCGAATTCTAAACTATTGTAGAAATTGTTCAACAAAAATTCTCTCACTATTCTATCATCCCATGTTCAAACTAAAAAGCGGGTGAGCTAACAAATACTAACCAAGAAATCCAACACATGAATTTTCATCTAACATTATGAAGACACAAAAAATTCACCCCTGAATCACTCCAAAGGATTTTCTCCCACTTTTCTTCAACCATCAACATGTGAGGCAAGTCCCATACGAGGACCACCCATTCCCATACACATCCAACAAAGCAATAGGTGAATCCCAAAGAGGGTTTTAAATTTAATTAATTTTAAAAAAGTACCAAATGGTCTTAAAGAAACCATTTTACAATATGTTATTTCAAAAAAGAACCAACACACACCACATTACAAAACAAAAATCCACTATGAAAATCATTTAAAAAACCCATGTCACCATTTTAAATATAACACAAATTTATCCAGCCCAAAGGGGAATTTAAGCAAGTACTTGGTGTATACATTTAATAAACAATTTCATATAATTCACATATAAATATGGAATCACTCAATTTAACAATAAAAATGAATTCTACAAAACTATACACTTTTTACAAACATTAAATAAGGGTGTAAAAATAATGAAATCAATAATTGTTTAAATTTAAAGGATAATTCAAAGGGAACCCTACCTCGGAGTGGAGCCAAATAGAACATTTAAGACTTGTCACTTTATAACTATGAACATAATGTCCCCTACTGAGCATATGTATCTTCACATACATATAAGGACACTTGGCCCCTATTCACACACTTCCATGGCCATTAACGCGTGGAAGGTGGTCCTTACATATATGGTTATATGCATATACCCTTCCCTAATCACATATGTATGAATTTACATATATAAATATATATATATATATATACATAAGAAAATATATCCCCATACATGTATATTCCCTTTCATGGATGAATATACACATAACAGGGGAACCTATATATACATATATACTTACCTCTACATTCATAGGCTAGTCGCCTTTGACCCAACGACTCAAAACTACAATGAAGTGACCAACACTCCAAAAAAATTATGGAACCATAAACATCATAATAACCGAAAATAAAATTAATCCAAATAAAGAAATCAAGATATAATTAAAAACCCAATGAAAGATTTAGGGAAATAAGGAAAAATATATCTCAAAACACCCAAAACTCATTTCAATTATAAAATGGGTCAAATAATGAAAATAGAAATTTAAGCCAATTCAAAAAACCACTGGAGGAACCAAACCCAACCATTCTACATAATTTCAAGAATCTAACCAACCATATTTTAAAACCACTAAAACCATTTATCAAATCATATCACTATATCTACTAAACCAAAAAGGAAACCAATTTTTACATGAATAAAAATTAATAAAATTAATAGTAAGTTTCCAAAATATTTCAATAGGAAAATATCATAACATTTATTTGTTTCATATACTAAAACAATGGGTATTTTATTAAAAATTTAAAGCCACTGACACATGGGAATAATAGAATAATTACACTAAAACAGTTTTTAACAATTTTACCAACACAAAAACACAACAAGATAATTAATATGAACATTAAAAAAATTAAGGATCCTAATTTAGAACATTCAAAACCATGATATATGATTTAAATATCACATTAGAAAGAGACGACCAACTGAGAAAATCCAAACCACTACAACATTAGTGTTGGTTGTCAGGATATGAACCCAAGGGTCTCAAGAGACTATTCACAGAACCCTAGGAAAAAAGAAAACTGATAAATCGAATTACCCAAAGACCTGGGGTTTAGATGAACCCTATGGCGTGATGGGTAGGCTAAACCAAAGCATGAAAAAGGTAGGGGAAGGAATGAGAGACTCTACCTTGGTTATTTGTATAAAGAACATGAAGAAATCCATCAAAAAATAACGGCTCAAATGAGGGTCTTGTAGGGGTCGTACGTGCGAGAGGATCTAGGGAGGGGATGCATTACAATCATGGGTGTTCATCGAGGAACGGTGGAATTGTGTGAGGGGAACCGCCGTAGGGATGACTGCCATCTAAGAGGATTATTGCGCACTGATAAAGTGGAAACCACCGGGGAAAGGGGTTGACACTCGAAGGGGAGAGGTGGAGGAAGAGGAACCCATAGGGTTTTCTGAAATAAAAATATTAATAACAAAACAAAATAATAATAATAATAATATAATTGCAATAATAATAATATTCATAAAAATTTCAATAGTCATAATAATAAGATTAATATTCTTAATAATAATACTAATATTCTTGATGAAAAAAATATTATTATTATTATGATTATGACATTTCTGATTTATTTTATTTTCATCTCATTTTACACTATTTTATTTTTCCTCATCAAATTAAATTTAATAATTTTAAAAACTTGGTAAATGTGTGGTCTGCACATGGTCCCCTAAGGCCCAAAACACACAAAAATTTCCACAGTTCAAAAATTTCAAATCGGGACCCAAAAAAAAAATTCGATCAAAGAATACGAATATGATAAAATAATAAAATAAATGAGTGTTGGATGTTATGGTGTGAAAATTTGGATAACTATTCATTTTATTGTCTAACATCTAAAAATTTCCTATTAAGGGACATCAGATAACATATATGAACAAAGAAAATCACTAATATGGTAGAAGATATAAACTTAAATTATGTCTATATTTACTTCACTATAAGATTATCAAGACTCCTAAAAGTGTGAGATACTTTCAATTTGATTTCAATAAGAGAGGTTAACTATTTAGAGAGAAAATAATGTAAAATGGCTATATCAAATAAATCATATTAAAATGTAGATGTCACCATAATTATATGTCTAAAAATAGAGGATCCTCCACTTTCATTGGATATAGACTAGTCCTCTATATTCTAATAACACATACTTATAGGTTAAAACATATATCTTGAATGGATGACGCAAAATAATATTTATATGTTTCTAAATAATCTATATTAGTGGAAATGATTTTATTAATAGGAAAAAGTGGATTAATGTACCAAGGGTGTCTATATTGTTGAAATACAACAAGTAGTCTCTTCATGTGGGGAAAACAGAATATATCCACTTTGATTATTTAGAAGGGACAAAAATTATCTCATTTCTCTATAACACAACTTTTGACTACTATTTATTTTTCATCCTTTATCATTAGGTGATTTTTATATTCTACCATAAGATACCACCATCAATAGGTATTCCTTTCTACAAAAACAAACCACTATAATATGTTACTAAATTTCTTATTGGGAGATATCACCCTAGAAGGCTAATGAAGCTTTAGTAGTGGATGATTCCCATTATGGTATTCCATAATAATTTTTTTGATTGAATTAACCCATTATAGAACCATTGAGTAAAATATTGGTCAAGAAAATTGGAAATTCTCATATTCCCCTTCTTATAAGATAGTTGGTTTAAATTTAGGTGAAATAATATTCAATAAAGAAGAAAAGGGATTTTAAATATTTTCAAATGGTTGAAAAATTATATATTTATATCTACTATATAAATGTGAGGTCATACCCTTTTACTCTCTATGTTACTTTTATTTGTGAAATTTATTTACATTCATAAAATATTTTTCCTAAAATATTAAAAACGGTTAACATGAATCAATATATTATTAAAAAACATTAGTGGAATGCATTTAATATATCATGGAACTTCTAGGCACCCAGAAAAATAAATAAATTTTCCTTAGTCAAAGGAGTCATTTATTAATTATTTTTAACTTAATATTAACAAAATATTATCAAGGTAATTTTATTCACTTATATATGATATTTTAGTTAATATGGATCATCATTGGCTTCCACTGATAAAATAAAAAAATCATAGATTACCAGCAACATGATATGACATGATACACATATTTTGGATATGTATCAATTAAAAATCATGATGTATGATACTCCAGAATATAGGATATAATTTAAGAATCAATAAATATAAATTCAAGAGTTCCCCTAATAAATCAATAATACACCATAATTATACCAAAAAGTAATATTTTTGTGACTTAATGATTCCTGAATGTGTTATATAATGGATACTTGTAAATCCCATACCCAATATTCCTTAGTGAAATTTGATATCATCTGGTTATAACCATGACCCAATTACACAATTACTACCAGTCTAGGCTCCCACAACACCTCAAGTGAACCTCGAGATCACTATATGATTATGTAAACAATATGGGTTGAAATAAATATGTGTGGTATACTATTTTCCACATTAAAATAGTATTACAAATAATATTGGGTTCACATGAATATTTTCAAATGAAATACAAATATATTAATCACATCAAGTGTTGAATTAGAAAATCAATTTATTTTAATGAATAATAAAATAATATATAGTTAATTAAATTAGATGAGAGTAAAATATCATAGAACCATTTTTCAATAAAATCAAATCTATTTTCATAGTGTGTGAAACTATAGAAAAATCATTAGTTCATATCTAATGAATGTTAAACATTCCCTAATGAATAAAAATAGAAATTAACATGCGTGGAAAACCCATGAGAAAATCATAGTATAACGCCTATTAATCTAGTCAACTCCTATATCAAAAAAACCTAAATAATACACTTGAACTCCATATACAAAGTGGAACTATCTATAATTTTTTGGTTGTTTACCTAAACTTTAATCACAAAAGAAATATATTTTCATGTGTCCCCAAAGCCACATTCAGGAAATTATTATAATATAACCAATTGGGTGTAACCAAAACACCCCTTACAACCTATCATAAGGTATAATGTTTTTAAAAATATTGAAAAGATGATGGAATTATTACAATGAAATCTAACTTTGTATAACAACAATATTTGATATAAAGATAAGAGATAATATGCAACTGCATATGCAAGGAGAGTCCTCACCAATACCGCATTCTTCAATATGTTGAAAAAAATTTGAGATGAACACATATATCTAACTTTGGATTAAGTACATATATAAAAAATGGAAAATAAATCATGTAAACATATTTAGTAGTCAGGTAGCCTATCCCTTTAAGAATAGGGGAATGAGTAAACAAAGTTAACGAGTTATAATCCCATCATATACCCCAAATATAGTGATCCATTCATTCATACATATATATTACATCTTATTAGATGAATATTAATTACATAACATAAAAATCCACAGTGTAATTTTATAGGTATAATTCCATTGGAAAAATGGATACATTGGAAAATGGTTCACAATTTTATTATATCATCTCTCACCAAGTTCTTTGTGACTATAACCCTTCATATAAATATCATACAAAATATTATTCTTCATAAATTGGGAAATGGAAAAAAATTAAGGGTGAGATCATATTCCTAGTAATGGTAAACAAGGGATATATTAAAATAAAATGAGAATAATGGTATGATAAAAGGGGAATAACATATAAAATTCATATTCTACATATTATAGATCATAATCATAATTAATATTATAAATAATGGCTTTTTTTAATACATCAAACATAAAAAATTCAAATTAAATATACTATGAGAGAACATCATTTATAACATACATAAATTTTGGGATACATGTAACCAAATAATATCATTTCTATGGCAGTGATGGCTCATTTCCATGAGTATCAAAGAGGATTGGGATCAATCCACAAACTATCATAGTAGTTAAAGTTCACTCCCAATTCTAAAATAGTTGCTAGAATCCCATACTGAACATGGTTCACACCACATTTTTATCCTTTTTAAATTATGATATATCAATCATTACCTATTCCATTATTGGGATATATAATTAAATTTCCACCTATTACATAATAAAAATCATACATATGCATGCCACAATATAATGAAAAATTAATAATATTATAACCCCAAAAAATGAAAGGGATTTTATAGTCATTTAGTCATATAATTTCCTATGGGATGGAAATAGGTTTCTAAAACATTTCACATTTTCATCTTAGCATAACACATTGAAAAGAGGGGGCCTCATAAAAATAATGTTAACATAATAATAAACCAACATTAAATCGAATAAGGAAAATATAATTGGATCATATAATTATAAGAGTAAAAATAAAATCAAGGTTTATGGACATTGATGAATAAAGATTCCATTAAAAGATCATTGTATCCATTTTTTAGGAATATATCCTTTCCACATTGAAATAACATATTAAAATATATATATTTACAAAAATATTAATGATAAAAAATTATTTTAAAATAGTAATGGATCCTTGTAGGGGATTATTCAAATCATTTTGTTGTCATAATTAAAAATATTTTATTCATGATGTTTATAGTAAAACAGTTAATGTATTCACATTTTTGTTAAACAGTCAAAAGAACATCATTTGGAAATTGACAAAAAGATTCCTTTTTAAACCATTTTTTATATAAATATATTGGTAAAGGTCAATTTAAATTAACATTTGTTAATATTAAAGACATTTTTAAGTCAATTTTAGAAAAAATATACATGTAAGTGAATGTATTTTTGAAAAAAGTGAGAAATGGAGTCTATTTTACTTAAACACATTTATTATGTATTTTTATTTCTTAATGAGAATAAAATTAATATAAAAATGTATTCAATATAAATAATCATATTATAATAAAAATATTGTTTTTTATAATATATATATATAATAATAATAATATTTCATCAATAGATATTAACCATAAATAATCCTGATAAACAATGAGACTGTAACCTAAAATCCTCGTCACTTTGGTAACTTTTAAATGAAAACCTCATTAAATAGTGAAAAATATAGAGATATAAATATCAATTTAAATTTAATGGTATTAATAATAAAATAAATTCATATAAATAATACAAACCACATAAATTAAATAGGTGGTGAATATTGAATGTATCTCAAAGAAGTAGAAGTAAGAAAAAAATATCTTACCTCAAGTCTCAATATTCATCGTACACTTTTGATAATAATGTATAATAAATATAATAATATTATAAATCTTTTAAATAAACATAATCATACATATATTTCCATATGTTAATTTCTAATTACCTTTTACCACCGTTTTATTAACCATTCATTATTAAAATCATTATTCTGGGAGATAACTACTCCATTTTCATGTATGTTTTTGTTCGATGGGTTTGGTCCTAGTAATTTTATTATAGTTACACCATATCTGTAATTTTTATCAGGATATAAATTTCATATTAATTAATTATATATATATTTTGAGTCACATGAAACATAATAAATAAAAATAGGAATTACATTATTCATGGAGATGGTAGGTCTGACGTACACATGAATAATGATATTATTTTTCAATAGGTTCCAAAAAGAAAGGTAAAAAATAATTAACCATCAAAGATTTATTATCTTATAATATATATCATATATATTAATTAAATATATCCTTATTACTGTCCATGTTAAAATAACATGAAATGCATATCACATCGCTTCATTGAGGTAGTAGTGAACATGAATGCACGAGCGACATTATTGTTTTTAAATATATTGTAAGGTAAAATGTAGATATTATATTATAATTATAGAAGTATAATTATGTAATTAAAAAATACACACACACACACAAATATATATTTTTAATCAATCATTATATCCATCCGTGAGAGGTGGTGATGGAAAACGATTTACATCAGTTTATAAGACAGTAGTCTACCGCACACATGATTGGGGGGTTTGTTTCCCATTTTATTAAAGACTAGATTAATATAGGTTATTAAATTAACATATCAAAATCTATGTATATTATATATATAGTTTATTGTATCATAATTTTTTTATAATATTTTAATGGGGTGGATAAAGTAAAAAATTAAAACGCTCGGTTAAGAATGATACCTCTTTTGGGGACAAACTTTTGAGTTTAGCACCAAAAGCCTTCATATGAGGGTATACTAATAAAAAAGTACCATATAATGTGGTAAGTTATTTAAATATGGTATTTTTTCTTGAATATTTTGAACTAAATGGAACATGAATTATGGAGAGGAGAAGAGAGGAGATGTCCTTTTAGAAGTTGGGGAGGGAACCTATATAGACATTTCCTTAATGAATACAATATGTTAATGTAATAACCAATACCAATTCTTCTACGTGGAAAATTAATATAAATTTTTTATGATAATGTATAAATATTATAATAAAATATAATTTAGAGATGTTTAATTGGAAAACCTACCCTTAACGTTTGGTTTAAAACCACTGGTAAACCCATTTAATCCTAAAACATAATTTTTTTTCCTATTATACTATTTATAACGTCCAAAAATTATTTTTAACGTATTAAACAAAAAAAATAATTATTATAAAAAAGATACCCCATTATCCATAATTATATTCATAAAAGTTTCATAATTTAATTTAAAATTAATACAGCATATGCGATGAAATAACGGTATTACCCAACATTTTGTTGCATAATAATATATTGTTTTTATATACAAATTGAAATTAAATTATTTAAAACAGAATAAATTTTATTAATACTAATATAATTTAACTAATTTTACATTTTTATCCATATTAAACTAAATTGTAACTATTAACTTCTTTAAATGAAAATACAATTTTTAATAAAAATTAGTATTTTCACTATGCATAAAAATATTAATATTTTCAAAAAAAATTCAACAAATCACTCTAGGATTATTTTAAAATTATTATTTAAAAAATTAGTTTATTTCTTAAAATAACATTTGTAAAATTATGGGAAAAAATTATTTTAAAATAAGCGTGTAAAATTCCATGAAACAAATTTTTAGAAAAAAAGAGTTTTTAAGTATAAAACTATATTTATAATTATCTCATGCCTAGAAAAAATATTAATTGATGGATAAAAATTTTATTTAAAAGATATGTTATATAAATTTCATTAAAATCATTCGCTAATAATGAATAATTTAATTTATTAAGTAAAAAATTAATTAGGTCACATAAAGAGTTTTTTAGAAAATATTTATTTTACTCCTATTTGATTTTTATTTTCATTTACAATTAGTTGATAACCAATCAAATTATATTATAAAACATTATACCATAATTTATTTATAATTAATTTAGTCCTATTCATATCCTCCAATATAATCACTATGTTATAATAGTGTACCACATTACAGTTCATTAAATCCCAGTGTTGTGTATAACCCAAGCTATAAATGAAATTAAATTTATTTGAAAAACAATCATATAATATAAGGGTGTTACATTATACACCCATTAAAATATACTTCTACATTAAAATTTTATTAATTTCATACAAACAATAGAGGACTATTCTACCAAATAATATCCTTAGGTTCCCATTTAGCATTATCAAATTGGTGATTTCATCACATAATGTTAAAAAGGTGAGTTCTCTTGTTGCATAGAACATTCATTGTATGATCTAGAATTTCAACTTTCTTCACATAAAAAAAATATTTCTATAATTTAAAAATTTATGATTTTATTATATCTGAATGATTAATTATTCATATCCTCATGAGAGATACATGGAAATAATCTTGAACTTGAGAGAGGTACAATGTGAAACCAAGTGTTAAGCTACCATACATAATTTATTAAGATTAAAAAATTGGTCAATATAAATACGGATCTTCCTTACCTTATTTTTGAATATCATAAACATATTTCATGGGGAAATTCATAATAAAATATTCTCAACATCATCAAATTACATATCATGATGATGATTTTTAGCATTCCTTTTTATCGACTCTGAGATTGTTTGATGTGTTGATGAATTGATATATAATTACCTACCACTTACTCAACCGTTTTGGGTCCTAATATATCCCTTTCTTCAAATTCATCCCAAAACATTGTAGTTAAACACTTCCTATAACAAAGGGCTTAAAAAGGATCCATCATGATAAATTATTGTCTACTATTGTTGTAAGAAAAATAAAATAGAATAACATGTTGATCCTAACCCCCATTGAAATACATAGAACATGATTCTAGAATATCCTCTATGATTTGAATGGTTATTTCTGTTTGGATATTTATTCAAGGGTGATATAGTATTCTATAACTCATCTTTATTTTGATATCCTAATAAAGACTTCATCTAAACATAAAGGTTATCCTCAGATCTCGATGATATAAAATAGAAAGTGGTATTCCATGAAACATTAAAACATCAATAATTCATATCATGGAATGATTATCTAGAGAGTAATATTATATAATTGCGATGAACAAGGATGAATTTTTATAGTCATCGAAAATATCTTAAACAAAATTATATCCTTTGGATGTTTAGGGATGTTTCATTATGAAATATGTGGAATTGTTTTCAAATATTAATTATGGCATGGGTAATGGTTGAAGCATCCACATAGAATGTTTTCTCTCACCCATAAAATTCAATCATAAAAATAATTAAGATACAACCATTGAAATATCTCACTTCATTCCATCCAACTAGAAATATGCTATCATATCTCTATACATATTTGTAAATCTTGGATGAATAGAGAATAAAGAACTAAAATATTCCTCTAATAGATCCTTCTTTAATACTGTAATAGAAAATACACAATCGTACTAAAAAAACATTGTCAATCCATCACAATCATTGTCAAATGAAATTAAATTTATATATTACTTTTGTAGCTCTAAATATTCTTTTTATGCCTCCTAATTATTCACATGGATAGATGGTTGAAAACTATTTTGGGAAATATAATATTTCTCCCTTCTATTAAAAGTTTTCTACACAACTACAAAAAAGAGAAAGGGAAGAACCACCCTTTATCAGCTCTTAAAAAACTGCAGATAAAGAGGGGGACATTATCAGTGCTAAAAAAGTGATGATAAAGGGGCACTTTTAATAGCGCTAAAAAAGTTCTATAAAAAGTGACCCTTTATCAGCACTTTATTAGCGCTGATAAAGCCCCCCCTATCAGCGCTTTTTTATGTAGTGCTAATAAATAAGGGATTTATTAGCTCTTTTTACTAGCATTGATAAAATTTATATTTTAAAACAAATCTTGAAAAACAATATATATTGGTGTATAAGTATATTTATATTGATATAAATATAATATATACTTTTTAAATATGTTTTAGATACGTATAAATAGACTATTAAATTTAATATATACGAAATTTAGTGAAAATTGATTGAAAATATTTTTAAGAATATTATAAATTAAAAATTTCCTAATTATCATCAATTAATAATCATTCAATAACAATCCGAAGACACAAAAAATCCAAAAAAATGAATAAAAGATCTAAAATAAGTTTTAACTCTAACTCAAACATCAAACGACCATAACATTTGATCCGTGTGTCCGTTTGAGCACTAAAGCATATCAAATCGAATCTTACGATGAGATGTACTTGCTAGTGACCCAAGGGAACATTCTATCACATTTTTCAAGGTCCAAAAGCCCCAAAAGCCTTACAAAACTGGTTTTTTAATCTGGATACCACGATTTTTTAACATTCAAACATGTATAACTTCTGATCCAAATGTCATATAGGCCCGTACCAAATATCATATCGAAGATTGTTAATTTCGTTGATTTGACAGGTTTCGGAGTTGAAACAGACTTATGGATTAGATGTCATGGTCATTTTGACATTCTATTGATTTTCAAATACACATAAATATGTATTTATTCATATATATATATATATTTATTTATGTGTGTCTGTGTCTGTGTGTGTGTGTGTGTGTGTTGTATATATATATGAATGTATGTATTTATGTATTTATTTATTTATAAACACACATATAAAACCATATTTTATAAATGTATTTAAAACTAATCTTATAAATATATAATAATATAAAAATAAATGTATCGATAACAAATTGTAACAAAATATGTATATATATATAAATAAATATAAATATAAATTAATATATGAAGAATTATACATATACTAATATATGAAAAATATATACATATTAATATAAAAAAATTTATTTATATTAATATGAATCTATATTAATATACATATAAATATAAATATAAATATAAATATATATAAATATAAAAATATATATATATAGTAATATAACAAAATATATTTATATTAATATTAATATATATTAATATATGAATAAATATAACTATATATATAGAGATATATCATTCAATATAGAAAAAAACGAAATGGATTAGTGGTAAAGGTGTAGGCCTGCATGGGGAGAGGTCGTGGGTTCGAGTTCGGGTGGAAGCCAGGAGGTGCACGAGGGCATATTGGGCGATGTGCGGGAAAGGGCATCAGGTTGGAGAGTCTTCCTAGCACTGATAAAGTGTGGGGGGTCAAGTTTTATTAAAATCTCCCCCGCCATTATATATTCAATTTTTTCAATTTTTTATCTTTTATCAATGCTTTTTAAAAGTGCTAATAAAAGGGGATTTTATAAGTGCGTTTCTAAGCACTAATAAAAGGGACCCGCTTTATCTGCTCCTTGATTAGTAGTGTTTTTTTAGTGTTGCTAATGTACTTTTATAGTTCTGATAAATGCAATATTTGTAGTAGTGCTAGAACCATCAATTTAATAACCATAAATATTAGATATTTTGTGATCCTAGTGACATATATGACAGAATGAATCTTTTCACTCAAGTCATCGGCCACCATGTTCTCATTCATATAGTGGTAATATATGGAGTAGTCATAATCATTAATCAATTCTAACCATTTTCTATTATACATATATAACTACTTATATGTTAATATATAATTTATTCTTTTATGATAAGTATATATATTAAAGAATTATCTGTAATGATAATTCCTCTATATCGTTAATTAAAATATCACCACAGCTAACTCAAAATCAAGTTTTGTATAATTTTTCACATGAAAATTCAATTTTCATGGGGAATAATCTATAACTATATAATTCAGAATTACATTGAATCTTAAAAACTTATTAATTTCATTTCAATAGATTAAAAACCCTTTTCCACTATAGCGTAATGTAATCCTAAGTGAACAAGGTAAACTTCTCTTTATTTCCTACAAAATTTATTAAATTCATTTATCCAATGGAAAATGGTTCCCATCCATGTTTTCATACTATGTGGATAATATAGTTGTGATAAATTATCCTCAAACCATTAATAATATCCATCCAAACCAGGAAAACATCATATCTTAGTCAATGTGGTCATTTTGGGAAATTGTTTAATATATTAAGTATTTTTTATATTCATACATATACCATATATCTGGATAATATATCCCAAAAATGAACACTTTTGTATCAAAAATTCAATATTGTTAAATTTTTCATACATTCTCTCCCACCTCAAAGTCTTCAACACATTTCATAATTTATCTTCACTCTCTTCCATTATGTTTGGATATATAATAATAACCTCTATAAATACTACCAAAAACTAAACAAGGTAATTTATAAAGAATATATTCCTTGAATCATTGATTCATAGTGTCTATACATTTTATGGATTGATGTCTTTGAAATATCATACTTATTTACTCTTATTTGATGACATCCATAGTAAAGGTCAGTCTAGGAAAAATATTACTCTCTATATAGTTGATCTAAATAATCATAAATATAGGTTATGGGATAATTTTTTTACTACGGTCTTATTTAGCTACCAAAAATCAATTAATAGTCACATAGATCTATATTTATTCATAAAAAAGAATATTCCCACCCAAAGGTGAAATGGTTGGGAAAAAAATCCATTTTCATTATTATACCATATATTCCTCTTTAATTCTTGCAACTAACTTTGGGTCATTCTATTTAGAGTATAGGAAATAGTAATAACACCAGGTCTATGTTTCATTAAAAACCCCATTTCAAGAATTGGTGGAAGAAAAGGAAACTGTTTCTAAAAAACAAAAAAACTCCCAAACAATTCAAATATATTTTATATTGATTTTATCACCAAATATCTGATGTAAAAATCGATTTTTAATAAGAATAATATCCCATAAATGGTTTAAATTTACATTGTATTTTCATTCCTCTCAATATGCTGATAGATTAACATACGTTTTTTAGAATATAAAACATGACTTCGGTTTCTGAGAAATTGATATTTAATTTTTTTCATAGAAAGATAATACATTACTAAAATAACATATAATTTATCTATAGGTATAATAACAATATTTTTAGGAATCACAAACCCACAAACATTAACCAAGTAAGAATAATAGATTTTATAGTCCATTACCAAATGATAAGCAGTTTCACTATTAATAAGACATATAATCCTTAAGGATATTAATTAATATTCCTAGAGAATTGAAATGATATAAAAGAACTCATATAATAATTTTTAAATAGGTTACATAAATGTTTCACCTCACATATTACCACCTCAACCTCATAAATATATCATTAATTTTTTATTGAAACCAAAATGGTTTGCACGACCACCATGAACACTTAATTAGAGTGATTTATTATTAAAAATAATTCATTAGATGTCTAAATATTGACACATGATTTTCAAAATATGAAACCTTAGGTTTAACCTATGTCATACTTAATTGACATTTATTCAAATCCTTCATTACGTTATATAAATAAAATGTTAATTTGCCCACGAATAATCCATTGGAGTGTCAAATTGGGTTTGTAGGAAGGTCCTTTATTATGCACAAAGTGATGATTGAGTCAAAGCCCAATTCACCCTTTTTAAATTTATTACCCCAAACATAAAAATTTTCCAAATCCACATCCAAAAAATTTCACCATATATAGATGCAATTTCTTAAAAACCACTTTTACTTTCATTCACCAAAAAATAAAAGTCATTTTAATATACATATACTTATCCATAGGGTTTTCAATAATGTTCTCTTATACAATCTTCCATTGTTTAACTAAATCATTCTATGATAACAACAATATTTACCAAAAAATTTCATAAATAGAGACATTTTCCTAATAGTTGAATATTCATTACATAACATAATGATCCACACTATAATCATAGAGGTCTAGTACCATCAGAAACATAGATACATAAACCATTGGTTCATAAGGGAACTAAATTATCTCCCACTATGTTATTCATAATTATTTCTCTTCTTATATATATCATGAGTAATAAATTTCTTCATAACATTGGGAAAGGAAATATAAGAAATGGTGATATCATATTCCTATTAAGGGTAAAAATGTTAGATCAAAAAATTAAATGAGAATAAGGGTATGAGAACATGAGAATAAAATTTATAAACCAAAATAATCATATCATAAATCGTAATACTATGTTATGGAATAAATCTGGATATAGCATAAGACATTAATCATTATTAAATAAAAAATATCCCAATCCATGATATCATAACATTAGCATAAGATATAAATTTCTAGCATATAAAAAATTAGATAAGATCATTTGATTTGTAGTCGATGATCATTTAAAAGAATATAATAGCTGATATGTTTAACTACCAAAACCTTCATATTAGTTTTTTCACTCCAAATATTATCATAGTGGAAAGAGTCCCATACAAAATTGGGTTCACTCCACATTATAGTCCTCTTTATCTCATGAGATATCTTCTTATACCCAAATCATTGGAGGTCTATATAAATAGGGGTCCACCAATCACATATTTAAAATCAAACATTTTTTGTCATAAAATCATAAAACCTTCATCACATCATATACCTTTAAAATTAAATGAGTTTCATATCAATTTCATTATAACATGACCCATATAATTGAAATGTGTTTCATAAAAATTTTATCATTTCATCATAGCATACACCATGGAAAAGAAGAAGGTTTAATAAAAGTATAGTTACCATGATCGTAAAACATCCAAAAAAGAATAAATATAGTTTCATTTGATCAAATACCTAGTATATATTAAGTAAAATTACGGTTTTTTGATTAATAGAAATACCATTAATTGATCATTAAAAATTATCATGATGGAAATATCCTATTAACATTGAAAACATTTAGTTAAAATATAAACATTTTAAAAATACTAATGAAAATAATTTATTTTAAAATAATCTTGAACCCTTATAAAGTAATTTTTAAAACATTGAGTGTTCATGATGATAGAAAATTCCGTTCAGGTCGTGTATGATAAAACAACGATTTCTTTCACATTTATATTAATAAGATAAAAAAATAATTTAAAAAATGAAAATAAGATTAATTTTATTCAATTTTAATAAAAATTAATGCATGGATAAAAATTTATATAAAAAATCATTGTTTAATTATAAAAAAATTCCTTAAAAAATTTTAGAATACATGGACATTAAAGAGAATGTATTTTCAACCGAAGAGAGAAATGTAGTCATTTTTATTAAAAAAATAAAATAGATTCTTTAGTTATCAAAGATAAAAATGTAAATAAGAATAGTTATTCAATATAAATTACTAGAGAATAATAAAATTATTTAGTTTCTATTGAGAGAGATCATAATATTTCTTCCTCATATTTTAAACATCAACAAACCTGCTAAACAATGAGAGTGTAACATTAAACTCTTGTAACATTGGTATATATTCAATAAAAACTAATTAAAAAGAATAAAATATATGTATACGAATATCCATGTAATTTTTAGGAGAAAAATAATAATGTAAATTCATGGGTATAATATATATATATATATCACATAAAACAAACATGTGGTCAATATGGCATGTGTCTCACATATGATATAGTGGGATAGAAATATCTTACATGTAGTCTTGAATTTGTTCATAAATATTTGATCCTCATGTATAATAAATATATATTTCATATAAATATATTATAAAACCATACAAATAAAGATGATTTCATATATGATTTAATTCTAACCTTTTTCAGCCCATTTATTTATTTATTAATATTAAAATCATTGTGCAGGATGATAACTACATAATTTTTCATATATGTTTTGGTTAGATAGTTTTGGAACTTGTATATTTATTATTATTCCAAAATATCAATAATTTTAATAAAGATATAAATTTAAAATAAAATAATTATATATATATATTTATATCCATCTATAAAAGAAGATAGGGAAAAATAATTATATAGTTCATAGAGATGATAGGCACAACACACACGTCAAAACAATTTTCTTTTTTGAATGGATTGGATGAATGAAAGTAAAATTATAATTAACAATTATAGAATTATTATTATATCATATATATCATATATATTCATTAAATTTATCCTTATTACCATTCATTTCAATATAACATGAAATACATATTACATTTCTTCATGGGGGCGGTAATCCACACATACACATGAACAACATTATCATTTTTCAACGGATCATATGGTAAAAATTTTTATATTATATTTTAATTACAAAAGTTTAATTATATAATTAATATCATATAAATATAAATGTGTATACATTAAATCCATATTTATATCTATCTTTGAGAGGTGGTGATTGAATTAAAATTACAATGATTTGTGAGGTGATAGTCCACTGTAAACATGATTGAAAATTTTGTTTCTCATTTGATAGAAGATGATATTGATATAGATTATTCAATTTAAAAAAATATATATTTATATGGGATTTATTAATGTTATTACATCATAAGAGTTGTATAATATTTTAAGGAGTTTGAATAAGAAATAAAATAAAATCTTTGTTATGAACTATGACTCTTTTACAGACAACCTTTTTAGGTTTTCACCAAAATCATTCTTAGGATGATTTTATAATAAAAAAACTCTAGGACGTGGGAGGTACTTAATTAATGGCTTAGGTTTGTTATTTTACATGACAATAGGATCTTAATATGTGGACTAGAGAGGAGAGGAGATATCGTTTTATATGGGGCGAGGGACCCCACGTGGAAATTTCCTAAAAAATAAAAAAAGATAAAGCCATTACCAAAAATGATTATCCCAAATGTTCATATATTCAATGGTGGGATATTATAAAGTCAAAATATTTCCTTATAATATGATTTATAAATTTTTAATTAGCCTATATACCATTATCATTCAGTTTAACACCCAGTAAATCCTTTTGAACCTTAATCACATTAATTATTTTTTACTATTCTTAGTATTAATTATGGAAAAAAATTAATTTAACAATATTAAATAAAATTAACTATTATTATTAGAAATATGTTTTAATTTTTTTTAAAAACTAATTCCTATAATTGGAGTAATTTATTTCAAAATTATTCCTACATACTTGATAAAAAGTTATTTTCCCAAGACATGGTTTTCATAAGTATTGAGAGTTTTTTAAACCAATTTAACAAAAAATATATTTTAATGACCTAAAATGGATTAATGATAATATAATTAAATTATTAATACTTTTAAACAAATATAAAAACTTCATTAATCTTGTAAATTTTTTAAACAAAAAATTATTTCTTAATAAAAATCAGTATTTTTCCCTATTCATAAAAAAATTAATTTCTTCTGTAGATTCTTGAAACAATCACTATAAAATTATCTTAAAATGTTTTTTTAAATGAGTTATTATTTAAAAATAAATTCCCAAAAATTGGAAAAATTAATTTCAAATTAAGTGAAAAAAATACAATAAAACCATTTATTAGAAAAATATAAATTTTAGAATAAAATTCGATTTATTGTTATCCCATGCATAGAAAAAAAATTGATACTAGATAAAAATTTTATTTAATAAATATAATTGATAAATTTCATTAAAATAATTTTCCAATAGTTAGTAGTATAATTTATTTACATTAAAATAATTCCTGTGAATAAAAGCAGTTTTTTAGAAGATATTTCTTTTTCTCATGGTTGATTTGTATTTCAATTTATATCAGTTTGTAACTAATGTATTTAGTTATTAAATCTATATGCAAAAGTTTGTTCAAATTTTTCTTTTTTGTATTAATACCCACTCTTAGGCATCATAGAATAAATGGTTAACTCCATAGACTATCAAGAAAGACAATGTCCCTTACTGAACTAGGTTTAATACACTTCTTGGCATTTTTATCTCATGAGATAACAATATTTTCCCAATTCATTGGTGGGTAATAAAATTATAGGCCAAAATATCACATAAATATTATCATGTAAATGTTTTCAAAAAATGATTCATTATATTATAACTCATGGTAAGGAAACATGTTTTTTTAACATTTCATTTTATCATATCCTGTGGGAGAGAAACATGTTTCATAATCATTGGTCATTATAATCATAAACAATCTAGATAAAGGATAAATATGATATCATTATATTATATACCCATTAAATAATAAAAAATATAATAGTTTTTTTCATTAATGAAGAGAAATTCCAAGAAAATATCATTAAAATAGTCTTGCGAAAAATATTCATTCCATGTTGAGATCACTACTTTAAAATCATAAAACTTCACAAATAAAAATGAAAATAATTTATTTAAAATAATCATCCAAATATATATATCATGATTGAAATAGTTTATAATTCATGGTGGTTGTAAATTCATTACATTATATATAAGTTAAAAGAAAACATTTATTTCAATCATTTGTAAAAATGTAAACAAACACCTCATCTAGAAAATAACAAGAATATTCTTTTTAAACCAATTTTCATTAGAGTATATAATTTTTAAAAATTAATTAAAAAATTAATTATATAATATTAAAAAAATTTGTTAATTTTTTTTTAGGAAACATTGACATTGAATAGAAATGGTCTTCGACCTAGGAGAGAAATAATTTCAGTTTTCCTTAAAAATGATCATTCAGTCTCTTTAGATATTAAATAGAGGAAAATGAGAGTAAAAAATGTATTATCTACAAATAACCATAGTAGAATAAAATTCATGTGTTCCTTGAGAAAGATATTGTAAGATTCCATCATCATATCTTTTTCTTAAAAAATATCGATAAACTATAAGATTGTATCATAAAACCATTACCACATTGGTACCTTTCGAATGAAAACATCCTGAAAGAGAGAACCATATATGGATATTAACATCCCCATAATTTTCACTATAATAAACATAAAATATATACATGGGTAGAATATAAAACACATAAATTAAATAATTAGTGAATATGTAATTTGTCTCACTAAAGTAAAAGTGAGATGAAAATCTCATATCTCATGTCTCGACTTTCTTGGTACGCGTTCAAACCTATTAAATAATAAATACACGTTTATTATAAATACATTACATAAAAAATAATATATATATATATATATATATATATTGATCCATATATTATTTAATTACAACTATTTATCTCCCATTTATTAAAATTCGTTATTAAAATCAATATTTTGGGTGATAACTAAATCAATTTTCAAGTTTGTTTTCATTTTATAGTTTTGGAATTTATAATAATATTATAGGAATTATATATTTATAATGTTAATAATGATATAAATATAATATAAAAAAATTATATAAATATTTATAGTCATCTATAAAATCTTATATAGAAAAATTAATAACACCGTTCATAGAGACAATGATCCCTATATACGCAAGACACTCATTAGATTTTCTGATAGATGTAATGAAATAATGCATAAAATAATTGATATTTTAATAATATTTTTTATATAATTTATATAATTTATACTTATTAAATCTGTACTTATAACCATATATGTGAATATAACCCCAAAAATGTATCACATCAGTTCAAGGAGGTGGTTGTATGCAGATATGCATGAGGGACATTATAATTTTTCAACGAATTTGAATGATAAAAATGGATATTTGATATTATATTTTAAAAAATATTTATTTATTTAATATTATATATGTAATTTAAATCCATCATTATATCCATCTTTGAGAGGTGGTGATGAAAAACAAATTACATTTGTTCGTTAGAATATAATTTACCATACACGCGATAGATAGTTTCATTTCCAATTTAATGGAAGACGAGATGGATATAGGTTACGACATTAGAATAATAAAATAAAAATATATTGAAGATATTTATTTATTATATAATAATGGTAATAAAATATTTTATTTAGGTGGAAAATAAATAAAATAAAATGCTCATTTATAAATAATACCAATTCTTCAGACAACCTCTTTAGGTTTGGACCAAAACATATAAAAGGAGGGTTTACTAATAAAAAATTTCCTATATGAATTGGAAAGGTATGTAATAAAGGGGTTTTTATATGTATTTTTTAACCAAAATTATCCTGAATGATGGAGAGGAGAATAAAAGATATTTCCTTTTATATGTGAGGGTGGGAACCCACAAAAAAGTTCATTAAAAGAATAAAAAATAAGAACATTGCTCACAATAAAAATTATTAAAATGAAAAATATATTAAATTATTCAATATTATAATGTCTAAATATTTTCATATAATCATATTATGAAAATTTTAATAGGAAAACATACCATTTTATTTTGGTTTAACCCATGATAAACCTTTTTTTAACCTAAACTGTTGTATGTAATTTTTACTCTTTTTATTATTCATCAAGACCAACAATTAATTTTAATTTTTTAAATAACATTAATTATTATGATTAAAAATATGGAATCCATTATTCTAAATTCAATTAAAAGAAGTGTCATAATTTTATTTTAAATTAAACCCACAGTTGTGATGAAAAAGCGATTTTCTAGAAAACATTCATAAGTATAACAGATTTTTATATCAAATTTGTAGAAAATATTGATTTGAATAGCCTAAATTATTTGAATAATAATATAATTTATATATTTTTTCATTTATATACATATAAATACAAAATGTAACTAGTACATACTTTTGAATAAAATTTATTTTTTAATAAAAATTTATTTTTTTCCCTATGCATTGAAAAATTATTCTTTTTAGAATATTATAAAAAATAATTCTAAGAATATTTTGATATTTTAATTCAAAAAATAATTTTCTGTTTTTTTTAAATAAATTTTCTAAAATTGAAAAATATTAATTTTAAAATAAATTCCCAAAAACATGGTGAAAGTTTTTTTCAAAAAAATACTGTTTTTGAGTATTAAACTGGATTTATTCATATCCTAAGTGTAGAGAAAATATTATATGAATGATTCAAAATATAACTCAATATATATTATTTATAAATTTCATTATAAATTATTTAATAACAGTTGATAATTTATTTTATTAAGAAAAAAATACATTTTGTGGAAAACAAATTCTCAGAAACTGTTTCTTTTACTATTAAATGATTCTTATTTTCATTTCAAATGAATGGTTAATCATTGAATTTATCATATACATGCTTACAAAATAAGTTTTTTGTAATATAGTTAGTCTTATTCATACCCACCAATTTAATGGATAATTTATAATGGTATACTATATTACATTGTGTTAAAATTTGGTGTTGCATGTAATGTAACCTATTGAAGAAATAAAATTTATTTGAAAAAAACATCATATAATATCAGGGTTCTTAAAGACACATTACTATCATTTTCTGATCACTTACATAAAAATTTAATATAAAATATATCCTTTCAAACATGTTAAAAATTAAAAAACCAATATTTAAAATCAATTAGTAAGGCCTAAATGAGTAAGTTATAATTATCTAGATTATATATATATATAAGATTTATCAAGTTAAATATTAATTTAATCTATATTGTAATGTTGTATGGTATAAAATTTATAGTAAATAAATATTATTTTTAATCCATATTTTGACCATAACAAGATATGAAGAAAAAAATTTAATCATATATAATAATCATTTAATATTTTGAGTATGAAAAGTTTTAAATACTAGTTAATTTTATCCAATAAATTAGGATAAAACGATTCAGGAAGTAATTTTTTAGTTTAAGAAACCTTCATAATTTTTATTTCACTCATCCCCATATAATTTTAAAACTAACACATTATGATTATGATAAGAATATAGTTCAACCTACTTAAATAAATGTTGAACAACTCTATGAAGTCCATGGTGGGAATGTATGCCAACACTAGGGTTATTAGAGAGTTATACGATAAAAGAATACTTTGGATTTAACCTATAGTAATAATAAAAATGATATTTTTAAAAGATAAACCAATTAAATACTTTTTTTTCAATTATATTAAACCTCCATAGTATCTATAATAGATGGAAATCTAATAAATTGAAATATTACAGTATCCCAATTTAAGATTATTAAGAGATTACATCTATTTATATGAATAAAATTGGAATAAGATAAGATTATAAGGATAATATAACATTACCATAATGAATATGTGATATGATTATAAATCAAAGGTTCTATGATCTAAAATGGAAGGTAGAACCACATAAATGGGGATGGGGGAGAGGAGGGATTGAGAGGGAAGGAATTAAGGCTCATGTGAACAATATCCTATGTGAATTGGGTTATATAAATGATTTTTGTTAAATATATATAATTATAACATATTTTAGAAAATAACATGTGACTCTACTAATAACCCAATCAAGGACTGGTGGGTACATGATTGGGATGAAAATATCCCAACAACCTAACAGATACCATAGAGTACCCAACACCATTCACTATGAACCTTATGTTTTCTAAAACCTTGGGCCCCTATCCTCCATTCTGTATCCTACTAAACTCCTATAACTCTTCCATACATTCAAGAATTTATTCATACCATAATTAATAACTAATATTCAGGGGGCTAACAAACCTTTAATGTTTAGGGTGTTTACAATAATCAAAAGGAATTTATGAAAATAAATGTTGTTATATTCTATTAATAAATATAATCTCCAAAAACATAATCTACCATGATATGGTATACATACTAAATCAATATATATATATATATATAATCTAATACACAAATAAAAAATATCAAAGTAATAAAATTATGAAATTTTAGAGTATAAATAACCTTTGATCAAACTAAAAGAAATTCTTTTACAAAAAAAATTTGTTCTTAAAGTTTTTAGAGATATTTAAAATCAAGGTTAATATGTTTAAAAAATATTACAAAAAAATTAACATAAGCTCATCTTGTTTATTGGGGATAATCATACATCATTTTACTAGTATCATTGCAAGTATATGAGAAATATTATTATCAAATATAAAGTCAAAAGATAAAAACACTAAATATTAATGACATTTTTAATATCAAGAAAACTTCTCTCATTGATATCTATCAATACATATAACAAATCATGACATTTTTGGTCTTATAATGTTAGTTTATGAAGAATATAAATAGAAAATATCATATTTGATAATGTATAATTTACAGTTTGATAACAATTTAAAATTTATTGAAATATTAATGTAACCTATATCTATATTATCGACCAATTAAAAATCAAAAAATTAAAATTTATATAATTAAATAATCATATCAAGATAATAATTTGAAAAATATTATCCATTTATAATAAATTTTAATTATCTACCTTCAGATTATAAGGGGATTTATGAATAGTCCAAATTCTCTCCTAGAATGATCTTTATCCATAACTAAAAGCGATTCCATTCAAATTTCATTGTGTTTATCATGGTTTAATCATATATATTTTTCAGTTTCATGATATAATTATATATTTTCATAATGAAACATGAATTTTTATAATAAGAAAATAAATACTCAATGGAATTAATAAATCATAAAAACATACCTTTTCTAATTTTATAACTCCTAAAACTCATAAAAAAATCATTCATCGAGTAGATTTCTATTTACAGAATACATTATTTTGGTTTCATGTCATTTAAATCCCCTAATGATATATAAATATATATTTTTTTATTACCATAATAGTTCTAAAAGATAATATTATTATTATTATGAATCAAATTCAAATTAAATGTCCCTAAAATTCTCATGATGATAGAATGTTCTCAAAATATCATCCAAAAAATACACTATATTCCAAACTCAATGATGAAGTATCTTTTTCCGTCCTATAAATTTTTATATAATAAATTATAGTTTTTATATTTAAAAAAAATAACGATGATCTACTAAACCACATAGAAACATAATAAAATTCATATGAGTGAAAAAAAACTAATGGAACTAAAACTAGTATTAATTTACCTATTAAAGTAAAATATTTCATTGTTCAAAAATATTACCATTTAAATTTCAAAACATTTGAAATTTTTCAGCGAAAAAAATAAAGTATAAAATTCATGATTAATTCATTCACTCTTAAAAACCATTAATTTTAGTAGGAATAAAAAAATAATATGTATATTCACTTGTAAATAGAAATTTAAAAACAAAAAAAAATAGTGATGAAATTTATAAAAAAAATACACATGATTTCAAGAAATCATTTTGAAATATGATTCCAATTTAAACCAGTCATCATAATTTTTTAAATTTAGAGAAATTTAATTATTCAATATACACTCTAAATGAGATATCATTTTTTCTATAAAAAAGACATGTAATAAATCCAATATTGACTAAAAGACTCAACCACATTAGTACTCTCATGTAATATTCTGAAAAAAATCATGATTTATTTTTTACCATCAACCATGTAACATCTTGACATTTTATAATAAAACCCTCTTGAATAATTTTGATGTGTTTGATAGATTGAGATATGAAAATTCCAAAAATGAGTCAATAATTTTTTAATATAATAAAAAATATATATATTACAATTACTTTAATTGAAAGATTATTAATATAATAACTTACATAATTATAACAAGTAATGCTTTAATGGATATTGGCAAAAAAAATATTGTTTAATAATATAGTTTTAATTATATATTAAATGGATTGTCTAAAAGATAAAATATCCTAATTAGAGTATTAGATTTATTGAAAATGTATTTTTTATACATGTAATGTAATGAATAATCATTCATTTATTAATTTTAAATTTAATATAAATAAAAATAAGATCCTTTGATGGTAAAAATATATATCTCTTAGAAATTATATATCTTTGAAATTTATTTCAACCTAAATAAATTATATTAATCCTTAAGGATGACTTTTTTGAAGAAATATATTAATTATATATTCAATGAAGTAAATAAATTATCATTTAATGGTTGTTAATAATCATAAAATGAGAATAAAATCATCTAATACTTCAAAAATATCTTTTTTTGAAAATAGTTTTTAAATGATTCATAGGAAGATAATAGAGTAAATTTCTAATTAATTTTAGAATATTAATTGATAAAATGAACTACATATTTTAATTCATCATGTAACAATTATTTTAATGTTTTTTTTGTGTTTTATGATAAATTTTATTTTTTATGAATAGTAAAAAACTGTTTTAACATATAGAAAATCATTTATAATGAAATTATGATATAATAATTAATTTTAAACAAATAAAAAAATTTATATTATAAAATATTTATTTAATGAGTCTGATAATTAGTTTTAAAGTATTATTTCAAATTTATAAACTTGTGTTTTAAAATTTGATTCTTAAGTTATAATATATTCGAATAAACAATTAATTTAAATATTTACAATTCATGAGGTGGATAAATGAGTCAATTTAGTTATTATAGAGTTTTAATGTCAAATAATATTAAATTTTATAATAAACTATAAATTTTTTAAGAACTCTAATCATCCAAAATCATAGGATTGATTGATAAAATAATCAATATTTTAACTGTAAAACACCCTTCTCCACATGTACAAATACCAAGTCTCATCTAACTTGAAAAACACATCCAATTCACATATAAAATGCCAATATCATCCTATTTAAACTCTAATAGGTCTACTAGATTTATTAGGGTTAGTTTGAAGGCACTCAACCCCTATACTAGAATTATTTTGTAAAGGCATAAAAATTTATCAAAGAGGTAACCATGATTATATTTTCATTAATTTTATCTATTATTTTTTATACTCTTTCAATAAATTTAATTTTTCCTATATTTTTCATATATTTCACATATAATCATATAATTTATTAATGTTATTTTTTTGATTTAAAAAATAATATACCCCCTTCCACCCAATAGAATAAATGAAATCATTACTTGTGTGTATGTGTGGACTACTGCCTCCAAGAATTATGTATTTGTTGTTTCACCACTACCTCTCATCAATATTAATATATATAGTTTTAAAGAATATATATCATGTATATTAAATAATTATGATTTTTAATTAATAACTATAATTTAATTTCTATTGTTTTAATTTTTTGGAAAATAAAAACAATTGTTATCCGTATGTACAGATTATTATCACCATAAAGAAATGTATTACATTTTTGGTCATTTCTATAAGTGGATTTTTGAAAAAACTTTATATAGTAAATAAATATTTTAATTATCAATTTTTTAATACTCTAGGACAATGAATATGGTTAACAGAACAACACCGTCAAACAAAAATTTGTATTGTAAATGAAACATTTGACATCTTGAATGTTGATTTTAAAGAAGAATGTCTAATGATTAGGTAATGGTAAATTATAACCAAATGGTATAAACTCATAAAAGTTTCACTATTTCTCAATTAAATATTTATAATAAATCTAAATATATTAAATATATCATTTTAACAAGTATTAAGAAATTCGATACTTGAAGAAAGGGCTTGTCATCTAACTTTTTTATCATTGAGACATATGCTATAGTCACCAATTATTTAATACTTTTTGGTGTATACAATACCATTTAGATTATTTTATGACACTTTTTTAAAATTAAATGGATTTTAAATTCCATAAAATGTTCTATATTTCCAGGTTTTCTAATTCAAATGATACCGTTATTTTGTTTGTTTCCTTATCTAAATTTACCTTAATTGATATAAGTTTTATATTATTCACATTAAATCATTATTGTAGTCCATATACCAAACAGAAATATATTTTTTGATACTTTACTTGAAAATTAATTTGTTTTATTTTTCCATATAATCTTATCTCATTCATGAGGTTTTAATTTATATATTATCAAATCTATAATGATTTATGTTTCATTCTAAATTTTAACTGGAAATATTTATGGATGATTTTACTTTGGGTAAATTATGTGGTATGTACTAATTAAAACCCATCAATTTTATTCACATATGTTTAATTATATGGTTTTCATGTATAAATTTAATATTCCTCCTATGTGGAACTCAAAAATTCTAAAATAATGTTTTTATGAAAATATAGCCTTATTTCTCTTGTTCTGGAAAAAGATCATTCTTATCATTTTGTATATTCCTAAAATGTATTCATTAATATTTTTAAATATACATAAATATTTTATAATGATTTTTTCTACCTTTTACTTTTAGTAAAATGATTAAAAAGAATTCTTTACTAGTAGAAAAATTGGTTTTAACATCTATTTTTTTGAAATTGAATGTTTTTTATCCTATGTTGAATATGCTGATGTAAAAAATATTACTTTTGGAATATTTTGTTAAAAACTGAATCCAAAAACATTTTAAAATTGTTTTTTGGAATTGTTTTTTAAACAACAAGTGTTAAAAATTCTAATCAGTATCTTTTTTGGTGTCTGTTTTTAAAGAAAACGACACCGAAATGTTTTAAAATATATTATTTTTTTATTTTATTCAAAAACCACACCAATTATCAAAAAATTACCATTATTTAGATAATTTACTAATATATTACATAACTGGTAGTGGGACTAGAATGGATTTATTGAGAAAATGATATGGCCATCTGAAGATAGACTTATTAATGTTTTGATAGATACAACTTGTTTCAAAGAAAACATGAGAAAGAAGAATGAAAATTAAATAAACCAAATGGAATAAAATAAATGTACATATTTGAACATATTTCATTTATTTTAGGAGCTTTCATCAAAATGATATATTGTTTATCATCATATATTTTAGTTTTTGGGTAAAAATCATTCATAAATGAAAATGGTTATCGATAATGATTTTTTCACCCTGATTGATAAATCTCCTTTGGATGTTTTATATTCATACCACACTCATAAAAATAAATCATCGTTATAAAGAATATTATCCATATGTTTAGAAATGAATGAAATTGAAAATAAATAAATTAAATTATTATAATAGATACCATGTTAAAAACATTGATTAATGCCGCATTGAAAATTTGATGGAATCGAAGAAGTAGAAAATGATGAACAAAAGAGAAAATTGATTTAGATATAGTAAATGAAAATATTTTTAATGGAATTTTTTTAAGATTGAGGTGGGATTTTAAAAATTGAAATATAGATCCCACATATTTGTGGAGGCTTTTTGGAATTGTTTTTTTATTAAAACTGATGTAAAGTGGTATTAAATTTGTGTTAATTTTTTACAGATAAAATGCCAAAAATACCCATAGGTATCATTTTTTTTGGTTTTTAAAGAAACCGATTCCAAATTAAAAAAAATACATATAATTTTGGCATTGGGTTTTTTTTCAAAACTGGGGACAAAAATTTTAAAAGAAAATGGCATCGGTTATTATGAAATGGGAACTTCATAATATAATTTCATTTACATTGTTTTATATCGTTTACTAAAACTTTATTTGACTGGTCGTGGATCAAAAATTCTACAAAAAATTAAAAGTTATAGCTTCTGAAACTAGGAATTCGTTTAGAATTATCATAGAGAAGTTCGACTTTTGAAGGCCATAACTTCTAATATTTATCTATATTTTACCTCTAAAACTAGTCAAATTAAACAATAATAAAATATCTAAAAAATTGTAATTTTTTATTATTGTTTTTATTTTTTTCATAACCAATGAAATGAATTTTTTTTGTCAGTTTTCTTAAAAACAAACAATGCCAGAAAACTTATTTTAATAGTTTTATGTTGGTTTTATTAGAAAAGAAACACCATAAAATGATCCTAATGGGTATTTTTAGCATCAGTTTCGTAAAAAACTAATGAAAAAATCCAATATAAATCCTCTTTATCATCTAAGTTAGACAAACCCGATGATAAAAATTTTACACAATTATCTCTTAATGAATAAAAAATTTCAATGTTCATATCTTTTAATCCATAAATCTCTTTTAGCACCACGACTTGTCAAATAAAATATTATGAATAAAACTAAAACATAGAAATTTGTTTTTTTTTTTGGTATTAGTTTTTAAAAAAACAGGCTCCAAAATAATGGTTTTCCAATTTTTTTAGTCAGTTTCATTAAAAAACTAATTCCAAAAAACACTAATACCATATTTTTGATCAGTTTATAAGACACTAATATCATATTTTATATTTTAAAGACCATTTTTATAGTAGTGTTTTTCAAATTCATTCCATACGACTCCCTTGCGACTCTTTAAAATTCTGTGGAAAAAATGTTTTCTATTAATATAAATATTGTGAATTATTTTTTCCACCATGTTGATTGTTATTTGTAATTAAGATTCATTTAAAAGTTTAAATATATATTAAAATTTAATTATATTCCTATTGGTCTTGTAAATTTTTATTTTTTAATGGTTACCAAAAGGAAAGCACATTTCTTCTTGTTTTTTAAATAATTTTTTTGTTTATTTTATAAGAGTAATTTTTATCTATGTCAACATCCATTATATACTTTAATATTTCACTGTGGATATGAACTTCTAGTACTATCCAATTTATGTTTATAGATTTAATGTGATGATTGTTGTGAATAAATTTTCATGAATGAAATTTCATATCATTGGTAAATTAAGTGATGCTTTAATTATGGAATTTTAAGGAAGTAATAGTGGAACACATTTTCTTCCTACTAGAAAATTAAAATTATAATGAATAATGAATGATACAATTTCCTAATTAAATATTCAAGAATGGATGTTATTTAGTGGTGTTTTGGTCCATTATATCCTTCTGATTAATTGGGTAATGTTTATTATCTTTGGAGATCATGGGTATATGGGTGGTTATCCCAAGTCTAATAAGGTACACAAGTGGGATTTCCAAAAACCAAAAAGGTTTGTCAGTGGATATTCCAAGCATACTATTTGACAAATGAATCAAGGGTTTTCAATGAAATTTTATTTTTATAAATATTTTTTTATATAATTATGTAATATTCTTTTTCCGATGTTATGTTCTAATGTCTAATGTCATATGTTATTTTGATTCATTATTCAAGGGCATAAAAATTGTGATTTATGTATTTGCGTATGAAATGTTTATACCATTATTAATTTCCCTTTTATTTATTCTTATCATATGCCCATTTATTATCATTGACTTGTATCTCTCATGTTTACCATTACTAAGAATCTGAGATTACCCTTTCTAATTTTGTAAATTTTCCTTGGTCATAAACAACGTTATTAAGTAGTAAAGGATTTAAAAAGGTACTATGTGAAATGAAAATTCAAGGATATATTCAATTAATACATGATTTATTTTGATTATGTATCGAGGGTCCAAAGACACAAAACCTACACATTTTTTGTCCATATTGTATTATAAGATGTATTGATTATTCATTTAAAATGATATAATGTTTATGAACGAAAGTTTTTTGTTTCCTTAGTTGGTATTGTAGAATGGTGTTTTATAGAGATTATGTTATTAGGAATAAGATGATAAAACATAATAAAAATAAAATTAATTGATTGTTATCTAGTATGATTGTTAAGTATCAAGGATTGATAAGAAGCTGATATAATATAGAAAATATTATGAATAATTCTAATTATCATAATAATTCGACCATTGATAAGAAATTATTGATGCTCAGAGTAATATATTTTTTAATCAATAGCTAGAAGAAGTAATTGTGTGAACAAAGAAAGTGGAGTCCAATGTAATGACCATCCCCTTGATAAAAAAATAAAGTGGGATATATGATGAGGAATATTATAGCTAGGATCCCCAAACTATCTCAATATATGATTAGTATCATGAATAATAATGCAATTTTAAAAAAGGAAAATGAATGAATGACTCACCATTGAGAATTTTATGGGGAAACATCCACCTTCCTTTAGTATTTCATGTTCTCCACTAATTACTAAGCACTAAATCAATTCAATAAAAATGGTATTTTTTCATTCTCTAGTTCTTATACCATGCCAAATATGCGTTTTTAATATATCATTTGGATTCTAAAGGTGGTCAATGCTAGAATCTTATCAAGAATATTATGAAATATTGAGAAATTTATCCAATGATATGGGATGAGTTTAATATGATTTTATTCAAAATATATTTTTGATAAAATATTAAAAATTAAATTGGCTGGGAATTTATAGAAATGAAATACAGGTAAGATGAATCAATCAATACCTAGGTGGATTATTTCACCATAATTACAAGGAAAACTTTTGGTTTTATCATTGATCATGAAATAAAAAATTATCGATTCATTAGTGGTTTAACACATTATCTCTAAAATAAATTAGATATAAAAGACATTGATATACATTAATAAATTATCCGATGTCATCTCAAAGTAGATTTGGATAGTATAGACTCTCTTCATTATCATGGTTTTAGGGAAAATAATGGATAATTATATTTTCATGGTGATTAAAATAATAAAACTCATGGCGAAAAGTAAATTGATTTTCCTTCAGATTGGAAATTTGGAAATAAGAGTGGGAAAATTTTCACCAAGGGATTACTAAATGGATCATGTGTGGGAGAGAATGTTATTGATCACATTAATAGTAAAGTTATTTAAAGGGGTCATCCAATGAGATGAATAGATATAGATCTCAACTAAATTCACCACCCACACCCCAATGAATAAATTATAAAGTGTATAAGTATGAGTACAATAATTTTATCAATTAAAGGGGTAATACTGATTATTGATTTCAGAAAAATCATTAAAAATGATGAAGGGATGTCCTATGTGATCACAATTAATGATTTGGGTTGTGATAAAAAATAGTGTATGGAATACTCAATATCTGCTCAAGAAATGAAAATTTCATACATGAGTCCAAATCTAACTACACCTATATATATATATATAAATGTTTCAAACGGAATCAAATTGAAACACTAATTATGAGATGACCATTTATCCATTAATGTCGCTAATGGTATGACGAGTTCATACCAAGACTATAATTCCATTATAATTGATTGTTTTGATGAATCACCTAAATATCTTATTAATATCCATTTTGTAAAATTTTATTTGAAATTTTTTTCATGGATTATATCACTCCATATAAATCTCATAATTATTTATAGAGAATAGATGAAACTATTGATATCATGAATCAACCTTTGATCATATATTAGTGTGATGATGAAATTTAACAGCCCATGTAAATCAATTCCACAATATGTATCTCAATACATCTTCATAATATGTATTTAGATAAAATTTTTTCGATGAAACAAAATATAAGGGTAATTTCAACTTTGAGGGTAAAAGAATATGATTATTCTTATCTTACCAAAGATATTCTAGTTAATATCTGATCTTGATTATTAACTATCATAGGGATAAAATTAGATATTTTCATTAGTAATATATAATTAAAACTAAAAAGGTTCAATTTATTTTAGGGGGTAGAATGTAACACCTCTAGATTTTTGAATATATTTATCCGTAATAAATTTATTGTGTTTGAAAAAATTTGATGCATGAACCACCAAAAATAAGTGAATAATGATTTATTAAAATAAAAAATAAAAAATATTATAAAACAATTAAATTAAATGTTATGAATAATATTAAATATGTTTTTATAAGAATGAGTATGTTAATTATTATTTAATAAACAAACATACTTTGTTTAAAAGAATAGTTTTTATTATATATTATATTCTTAATTTAAAAATAAAATTTATAATTTTTAGTGTAATTTTTTTGATAGTTTATTTTTTATTCATTTGTAGTGAATAATAAACATTCACCCAATGATTGTAAATTTATAATAAATTAAGTTATAATCACATGATTATAAAGAGAAATATTTATTATAAATAGATTTTCAAGATTATAATGTATTTTTATATAAATAAATCATATTAACCATTATAAATTAATTAGTTTTATTTAATTTATTTGTAAAATGTTCAATAAAATAAATTAATAATAATATATTGGTTGTTACTAAGCATGAAATGAGATAAAGACCTTTTATACTATGAAAATACCATTTCCATAGAAATGGGTTTTAATATTTTCAAGAATGGATATTATAATTAATTTTTACGATAAATAAGAAATATAATTGATAAAATGAACTAAATTTTTGAATCCACCATATCACAATATTCTAAAGGTGGCTTTTTAGTTTTTTTAAAAAATGATGATTTTTAGTGAATATTATAAAATACCAATTTTACATATACAAAATATTATTTGACATAATTAATATGTAATCATGAATAAAACATTTTAAAACCTTTTTTTCAAAAAAAGTATTTATGGTTGAAAATAATAGACCTGAATGTTTTATGTTGAATTTATAAACCTATGATTAAAATTATGAAACATTGGTTATATCTTATTAAAATACAAAATATTTTGGATTATTTTCATTTAATGTGGAGGTCTAAAGATTCCATTTGGTTGTGCAATGTTTTTAAAGAAAATAAACCATCATTTTTACTAATTATTTTTGAACGATCACACTCCAAAATTATTAGGCCTAAATGCTAAAATCAACATTATTTTGTCCCTAAACACCACTATCCTCAAATATAAACACCTTATCTCCATTATATTATAAAAAAATAAAAGTCACCTCTAAAAGATGAATATTTCACTATTTCCCATCTCATATTTACCTTGTATATTTTTATTAAATCCTGGAGGCACTCAACCCCTTGACCACAATTCCTTAGTAAAGGATTAAAACATTATAGAAGATGTTGCCTCTAATTTTTTTCATTGTTTTTATTTGTTTTTATTTATATAGTTTAAATAAATATAAACTTTTATTTCATTCATATATATATTTTTTAATTATTTAAAATATCAATGTTCATATGTTGATGTAAAAATCATTCTCCACCATCATTTGCATCATTTAAAAAAAATGAAAATTTTTCACGTGTGTATGTACAGACTACTATCTCCATGAACGACATATTATTTTCACCATCCCACTCTTTCATGATATAAAAATCAATTTAATAAATATTTATGATATTTATAAATTAATTATTACTCTATATTAGTAAATTATCATTTACTTATCTGTTTTTATTTGTTGAAAAATAAAAAAAACAATCATGTGTACGTATGAACTACTGTCTTAATAAAGTGATTTATTCCTTTTTTTCACTGCCATACATGGATGGTTATAAAAGTTTATATAGTAAATACATGTGCTGATTATGAGATTATTGACACTTTTTAACCAAGACCAAGGTGGGAGGATCAGAACCTCTGAACTAAAACATGGATAAAATATGAAATGTTAACACTGTAAATATTGTTTTTAAAGTAGTATTTATAATGCCTACATAATAAATAATTATATGGGAGTGATATATAATAGAAGAAGTAGGAATAAAGTTCTGATATATATTTATAACAAATAAAAATTTATTATATAGGAGGGTTGAATATGTACAAAGTAAATAAGAATTGAGGTAACAGTTTATTGTCTCACATTCATTTTGTTTGGACAAATATCATATTAACCAATTTTTTCATATTGTGTGTTTTATATAATATCCAATGGATTTTTTATCACAATTTTCCAAAATTTATGTTATTTACAATTATATCTCATGTTTTATCATTCATGGGTATGGATTTAGTGTATATTAATTTTGTAAGGCTTTCCCCATCTCAATTTCCCTTCATTGAGATATTTTCTATATGAACCAAAAAAAATTATATTAATTTGAGTGTATATTTATCACGATTTAATTTTATGATAATTTTCAGGAAAATTATGGTAATTTACTAATCAATATAATATTCTCTCCTTTATGTGGTTTCAATTCAATTGATACCAAACTTGTACTGATTTTTGTTTCAATTTTACTTTTAATCCAGAATGTGTGTGATTGATTGTATTTGGGGATAATTTTAAATATTTACCTCTTAATCCCCATTTAGTTTTTCGTCTAAAGGTCACTTGTAGAGTTTTCTTAAATTTGATTCGTTTTCCTCCTATTGGAACACAAAATTATTGAAATAATGATTTTTTGAAAGCACACCTTTATTTATCATATTTTGACCAAGAATAATTTTCCCCTATATCTATGTTCCTGAATTGGATTTATGAAAATTATAATATATAATTTTAGGTTTGATAATGGTTTTTCATAAAAAAAATATTTTATTTTTTATAATTCTATAAAATTAATCTTTTCATATGTTTTCTTTCCGAATCCCAATTGACATTTTACAAAAGTGTGAAAATAATTTTTCTTTTTAATGGATAACGTGTGAATGGATTTTTCATACATCATGATAATTACTCTATATCAATATTCCAATAAAATTTTCAATGTATTATCAATGGAAATCCAGTTACCATTATACATGGAATATTTTAGTTTTTAAGGGTTACTAAAAGAAATTTATTTTTCTTCTTATTTTGTAGAATATATTTAATTATTTAATAAAATTTATTATAATATATGTCAAAATAATTTAAGGGTTATTATGCTTCACTATTGATATTATATTATAAAACCATCCTCTATATTTCTCTTGAAATCTTATGATGATTTCCCATAAGAAATTGTCTTGAAACATGTTTATTTTCATGATTCAATTTAGCGATACTAGATATATTATGTATTAATGAATTTATCGTGGAACCCATTTTTCTCTAATAGGTTAATTAATCATTGATGGAATGAAATATGATGTTATTTTATTTTTTAACAAACATGAATGGTTATTATTATATGTTGGGTGGGACTGTTATATATTCCTAATGCATCTGGTGAGGTTTATTATATCAAGCGATTAATGTTGATTGAGTGTTTATCCCAAGCCCAAGTGGGTACACAAGGGGTTAGACCAAGTCTAATAAGGTATACAGGTGGGTATCTCAAGAATATTTTGTGATTAATGTAACAAAATAAATTTTATAAATTATGTTTTTTCATGAAATAAATATGTTTTATATTATATAAGTATTATAATAATATATCACATAGGGAAAGAAACAACACATTAATTAATTAATGTAAATAATTACATTACTAAATTAATAAACTCTTTAAAATTCTAAATATTAAAAGTGGATAAAAATATATAATAAAAAAACTTTAATGGGAAAATATGGATCACCCCAATCGGTTAGAATCAACCCTCATAAGATCAAAAATATAGAATGGGAAAAAAATTGTAGTAAATCAATCATAATTTCAGAAAATATAAATAGATTACCTAGAGATAAACAATTTTTAATAATTAATAAAATAATGATGTATTATTTATAAGAGATAATATGACCGTCGGAATAGTAACATGATTTTTGTGAATAGAAACCGGGTTATTGGGAATGCTAACATGATAGTTGGAATAGTCATTTGAGCTAAAAATACTAAAATAAAATATAAAAAAGATTTTTCATTAATAATTTAAGAATTTTTTTTTTCATAATTCCACAAAATCATTATTAAGATTAAAAACCCAAAGATCATATAAGAACATTTTTAATAAACAATATTTTAATTTATTTTACAAATATCAATTTTTGTAATAAAATAAAATTACCTATTATATAAAATAATTTTGTTAAAAATAATTTTATTTTTGGAATCAATGAATTGAAATTATCTAAGGGTTATTTTTTGGTAATTTTTTTTAATAATTAAATTTTCATGTGAATGGGAAAAATAGTTTTTTCATATTCAATATATCACAAACTACATTATTAATGATGTAATAATAAATTAATAATTTAATGAAAATTAAACTCCACCAAAAAATATTTAAGTTGATAAATGATTTATTTAAATTCAATAAACATGATTTCCAAACATTAAAATTACATTCTAATGTATACAGACAAAAGTATTCTTTAAAAAAACTTTTTATTATCCAAAAAAAATTTCAATAAACTTATGAATTAGAGTTATAAAGAGGTTACATGTACTAAAACCATTATATTATAATTATATATGATTAAGTTTTTTTAAAAATATCACTATTAAAAATTTTACCTTGAATATAAATAACCATGCAACCCCCCCTTAGATATAATACCCTACTTTTGAAGTATGAATAACCCATCTCCAACCCCTTGGAAAACCATTTTTCTCTCACATACCTAAAACAAATATTTTCCCAAATAATATCTATTTTACCTTATAATACATAGGTATGTTGTTGAGTATTCAATATAAAATCATTTAAGAGGTTGAGGGCAATAGAAAATGAACCACTCAAAGAGATAAATTATATCTTCTCATGCTTTTATTATATTATTTTTTTCTAATTTAATATCCTCCTATTATTTTCTATTTCAATCCATCTGAAAAAAATCATAAATTATTTTAAAATTATATTCATAATGTTAATATTCTATAAAAAATTGTTTTAATATTTCAACATATATTATAAATCTCAGACCTCCTCCATGGAAAATTCCACAGTAACAGCTAGCTAACTGAAAATAATGAATTTTCCAATTTTATTATTATAACAAAAAAAATGAATGGTTATTATAAATTATTTAATATATATAAATGTATAAAAATATGCATTTAATGTTATGTATTTAATTCCTATAATGTATAAGTGGCCTCAATTAAAATAGTGAAATCAAAAGAAAAAAGAAAAATATTTAATTATAAAATCATATCAAAATGTTTTTCCATTAATCAAGGGAATTATTAATTATAATAAAATTAGTTTTATTGATAAATATTGAAAAAATTTAAATTAATTTTCATATATTTTATTTTTTTAATAAACCAATGATTATTTTTTTGGATACAAAAATGTGATGAAATAATCTTGGATTTAAGGTAACGTGATTCTCAAACACAAAATCATTATTTTGGGGTATATACTATTTCACATAGATATAAATATTAATGTTCATACAATATCGAAAATATGTACTTTAATCTTTCATTCTCTTTTAAATCATGTTTACACACATGTATATCCTTCCTAAGTTCTTTTTTATATTGGTTACAATTCTGTTATTAGAAACCATCAACATCAAAATCTTTTCTTGGATCCCTGTTATTTATTTCAAATTTAAAATAAAAAATTATCTTTTATTATAAAGTAACCTATTCCTTATTAATATTTTAATAATAAATTTTTATTTGATTAAGTGATACATGTGGAATCAATTACAAACCACATTCCTTTTTCAGAGGTTTTTTCATGACTATTATTATTATCCTTCCATGTGATGTTACATGTGGTCTTATAATTACATATCCTTCGATTTATTTGGGTAATGTGATATATCTCATGAGATATTTTTTATTATGTGTGAAAATAATAATATATCATTTCATAACTTTTTGTGGCATTTGACCACTATAAGATTATGTTTCATTATAATGATAATGCCACATTCAATGCCTTTATAAAATTTTTACCTCATGATGTTGATGATGATCATATGATTATTATATGATGATGTTGATTAATCTCTCGCATATTCTATTGATTCATGTCCCTTAGCCTCTACCTTATTGGGATTTTATCACATCCCTTCCATTGATGTAGAAATTCAATTGACTACATTCACTAAAGAGACAATGAGAGCTTCATATTTATAATGAAGAAGAATTTCAATAATGGTAAATTTTTTATTATGTACAATTGATGCATGAGACTAATTTTCCCAAGATACAAATCCTTCGGATCCTAGATTGTATTTTAAATACTTTTTTATCTTAAAAATGACCTAATTATTCATGAAAGGAAAACATGAATTAGTGTAGTTTTTATTAGAGCACTATTTTTTAAATTTCGGTATTAGGATTCGGAAACGATAGTAAAAAACATAGGTAAAATTCAGTGTATAGGTTAACATCCTAGAATAATAATTTTAGAAAAATTCTAATCAAATTAATCCAATTATTTATTACCTTAGAGTTAATATAATCATTATAATAAATTATTTATTATAATTTTGTTGATATATGATCTAGTCAACCCTATTTTAATTTTATAATATGGTGGGAACCAGGAGAAACCTATCCAAAAACCCATGTGAGGGGAAATGAGCAAATTTTATGAAAAATAATCCCTTATTTCATGTGAGATATTGTTAACAAATCATGGTGATTTAAAACTAGTTGTATCAATATATTAACAATAACCTACACCACTTGGAACTTCCTCATTAATACATGAAGATGAATGTATCTATTAAGTTCATTATGTGGTAGCAACCACTGATTTTTAGTGGATCTTCTGTTCTAGTTATTACAGATTTGTGGGTGAACACAATTGATAATATTTTTTTACTATATTGTTTTGAGAAAAAGAAGGAGACTCTATCCATATATCATATAGATGGAGTATTCATGCAATAATGGGTGTTGAAAAAGAACCTGAATATGAAGGATGAAAGGGAAGAGATGGAATGTTAAGACTATATAAATTATTTTTTTAATAAGTATTTCCATAAAACTAATCAGAAAGAAGATAGGGACATAACATAGAGTTCTTAATTAAATGTGGGGTAATCAGTAATAGATTATGAGGAAATACTCACAAATATTTCAAGATATGCCTTGGTATGTTTTATAAAAAATGGTTGAAATATATATATATTCATTACTGGTTAAAAACCATTGAAAGGCATTAACTGTTTGATAATTTTGGAGTATCAAATAATTAGTTAGATATGATGTTAAATTATAGATGTAGTTCTATAAATAGTCCCTTGGTTATAGAGAAAAATTATATGAAAATAGTTTTATGATTTTGGGTTAAATGATATAGGAGGAAAGAGGATCTAACCACCCAAAAGTCAAAGGTTTGGGATGAAGAATTATATGAATTACCTAAATGGGATGGTAAAGCGCTTCAAGTGTGGGTGAAGGAAAAAAGTATCAAATATATCGAAGATTCATGAATAACTTGAAAATTATTTTGGGGGGAAGGAATAAACATCTTAATTCACCTCCCATTGTTTAATGGTTCAGGTGTTGGTATAAAGGGAACTATACAATCTAGTGCTCTAAACAACTGGTCCTTAATGTAAATCAACATCAACAACCACAAAATCCAAATGAGAAAGAAAAATATTATTCCATCACAACTAATGAAGTGTATCAAGAAAAATAATTGGTAAACATTACAAATCCTATTCACTCAAATATTGAAAAAGTTTCATTTGATTCTAGTTCAATATATTCCTATATATCTGGCAAGATTTAAAGAACTATTAAATTTAAGACTCAATACTATCTTGTAAATATATCAATAAAAACATTTTGGTGTGATCATTATAACACAAGTGTTGGACACTTCTTCAATTAGTGTCTGCGGGAATATTCTTTTTGTGATTCTCGTAATACATCTCATAGTGGAATTTTATGCTACACTAATCTTGGATTGTATCTCACTATATAGATAACACATCAAATTTTAGGAAACAAAAATATCTTTATATAATATAAACCATCATGTGATCATATATAAATTTAAAGAATATTATGAATCTCCTTTTTAGAATCCATATATGGTGTGTTTGATGATAAATTATGAAGTCACATACCTTTCCTAAATGGTTGAGTCGAAGTAATAAAACAATATAGAGGAAATACCCCTTGATTGGGAATAAAATGATTTATTCACCAAAAAGATTCCCAGAAAAAAACCCGATCATGATGTATATTTCTCAATAAATCTTATTACTCAAGCCACTCCCATCACTAAATTCCCATACAGGATGTACCCTATCATACTAGATGAGTTAAATAAGAATCTACAAGATTATTTGAATAATGTGTAAATATTAACTGGTGAATCACCATGGTGTTCTCTAATTATATTTTTACACAAAAAGATAGATCAATTTATCAATATATAGATTACTGGGAGCTAAAAAATATCAAAATTAATAACAAGTATCCCCTGCCACGAATTCATGGCTTGTCAGATCAACAATGAGGTTATCAGTACTTCTAAATGGTGGATCATCATTATAGATATCATCATCTAAAATCGATGAAGAGAGATATCAAGAAGGTAGCCTTACCTATAATTTATGGGAACTATGAGTTTTTTTAACCTTGAAAAAAGATTTTCATAGTAGATTAATTAAATCCGAAATGAAATAATTGACCATCCATCCTTTTAATACCAGATCACACTTACACATTTTTTTCCCATCTCATGATCCTAGAAGACATGGTTCTTTTTCTAAATGGAATCTAAAACTCCATATGGGGAATTAAAAAAATACTTTATGACTAATTTATGTGTATATGGAACTCATAAAAATTTACAAAATTAGTCTTTATATCCTGAGGTGATGCTCAGAGAGGCATGTGCACAATATTGAAGCTAGTAAAATCATTTATAAAATGATTTTACCCAAGGACTACTAAGGCTCCCTAATCATGTTTTAGAGGATTCTTATTATGCATCTAGACATGTTAGGGGGATGGTTCTCATGTTGTATCAATAATAAGAAAAATTCACCACTCTATTTCAAAGGGAGAACCACATCTGTTAACAGTATTCTAAACCTCAATTACCATGCATGTAAATTCCGTTTTGAGGGTTAGAAAGAATTTTATTAGGAATATCAATATACTCTAAAACTTATTAATTTGGTATTTCCATTTGGAGGGAAGGTACCACTAGGTTTCCTAGTTGATAACGGCCTTAACAATAGATGTAGGATATATTGGGTTGGGTAGTTTCTCTGATATCATGCACTTACCACATGAAAGGTTGTCCTAAGTAGTTGTGCAAGGGTGTACACTATGGGAAAATATCATAACATAGAAGTATAAGAATGAATTGTGAATACTAAAAATAAACCCCTATATTCAACGGAAAAATATACAAATTCATATTCCACATCTATAGTTACACACTACTAGATACTAAAGGTATTTTCAACAGGAACCCGTCGCAAATAAGTTTTTGCGACGGGGTCCCATCGCAAATAGCTCGTTGTAGAAAAAGGCATCACAAAAAAATTATTTGTGATGGGCAACTTCACCATCACAAATAAGTCTCCAATTATATACATAATATATATATAATCTTTTTTGCAACCGGCCCATCGCAAATATTTTTGCGACGAGTCCCAAATCCCTTCGCAAATACTTTTTTAAAACAATATTTAGACTATTTGCGACGGGAACCCATTGCAATAGATCTTATCACAAATAGTATATAAATATTAAAAAAAATTAAGGAAATTATGATTATTGATAAAATAATTTTAAAATTATTAAAATAATTAAAATAAAAATATATTAAAATTCTCAATATTCACAAAAAAAATATAAAAAAAAATTATGAAATATTATTATTATTATTATTATTAGTAAAATAAACAAATATTAAAAATTATAATACTAAAAAAATATTTAATAAAATTATGATTAATGAAACAATAATATTAATATTATTAAAATAATAAAAAATATTAAAATAATTAAAATTCTCAATATCCACAAAAAAATCCTAAAATATTAAAAAATTTAATTAACTAATATTCGCGCCAATATAAAAGACAAAAACTGTAAATAGTTCATATTACAACAAATGTTAAATTCAAATGTTTTTAACATAAAACAATCACTGGGGGGTCGTCTTCTGGAGGAGGTGGAGGAGCTGAAGGATACGGTGGAGGAAACTTCATCCCCAAATTGCGTGCTAGATGGCGTATATACTCCATATGCTCTTGAAGCTGCTGCTTCCATCGACGCATCTCCTCCTTGTGTTGCTACTTCTGCTACTGCTGCTACTGAAGCATATCTTCTTGCTGCTTCTAAAATCTCTCTATAAGGTCATTCTGAGTTTGTAACTGCTCTCGATATAGTGAGGTAGAAGATGATGTCTCTCTATGAGCTCCTCTCGAGCTAGACACTAACATCGTAGCAATACCATAATAAGTACTAGCAGTCACATGAGAGCCGATAACAACTACTCGGCCCTTCTCAAAGTTATAATGAGTCACCTGCATCCATGCCACCACGTTGAAATGGTGTGCACCGGTCTGATCAGTCTCATCCTCCTGACCGTCAGCTTGTGTTTGAGAGGTCACAGCCTTATATGACTCCATCGATTCCAATTTGAAATTAAAATTGTCAAAATGTTATATGCAGTTAATTGTCAAACCAAAAAAACTAAGACTAACCACAATCTGACGCAGGCGATCACCTCTAATCTCTCTGGTGGCTGGATCACTATACATATTTCGATAAACATCATACTCTGTAATATTGGGATGATGGACTGCATATATGAATATAAAATAAACTGTTCAAAAATGATGTTATATAAAATATTAAAAAAATACTTACCAGATGCTCTCTATACGTACTGAATGTACGACTACCATCTCGATTCATCACCTCCTTTCTCCCCTGGTTCTGCCAACCCAATAAAGACCTCCTCTAAAATCCACCACCCATCCAGTGTGCACATAATCCATCCCAAACCTGAGATGAAATGTACTCTGGTCAATGGACTCTACCCGACTCATCAAATACTGTCGCTCCTACTTTCTTTATGGCCGTCTTTCTCAAATTGTGTAAAAAATGACCCAAACGCTCACACATAGCCACCTACCATGCTTCATGGATAGCATCATGCAGGATATCATCGATGGGATATCATAAACCCTACAAATAATTTATAATATCAAGTTATAAATAAAATAAATTTGAAAATAAATATTATTTATTTACGTACCAGCCAATAATTGTACATGGTGAGCTGCACATCAATGGGAATATATTCCCATGTGATCCATGGATGGGAGAAATAATTGAGCAAGATAGCACTCCCCTATCTGACAGCTACATGCACAAAACTGTGAAAAAAGAATAAATAATCAAAAAATTAGTATATATAAAAAGAAATTAATGAAAAAGATAAAAAATATATACATGATATCATGCCTTTATGTGCGTGGATCGAAGCCAAGATATGGACGTCGCATGGGGATAGGGTTAGGAATCATCCTTCGTGCAAGACCGCGACCCCTCCGCGTACCTCCTGAACCACCAGTAGGCTGAGGGTCAGATTCCCCCACATCCCGCTCATCCAAAGGTTGATCACCCTCCTGCAACTTGTGAAATAGATCAAGATCCATCTAAAACACAAAATGATTATTTTTATCAGATAGTTGAAAATAACTATCATATATAGATATATATTAGTTATTATCATAACCAGCATTTAACTATGTCAATGTTCACCTTCATCATCATCTTCATATTTGACAATTTCAATGTCTTCATATTCCTCCTCGGCATCATCAATATCCATATGAGTTTCACTTTCACCATCACTTGTCATTTCAAATTAATTTGTAACATCATTAACATATTCATCACCATTAACCCTTTATTATGGGTTTTCATCTTTGATATTCACGTTTCTTTGTGAAAAAGATGGATTTTGTGTTATCTCTTGAAAAATTTCAATTCCTTCCACTTCAGCAGAACCAGATTCAGTTTGAGTAAATTGATTTTCCCATGATTTAATTTTTATTATACTCCGCTAATCACTCATGTCTCTTGATGTGGCACAATACTTTGGGTAGTAAATTTGATGTTCCTATTGAGCCAATAAAAATGGTTCATTTACTGCAAGAAGAATTTTATATTTAATATCAATGATTCCATGAGTTGGATGAACACACAAGCCTCTCTAAGTATCCAACCACCTATATTTAAACATCGTTATGTAATTCTGTCCAAGATAACATAGCTCAATAATTTCATCCAGAATACCGTAAAAGTTAACTTCGGTTTCTCTATGATGTGATCCTCTCAATCAAACTCCATTGTTCATTGTTTTTTTGATTCCTCATATGCACATGTGTGAAATCGAAAACCATCCACCACATATGCATTATAAGATTTATCCATTTTTGATGGTGGATTAATCAATATATACAGTCAATTATCAATTTAAACAGAATGTTGAGACACATAATTTTTTTTAAAACAATTATCAATATAATAAATAGTATACTAAATTGATATTAATCAATATGTGATGTTCATCGTCTGAAAACCATCATTCCTGAACTCCACCAAAGACATGATTCGACTGATTAAAAACTAATAATTGATTATCCATTACGTCATTATCATTTCCCTCATTCCATCCCATGTGGTTTTGTTTTGAGGGATATTCATATTTAAAATAGTGAGAGCAGAAAAAAGCAATTTCCTCTTGCAAATATGCTTCAATAATTGAGCCTTCAACTGATGATTTGTTACATACTTTTTTCTCTAATTTCTAAATGCATCCCGTGAATGGGAACATCCATCGAAACTATACTGGACCTCCACATTTAGCTTCATGTGGAAAATGTAATATCAGATGTTCCATTGATTCAAAGAAAGTAGGCGGAAATATTTTTTCCAGTTTACATATAATTACAACAACATCTTCTTCTAGTTTTCTTAGCGCATCGCAGTCTGTTTTCACTGGACAAATGTCTCAAAAAAAATATGATATTTCTGTTATCGAATCTGAAATCATAGAATTTAACAGACCTCTGAATACAATCATCTTAAGACTTTCCATTATAACATGACAATAATGACTTTTTAATCCGGTAATATGAACATTCTTAACACATCTTCCCAAATTGGAAGCATAGCCATCTAAAAGTCTCAAATCTACAATACACAAAGAAAATAATAAGTGACGCTCTTTGGATATTGTATAAGCTGCTTTCAGCTTCATTAACATTTGTGATCTGACATTTTCAAATAGTTCAAGTTCTGGTCACCTATAAATTTGGGTAAGATCTAATCGTGCTTTTATAGTATCTTTGGTATTAACTGGTGTACCCAAAACTATATGAAATAAATTATCAAAACAGTTCTTCTCAATATGCATGACATCCAACATGTGGCGGACCAACAAATCAGACCAATATTGGAATTAAAATTTTTTATTTATTTTGAAAAACCACCATACAGGAAACCCCAAAAGGAGAAACGTCATGGTTATCTAAAGAAATGTAATCCTAAAGCATCATTGAAAAACAAATTCATCCCATCATTTAGAAAAGAACCCATGAAAAAGAAATAAAACATCCTTTTATTTGATGAAGCCAGAGATTCAAAGAAGTCTGTAACCATGTTACCCTCCCGCCATGTATGAGAGACCTCAGTGCAGTTATCCAATTATGTTCTTTCCCAAAGCCATTAATTTTCTGTTGGTTTAGTATTGGCCCAAATGCGATTGGAGGTAATAAAAATACAAATGATTTTAACTCTGTACTGGATATCATTTTTTGAGGTTCATGCCTTTCAATTGTACCTTTTATGAAATGAGATTTGTTCCTTCTAAAAGCATGATCAGTTGGAAGAAATCTGCGATGAAAGTCTAAATAGAAAGGTTTTTTTTCCATTAATGAGAAAAAAAAATTGTTGTCTTTCATACTGTAAGTACCGGATTTCGGACCATGTGTTCTCCAACCAGATAACATTCCAGATGCTGGGAATTCACTAATCACCCACATCAATGTAGCTTTTAATGTGACATTTTATTTCGCAGCAACATCATATGTACTAACACCATTACCCCACAATTCATTTAACTCATAAATCAATGGTCTGAAATAAACATCAATATTTTTTCGGATGTCCTGGGATTAATAAGGTCAAAAATATATAGGACTACTTCATCAACATCCATGGAGGTAGATTGTATGGAGTTATAAAGATAGGCCAACATGAATACTGACTACTATAAAAACTAAACGGACAGAAACTATCATTAGAATAACCCAATCGCACGTTTTGGGATTCTAATGCAAAAGACGGATGCAGACGATCAAAATGTTTCCATGAATCACCTTGAGATGGATGATTCAAGATTTTATTGGCTGAAATATTGGTTTTGTGCCATGACATCATTGATGCTATTTTATGAGACATAAATAAACGTTTCAACATGTGTGTAAAGGGGAGATATATCAACTATTTAACAGGAATCGATCCGGACTTCCCTGGTTAAGCATCTTTATACCTCAATTATCCACATGTGGGACAACTATTCAAAAACACATTTTCGCCAGAATATAAGATGCAATCATTTTGAAATGCATAAATCATTTGGTAACTGTGGTCCAGATCATAAACCAGCCTCTTTCTCTTATAGTAATTTGGAGGCAACACATTTTCTTCACGTAACAGTGATTTAAACAAGAAAATATCTAATCAAAATAGTTGTTTGAAATTTCATTATCTGATTTAATAGCCATAAATTATTCAAACACTTCTAATTTTCTTATCTTGCAACCAGGATATAATTCCTCCTCAGCAGACCTCAATAAGTCATAAAATTTAGATGGTGCTGACTCAAGAGTTAAATCGATATCATCTAGAGTTTCAGTTTGTTGAAGAGATAGACCTCCAACATCATGTACTAAATTTTGGGATAGTGATGGTTCCAGAATCATGTTATTAGTATCTTCTCTGGAACTACTTTCACCATGTTGATGCCAAAAAAACATAATCTGGTGGAAAACCAAACAACAAGAGATGTCCCCCAACCTTGTCAAATGTGTCAAACGTTCTCATAGCACATTTTTTATAAGGAAACTTAATTGTTCATTCTGAAACATATTCTGGTTTTGATGATGAAAATGTTAAGAAATCGTCAACACCCTCAATATATATAGTATTTAAACCAAAACCATTTGGATTTCCTCGTTGATTTATCCAAGCGTGATCATCTAATAATGACTGACTTCAACTTCCATGTTCCATATTTTTCTACAAAATATAAAATCATCAACGTTTTTGAATAATTAGAAATTAGAAAAACACTATCTGAAAAAAAAAATATAACTAATTTCTACTACTTCTGAATAATTACCATTAATTAAGCGCGACACAATTTCCACTAGATTGAAGGCTACTCTTTTGTTCGACAACTTATTTACTTGCATCTTTTTCACATTGAAATCACAATGATGAATCTGGTTGAAGGTACACATATTCATTCTCATATTCATGAGAATAAATATGTGTATCTCCAACCACATTCCTAATTGTGGTTTCAGTGTCAAAAAGATGCATGTAAATGAGATGTCGGAGAAAAGAGCCCCCATTTCATCGATGAATCGTCTTCTTCCAACTATCACCGCCTGAAAACATTATGAAAAATGTTATCCTATGAATGCATATCCAATATAGTGCATAAAAGATTGAATATGCCTATGTAGCATCACAATTTTCACAATGTTTTGAGACGGTGAGAGTTGAAAGGAGAAAAGTCATCGAGCAAAAGGAGTGACATCAATCCAATTTAAATTGTGCCAAATTCTTAAAATTTATTAAAATTTATTAAAATTTCTTTCTAACAGTTCCTAATTGTTCCTAACTAATTATTTCTAATTATTACTAATTATTACAAATTATTACTAATTATTACTAATTATTACTAGTTATTACTTGTTATTACTAATTATTACTAATTATTACTAGTTATTACTAATTATTACTAATTATTACTAATTATTACTAATTTTTACTAATTAGTACTAATTAGTACTAATTATTACTATTTATTACTAATTATCACCATTTAGTACTATTTAGTACTATTTAGTAATATTTATTACTATTTATTAATATTTATTACTATTTATTACTATTTATTAATAATTACCACTAATTATTACTAATTATTTCTAATTATTAATAATTATTACTAATTATTACTAATTTTTACTAATTTTTACTAATTTTTATTAATTTTTACTAATTATTAGTATTAATTAATAATTATTAGTATCTATTTATATTTATTCCTAATTATTCCTAATTATTCTTAATTATTTCTAATTATTCCTAATTATTACTAATTATTCCTAATTATTTCTAGTTGTTCCTAATTATTGCTAATTATTCCTAATTATTCCTAATTATTGGTAGTTATTGCGAGTTATTGCTAATTATTCCAATTTATTCCAATTTATTGTTAATTATTCCTAATTATTCCTAGTTATTACTAATTATTACTAATTATTATTAATTATTACTAATTATTACTAATTATTACTAATTATTACTATTTATTACTATTTATTACTATTTATTACTATTTATTACTATTTATTACTATTTATTTCTAGTTATTCCCAATTGTTGATAATTATTGCTAATTATTACTAATTATTGCTAATTATTGCTAATTATTGCTAATTATTGCTAATTACTTCTAATTAATACTATTTAGTGCTATTTATTGCTAATTATTGCTAATTATTTCTATTTATTTCTAATTATTCATAATTATTGCTAATTATTTCTAATTATTTCTAAATATTCCTAATTATTCCTAATTATTCCTATTAATTTCTAATTATTCATAATTATTGCTAATTATTCATAATTATTGCTAATTATGTCCAATTATTTCTAATTATTGCTAATTATTCCTAATTATTCCCAATTATTCCCAATTATTCCTATTTATTCCTAATTACTGCTAATTATTCCTAATTATTGCTAATTATTCCTAATTATTAATAATTATCCATAATTTTAACTAATTTTTACTAATTATTACAAATTATTACTAATTATTACTAATTATTAGTAATTGTTATTGATTATTACGGATTGTTACTGATTATTACTGATTATTACTGATTATTTCTATTTATTACTCATTATTACTAATTATTACTAATTATTACTAACTATTAGAATTTATTACTAATTAATACTAATTATTACTAATTATTACTATTTATTACTAATTATTACTATTTATTAATAATTATTAGTATTTATTAATAAATATGACTAATTATTGATATTTATTCCTAATTATTTCCAATTATTCTAAATTATAGCTAATTATTCTTAATTATTTCTAATTATTGCTAATTATTCCTAATTATTGCTAATTATTTCTAATTATTACTAATTATTACTAATTATTCCTAATCATTGCTAATTATTCCTAATTGTGCTAATTATTCCAAATTATTCCCAATTATTTTATAATTATTCTTAATTACTGCTAATTATTCCTATTTATTCCTAATTATTTTTTATTATTACTAATTATTCTTAATTATTACTAAGTATTACTAATTATTACTAGTTATTACTAACTATTATTAATTTTTACTAATTATTCTTAATTATTCTTATTTATTACCAATTATTACTAATTTATACTAATTATTACTAATTATTACTAATTATTACTAATTATTTCTAGTTAGTACTAATTACTACTAATTACTACTAATTACTACTAATTATTACTATTTATTACTAATTGTTAATATTTATTAATATTTATTACTAATTGTTACTAATTATTACTAATTATTACTAATTATTAGTATTTTTTAATAAATATTACTAATTATATCTAATTTTTAGAATTTATTAGTAGTTAATACAATTTATACGTAATTATTAATGATTATTAATAATTATTACAGTTTATTACTAATTATTACAATTTATTAGTAATTATTATAGTTTATTAGTAATTATTAAGGTTTATTAGTAATTATTATTGTTTTTTACTAATGATTATAGTTTATTACTAATTATTACAGTTTATTACTAATTATTGCACTTTATTACTAATTATTACAATTTATTACTAATTATTTCAATTTATTACTAATTATTACAATTTTTTACTAATTAATAAAATGTATTGCAATTTATTACTAATTATTACAATTTATTTCTAATTAATACAATTTATTACAATTTATTACTAATTATTACAATTTATTACTAATTATTACAATTTATTACTAATTATTACAACTTATTACTAATTATTAAAATTTAATACTAATTATTACAATTTATTACTAATTATTAGAATTTATTACTAATTATTAGAATTTATTACTATTTATTACTCATTATTACTATTTATTACTATTTATTAACAATTACTAATATTTATTACTAATTATTATTATTTATTACTAATTATTAGTATTTATTATTATTTATTACCAATTATTATTAATTACTACAAATTAATTAAATACATTACTAATTATCGTAAATAATTAGTAATTACTACCAATTATTAGAAATTAATACAAAAAATTTCAATTTGTTAGTACAAATAAATAGTAATGACCAAACTATTTAAATTCAATATAATTACAAGTAATCAACAATAATAATAATTAACATAAAAAATTGAAATAAATAATAAATTAAATAAAACATAAATACCTTTAAACTTGATTTGATGTTGATGTAGACGGCTTTACAACTTCTTCGTGACCCAAAAAATTAACTTAGAAAAATTTTCCTTCTAAAATCAGAGTTTAGAGAGAGACAAGATCTAGAAATTGAGTGGAATGAGATGAAAAACAGATGGGGGTATATATAGGTAAGATTATTTGCGACGAGTTACCCGTCGCAAATAGTATCTTTTGGGACGGGACCTGTCGCAAATACTTACGCCTGCATTAATTGCTGTCGGTGGTTCAAAAGTTATTTGCGATGGGTCCCATCACAAATAGTTACTGCCAACACACTTTTTGTGACAAGAAGACATCCCGTCGCAAAAATCTATTAACTGCCGTCGGGTATTTGCGATGGGCCCTGTTGCAAATACCTCACTATTTTCGACATGGGGATACCCTCGTCGCATATAACCTTCCTGCGGCTTGGCGTGCTACCCACGCCAAACCATTTGCGACGAGACACAAAATCCCGTCGCAAATAATCGGTTATTTGAGACGGGTTGTTACCCCCATCGCAAAAGGTCCTTTTTTCCGTAGTGACATGCAATATGGATTATCAACCGAGGTGATATAAGCTTCATGCACAGTAATTCGGTGAGTTACACTATTAGATTTCTTGGATTCCCAGCCCCCAGATATCACATTCAGATAGGCCTATGATTATCTTGTATTTAACTAGGATGTGATAAATAAGGATAATAATGATATATTTTATCTCAAAAAACATTTTGAAAAGAAATAGAAGGATGCTTTCAAGGTTTTATCATCTGGATCACTCTCGATCAAGGCCTACAGATCATCCCACTTGGATTCCCATGTTTGGTACACGTCCTCTAGTGAAATGAATTTCCCTTGAGGTATAATATCTTCATCTGTTGTTTACGTCACTGGGAAATTTCAACTAATGAGGTGGTAAGATAGAGAGGGATTTAAATCTTCTCAAAATGCATATGTTGACAACATCAAAGAATTGGGTGTACATATCACTTATTTTTTTGGGTGATTTGGATAGAATAGTGTGGAATGCAGTGGGTGAATTCATCAGATTTTATTCGGTTGTTCTCTAGGTGATAAATTCCTCCATATGTGGTTCCAATGTTTTGATAGAAACAACACCGAGAAGAAGGTGAGAACCATTATTCAATTAGCTAGATGCTAGTATATTTGGTAGGTGTGGAATAAATCTCATATCAAGGGTATCTCATGAAAAAATATTGCATGGGCTGCCAGAATAAGGTCGAATATTTCTGAAATATGAGTTCTTTTGAGAAAATGTGAAGAGGCTGCCGCACTGAGACACTTTCTAATGTACAAAAACCAACCTCGTACTAGACAATGACTTTCATCCCAGGGTTAGTGCATTTTTTGTAACCCTCCCAACGAAGGATAGAAACTCAAAAAAATGGTTCGTGTATCATGGGATCAATGATGCGGGGGAGGTGTTTTCCAGGACCTTAGAGGATATTTGGTCCCTACATTTATTGAAAACATTCATATAGGGGACTCAATTTAGGCAAAGGCATGGGCTTTACCCAGAAACATATATTTTTACATGTATTAGAATATCAGTCTCATGGATATTGAAATTTATTCGAACATTATCTATATCTCTCTTAAAGACCATATGACCACCCGCATTTCCAACACATATCATATCCAAAGTTGATAGTATCTCGTCGGCAACTAAACAATCCTACATCACATATTTCATGAGGGAAACAAGGTGGATAATTTTCCCATGTGAAGGTACCCTTCTAATGATATTTTAATTTCCTTATCTAGTTTGAGATCCCTTCCCCCAGTGTGTGTCAGTATAGTTAGAGGAGTTATTATCAAGATCCACTTTTTATACCCCCTTGATTTTTTGTATCTGTCTCAAAATTGTTGGGATCGTCCTTTATCTGAATCTGTACTTTCTATTTTATCCTTTTAATTAAAAAATAAATGTTGTGTATTTGTCCTTGGATGATACCACAAAAATTGGTGGTAGTTCTTATCAGTGATATTCCCATTTAGTCCTAGAGTAATGAGGAATATCTAGTGTTTCTAATGAATGTATTGAAGACATTATGGAATGATTAATGATACACTATATTTTGCAAGTGTAACTTTTTGATGCAGTATGTAACATTTGTGGGGAACATGATCAAAATTGAGGGAATTTATGCAGAGCCTTATAAGACAATGGAAATAAAGGAATGACAGTAAAACACTAGTTCCGAGATGATCCTGACACACTAGTTCCATATTGATGGATATGATATAAGATATTCTAAACTATGATATGGTATACAAATTTCATTAAAACAGATCATTAAATTTCATTGATGATATAAGAGATATTTTTTAAATATGATTGGAGATTTATGACATCTCAAATCAAAAATGTTAATATCAAAAAGATTATAAATGGGTTATCTCATAAAATATGATTTATATGCATTCTTTATATTATAGATCAATCATATATTATGAATAGTAATCCCATTTTTAGTTGTAAACTATGATATAGGAAAATTGTTAATTTTATTTATTATTTTCTATAATTTCATATTGTTTATAAAATAATTATAAATGATAAATGTTAGGACATGTAATGTGATATATTTATGCATTAAATAAATATAAAAGGTTCATATTATATCTTAGTTTGGAAAAATAATTTAATTACTGAAAAATTCATTTATAAAATTAATGTTTAAAAACTGTTTACAGGAAAAAAATATCAAGTATGGTAAATTTATAAGATACATTTCCTATAGTATAGTGTTATTACTTGATTCAGATGCTAGGTATGGAAAAATGAGATTTATATTTAATATAAATTGACAAAGACTTTTAATTTATTTTATTAGTTTGAAATTTTTAGTTCAATATAAATTTTTCCTATTATGTTAATAATTTTTATGAATTATATTTACCCTATTGTAAATTATCCCCAGTTACAGGGACCTTTGAATTGGAATTCCAACTATTCTGAATGATTATGACGTGATATAAATTTTTTGGGGTTATTATATATGGATTTGGGATTACTCATATATATATGTTCAATATCATATAATTATAAGACTTTTAATTAATAGTTCATGTTCCTATACATAATATAAAATTGGATATGTATGAATATTTTTTATCCTATATTTGGGTGGAAAATAATGATTCTAGGTTATGAAAAGAGTTTCACATTAATATGGTGTGAATATCTTGATTTTGTGGATGGAATAGGGATTACAATACTAAATATTCATTCATGAAAAATTAATAAAACTTTTGATAATAAATATTTCATAAGAAAAAGTATATTACTTTAATATGAATATGATGTGAATTCATTTGTTAAGATTTTATATAAAAATCCCCATAGTTACAAAGTGTATGATTCCTTCTAAATAAATACTTGTAAAAACCCACATCATTAAACTAGGTAGTTTCATGATCAAGAAGGGAACCCATGGATTATCTTCTGTCCAATGTGGTGAGTGTTTTTAATATTATGGTTTAGTTAAATACTACCTATTGTGAGATTTGGGTGACACATAGTCGGGAAACCTTAAGGGTTAGGATACTAAAGGAATATAGTTGATAATTATCAATATAATGAATAAGGATAAAATTTTTCGCATTAAAATATCTATGAATAAAAATTGATGTGATTTTCATGATAACAAATCTAAATAACAAAATTAATGTGTTTTTGATCAAATAGGGGTTATTACATAGGGAAATATGGATATTGGATTTATAAATGAATATTCTGTATAGGATTATCATTTTTAGTGGGGTAATTATGTTAAATATCCTTGATGAAATGATATAAAACATGATATTAAACCATGGATTTAAAACTATCGGATATTATATAACTTATCATCGTAATCATTTTAATAAATTTAATAGATAATAATATTAAAATAGTTTAGAATTAGTATATATTTTTATGAACTGTTCTCAAAGAGAAGCATTCTATGCATATTAAAGTTAATGTTATGAAGTCCAATTTTGGTAACTCTAACTAAAATGTAATAGATATTGGGAGTGAATCAACCTTTTTTTAATAAAAATAAACTCAGATATATGAGGTAATTAAATAAAGGATATGTTTATCTTCATGTGAGAAATAGGGATATAGTTGTTAAATATTGGGTTATCACTTACAATATAATTCTACCTATTGAATTATTTGTACAATTAAATTACTATTATTATGTTCCCTCTATTTTTATAATTATGATTTCTATATATATTTTTTACAATATTGGATTTTCATTCATTAAGAATAAAAATAGTTGTTTTATATAAAAGTGTGAAATGTTTTATGGAATTAGTTTTATAGTTAAAATTATATACATTTTACATACATATAATATAGTGACATTCCTTTTTAATAAATGAATTATAATATAATATCTTCACAAAATATAACAGTTATAACATCAAATGATATTTTTTGGTTTAGTGTATTGGAAATTAGGTAATCAATATATTATTTACATTAACAATAAATAATGATTTATTTTATTTAATCCTATTAATAGACTTCATTATTATTCCATCTTAGGTCACCTCACTATAAGTAATTTTCTCAAGACATACTCAATAAAAAAGGGGTGTGGATAAATCCCAATAATGGATATGCAAAAAATGGAACATAAGAGATCATCAAGGATAAAACACAAGGCATATCATAGGGGAATAATCATAAGAACATGATGCATAACATGGAAATGTGGCTACAATATAAAAATAAAACCTTCATAAAAATATAACCATGTTTTATCACCAATGTTTCATAAAACATAATTAAAAAGGATATACATGTATGTAACATAAAATATGTCTTCTTGAGAGATTATTTAATTACCTAATGCATTGGAGAAAAATCTAGGTGAACCCTTTATATGTATAAATTCATGTTTTATACATAAATCATAATAAAACACTTCATTTTTAACCCTTGGTAAATAATGAATTTGTTTCATGTAAAATTAGTCAAATTCAAAAATTCGTAAAGACATGAGGGTTTGTAGCATTTTTAACCCACGATAAAGGAATATGGGTTTCATAGTTAGAATTCCACAGTCAATGAATTATGGATAAAAATCTGTTAAAATATAGGAATAGAGAACTTGGTTATAAATTCCCTAAAATAAGGATATTTCACGGAAATAAAATATAATTAAAGGAAATAATGTGGCAGTTGATCGCACCATGATTCACTGTTTTATTTTCACCCTTACACCTATGTGCTAAACATGTTTTATATTGAAAATTATAAAAATAATAACAAATTTCAATCCATATATGAATATTTTATTTTTGGTTTATCACTTTTAAAAAATGAAATGATACTTGTTTTGATGTTTCCATTGCATGATGAGGTGATTTGGAGGACCCTTGATGATGTCCAAGAAAAATGGGCCAAACTGTGCATGATCCATTCACAAAAGTGGACTCATCCACACACTGCACCAATACCACAATTCCAAATAAGATGAATTTTTTTTGGATGGTACAAATATCAATGGTATACATTTCAACAGAAGGAACCCAAGGCTCATTCGTCCATCTATTGTCCCAACCGACCTGATCCTTCTTGCACACCAAATCTACATGAAGTCAAAAGTGGTGTGTTGTGATATGCCCATATCTCAGGAAATAGTTTTCTAAATTATTCCAAAAATTTGGTGGCAACATCCAGGAGGTGGGTATAAATTTTTTTTATTATATAAAAATCTACGTAAGGTTGTCTAATGGTCAAAACCCATGTGGCAATTGGTTTTAAAAAATCTATGCTCTCAAAACCACCTTCCCAGTTTCCTATAAAATGGATCCATGAGATCCCCATTTTTAAGTTGGAAAAGGAGTGAAGTGATGCCAATTTGGAGTTCCAGTTGAGTCCTCTCCTCATCCTAGATGTTCTGGAGGCCCCTCTCCTCATAGGGGGATCAAGAATGAAGGAGTTCCACCCGAGCATCATCCTCTTCCTGATGTCGGGCTAAATGGTGGGCGTTCATTATGAGGGAGTTACACACATATAAAAGGAGTTTCGATTCTTGTTTTACCTACTATTTTGGAGTAATTTGGGTTTGGAAACATTTATATTCATTTATCTTATATAATTCCATATTTGAATTCTTTTTTTGATGCATGTGATTGAGATACTCTTAATTTATAACCGATAGGTGTGAACTTTTGATTATATGACTTGTGTTGTTCCGATTGGACATCACGTGAATCCCTCTCATACCAACCTTCTTTAGATTTAAATCTTCTTTGGAATATATTATTCCATGTTTTTGTTCGGGACCATGAAAATACGATTGTTTTGTCAAGGTTTGGTTCTTTAGGCAATGAAATAAAGGCTTAGGAATTAATCAGGATTCCAATTAATTTAAACCAAATAATTATTCCAAACCTAAAATAATCTCCATGAATGATGAACTTGAATGTGTGTAGTGAACTCACAGTGAACCATTTTCTCTCATAATTCAAAAACACCACTTTCATTTATTAACTATTAAACTCTTTAAATCAAGTCATTTTGTTAAAACTATTTTCAAACCATCCCCTACATTGTTCTTATTATTAAAAACTATCTCTATAAAACCACCAACTCTCCTTGATATATGAACTAGGGTCTTCCATAGACTACAAAATATTCTTTAAATCAGTAACAATTTGAAGTGTCACAACAATGCGGTCAAATTTTGGCACAGTTTCTGGGGAGTGCTTTGGTTTTAGTGCCTGTTTTTTATAAGTTTTTTGTAATTTTTGTTAGTATTTATTTGTTTTATCTTATACATATTCATATATGTTTTTTTTCTTATTTATTTATTATATAGGTTCTTTTCATGATGAACTCTACTTTGGGAGACTTGCCACCTTTTGAACCCCAACAGAAGAGGATCTTACGTCAGCGACCCCGAGTTGCACAAGAAAACCCTTTAATGGAGGACACACCACAACTCGAGACTTTTGTAAACTCATCTTATTTTGGAACCAAATTAGAACCTGAAATTAACATGTCTAAAATGTATGAAAAAATAGAACACTAAAAGAATTAACCTCACCATATGTTGATATACAACCCACCTACATTCAAATTCAAGGCAGGACACCCAATTTTGAACTTAAATATGGTTTAATTCATTTATTTCCAAGATTCCATGGACTATCTAGAGAAGATCCACACAAGCATGTTAATGAATTTCATACCGCATGTTCTATAATAAAACTAAAAAATTTGGATAAAGAACAAGTAAATATTTGAGAATTACCATTTTCATTGCAAGAAACTACAAAAGACTGGATTTACTATGTTAATTCACCAATTAGAGGTTGGGCAGACATGAAACACCATTTTCATCAAAAATATTTCTCAGCCTATTGAACTGCAACTATAAGGAATTAAATATGTGTTGTAGGGAAATATCAAGGGGAACCATTACAAGAATATTGGGAATTCTTTAAAAGGTTATGTTCAAGCTATCCACACCACCAAATAAGTGATCAAATTTTAATTCAGTATTTTTATAAAGGATTAATTATTGTTGAATGAAATATGATTGATTCTACTGTAAGTGGTGTGCTAGTTGATAAAACCCCAATTATTGTACAGAACTTAATTGAGAATATGCCACAGAACACTCAACAAATTGGTTCAAGGCCCAATTTACCCATTCAAGGTGTCCATGAGGTGCAAAGTACTGAATTTGATAGGAATGTGGACATGAATTTCGAAGAGGTATGTACCCTTCTTCGATAACTTACTCTTTCCCAAGGGAATTCCCAATATCCTCCTCCCATCCGTTGTGGTATATGTTCTTCTGCCACCCACTACTCTGATCAATTCCCCCATCTCAGAGAAACTTTTGAGAGTTGTAAGGAAAACTTTCCAGGATTCCCCTATAACAAACTTTTTAGGAAAGAACCATATAATCCATACAATATTGAGTGGAATGAAAACTAATCCTATAGGGAAGGGGAGAATTCAAACCAACCTAAACAACCATTGAACCAACTAGGACATAGTAGTCAACCACCACCACCTATAAATCCTAAACCATAACAAAGTCCTTTCCCACAAACCACTCAAAAACCCAATCCTAGCATAGAATAAATGATAAAACAAATGGATGATAATAATATCAAATTCCAAAAAAACACCCAAGCTACCATAGAAGACCAAAAAACCCAATTAGGACAACCTACCAACTCAGTGGGGGAAATCCAGAGCCATATGGCTGGTAAGCTACCTTCTCAACTAGTAGTTAACCTTAGAGATAAAGGAAATGTCAATTCCATCACCCATCAGAGTGGATCCAATCTAACAAGCCAAATGACCCCTCCACTAGAATCATACCCTCCCAAGGAAACCACTATCCCAACTAATAGAAATTATTTAAATGAGGTAGAACCTTGTACTGAGGGAATCTCTTCCAAAGGAAAGAGTGTGGCTATTAATGAGTCACCTAGCCTAAAAATCCATATTCCATTTCCACAAATGGCCACCAAACCTAGAAAAAAAGGAAACTAAACTCGATAAGGAAATTTTAGAGACATTCAAAAAAGTGTAGGTAAACATTCCTGTGATTGATGTTGTGAAACAAATTCCAAGATATTCCATGTTTTTAAAGGATATGTGTACACGCCGAAGGGAACTTCGAGGTTATGATAATGTGAGATTGGGGAGGAATGTTTCAACATTGATAGAGCCATAACTTCCCACCAAGTTCAATGATCCCATAACATTCTCAATTCTGGGCCCCATAGGGGGTATTCTTTTTCTAATACTAATCTTGATTTAGGTTCTTCTATAAATGTGATTCAATACTCCATTTACATTACAATTCAGGTCAAGGAACTAAATCCCACTAGAATTACTGTTCAACGGGCTAATTGGAGTACCGTACACCCCTCTAGTGTGTTAGAGGATGTTCTTATGAGGGTTCAAAATTTAATTTCTCCTACTCTCTTTTTTGTGCTTAAAATGGAGTATGATAGGATAAATGGACATGCCCCAATTATATTGGGGAGACACTTCTTTAAAACCACCAAAACCATAATTAATGTCTTCAATGGTATATTATATATGGATTTTGGTGGTGACATTTTCCACTTCAATATCTTTGATTCCATGAAGCACCCCTTAGAAGAGAAATCCTCTCTCTGTGTTAATTTTATAGATGTATTCCCTTACCTTAAAAAAATATAAGTTCATTCCCCTGATCCCCTTTCTGAGTTTTCATCATTGATAGAAATTCTAGGAAATGATTCATGCATTTATAATTGTATTGGTCTCAAAAAGTGTCATGCATATTCATTAATTGATGATTTCTTGAACACTGAGGATCCAATGACCATTGATGATACTACTAAGCTTATAAAATATCATTCCTCATCTGAGGATTATACCATTGAGAAGGTAGATGAAAAAAGTGGCCTATCACTATAACATACTCCCATCAATCTAAAATCCCCCTGAATTTGAATTAAAACAACTTACTTAATATTTAAAATATTCATATCTTGATAATAGAAACAAGCTCCCTAACATAATTTTTAGTTCAATCCCACCTGACCATGAAGTACAACTGCTTGAAATTTTGAGGGAGTATAAACAAGCTTTGGTATGGACACTTGCTTACATTCCTGGTATTATCCCATTAATTTTTACACAATATATTTTATTAAATGATGATGCTAAACAATTGAGGAAGGCACAACGTCGATAGAAACCAAACCACTTAGAAGATTTGAAAAAGGAGGTAACCAAATTATTGGCTTCTGGAATCATTTACCCCATCTCTGATAGCAAATGGGTCAGTCCTATTCATGTAGTTCCTAAAAAATTGGCTCTATAATAATAAAAAATGAAAAAATGAATTGGTTCCAACTCATTTACAGAATAGTTGGAGTGTCTGCATATACTACTGCTAACTAAACGAACACACTACAAAGGACCATTTCCCTTTACCATTCATTAAAAAAATTCTAGAGAGGCTAGTGGGGAATTCCCGCTACTATTTTCTTGATGGGTATTCCAGATACTTTTAGATCCATATTTTCCTTTAGGATCAGGAATAGACAACCTTAACTTTCCCATTTGGAACATTTTCATATAGAATGATGCCATTTGGTTTTTGCAATGCTCTATGTACTTTCCAGCTATGTATGATTATTATTTTTTTCCTATTACCTAGAGAATTTCTTGGAAGTTCTCATGGATGATTTATCTGTTTGTGGCTTCTCTTTTGACGAATGTTTTAGTAGTCTTGGTTTAGTCCTATGTTGTTGTATTGAAAATAATCTTGTATTAAATTATGATAAATTCCATTTCATGGCGTGACAAGGTATAGTTTTGGGGCATGTCATTTCTGAGGATGGTATAAGGACCCGACCTCATAACATTACATAATCGTGAATTAAATGAATAATTCACATTGAGGATCATTTCATGTTTAGAGTTTTAGAAGAATTAGGACATAACTATTACATCTCAAAAGATGAAAAAGTAGACACTTCTACTCAGTTTACATTTTTTTCATAAAATAAAAAACACTTAAAAAGAAACATGTCAAGTTCCATGTTTTAGATAACATGTATTTCTTTGATCCCATCCTTCATCCTATTCACTTTTATGTCCTGTGGAAAACATTTCAAAAACTTTGGATGATCATAAAAATTCCAGTAAAGGATACACAAAGAAATAAAACTGTTAGTTTTTCAAAAAAATATGTAAATCATGAATACTTTATTATAAGTAATAGTCTTCACCTTTATGAAGAAGAAAATACTCTTCACTGAATAAAAGATCATTACTAACCCTTTCATAACCAAAATATTACCATAAAACCCATATAAAGAACACATAACATATAATAATAACTTGGGACATAAACATACTTAAATGGAATAACCATACGGTCAACTTCAACACATATCACTAAATGGAATAGCCATATGGCCAAATTCCATACCCAATGTATTGGAGGTTATAACGTAACCACCTGTCTGGGTATTCACGGCACCACTCGTCACATGGTTTATCACGTAACCACCAGTCAAATGTCTACGTTCCATTATAAAATCATAATACATAAAACAAATATAATGGGAAGAAAACATTTCCACATTTCAGTCACAATATATCACTTAAATATATTGACATAACAAATCCATTATCAAATCCATTTTCAATACCAAAATACATAAAAGTCTATATGTTATTTATTTCCATTTAAAAACATTTTGGCTTTTTGAGGAAGCCAATGATCAAATAATACTAGCGGCGGCGGAAAGGTCGGTGTCACCGTGTACGTTAAAAAGAAACATACTTTTTTCATTTAGTAAAATGATATGTAGTGAAAAGTTTCCTTTTGAATAAAAGTAAAAGTCAAAGGGGTTTATATACCATATAAAAGAAAGTTGTGCATAAAACAAAATATGCCTCAATGAAAGGAGATTGTGATGATGTCCCATACAAATTCAGTATCCTTAGATTAAAGATAAATCAATTACATAATTACGTGTGAAAAATATGAATACACCCAATATAAGAGGATATTAATTGTAAAACAATCAGAGGTCATCCAAAAATATTCATAGTACGATATAATCAAGAAGTAGAGGTTTAACCAAAATAATTGAAATTGGGTTAAGAAGTTCCCTTATAGAAAATCGACAGTCTAACGACATCATTTTATAATTCAAAAAATGAGACGATGATAGATAAAAAGGGTATCTCATAACTTCGACATATAATTTATAGAAATAAGGATATATAAGAACATTTCCCAACATAATAATATGTAAATTAAAAGACCTAATAAAAATAAGTCTTTTAACAAGAGGAGGGTGAAAGGTTCCCTAACCGATTTGGCTAACATTCGAAACGTACACCACATGAATGAAGGTGCATACAATGAAGATGTAAATACCCATAAACGAGAGTATATTACACACATAGTTTAATAATGGGTAGTACATACACCACACAAAAGGAAATAGTGGAAAATGTATCATGAATCTCACGGGAATAAAAAGTTAGATAAAAACCCCTTACCTCATGGTAATCAATCAAGTCGTATGACCAAAAGATAACAACCACCAAATGAATATCCAGACAACCTGAATATAAATTGAATCATGAAAATTTATATCAATTGGAAGTACATAATACACTACATTCTATAAATAAGTGGCAACCAATGGAAATCTCACAGAATTAAAAGTGAGATAAGAAATCCCTTACGAAAATTCTGCAGCCTAACAGTGCCACTTAAAAATTATTAAAATGAATTGATGATAGTAAGAGGGGGTATCTCATAATATGAAAATAAAACTTACACTAAGGGAAATATAAAAGAACTTCCTCCAACATCCGAACATGGATCATAAAAGAAATGACATAAAAGATAGTACTTGTAAAGAAAGAGTGAGGTAGGATCCCATACCTCAAGTCTGACTTGTCTTGTTCGTTTCATTGTATTCCTAAATAATAAAATTACGTCAATTTATAATAGCTTTAGGAAAAAATTTAAAGTTTATTATTCAATTGATATAACATATTATAATGTTATAATAATTAGTTAATTATGTGAGTTCATATCAGACGTTTTTGTCGATGTTCGGTACATGAGTAAAAAATAAATTTGTTTGAAATCAATTGTCCATGTAGTTATAAGTAAATCATCTCTCGAATATTAATAATGATTTAAATATCATTTATATCTAGTATATATTAATTTTTTACTATTCCATAACATTTGGATATAGAAAATGAAATGCATCATTCATGGAGATGGTAGGCCATACGTACGCATGAATGCTACTTTCATTTCTTTGTCATATTAATGGAATTAAAACTAAATGAGAGAGATATATATTATAATTAAAGAATTATATTCATCATTTAGATGTAATATATATCATATATATCCATTATATATATGTTGTTATAATAGTACATAACAATTGGAGATGATAAATTAAATGCACTGTTAATGGAGACGGTACGCCGTACGTACGCATGAACGCTAATTTCATTTCTATTTCATAATTTAATGGAATGGAAACATAATGAAACATAATTATATTATAATTACAGTATAATATCATATATAACATCATTAAATCAATCCTTTATACATCACACATATGGAATTAACGATTCAAATCACTTGAGGGGGCGGTAGTCCACACTTCCTAAAATGAAATTATCACGTTTACCCATTATGGAAACCATAAAGGTATGGAATAAATGAAAAATAAAGAAGAATAAGGAAAAAATAAACATAATATATATCATATATAAATACAGTTACATCTTAATGGCCACCATGAGAGGTGTTAAAAGAATATTGAACAATCATCATTTCGTGAGGCAGTAATTTTCCACCCACAGAAACATTGTGTTCTTTAACCATTAAGTGGAGGTGTGTGTATGTGTTTCTTGAATAATTCTCATAAAAACATCATAGTATATTGAAGATACTTTTTTGTTATAAAATATGGTAATAAAAAGAGTTTAGGGGGTTGGAGAAGAAAAATAAAACAAAATAGTATAAGAGAATACATTACCTTTAAATCGGGTAACTCCACTTGGTTTGAACCAAAAGGGTTTCATGAAGAGATATAGGCATAAGGTATGGAATATAGAATGAAGATATGGATTTGGGAGAATAATATGAGTAGGGTTTGGATGAGCCAATGGTTTGAGAGGTTTGGGTAAGGGAGTAGAGGTGGGGACCTTTTATAAGAGGGAGGATGAGCACTCTTGGAAGGTCATGAAATATTACTTTATTATGAAATTATTTTCGGATTTTAAAGGTCCCACAATGAAATATTTTGAGTATAATGTGATAAGGGTTCTAAATCAACCCATACAATAGGTTTTAGACATGTATAAGTCTTATATTTTACCTTATCGTTTCATTTTATTTAAATCGTTTATTAATGAGGTAATCACTACATCATCATGTTGTCATAAATAAATTTATTTATTTAATGTCTAAAAATTATAAAACAAATAACATGATGTATTAAATCTTTTTATCTTTCTAATGAATATTTATAGTAAAAAATATAACTTATATAACCCCATGTAATAATTTTTTTAGTCAAACAGTACATGTTTGTGCCACTTTTATTTTTACATTAAATAAAAAGTTATTAATGTCATTTTCATTCCCATGTGGCTCCATGGGGTCCCCATGTTGACCCATGGATTTTATTGGTCGGACAAGACTCATCCAATAGGGTTAGGACATGTTTCAAGGTAATTTCATATTATTAAAACATTATTTTTACCTTAAATTACACTAATTACCTCTAATCGCGATTAATAAAACTCAAAAGTTACTATTCACCAAAAATTATTTTCATCCCATTGAACCTAATATTACATAATAATGAAAAAAATTTATATTGTATTTTTTAAATTCAAATAACAGAAGAATTAAAATTTTATTTAAACAAAAAATCTATTTTTTTAACTACCACTTAGTGGTTTCACTATTCATCAAAAATTGAAGTTTTTCAGAAAAAATAAAAAAATTCCGCCCTAAGCTATATTTGATATTCCAAATTCAAAAATCATATATCTTTTAAAAAATTAAGAACATTGAAGTTGCATTAATTAATTATATAATTAATTCCCACTGTCAAAACAAATAGCATGTTTTTAAGAAACAATATATATCAAAATATTGACACTTGTTTATGTCCAATTTCTATGTGAAATTAATTCCAATTTCCACCATTGGATTAAATGGTAAAAATATATTCTAATTTCACTTTAAAACCAATTAAAAAGATAATTTATCCATATAAATAAATTAGATTAAAAGGGGGTTTTGAATTAAAATACAACATCATTCACTATTCATTAAAAAATGAACTTTATCAAAAAATACCAAAAACATACAGAAAGTAAATTTTGATGTCTTGATTCTAAAGAAGGATTTTATTTTGTCAAATATATCATATAAAACTATCAAAAAGTGAATTTAAAAAGCATTCTCCATCAAAATGTTGTTAATCGACCTTTTAAAGAATATTAGAATATTTACGCTTAAAATTGGATTCATTCGCATTTTATGCCTCTAAATTTTATTAGATAAAAGTATAAATATTTGACAAACATATATAATAATTTTGTAGTTAGTTCTGTTCATTCCCGCCATTACAACGTCTAGGCGTTAACTACCATTTAAAATAATATTATTTTATTATTAGTGTGCAACTTATGATTTCAAAAAAATCATTGTTGCGTATTGGTTACGCCATCAAACATAGCATTATCATTAAGGTAATATTAATATTTTATTTACAAATATTAATAAATATGAAAATGTCATATTCTTTATTTACCTGTGATGTTACATCCTTCCCCCCTTTTGGGAATTGCGTCCTCACAATTTTTAAATTGGGCTCGAAAACATCCTTGAAATCCCCACATCGGAAAAAGAGTCCGTAAAACTATTAATTTAAAAGAATGAATGAGACGTAAAATAGTCACTCTAGATAACCCATACTAGGATCCCATTAAAACATCATCATGGAAGAAAAAAAACCATCAATTTCTGATGGAGAGTGATAGAAAACATGTCTAGGAGAAAGTTAACCACCAGAAAATCACAAACTTGTGATGGGTTAAACAGTATTTGATTCCCCAGTAGGAAAAGTTAACAGAAAACGTTTTTGTTTTAAGTTACTTTTCATAGAGGAATTTCTTTATGAGCTTAACTAAAACATAAGGAAACATACTTACTTGTTATGTAGACTTTAAACTTTTACTTGATTTCCAACACAAACTCATATTTTCTCAAAAAGATGAGTATTTAGGATGACTTGTTCACATTAAGAGTGCTACAATAATCTTCGAGTGAGTCACATAATCCTGAAAAAGGATAATCCTTTTTAAAAAGAAATACCTCTCTTAATCTCCAAAATTTTTCCAAAAATCCCCAAAGTTCATCAATGACCATTCAATAAACAACTATCCATAAAATTCATCAAAGTAATCCAAAGAAAGATTCAAACACAAATCTCTGAAGGATTTAATCACATAGTCTTCCAAGGTAAATCTTAACAGTTCTTTCAAAATAACATTAGTTACTCTTAAAGTCTCATACTGAAAAGTAATTAACCGAATCACATATCCTCCTTGACATGTTAATCATTTCCATAGATTACCCAAAATCAACTTTTTCTAGATTCATAAGATCATCTAACTAAAAAGAATTAGTCATACTAACTAGGGACTTCACGTAGTTCATTGGTAGGAGATAAAAAACTGTTGCACTTTGGTTATGGGTTTGATTCTCGTAGCTTCGTCCAACGCGACGAGTTGTCAGATGGTTTGTGTGTTGTACTTTTTTCAAAACTATATAATTCTTAAAACATTCCCCAAAAAGAGATAAAATCTTAAAAAATAACCATAACATAATTTATCCTCAATGGTTTATCTCATGCCTTTCATTCACTATCATAACATATAGTAACCCATAATTACCTCAACGTAAGGACCATATAAACCCTAATGGTTACCTTTATAATTATTACTTGAACATCCACATCTGGTTGGTTCTCTTTTACACGATGCATTAGAAAACTCACCAAGGTTCACGTTGTTAATCAGGACTCATGATAGTCTGTTGAGAATGACCACAAGAGTTCTCATTGCAACTCCCATATCATTCAGTTGTTCTTTCAGAAAACCGTCACATTTTTCTTCACATCAACTGTTACTTTGGTGCCTGCTAGATCTAGCCATTTACTAAAACCAAAAAGGTCAGTGTGAGTATATCATTAGAATCATCATATAATATCTTATGAGGAGGGTTAATACTAAGATATAATTATTCATGTTATCTTAAACTCATTCACATTATCTAAATCTATGATTCATTCTGAAATCCTAACCATTATTATAATGTCACTTTTTCTTAAAGAATACCCTAACCTCAAAAGTTATCTAAACCGACCTTTGATACAAACTATAAGGACCCAACCTTATAAAATTACATAATCTTGAATTAAATGAATAATTTACATTCAGGATCTTTTAAAGTTTACAGTTCTAGAGATTTAGGACATAACTATTACATCTCAAAAGATTACAATGTAGACAATTATACTCAGTTACCATTTTTTTCATAAAATAAAAACACATAAAAAGAAACATGTCTTGTTCCATGTTTTAGATAGAATTTATTTCGTTGATCCCATTTTTGACCTTATTAATCTTTATGTCCTGTGGAAAACATTTCAAAAACTTGGGATGAGCATAAAAAGCCCAGTAATGGATACATAAGGAATGAAAACTGCTAGTTTTTCAAAACAATAAGTAAATCATGAATACATTATCATAAGTAATACTATTAACCTTTATGAAGTAGAAAATACTCCTCACTGAATAAAAGATCATTACTTACCCTTTTGTAACCAAAAGATTACCATAAAACCCATATAAAGAACACATAACATATAAAGGTAACTTGGGACTGAAACATTCTTAAATGGAATAACCATACGGTCAAGTACCACACATATCACTAAATGGAAAAAGCCATATGGCCAACTTTCATACCCAATGAATTGGAGTTTATAACTTAACCACCCATCCTGGTATTCACGGCACCACATGTCATATGGTTTATCACGTATCCACCCATCAAATGTCCAAGTACCATTACAAAATCATAAGACATAAAACAAATATAATTGAAGGAAAACACTTCTACATTTCAATCACAATATATCACTTAAATATATTGAAATAAAAAACCCATTATCAAAACCATTTTCAATACCAAAATACATAAAAGAGTATAGGTTATTTATTTCCTTTTAAAACATTTTGGCTTGTTGAGGAAGGAAAATATCAAATAATACTCGCAGCGGCGGAAAGGTCGTTTTCACCGCGTACATTAAAAAGAAACATACGTTTTGTCATTTTGTAAAATGATTCATATAGAAAAGATTCCTTTTGAATAAAAGTAAAAGTTAAAGGGGTTTATACACCATATAAAACAATGTTGTGTATAAAACAAAATATGCCTCAATGAAAGGAGATTGAGACGAAGTCCCTTACAAAGTCAGTATCCTTAGATTAAGGATAAATCAATTACATAATTATGTGTGAAAAATATAAATACACACAATATAAGAGGATATTATGTGTAAAACAATCATAGGTCATCCAAACATATTCATAGGATGACATAATCAAGAAGTAGAGGTTTAACCCAAAGAATTGAAATTGTGTTAAGATGTTCCCTTACAGAAATTCGACAGCCTAACGACGCCATTTTAAAATTCAGAAAATGAGACGATGATAGATAAAAAGGTATCTCATCACTTGGACATATCATTTATAGATATAAGGATATAGAATAACATATCCCAAGATAAAAAAAATATGTAAATTAAAAGACCTAACAAAAAGAAGTCTTTTAAAAAGAGGAGGGTGAAAGGTTCCCTAACCGATTTGGGTAACTTTCGAAACATACACCCCATGAAAGAAGGGTCATACAATGAAGACGTAAATACCCATAAATGAGATTATATTACACAAATAGTAGAATAATGGGCAGTACGTACACCACACAAAAGGAAATAGTGGAAAATGTAGCATGAATCTCATGGGAATAAAATGTGAGATAAAACCCCTTACCTCGTTGTAATCAATCGAGTCGTATGACCAAAAGATAATAACCACCAAATGAATTTCCGAACAACATGAATATAAATAGAATAATTATAATATATATCAATCGGAAGTACACAATACACCACATTCTATAAATAAGTGGAGACCAATGTAAATCTCACAGAATTAAAAGTGAAATAAGAAATCCCTTATGAAAATTCCGTAGCCTAACTGCGCCACTTAAAAATTATTAAAATGAATTGATAAGAATAAGAGGGGGTATTTAATCATATGAAAATAAAAATTAATGTATGGTTAATATACAAGAACATCCTTCAACATCAAAACATGGAGCATAAATGAAATGGCATAAAAGGGAGTACTTGAAAAGAAAGAGTGTGGTAGGATCCCTTACCTCAAGTCTGGCTTGCCTTGTTCGTTTATTTATATTCCTGAATAATAGACATAGGTAAATTTATAATTGATTAAGGACATAATTTAAATTTTATTATTCAATTCATATCACATATTATAATTTTATAATAATTAGTTAATTATGTGAGTTCATATCAGACGTTTTTGTCGATGTTCGGTACATGAGTCAAAAATAAACTTGTTTGAAATGAATTGTCCATGTAGTTATATGTACATAATCTCTAGAATTGTATTAATGATTTAAATATAATATATATCCAATATATATTCATATTATACTATTCCATAACATTTGGAGATAAAAAATTAAATGATCCGGTCATGGAGACGGTAGGTCGTACGCACGCATGGCCACTACATTCATTTCTTTTTCATATTAATGGAATTAAAACAAAATTAGAGATATATATATATTAAAATTACAGATTTATATTCATCATTTATATGTAATATATATCATATATATCCATTATATATATGTACTTATAATAGTACATAACATTTGGATATCAGAAATGAAATGCACCGTTCATGGAGAGGTAAGTCGTACGTACGCTTGAACGCAACTTTCATTTATATTTCATACATTAATGGAATAGAAACATAATGACACATAGGTATATTATAATTAATGTATAATATCATATATAACATCATTAACTCTATCCTTTATAAATCCCACATATGGTACTAACGATTCAAATCACTTGAGGGGGCGGTAGTTCGCACTTCCTAAAATGAAATTATCCCGTTTACCCATTATGGAAACCATAAAGGTATGGAATAAATGAAAACTAAAGATTCATAAGGAAATAATAAACATAATATATATTGTATATAAATACAATGACATCTTAATGTCCACCATGAGATGTGTTAATAGAATATTGAACAATCATCGTTTCGTGAGGCAATAATTCGCCAGCCACAGAAACAGTATGTTCTTTAACCATTAGATTGATGTGTGAGTATGTGTAGCTAGAATCCATTTCATAAAAACATCCTAATATATTTTAGATACTGGTTTTTTCACAAAATAAATGAATAAAAATAGTTAAGGGGGTTGGAGAAGAAAAATAAAACAAAAGAACATAAGAGAAGACATTACCTTTAAATCGTGTAACTCCCCTTGGTTTGAACAAAAAGGTTTTCTTGAAGAGATTTCTACCTAAGGTAAGGAATCTATGATTAATAGAGGGATGTGGAGAGATAATATGATCAGGGTTTGGATGAGAAAAGGGCTTGAGAGGTGTGGGTAAGGGAGTAGATGTGGGGGACTTTTATAAGAGAAAGGAGGGTCACTCTTGGAAGGTCATGAAATGTTACTTTATTATGAAATGATTTTCAGATTTTAAAGGTCCCAAAATGATATATTTATAGGATAACATGATAAGGGTTCTAAATCCACCCATCCAATAGGTTTTAGACAAGTGTAAGTATTATATTTTCCATTATCTTTTCATTTTATTTAAATCGTTTATTAATGAGGTAATCACTTCATCATCATGGGGTCGTAAATAAATTTATTTATTTAATGTATAAAAATTATAAAAACAACTAAAATTATGTAGGAAATATTTTTATATTTATAATGAATATTTTTAGTAAAAAATATAACTTATATAACCCCTTGTAATAATTGTTCTGGTAAAATAATAAATGTTTGTGCCACTTTTATTCTTTACTTTAAATAAAAAGTTATTAATGTCATTTTCTTACCCAAGTGGCTCCATGGGGTCCCCAAGTTGACCCATGAATTTTATTGATCGTACATGACTCATCCAATAGGTTTAGTACATGTGTAAAGGTAATTTCATATTATTAAAACATTATTTTTTACCTTAACTTACACTAATTACCTCTAGTCGTGATTAATAATACTCAAAAGTTACTATTCACCAAAAATTATTTTCATCCCATTGAACCACATTTTACTTACTAATTAAAACCATGTATGTTGTATTTTAGAAATTCAAATCACATAAGTGGTAAAATTTCATTTAAAATGAAAAATCTGTTTTTTTAACTACCACTTAGTGGTTTCACTATTCATCAAAAATTGTTGTTTTTCAGAAAAATACCAAAAATTCACCCAATGATATGTTTGATATTCCAAATTCAGAAATGATTTCTATTTTAAAAAATTCATAACATTGATGTTGCATTAATTAATTTTATAATTAATTCCCGCTGTCAAAACAAATATCGTGTTTTTAAGAAACAATATATATCAAAAGATTGACACTTGTTTTTGTCCAATTTCAAAGTGAGATTAATTCCAATGTCAAAAATTGGATTAAATGGTAAAAATATATAATAATTGCACTTTAAAACCAATTAATAATATATTATAACTATATAAATAAATTACATTAAACAGAGGTTTTGAATTAAAATACAACATCATTCACTATTCATTAAAAAAATGAACTTTATCGAAAAAATACCAAAAACATACTGAAAGTAAATTTTGATGTCCCGATTCTAAAGAAGGATTTTATTTTGTCAAATATAACATATAAAACTTTCAAAAGTGGATTTAAAAAGTGTTCTCCATCAAAAAGAGGTTAATCGAACTTTTAATGAATATTAGAATATTTATGCTTAAAATTGGATTCATTCTCATTTTAAGCCACTAACATTTATTGGATAAAAGTAAAAATATTTAAAAAACATATATAATAATTTTTTAGTTAGTTCTATTCATTCCCGCCATTACAACTACTAGGCGTTAACTTCCATTTAAAATAATATTATTTTATTATTAGTGCACAATATAAGATTTCAAAGAAACTCATTGTTGCGTATTGGGTATGCCATAAAACATATTATTCCCTTTAAATTAATATTAACATTTTATTCCCAAATATTAATAAATATGAAAAATTCATGTTCTTTATTTACCTGGGATGTTACAGATGGTGTCCGAGTAGATAAAATAAAAATTAGTTGTCATTTATTCCTCACCATTCCCCCAAAAAGTATGAGATGTGAGGTCTTTCCTAGGTCATGCTGGATCTTACAATCGTTTCATTCCTAACATTAGTAATATTAGACTCCCACTCTCCCAGTTACTCTAAAAAGAAAAAGAATTTGTTTTTGATAAATAATGCAAGGAAGATTTTAAGGAGATAAATGGAGTCTAATGTCACCCCCGGAAATTCGACCACCTCGGTGGGATTTACCATTTGATCTTATTTGTGATGCCTCAAAACTATGCAGTTGGGGTAGTCTTGTCATAAACAGTTGATCAAGCTCTACATGTCATTTCATATGCCTCATGTACTGTGTACCCTACCAAATAAAACAACACCACAAATGAAAAAGAATTACTTTCCATTGTGTTTTTCTTCGATAATTTTATTTCATATATTTTACAGTCCAAAGTCATTGAATTCTCCAACCATGTAGCCCTCTAGTATCTCCTTAAGAAATCAGATGCCAAACCAGGCCTCATTTGCTGGATGATCCTCTTTCAAGAATTAAATATAGAAATTAGACTTTAAAATGGGGAAAAAAATGTGGTGGATGACCATATCAGTAGGATCCAGCCATCCTTGGACATTGACTCATCTCCCTGTATTATAATAAATGAAATGTTTCCTAAAGTGAAAATGTAACAAGTGCAAGATGTTATTCCTTTGTATGCTGAAATTGTAAATTATTTTGTATCAACATGAATTCCTAATGATTTAAATAGAAACCAGTCTGACCGTATAAAACATGTGTTTCATTGGTACATTTGGGATGACTCGTACCTTTTTCTCACCAGTAGTGATCATGTACTCAGGTGTTGTGTTCTTGATAGAGAGTTTCAGTCCATCCTTAGGTTCATCCACACTCTTTCTTGTGGGGGCCACTTTGGTCCCCAGTGGACCGCTCGCAAGGTCCTCAATTCTGGTTTCTTTTGGACCACATTGTTTCGAGTTACCCATGATTTCTTTAAATCTTTTCCTTGATGTCAAATAATGGGGAATGTCTCTAAAAGAAACGAGATTACACAAAAACCCTTGCTCTTCCATGACATTTTTTATGTTTTTTTCATTGAATTTATGGGGCCATTCCCCAATTTATTTGGTAACTTGTAAATTCTTTTGGAAGTGGATTATGTTTCCAAATTGGTAGAGGTGAGAGCTACATGGACTAATGGTTCTAAAGAAGTTATAGAATTTTGTAGAACCCAAATTTTCTGTAGGTTTGGCTTACAAAGGTTCATCAGTTGTGACCAGGTATTTCATTTCTACAACCAAACAATGAATCACTTTTGCATCGATATGGGGCTGGGAATCAAGTTTCAACTACATATCACCCACAGGCCAATAGTTAAGCCGAGGTGTCAAATATAGAGGTAAAATAAATTCTTGAAAAAAATGGTTCAACTCAATAGAAAATATGAGAGTCTTAGATTTGATGATTCATTATGGGCTTACTGTATGGATTTGAAGACTCCCATTGGCATGTCACCATATCGGCTGGTGTTTGGAAAGAGTTTTCACCTGCCTGTTGAAATTTTGTACTGGGCGTACTTTCCCATGAAAAAAAAGCAATTCCTATCTTTTTGTTTCAGGTTCTCAAAGGAAGTTACAAATTCAGGAGTTGCAGTAAATCCACCTAGATGAATATGAGAATTCATGTATTTATAAGGAGAAAACCAAGGCTACCCATGACCGTCTCATCCTCCATCTTCAGTTCCACATTGGAAAAAAGGTCCTCCTTTACAATGTAAGGCTGAAGTTGCATCCAGGTAAGCTTCATTACTGCTAGTTTGGACCATACAGAGTTACTAACATCTATCCATTTACTGTTGTCCAGGTTCAAAATGAAGAAACCAAGAAAAACTTTACTATGAATGGGCAGCGGCCGAAGCACTTCCATGAATCCATTTCAGAGTCTCTGATGGAGGAACTCAAAATTCAAGAAGTAGTCCATAAATAAATCCCAAAATATTTTATCATTCCTTCCATTATTCTATTTTTACAGTGAGAATACTACACACTATAGGTGTAGGGGGGTGGGTATATTTCTGGTATAGTTTGGAATTTTCATCATCTTTTTTATTTTTCTCATTTTAGCTTTCTAAATAGTATTGTGACTTACCCCCTTTTCTCTCCCACTAACCATTGTGCTGGAATATTATTTTTTATTCCCAATTTACCATGGAAAATGAAGCCTGTTTAATCAAGGAAGTTATTGAAAATTCATGTGGAATGTCTGTATTTCATGTCTTCTTAACATTAAAAAAACTGATGAGATGTGAATTTTATCAAGAATTCAATACTATGTTGTGAGTTTCTTTTGAAATTTAGTTCTTTGTCAATGATATAAATGGTTGTATCATTTTGAAACCGTTGAGAAGAATGGTGACCATTTTGTAAATAGTTTAAATGAAAATTGTGTCACTTAATCTCTCCACACATTTTTTTTCACCCTACCATGATGTATTAAAAATTTATTACTTAATAGAAGGTAAATATAAGTTAGATTTATTTTTCACTACCTTCCAAAATATTTTTTCCATTCATTCATTCCTTATCTGATCTATTTTATTATTTTACCAGATTGACCTATGTGTGGGTACCTATTATCCGACTGTTGTATGCCCTAAAAAAGTAAATGGTTGTATATTGGGAAGTTCAAAAACCACCCTTCCTAGACATTTGATCTGGTTATAACTATTACAATTATTGTCACGAGGATATCAAACATGTGTTGGGAGAAGAGTGTGATATTTGTTCCATGTGAAACCTTTAAAAAATTAATAAATGAGAGGTGTGAAGAAATGTACAACATACGGGGATATCTAGGTCGGGAGATTATGGTTTAACTTTTGGGAATGTTTAAGTGAGTGGGTCGTGAAATTTTATTGCAAAGGATGTGGGGCTAGTTCAGTGGAAAGGATCTTGTAAGTAGACAATTATTGAAATAACTTATATTTACTCGATAAAAAGTTGAAAGAATAACATGAAATGGTTTTCACAGACATGTGGAGAAATAGTTACATGATTAACTTTAGAATTATCTTCTTTGATTGTTATCATGCATCTCTTGGAATTTCATTTGGGTACAATTTTTGAGACATCTTTTTCAATGATCATTGAGAATAACTGCTCAGTGTGATTTTTTCTTTGATCACATTTATATTAGGAATTAAGTTCTCATTGAATGTTAAATATTTTTTAATTTTGAAATATTTACTTGCATAATCTTTGGAATTATGACTTTTCCTAAGAGTGAAAATGTTATAGTGTGGGGGTGTGATCGCACCGCAGTTCACTATTTCATTTTCCCCCTTACACCACTAGCATAAACTTGTTTTATATTGAAAATTATAAAAATAATAACAAATTTCATTCCATATTTGAATAAATTATTTGGTTTTTTATCACTTTTGAAAAAGTAAATGATACTTGTTTTGATGATTCCATTGTAGGGGGAGGTTACTTGGAGGACCCATGATGATTTCCAAGAAAAATGGGCCAAACTGCGAATAATCCATGCACACCAGTGGACTCATCCACCCACTGATAATGAAACGTGCATCCAAATGGGTTAAAATTTTGTGTTATGGTCCATAACTCCTTAGGATACATTTCATCTGAAGGAACCGAAGACACATTCAGCCATCTTCTAGCCCAACCGACCTGATCTGTGTAACACACCAAATCTGCATGAAGTCAAAAGTGGTGTGATGTGATATGTCCATATTTCGGGCTCTAATTTTCCAAATTGTTCCAAAAATTTTGAGGACATAGCCAAGAGGTTGGGAGAAAATTTTTTTCTTTTCTAGAAAGTGATATAAGGGTGTCTGAAGGTCGAAACCCATGTGACATGTGGTTTTAAGAAATTTGTGTGCTCAAAACCACCTTCCCATTTTCCTATAAAATTGTACCTTGGGATCACCATTTGTAACTTTGGAAAAGGTGTGAAGTACTGAAAATTTGGAGTTTTATAGGATTCCACTCCTCATCCTAGAAGTTCTTGAGGCCCAAATCCTCATTGGGGGATCAAGAATGAAGAAGAAGTTCCACCTAAACTTCCTCCTCCTCCCGATGTTGAGCTAAACAGAGGACATTAGTTGTGTGAGAGATACACACATGTCAAGGATGTTATGATTCTTATTTTAGTTACTGGGATGGAGTAATTTGGGTGCGAAAAATTTATTTCCATGTATCTTATATAATTCCATATTTTAATTCTTGTTTTGATGCATGTGATTGAGATCCTCTTAATTTCTAACTGATTGGTGTGAGGTTTTTAGTGTATGACTTTGGTTGTTCCGATTGGAGATCACAAGAATCCTTTTCACATCAAACTTCTTGAGATTAAAATCTAGATTGTAATATCTTTTTCCATGAATATGTTCTAGACCATGACAATATGATTGTTATGTTATGTTTTGGTTCTTTATTCAATAAAATAAATCCTAGTAACTAATTGGGATTCCAATTAATTTCAACCAAAGAATTATTTCAATCCTAAATTAATCTCAAATATTGATTAAATTTAAATTGTTTATTGAACTCAAAATGAATCCTTTTCTCTCATTATTATAAAACACCACTTTTATTTATCAACTATTAATCTCTTTAAATCAAATCATTTTCGTAAATCTATTTTCAAACAATCTCACCATTTTTCATCTTATTAGAAATACACACTATAAAACCACCAATGCAGCTTGAGAGACAACCTAGGGTCTTCCCTAGACTACAAAATCTAATTTAAATCACTATCAATTTGACGTGTCGCGATAATGCGGTCAGCAGTATAGTATTTTTAGAAAAGGGGTTATTGAAAATGATTAATGTGAGGGTATGGAATTATCTAATTAATAGAACGTAATTTTTATAGTCATTGAAGCATTTAAGTTCATGAAATAATTATAATATGAGAATAAATTGCTATAAAAGAAGTACTTTAAGCTAAATAAGTAGAGTAGAATATAATCTGGTTACTTTGCAGAGTTTATTCCATGATCTTGAAGATGGAACCTTAAGACATTTTGGACACCATGGAGGCCCTCTATGGGAGTTAAAATGATCCGAAAATCCATGATAAGTGTATGATACCAACATTTTATAGTGATTTATTGAATTTTTTTAGGTACAATTTTTTATTTTTTTAGTACATATTTTTTGTTTTTTTTACTTTGGGGAGATTTTCGGAGAAATTGAAGACTTTTGGAAGGTTATTGGGTAGTTTAAGGTTCATTAATGGTTTACCCAAACCGAATACCCTACCCCCAAAAACATGTAATACAAACTAGATGTTAATCACATGGTTGGGGAATGGATTTAAAATCTATGGGACCTCTTAGTAGTAACTTTGAAACCCCTATGTGAGGTTCAGAATTTGATAAACTGTGCACCTCAGCTTTGGAAACTGTGTACGTAGAAATTAATCCACCAAAAAATTATTTTAAAATTTTCAAGGACCCTTGGATTTTACCCACATTAAACCTGTATTGACATAATAATTTATATCTCATTTTTTAGATTCTAGGGAAGATTAAAATTCCCTACAAACTTCATTCATGAGGAATCAATGTCTTGACTAATGGATCATCACCTCCTTCAGTATGTAATCTATTCATATTTTTATTTATCTTTCTCTATTGTCCCTCAATTTGGATGAAGAGGGTTTCCTATTTAATCATTTTTTATGGGATTAGATCTTGGTTTTAATATTTTATTTCGATATTCATTTAGGTTTCGGTTCTAGATATCATTCCACATACTGCAATTGGATCTTCGACATCAATATGGGGATTTCTGGTTTTGTGAAAACTCATCTTTGATCATGAGGTATGTGGTCTAATCTAATAAATGATATTATTGGTTATAATTGTGAGTATATAATTGTGAAAATAAAATATCGATGTTTGGAAATCACATCTTAAATTGGATTAATTAATTGGTTAATTAATTAATGGAATGTTGTAATTTGTAATTAATGGGATACTGGGTTTATGATGTTCGTCAATTATTGGGAGTGTGTAATTGGTTGATTAATGTGATTATAAATTGTTTAATGATGGATATTGAGGGATTTTAGACTTAACTATAATGGATTAATGGAATAAATGATTAAAATTTGATGAATGGTTTAATTGTGAATTGTTAATATTTTTCTATGTGATTAATGTGTTGAACAATGTTTGTTTTGATAATTGGAATGGTATACCATGACGTGAGATGTTGTTAAGAGTGTTGATTATAATTAAACATTTTAAATATGATATATGTTAAATTTTTAATGAATGCTATGTGGGTTGTGTTATAAGGAATTATGCTTCAAAATCCCCTAGGGTGATAGACATGACAATATTGGCCAAAATTCATGCATCTGAATGTTATTGTTTTGGATCGGGTATGATTCTCTAAATAACCATGAGGTATGGGATAGGGATTTATGATCTAAATACCCTTAGGTTCCTAGACATCAAATTATATACCCATGACATTGGAATAAGAATATGGTTCCATGTGGTTGTGCTATAAATTGAAATGAAATATATAATGAAATCCTAAGTAATTATAATTTTTTTTACCTATGTGATGTTGTTTAGACTCAAGAATTGGAAAAAGTAGGCATCGATGGTTCATGGGTCATTATGAATTCTGAAAAAATGATGTGGTTAAATAATGAATTATTGAATATACAAACTATTTACATTATTGGTTGTAATTGTTTCATTAAACAACTCCATATATTCTTATAAAATGTATATCGTTTTAGATATTATTTGTGTTGGAATACTGAGTTGTAATCACACCATACATGAGATCCTAGTTAGGTAATCGAATATACATCATGTTTGTAGAACATTGTAAGGGAAAGAGACCTATGATAGAAAGATGAGTTGGGATATGGAATGGATGAGGGATTCTGAGATGATGTCAGGACCCACATGGGAGTTTTCATTGAATATTTACTTTTGGTTTTTGATATTGAAACCTCACACATATATGTAATGAGATATAAAATGTTTTTGTTTCAATATTGTATTCCTATTTTTGTCAACCGATGATAATGGTATTATTCTAGGTATAGTTAAATAAATTTTTTATTGTTTGTTTATTTCTTATGTTATTATTTTTTGATAAAGAGGGTATAGTATATACATGTTATATACTAGACCCTCACTACTAGTTATATGTCTCTGAAATATTGGGAGGCACACATGAGTTTATGTCACTGACCTGCTCGGGCCACCACCGTGTGTCTCCTAGGTGGGGACATCGCAAAGTTTTATAAAAAAAATATTTTATCTTCTATTTTCATACAATTTAGGAAATTTAGGTAGGAGCTTATGATGAGTTAGTCCTTAGTTAATAGCTTAGGAATTGGAGTAGATAACCATTTTTCAAGGGTAAAACAGAAGTACCAAGGGTGGGATTATTATTAATGTTGTGTGTTGTTACAATTGAATGTTATTTTACCTTGAGTGATTAACTTGTTGTGTGATGTTATTTTCTATCATATTTTCTAAATGATTACTCATGGCCCAGTATGGAATGATATTTTTTTACACGTGCATCATCAAAAGCACACATGATTTATTGTGACATTCATCATTTTAGGAACACACAATAAAGAAGGTTCTGGGAAATCTGTTGAAATTGATTTTTTTCTTTTCGTGGGAAATTGAACTAAAAAATGTTCATAATATGAAATGGAAATTTTATAAATGATGATAAATTTGGTGAATTTAAAGGTAAATTGGATTTATAATGTTTTACATGAATAAAAGAACATTTTACCCCTTCCTAGCCATAACTTATATGAGGGATGGTCAAGGGTTGTGATAGTGCCTCAGTTTTGACTTTGTGGATGGGTATGAGTGATTAATTTTTTTGATTTTATATGAATCCCTATAACATAAAAATCGAAATGGTGTGTTATGTATCCTGAGATGTATGTTTGGGATTATATTGATATGATCCATGATGATGCTTTTTTGCAGAACAATGTGACAATATGACTGGAAATGATCCACTGACAGTGAAAGTTATGGCTCCAATAGTTTTGGGAGAGGAAGACAGAGGGATGTTCTATGAGAAATTTTCTTGTATTATGAAATGTATATAAATGGACCAATTATGGGTCATGGAGAGTGTTTCTGACAAGATAGGGGATATTTATATTCATCACCATTTTAATTTCACCATAGAGGGTGGACATGAGGCAGCTATGTTCAGGATTGATTCTATCTAAACAATTTTTGAACACATGGAGACTCCTACTGGGAAATGATTAAATCATGATGCCTATATGTTACAAGAATAAACAATGAGATAGTGGGATATTTAGGCTCTGAGTGAGATTCTGTGAAACATGGTATGGAAGGAATCCCATGAGAAGTTATTCCAGTTCTTTTCTCTAGAGTCACTGAGATAAGAGAGGGAAATAGAGTTTATGAGGTTAGCCCAGGGGAGTATGTCCAAATAGACTATGCTAGTCAATTTACTAAATTGTAGTTCCTTTCTTCAGTGGTGGAAGGGGATGAGATAACTATGACAAGTCATTATCAGGATGAGATAAAATTAGATATTAAGTATCATGTTAACCTCTTTTGGTGAAATAGGTTTGTTGAGGTAGAGGATTAGGATCTCATATATGAGGGGAAATTGAAGGAGGCCTTCAGTGGAGGACTAGTGGTTTCTACTAGATGTCCAACTCGAGAGAATTACGATAATTGGAAGAATCTATATGAGAATGTGGACTAGAAAATTAGAAAAGAAGAGTGTCTAGGGTGAAGGATCAGTTACATAGGATCATACATGAGTGCTCTACAACTAGGGTAGTAGGTCAATAAAAATTCATGGGAATTATACTAGATCACCGGTAGAGTGCCAAGTATGCGACTAGATTGGAGATCTACAATGGTTATTCATGGAGTCACAACTGATGGGTAATGATGGAGGAGGTTAAAATAATTAGTGTGCTAGAATGCGGTCTTCAACAATATATCATTATGTCATTTGGAGACGTACTGGTCATAGAGGTCGACGTAGCGGATGATGTTCTTTTGGGAAATAGTGCTTTAATCAATAGAGTGTTGTAACTCAGGGGAATCAAACAACATCATAGGGAATAGGGGGATGACAGTTGAATTCAGTTCCTCATATAATTGAGGATACAGATGCTAGACCATCAACAGTTAGAGGTACTATACTTGTAGCTTCAAATTTTTCTAGTTCCTTATTTGATACCAGTGCCTCTCATTCCCTTATATCAGCAAAATTTATGAATGGTTTGAGTCTGGAAGTGTAGTTTTTGAGTAGGTATATGATGATCAATATACCGTAGGGAGTATAATTGAGGCACATCAATTTTTTTCACGGAGTTTTATCTTCTGGTTGGGGAGTATCATTTCCTATGGGATATCTATGTTCTAGATATGTCTGTTTTTGTCTCCATTATGGGTATACAATAGTTACTAGTGTACGAATCCCATATTGGATTTTTTAGTAGGAGAGTGGTATTTACATCTCCTAAGAGTAAAAATAATGTTTGTCATGATGTGTGGGATATTAATGAATGTTTTGTAGGGCTAGTTCATCTTCCATTAGGGGAGATCACTGCACATGTTTATAGAAGTATGAAGGATGATAGTGGTGCGAAACATTATTCCATTTCCCCAGTAGTAGATCGGTTCTAGGACATGTTTTCTAAGGAAATCGTCAGGATATAACCTAAGAGATACATGGTGGTTGGGATTGATTTGATGCATGGAGTTGATCTAGTTTCTATTACACCACACCGAGTGGAACCAATAGCGCTACAAGAATATAAGAAATATCTTGAATATTTGATGTATAAGGGATTTATCTGTCTAATTATATTGCATTGGGGATCCCAAAACTAGTTTTCTATGAATTATGATGGAACCATACCATTATATATTGACTTCCAAAAGTGAATTGGATGAAAATGAAGAACTAATAGAATGTTCCACATATCGACAATATATTTGACCAATAGGGAGGAGATTCAGTTTTCTCAAAAAATTATTTGCTATTGTGGTATCATTTTTCGACAGTTCAACCTAATGATATACCATGGACTACATTCAATAGAAGATATAGCCTTTATGAGTTCATCCTAATTCTGTATGGATAAAAGAACACTCCTTTTTTGTTTCTGGACTTGGTGAATCAACTCTTCCACCTGTAATGCAATCAGTTCGTGGTATTGTTCAAAGATAAAATCTATTTTTACTCCAATACTCAAGAAGATCATGACCAATATATTGAAATTTTCATGAGTACACTGATAGAGTATAGAATATACACCAATTTTTATACTTTTCAATTCTAGATTGATGTTTTTCACTTCATGGGTCACATCATCTCAGATAATGTTGTGTTAGAGGACCTAGAGAAGGTACATGGAGTGATTTCTTGGGAAAAACCCTATAATGTATTTGATATACATTGTTTTCTAGAATTTTTGGTATATTATTGGATATTCATTAAATAATTTCCCCACAAATCAGAACTTATATAAATATTGACCGTGAAAGGGGTAATGATTGATGGGTCCAGAGAAAATGGGAATGCTTTCTAGGTGTTAAAGATGTAGTTGAATACTCCACCAATCTTGATCCAACCCAATCCCAAGGAGGAGTATACAATTTTTTTGTGATGTTCCTGGGATTGGTATTTATTTATTGTTAATTAAAGGAGATCATGTTATAGCATATTGGTCATTATATTTAGGTAATATGAATGGAAATACCCTACACATGACATTGAGTCAGCTATAGTGTTTTATGCATTGATGTGTCAGTGACATTATCTATTTTGTGAAACGTTCAATATATACACCAAAAAAGAGCATAATGTATATCTTTTCAAAAAAATATTTTAATATTCAATAGTATATATGGGTGTAGTATACATAATCATTATATTTTGAGCTAGCATATAATCATGGAAATGGAAACAATGATGCTGATTATTTAAGAAGGAAAACATAGACGCAAGCAGTTCTAGAGTCTAGTTTTGAGTGGATGATGGTTACTTCACTGGATGAGATGCATGTGGTGGTTCAATAGGGACATAAGAATATTAATTTCATAAATTTATTCATGTAGTCTACACTTTTGTGTCAGACTAGGTAAATATAGTATGCGGATCTAGAATGTTTGGCCTTGAACAAAATCCATGATGGTTTTCTTTGACATTCCAATTGGACCATAGATGTCGATGAGATCATCTATTTCTAGTTCCTTGTTGTTTTTCCAACAAGTATGTTATGGGAGAAGATACTCGATATTAATGAGTCAAAGTGGGTGGTACATCCAGGTTTGACCAAAATATACCATGACCTATATTAACAGTTTTGGTGGCTAGGAAATAAAAACTAGAATTCAAGGTTCATGAAATGATGTTACACCTGTCAACATGTGAAAACCAAGAATAAATGAAGTAGTGGGTTAATATATATTTTTTCTATTTGATAATGGAAGTGGGATTAATTTGATATGGAATTCATAGTTGGTGTCTGGAAGATACCTCAGATGAATGGTGTTATTTTGCTGGTTGTTGACCAATTGACCAACAGAGAGAATATATTGCCGATAAGAGAGACTTTCTCAATACAACAGTTAGAGGAAATGTATGTTCATGATATATTCTTTTTGTACATGGTGATATGTATTTTTGTATCAAAAAGTGACTAACATTTTAATTTACACTTCTATAAGGGATTACAGAAATTATTTGGTACACAGGTATTTCTGAGTAATGATTTCTAGCAATAGGAATATGGGATGTCAGAATGTACTATTTATATACTTGAGATATTCCAAAAGCATATGCTCTATACATGGGTGGGTATTGGTAGAATCAAATAGAACATTTCTAGTTCACCTATAATATCAGTTATCAAGAAACTATTTATATTGAATTTTACGGGGTACTTTATAGTAGGTTGTGTAGATAAACAATATATTAGATAGAGGTAGGTGAGTCGAGTTGTTGGGACTGAATCTCATACACAAGACATTAGAGAATTTTCTGATGATTTAGAAACATATGGATATTGGTTATAGTAGATAAATGTAGTACATTGATAAATGATATTGACCCATTGCGTTTGAGTGGCTGGATGTGTGTTCCTTCAATTGTTATCATGATTTGGTCACTGTAGGATTCAGAGTCAGGGCAAGTTGGAACCGATGTTTGTGGGTACTTTTTTATGTAGTGAAGAGAATTAGGCCAATGGAATATCGATGGGATCTACTATATAGGTATAGTTCCATAAAGGATGTTTTTCATGTGTTATTTCTTTAGGAGTATCACCTCGATCCTTCTTATGTGATCGATTTTGATGATGTTGAGCTTGAGATTGAAGATTATTTTAGGGGGCATCCAATTTGTGTTTTGGATCATAGTGAGAATGGGTTTTGTAGAAATACCATGTCAATTGTACTAGGTTTTTTGGATATGTGGGTGGGTTCATGAAAAACCATGGGATACTAAAGAAGATATGCGAGTTTAGTGGCCCAATATTTCTACCTTGGAATCATAGAAATGCTTGGGAGTAAAACATGAGGATGAAATATTATAAGGTTGGGAGATTATTAGATACATTACTTTTTTGGATATGTATCAATATTTTTTTCAACTAGACATTTATCTTTTTAGAGTATATATTTTTTGGTTTTCACTCTAGAGAGATTTTAGGTGAAATTGGATAATTTTAGAAGGGTATTCGGGCATTGCATAGTTGGTGTTTGGTTTACACAAACCATGCGTCCTTCACTAGAAAACTGTGAAATACTAATTAGAGGAGAATCACATAGTTGGAAAATGTATTTTGAAACCATTCATCGATATAGAATTAATCATGATACCCATATGTGAGGCACATGATTAGGATGCATGGTTTGGAAAACTATGCGACTCATCCTAGGAAATCATGAGAATGGAAATTAATTATCGAAAACATTATTTTCAAACTGTCAGGACCCCTAGTTTTAACCCTTTCCCCACCCAAATCAACTTAATAAGTTATATATCATTTATTGGAGGTTATAGAGATGATTCTAAGGCCCTACAAACAATGTTCATGACTAATCAATGATCCAAGGGATGGATCGTCACCTTTTCCAGTATGAAATCTCTTCCCATTTGGATTTATCTCTCACACATAACTATTCTAGATGAGGTGTAATATTTATTTCCTAATTTTTGATAGGTTCAGATCTATTTTTTTATATATATTAATCCATTTGATCTTGTTCTTGGTTATAGTTCTAGATATCATTATTTGTTGTACAATTGGACATTTTACTTATATTTGGGGATGTCAGGTTTTCCAAACACTCATCAATGATATTGAGTTAGGTGGTATAAATTGAAAAACCCATAGAATTGATTATAATAGTGTGTATGGAATTGGAAAATATAAATTTAAATTATTGGAAATCACAACTTTAATTAGATTAGTTAATCAGTTAATAAATTAATGCAATGAAGTGATTATGGAATTTATGGGATATTGGGTTTTTGAAATTGTTCAATTAATGATATTGTGAAATTTGTTAATTAATGTTATAATGAATTGTTTAATGATGTTAATTAAAGGATGGTTATCTTAACCATAATGGGTTAATGACCTAAATGATTAAATTTTGATGAATGGTTTAGTTGTGAATTGTTTATATTCTTCAATATGATTAAAGTATTGAAACATTTTTTTTATAATCGAAAGTGTATACCATGATTTGAAATTTTGACAAGAGGTTTACTGATTATTAAACCTTTTAAAATTTATATCTGTGAAATTTTTGATTGATTGATAGATGATGTGTGGCTCAAGGATTAATACATAAAAATCCCACATGGCTTTAGATAGGATGTTCTGGGTGAAAATTCATGCATGTAAATATTATTGTTTTGGGCATGAACTAATTACCAAAAATAAACATAAAGTGTTTGACATGGACTAATGATCTAAATACCCATGTGGTAATAGAAATGACATTATACACTGACAATATTTTCATTGGACTATGCTTACAAGTGGATAGGAAATTAATTGAAATGAAATGGATAATTAAGGCCCATGTTATAATGAATTTGGTTAACCTATGTGATATGGTTTAGACTCTAGCATGGGCTGATGTAGGTATTCATGGTTCAGGCTTCATCAAAAACTCGATAAAATGGATGTGATTAAGTAATGAATAATTTAATATGTATATTGTTTGCTTTAATTATGGTAAATATTTATATAAATGTATAATCTTTTTTATAGTGGATATTGTTTTAGACGTCGTTGGTGGTCGCCTACTAATTTGTAATAACACCCTACTCAACCTACTTAATACGTACCTGAATAGACTTCATGTTTGCAAAACACGTTAAGGGAAAGAGACCTGTGTTAGATGGATGAGCTCAGATGGATCGTGGATGAAGGAACTATACATTATGTGAGGACCCATATAAGAGTTTTTAGTGTGTATTTATTTTCAGTTTTTAATATTGACCCTTGACACATATATCGAATGACATATCTATAAATTTTGGTTTGTATATTTTATTCCTATTTTGGTCATTATGTGATGCCAGTATTATCCTAGTTGTGGTCATATCACTTGTTTATTGTGTGTTTTGTTCCACTATTGTACTTCTTTTATAAAGAGGGTATAGTTTCCACATGTTGTATATTAGACCTTCGATGCTAGTGAGTTGCCTTTGGATCACATAGAGGCATAGATGAGGTTAGGTAAATGGCCGACTTAGGGCACTAGTTTGTGGAACATAGGTCGGTATGTCACATTAAGGGATTTTTAGTGGCGGGAAATTGTAGTAATTGTGGGTATTTATAGAGAATGATGATGAATTATTTGAAAATTTATAAATATAGGTCTTGGAATTAAATATTGTGGAAAAATAAAAACCAATGCCTTACCCATGGGTTTCCCTTATGGATATACAAATTTTCGTAAATTTTAAAAATATTTAAGTTAATTCGAACCATAATATATTTTTAATAATATTCCTTTTATCAAGTAAAAGAAAATTTTCATAAAAATATTCTTTTAAAAATTAAAATATTGATTTTAGACATCAAAAGGTCATTTATATTCTTAGAAGTTTATTTAAATCCATTAATACACTAGATATTATAAAAATATTATACATTTTTCTGAGAAAGACATTAACTTAATTATTACATCACATTTATTTATTTCTAATTTCATAATACATAATTTCTATTATATTTTTTTTCTAAAAAAAATTAATATTATCTTAGAAAATTATGAAATATAAACCATTTTCTAATTTCAACATGATAGACTCAAATATATCATATATTTTAATAGAAACATTTTCTACTTAGCATAAATTTAATTTTTAACTATAAAAAAATTATTGTTTCAAATCTATAATGTTTTATTATACAATCAATTTTCTAACTCATTGAATACTATATTGAGTTTAAAAAAAATAGTTTTATGAATAAATATTATCGTTTTCAACCTTTTATAAACCTGTTTATTTTATATTAAATTTATCTGATTGAAAAATATATATAAATTTATTTTTTCCATAGAAATACAATTACGGTATCTCGATATAAAAATTAAATTTTTCATATTCTCTAATAATATCCTATATAATTAGTGATGTAACACTAAATGGGAATGAATAAAAAATAAAAATATTATATAATTTATAAAATAGTTACACTTTAATAATACATGGTCCAAGATATAAATTCCCTTATTATAATCACATAGTATTTCAGGGTAAGGTGTGTGATGGGGGTAGTTTCAGGAGGTGGTTTGACCAATAATGAATTAGTGGTGATCTCCACTAGCCATAACTTATCTCATAGGTTATTTTGATTGATCATAACCTATTTAATATATAATTGGCCGTGATCAAGAAAAAACCTAAATTATACTACCTCTTTCCCTAGTTCTTACATAAGTGCTTCATAAGGAAGGATTTTACTATGTAAGGACATAATTTATTATTTCTGAATTCAATTAACTCTTGTCATCACCCTTAATACAAAATAACCTTAGAAATCACATTATAATGACTACATTTCCAATGGTTATAATTTACAATAGTCATATATAACAACATTAATATTGAACAATGATCATATAATATTAATGTAATAGTCATATCCTAATGGTGGTATTTCCTATCACATCCTATATTTAAACCTCTAAGAAAAATCAATTACTACATCATTCCCAAATTTTATTATAATTAATTTGATAATGTCTATCATATTTTTAATGTTTCTTATTCTTTTAACATCTTTCATGTATGGTGTAATCTTCAGGTCAGAGATCAATACTATAGATTATACAATTTAATAGTGAATATTGTTTGGTTAAAATATAAATGTACTAGTATTACCTACAGTAATTGGAATTATTTAATGACATGTAATATTATTTTTGTTAATGTATTTATATATACTACCATTGTGAATTAAAATAGTAATTATAAAAATGGTTCTTTTATATATGATTGAATTATTTTTTAGGAATTACAGTCACCCCCGTAAAACCTTAGGAAATTAAATCCTTGAAATTTGTCTCCAACTTCCAAAAATGGGGGGATTGATCCTTCAACACTTCATCAAGTTCCCAAGTATCTTATTCAAACTAGTGATTTATCCACTAGACTATGAAATTTTGTGTTTTTTTGTTCTTAAATGATTTATCCATTTTGTAAGGAATCAAGATTTATTACCCTTTATAATAACAGTTTTTTTCCAATTCCACATCACTACTACTTGAATTATATATTAGGTTAGACATAAAAATTCTTAATAGAGACATCTGGAATATATCATGGATATTGGTAAGATTTGGAGGTGGTTATAATTTATAGAAAACCACTCTAACTTTCTTTGGATTCTCAAATGATCCAATGTAACATAAAATCTATTTCTCATTGTTTCAAGATCTCATAAATCCTTCACATTAAGATATATTGAGAAATAAATGATCCTCAACATGAAATTATAGGTTATTAATTATTATTTTGTCATAAATTTTCTTTACAATCCATGTATCTTAGATTTGTTTCTAAATCACTTGTTTCATTTCTATAGTCTCATTCACAATGTCTCATCCTAATAGTTTTAATTCTATAACTTCAACACTATATTTTAGATTTATAAAAATATTTCCAATGATATCTTCAAAAGGTTCTATTTGAATAATCAAGTAGAAATGGTCTTTATAGGAGACTTCATTAAGTGGAAGATGTTTGTCCCAACTCCCTTTGAAATAAAGTGACCTATACCTTAGAATGTCATAAAATGTTTGATTTTTCCTCTCAAAATTCCAATCACTTTGCGGAAGATACACTATGATAAGGTTTACATATGTATTCATAAAATTTTGATGAATATTCTATGAAATATAAGTAAACCCTAGACCTATGAAAGAAACAATCTACAGTTATAGTCTATAAAGTGTTTCCAATTCTAAAGCATGGTTTTGATGTATGGACTCCTAGGTGAAACACTCTCATATGATAATTAAATTGGATGAATATTTCAAATTAGAAATGATTATTTATATAGAACTTATTCCATTAGATATATTTGGTTGGAATGTGAAAAAGTACATAGAGATGATTTCCAAATTATATTTTGGTATTCATAGTGTTTTAATACCCCTTTTGTAATTTTTTACTTTTCATTCACTTGTTTACACACCAGGCATGTAACAACCTAAAATTTTGTAAATAAAATTCCGTTTTTAATTAAATAATATATCTTGTTATGTAGAAATAAAATTTCACTTATTTGGTTTTATTATATCATATAGGATTTAAAAAACTATTAATCATCATAATCATTGGTAACATTACCATTTAAAAGTGATCATATGATTAATATAAATAGTGGGTTTTGATAAATCCCATTGACATAGAAAAAGGAAGGGATCACCTTGACTAGTAGGATCATTCCATATAAAGCCCATGTATTGGAGCTTATTAGGGAGATATAATTACTAGAAATTTTACTTGAAAAATCCCAATCCAAGATAAAATAACTATATCCCAAGAAAAAACAATTACCGGAGAAGATAAATCCCACAAAGATCACGGCCAAAACCATGTACATTGAAATACCCCATGAAAAATTAGCAGCACAATCCTTACAATTAGGGAGTTTTCTGGTGCAATATTGTTCTATGTATAAATTTAATAATACTATGAATTTGTTTTTTGTATATACTAATGAATATATTTTCTTATTATTTTTGTTAGTTTATACATGTTTTTAATTATTATAGGATAACACACAAATTGTACTTTTCAGCGATATGAAATTTCAATTAAGAAATTTATGTTCAGGAATTATTGTATTTTCAAAATAAATAATATTTTAATAATATAATTAAATAATTAATTTTACATTTAAATTATAATTTATTTTTTATGATGTCAAATGTAATTTTTATAATGGTTCAAAAAATTTAATTATAAAAAACCCATCATTTCGCAATAAATGTTGAATCTATCATAAAACTGAAAATATGAACATTTGTAAATTAATTTTGACAAAATAAATGTTATATTTTTAATCATCGTGTTAAAATTATCTAATGAATAAATGTTCATAATTTTCTAAGATAGTTGAATCTTCAGGTAAAAATTAAATACATTATAAATACATGCTCTGTATTATGAAATAATAATGACCCAAAAGTGATATAATTAATTATATAAAAGGTATCCATGACCAAATATATTTGAAGCCATTTAAATTATTGTGTTTAATAGGTTATTTTATTTAATTTTATAAATCCTTCCAGAGTTCTCCAAAACCTATACTATATTTTAATGTTTTCAAATCATTTCATTAATAACATGACTCATTTACACATCACCAAGTGTAATATGTTTGATGATTTCGTCCCTTTGAATTATAAAATAATTAAAGCACACATATTTGGTATTAACCACGGGAAAAACCATGACACATGTTTTGGTTTTGATTAAATATTATATAGAGTCTGAAACCTAGGTTTTGGGAAATAACAAAGAACTCACCTCTATTTTCTTATAAAAACCTACACAATATTTCATTAATCTGTACTCAAGAAAAATATATCATACGATTACTCTCCCTTACTCTCTATATAATACCCCCAACATTCCCCAAACTCTCAAGATTCTCCTCTTATGCTTTTGTAATCATCCTTTCAAGGTAATAGATCCTCTATTTCTCCTCTTTATTCAATAATATCTATTATCTTATTCATTTTATCTCTAATTCATAATGATGGGATATGTTATACAATATTACCCTTATTTCACTTATGATTTATAAATTATGATAAACACCTTTCACTCACAATAATCCCTCCCATGAATATATATGTTCCCCCGTTATGTTGCCAAAATGTCATCATGATGTTCCATGCCAATAAATAGTGTATTAAATACTTTTAAACGTTTCCTATAATGTATTTCAACTTTTTGAATTTATCCATATATTATTATGGAATAACCATTATGAAATCCTAACTCCACTATCATGCGACTAAATTTGATGAAATCCTTTCTAATGTTATAGGATATATCTAAAACTCTAAGTCATGTACATGATATGATTATGATGGGTGCACCCAGATAGCTCTCTAATGTATTGGATAATATTTTAGTGTCATGAGACTCCATGTGTGGTGTGTGTGTTGTAATCCTAATAATATTATGTTTTGTTTTTTTGGTTGGAGTGAGTAACCCAATAGGGGGTGAATTGAGTCCCCAATAAATATTTCTGTAAATAAATAGACTAAAATAGAAAACCCTTTTATAAAATAGGCTAGATAATTAATTAATATAGAAGATAAACATAAAATCTATCCTTTTAAAATATTTATTAAAGAGTCATTATGTGTCATTTAAAATATAGTTTAGAAATACCTTAACTATGGAAATAAATTTAATTAAACTAAAACATATATAAATTATATTTAAGTTTTATTATCAACGAAATTGTATTTTTGTTAATAAAAAGTTATCTTGACTATTATAGAAAAAAATCTAATAAAATAGTGACATAGTAGAATAAGAAAGATGATCAGTCTCAATGTGAGACTTAATCTATTCAACCTTGAAATAACCCACTTCTATGAAGATTATAAATATAATCAAATAAATCCACATCCTAGATTAGGTATATAGTCAAAATAAACAATATATCCAGGATAAAAAGACTCTTATATATATTTATTTGTGGTATATAAGAATAGAAAAGGTCAAACATGGACCTCTCCCACAAACACAGTGGGAAACATATTGATGAAGAATATAATAACATCTATTCTAAAGGAATGTGCATGATATAGTGTGTGTTGGATACTAGGAAAACAACACTACTAAAATTTAAAATATATTGAACAAATAGGAATAGAAAAAGTAGAGTCTAATGTTTTCTATATGATTATAGTCCTCAGATTAGTATTGGTGAGGAATCTATTCTTGGATCGGGAAAATTGAAACACAACATATTATCGTAGAAATATAAATGTAATTTTTAGTTGATCTCTCTCTGATGTATTAATAAATCTCAGTAATGTGTTTTTTTATTCTATATTGTTGATCTTCATTGAATGTTAATCTTCATGTTTTTGAGAATTCCAAAAAATTTTCACCCAATATAAGTTATGTTTTTTTATCAGTAAGAGATCATATTAGATGTTAATAGTATATGTTATTCATTATTCGAGAGAGAGATCCTTCAAGAATATATAGAAGCATTGGTTGGAGGAGACCCGCATCCTAATATTGTCATTTATATGTCTTTAATATGTGCTCAAACTATCCAAGAATAGATTTAATCATTGATCCATTCAAACCAAATTTCTCAGAGAGAAACGGTAATAAGAAGCTGATGGTGACTCAAAATTTGGAGTTGACTCGCCTATGGTGGTGACTCCACTAGAGGTGACTCGTTTATAGGTAGAGGTAGATCATCATGGAAATAGATCATTTTGGTGGTACATATATTTGGAGGTGATGGTGAATCAGTTTGATGATAACTCATCAAGGTCGTAAGAGTGACTCCTATCTGGCGGTATATCATCTTGGTAGTAATGGCGTCACCCAACCAATGGTGACATTCCACAATACTTAGCAGAAATATCATATAAGTAGCCCTATCATATAAGAGGCTATGAAAAAACATTAGAAAAATCAGTACCAAGAGAATTAGGGTTTCTGATCATTAAAATAAGAGAGTGTCAAACGCACTCCATACAAGGAGGTGCCATCATTTTCCCCATTTTTGATAATCCGAAAACAATTCATCTTATAAATCAGGTACTAAATGGGTAATCATAAATAACTAGAGATGTATTTGAGATTAAAAACAATATTTGTACCAATTGAAAACTAAATTCCCAATTTATCTCCTCCTTTTGAATTATCAAACAAATTAAAATTACTTTTTAAAATTAGAGTGGAAATTTAAGAAGACAAGGAGTTTTCATTATCTAGGTGAAAAAAAGATGTGAGAAAAAAAAGATAATAATTAAAGGGAAAATAAAAAATATATATATAAAAAATAACATCAAAATAGATTCACTGTGTAGAAGATGGTGGTTGATCCTATTTCTCCTTCCATTTATCATTTATGTTTTCTCTGTCAGTGTCCTATGATGAGACTATAGAAGTGTATGTCTGGGAAGAGGCTGTAATGGATGGTAGTGGGGTAGCCAGAGGAAGTGGCTCTCATAAAATAACTTGTATGAGTTGTATAATTTCTTCAACTGGTGAAAAACATAGAGGCTAATATGGTGGAGGCATAAAACTATCTGACTAGGTGATTAGAGTAGCCCCCTACTGAACTGATTCTGTTGATGTGGTTGAAAGAATTTTTAAAACATGGATTGCTTATCTTAAGAATGAAGTTGTTTGATGTACATTAAGTTAGGGTATTAATATATAGATGATGTCCATAATTATTTAACCTCCCCATTCCATCACATAATATAATTCTTCATTCTCATCTATAAATTGTTGAATATATAGTGTGATAACCTTTAGTTGACTCACATGTTCATTGAAGGCTCTTGGAACTGGTGGTATCATCAATTTCTTAGTAATAAATTAGAAATTATTAGATATTTCTTTCTTGATATAGATCATTGATAAGTAGTGGTGGATATATTTATTTATTAATTCTTTATATTGTCTAATATCTCTTGAATAGACTCTTATAAGATTAAGGATATTATTTATTTAAAGATGTATCCTAAACAATTTCTCGTCATGAGTGATCGCATCACCCATATAACTTATGATTACTTATCTTGTTATCTATTATAGTATATATCTATCAAGATGTACTAGATTAGGAGGAGGTTCAGATGAAGTATAGGTAGTATGATATAAAATATCCAACTTCTGTGTAATTTATATCATGGATTCTGATACAGAGGATGTCAGACTCTCTACTAATGGTTTTAAAATTTCTACCTTATATGAAAATCTTATATTCTCTACATTAATTTCTTAAATATGAATCATAACTCTGGGTTTGATATGTAATATCATCAATTCCACCAAATATAGAACACTTTCATCATTGAGATGAGTAGTTGGTCATGTTTTAGAGGTCAAGACATGAGTAATGTTTGAAACCATATTTTTCCTCATTATGTCCAAATAATAATTCACAACCATATGAAATGAATTAAAATCAGTTTTTGTCACTAAATAAGAAGGTAAAACCTTTTGAAAATTTGGAATATCTCTTTTACCAAAAATTATTTTAGCCTCAGTTGGTAAATTGGACTTCATGTGGATAAGAGGATGTAACTCTCTAACATGATCGATATGATCCACTTGGGATCCATTTATTTTAAAAAATTTTAGGCAAATCATCTAATTCACTATATTCCAATACATGTCTTAAAAACATGGATATTTTTTCTATTTTTCAAAGGATCAAACTTATGGTCTTATATATGGAAGAATTGGAGATTCTCTGGGTATTTAGGAACATTGAATAACTTCAGTTATAGATGAGGTAACATCATTATGATTGGTTTCCATGTTGACTACTGGTTCGATTAATCCATTTGATCATCAAGATTTAGAGTTTTCGTCCCCTCATTTACAGCTACCATACCATTTGTAGGAAATATTGGAACATCTGTAATCCTTGAATCCTTTAGTTTATTTTAATCTTATTGACAACTAGAACCCACATTTGAATACGATTAATGTGGAATTATATCTTGTTCAACATTAGGATCATTTCCATTTTCATTACTGCCCTCATAATCAGTACCACCTTTTTGATCATATCTTTGATCAGGGCCACCATAGTTGTTTCCATTATTATAATCCTCATCAATATGAGATTTCTCATTATAATCCTTATCATCCTTCATAAAAGATTCATCATACATTTCAGTATCTATAATATCTTTATATGGGTATTTAGAAAAAAAAATCAAAAACCATTCTCATCACTTGAATCATTATAGGTACATGATAAAAACTAAGATTCTATAGAAACATTAATATCTTCCTCATTATAATTTTCTTGTAAAAGAGTTTCTCTTGTATGAAGAGATTATGATGAATAAACATGTTCTCCTGATACTCTAGATGGAGATTTAATTATCTATAGATTACTCCCTTCTTCAAGTTAAAAAAATCTTCTTATTCTCCCACTTCTGCTTTTTTCAACTACTGTCTCATCCCATTCATCCACAAAATCAATGTCAATGTACTCATCAATTAGCTCATATTCAAGAGCTCATTCTAGCATGTCCTTATGTCTATTTGGGTTATCAAAAGGGTTAAAATCATCATACAAATTTTCATTATCTTGGACCCAACATCACTTTAATCAATTAAATATAAATTTATCTCTTATTAAAAATGTTTTTGATATGAAAAAACCACCAACCATTTCATCAGTGTATTCTTCATATTTCACATAACCCTTTACAACTAGGATGGAAGAAATCATTTTGGGATAAATAATAGATTTTTTCTTGAACCATACTTGTACATATCATTTATATTGATCATAAAAAATATACATAGATTTATTCTCTTTCCTTTCTCCATCATATAAAAAAATTAGATATCTTGATACCTCATTGTATTGATGTCCCATTTTCTTGTAAAAAGAACATGCTGTAAGAATTTGAAAATCAACTTACATTCACCATCAATCTCGGCCTTAATAGGTCTTCTTAGTCTCCCATATCCAGTTAACTGTAGGATAACACATTCAAAATTGAAATTTTCACTATCAATAGGTATAATTCCATGTAAATCCTCATATAATCCTTCATGGAGAACCTTTAACCATTTTTTCCATTATCTTGAAGAATATTAAATCTCTCTCAATCTACGCTGCTTCGAATTCTATCATATTTCCTCCAAAAAATGAATTGTTCATTATAATAAAATTTAAGGACTACCCTCAGATAATATCCTTTATGATTTGATGTAAACTAGTTTATCTAATTCTTTTTTAACCATTAACAATAGTTTATTTCTAGTTGGAAGCCATTGTAGATCAACTTCTTTTTCTACTTTGACTACACAATTTCTCAGATATGGGAATTTTGAAATAGTATCCATAAAATTTGTTGATAATTTTTTTTTCTTGTAATGTATCATCTTATATGGGTTTTATTCTACAACTTTATTTACATGGTCTATTCAGATCAGTTTAAGGATTTAGGTGGAACAAGAAAGAAGTAATATTATTTCAAGAGTAAGGAAAACATTTATGAGATCAAGGGTTAGAGGCAGTTCATATATTTATGTTATCCTAATGGTTTTATCATCTAGGGATTCCAAATAAATAATAATAATATTAAAATAATAAAAGATTAATCAGTAATGGAAAATAGAAACAATAATAAAACAATGTAAACATAAAAGGAATGGTGACTCATTCAACTGTGAATTCATCTATAGTGATTTATCAATAGTGACTCATCAACGCTGACTCATCAATGGTGACTTGTAAAAAGGGAATCAGTAACTATGACTCATCGATACTGACTCATCAATATTTACTCATCAACGATGATTCATTAACTAAAATTTATCATTTTGAATTCATGATTTATGCAGTTTACCAATTCAGAATTCAATGTATTTGTGAATATATCATCTCTATGATGTTCAGTTCCAATAAATACTAAATTTGTATCACCCCTTTGGTAGTTATCTGTCAAAAATTGATGTCTTACATCAATGTGTTTTGTTCTAGAGTGATTTATTGGATATTTGGAAATGTTTATCACACTTTTGTTATCATAATTTATATGTAAATGTATAAATTGTCATCCGAAGTATAGAAAAGTTTGTTTCATCCACAAGATTATTTCATATAAAAATGCTATAGCTATTTATTCTGCCTCAATAGTGGATAGTGCCACAAAATTTTGCTTCATACTACACCATGATACTAGAGATTTCCCTCAAAATGCAATTTTCCTAATGTTCTTTTTCTATATAACTTGAATCTTCCAAAATCTTAATCAAAATAAGTATATAAATAAAAATCATGTACACTTGGATAGGAGAATAATACATTTATTTTATATTTTATGTAGTTAAATTTTTTTTCCATCTAATAAATTTGAATCGTTTTGATTTTCTTAATGGTGAGCAAAAATACCATCACTAAACATAATTGCAGCCAGACTAGTGGTTAAGTATAATGAACAACCAATCATACCTTTATAACTAGTTTGATATACTAATTTCCTAGCTTCATCATGGTCTAGATTATTTGTGGTACTCATATCAGTATCACTAATTTCAGTACTTCCTAGTCCAAAATGTTTTAAAAGATATTGTGTGTATTTAATTGGAGTTAAGATAACTTGATCTTTATTTTGAAAAATTTAAAATCCAGGAATGAATTTGAGTTCACTCATTAAATTCATTTAAAATTCATTTTTTATAAATTTTGAAAAATTCTATCATAAGGAATATTTATTATATCCAAAAATTATACCTCTTAAATATATTTTTACTATTATAACATCGTTTTATGTTCATTTTATAAAGGGGGTTGGACCAGCTGTACATTCTGAAAAACTTTTCTAAATAAGGAGAGAAGTAAGACTATCATACCAAGATCTAGTGGCAGGTTTTAAACCATAAAATGATTTTTTAAATTTAATTTTTTTTAGTAAATGTTGATTTTAAAATCCTGGGGGATGTTCAACATAAACATCATAAATTAAAAATCCATTTAATAACACATTTTTAACATCCATTTGATACACTTTGAAGTCCAAATGTGTTTCAAAGGAAAGTGGTATCCTAATGGATTCAAGTATTGTTATAGGTGAAAATATTTCTTCATAATCGATACATTCCTCTTGATTACAACATTGTGAATCTATTGTAGCTTTATTTATTACTATTGATCCAGAATAATCAACCTTGTTTCTAAACACCCTCTTAGTGACAATAGTTAAGTTGTGTTTCAGTCATTCATCAACTAATGAAACATTGTTTATTTCATACTTATTAAGTTATTCTTTGATATATATTACACAAAATTCATCATTAATGTTCTTAGGTTCAAACTGTGATAAGATGGATTGACGTTCAATTTAATATCTTGGGGAATCTTTATTTTGTGTACCTCTATCTAGGTTTCCTATTACTACATCTAAAGTGTGGTGTCTATGAGTCTTAATGGGTCTTTTAGAAGAGGGGATAATAGACTCAATTTATTCTTCAAATTTAGGCTCTGATTGTTTACTGGATGAACGATGTATTTGATTATTATAACTTTTAGTATGTTTAGAAATGATATTCAGAGTTGACAGATCATTCTTAGGGTCTTCTAAGATAGTATTACCCTAATTGGGATCAGTTTTATCAAACCTAATGTGAATAGATTCTTCCATTTTTATAGATTTATTTTTAAACACTCTATAATATTTACTAGAAGGTTAATACCCTATTTTTTCTTTTAACGACCCCATTTTTCTATGATTTCCAATGATATGAAAATTTGTGATTATAACCATTTTTTTAATCAAAATTATTCAATTTATTTATATTCAAATTCTCAGCCATGATAAATTCTTATGGTCTTAATCCTAAGTCCACTATGATTTTCTATAAATTTTTCATGTTTAATAAAGTAATAATAAAATGCCCTTTTGTGTGCTATAATGAATACCCACGTGTTTCTATAAATGTCGTCTATATTAACATAGACATAATGTTTTCACTTTATACTAGAGACTCTAAATGGTCCAAATATATTCATATGAATTAACTCTAAAGCATGAGGGGTTGAAAATTATTTATTTTATTTATTATATATATTATAATGTTTTCCTTTTTTACTAGGATTACAAATTCTATCATTTGATATTCATGATTTGATAGGTATCTAACTAACCCTTTCCTAGTTATATTTTTATGTGAATGAATATTGCAATGGCCATGAATCCTATTCTATAGCCAAGAATATTTTTGAAAAGAACATAAAAAAATAATTTTTGAAAGATAAATAATTTAAATAAATAGAATAAATATTATCATTTCTTAAGGTAGAAAAAATTAAAACATTTATATCATTAAAACAATATCATGCATTTTTTTAAATGTTACATCAAATCCACCATCACATAGTTTAGATATGCTAAGAATATTGTATTTCAAAACATATATTTATAAAACATTGTAAATTAATTCTAATTAGAAATATATATTTCACCAGGGTTGATGATTTTCTATTTTGAATTATCACAAAAAGTAACATGTCCACCACCAACATTGATATAACTTTCGAAGTTGGAATATTTACTAGACATTTGTCTGGAACATCCATTGTCCAAGTACCATAAGATTTTTCTCGAGCTTTTAAAAACTAATTCCTAAGAAAACATTTATACAAAAAATGATTTTGGTAACCAAATTATCTTAGGTACATTTATATTAGTAATAATGCATTTTGGGACCCATATTTTCTTAATAGTTTTCATAAAAAAAGATTGAATAATTCTAGGGATAAATACTTTATGTGGTCCATTTGAGTAGGTATTGGTAGTATATGAACTTTCACTATGGGTACATGATGTAAATATGGTTTTTGAATTTTAGTTTATCATGTTTGGTAAACCCTTCTAGTTAAATACATGGGAGAAAATTGCTATCCTAGTATTTGAGTTTATGTTTTCTTACCATTGTTAAAAATTTATATTCCTCTATATAAATTTTAATTTTATAGACTTAACTCTTTATTGTCTTTTAACATTTGATCATTTTTCTTCTTTTCAATAGTGATGTTGTTTTTAACATTTACTATTAAGGCACATTGTTTCTTGAGTGACTTATATTTATCGTTCAGCCTATAAAAGGTGCCTTCCATCATGCTATAGTAATCATAAAGATCTTTATTGGTCATGTTTTCCTAAATTTCATTATTTTATTCATTTTCATAAATGTATGAAACATTAGTAGGAGAAACAGGGAAAAAAATTTGTACATATGATATGCTTTCTATAAAGCACATATTGGATCTTCCAGACCTATCTTCTGGATTAGTGTTTGAGTCACTTGAGCTGTCATCAAAAGAAGTTCATGTTTCTTTATTTTATTTTTTGTATCTTATGTCCATATCCTCATACATATTTTTATATTTCAATTTTTTATATCCAACTTTAATGTGACATTTCATATTTCATTTATAACATGTGACTTCTTTTTTAGTGTCATCATTTTCCACATTCCATTGTCTTCATAATCTCCCCAGAAAGTCTATTCTATGATGAAATTGTTTTTCTAATTGAATTTCATGAATCATTTGGAAATGTATTCCATTTAATCATTACTATCATCAGGAGATCCATCTTCACTGGAATCATTGTTTTATGTTATTTTCTATTTTTCTGCAGATTGTAGATTTTAAGGCTATTAATTTTATTTCTAGATCATCTTCATCAAAATCTTTTTTGACTTTATGTTCTTCTTCATAAATAATCAACATTATGTTTCGTTACTTGATAGTTAGTTCACATACTTCACATGATTCTCTTATTGTCATAGGTGTTTCTCTGTAGCTGTCTATTATGCATTTGAGTAGTCTCATTTCTGGATCGTTATGTACTACTTTTTTCAAAGAGAGTGCATAGTATTAAATATTTAATTGAACATATGATACATATTAGAAATAGGTTCATCGGATTTAATTTTAAAAGTACCATACAAGATTTTGTATGTATTCAATCTCATTTCATTTAAATTTTATGTTTCTTCATGTGAGATAGATATGGTATCCCATATTTCAAACGAATACTTTCACGTAGATATTCTATTGAATTCATAATCTCCCAAATCACAATGAAAATAATTCATAGATTTACAATTATTATTGTAATATGTTTTTGTAGCATTACTCCATTAAATTCTAGAAGTTTTTGGTATTTCATATTGATCTTTTATTACATTCCATATAACAAAACTTATACTTTACAAACTCATTTTCATCTTGATTTCCAATTGATCATAGTTGGTACCATTAAAATAAGGAATTACATTAGTATAATAACCCTCTTATCTAATATCCACAGAGTAAAAATGTTTATAATTGATAGAAATTTGAGATCATTAGAGTGAAAATTAAATCATAGTTAAAAAGATTAATTTAAAAAAACCTTCTGATACCAAATGTTTGTCAAAGTCATTAACACAATAAGGGTTGAATTGAGTTCCTAAATAATTTTCTATAAGTAAATATTCTAAAATAAGATAAAACCTTTATAAAATAAACTAGCCAATCAGTCAAAAGTTTTGATCGATATAAGATCTATCATTTTAAAATATTTCTTAAAGATTCATTAAGTCATAACTAAAATACTTTATATAAATACCTTAACATTTGGAATACATTTACTTAGATAGAAACATATATCAAAACTAGTATATAATAATTATAAAATTTATTTTTTTATTTCTTTAATAAAAAGTCATCATAAATATGATAGTGAAACAAAACAAATAACACAGTTACATAAAGGAATAAATAAGAGGTTCATTCTCAAGGTGGGACTTAATCCCCTTCACATGGAAATCATACTCTACTATGAAGATTATAAATATAATCAAATAAATACACATCCTGTATTAGGTATACAGTCAATAGAAATAATCTTTACAAACTAAAAACCATCATCTACAGTTATTGCTGGGATTCTAAAATAACATAGATGACACAATGACCACTTCTACAGAGATAGTGGAAAAAATATTAGGGAAGAAGAGAATATCATGCATTCTCTAGGAATTTTCTAGAGAATTTGTGTTTTGGATAACAATAAAATTACAAACTACTCAAAATTAAATCATAAAGAACAAATATTTATAGAAAAAGATCAGTATGATGTTTTCTATTAGTTTATAGTCCTTAGATAAAATTGGTGAGGAGTCTATTCTTGGTTATGGAAAATTGAAGTTGAATAGAGGATCATAGAAATATAAAAGGTATGTTTTAGGTGATATATGTATGATGTCTCAATCAATCTTGGTAATGGTTTTGTGGTTCTGTATCATTGATCATCATAGAATGAGAATCAGCAAGTTCATGAGAATTCATGAATTTAGTAGCACAATCTACTATATGGTTTTTCATCATTAAGAGATCATATAATCTTTCTATAGTATATTTTGTTCAATATATAGGAGATAGATAATTTTAGAATATATAGTAGCATTTGTTAGGTGAGATCAACAATCGTTAGATATTCTTTTACAATGTCTTGAATAATTGGTCTAACTGTCTATGAATAAATTTATTCATTGAACCATTTAGGATAAATTCCGTAGCAACAACGGTAAAAAAATTTGGCGGTGACACAAAATCTAACAGTGAATCGCCTCTGGTGGTGACTTCAATGGAGGTGACACATTCTATGTAGGCCTTATATAACATGTCGTAGTATCTCTTCCACAAGGTAGCTCCTGTACGGAGTGATGGTGACTCGGTATGGAGATAGATAATCTTGGGGGTAATGATGAATCTCGTTTAGTGTTATCTCATCTTGGTGGTAATGATTTCTCATATCCAACAATGAATTTCCATAATACATAGCAGAAATATCATAGAATATGTATTATCATATAAAACTATATTATAAAATAGTTAAAACATTAGTTCTAAAATAATCATGGTTTTGGATCATCAAAATAAGATATTTTAAAACACACTCCATACAAGGAGGTTCCAAAAGTTTTCTTGGGGGTTTACATTGAATTGTTCATATGATGTCCTATTTTATGTTGTTTTGACATTCCCATATTTACTTTACATTATCATGTTATATCATGCCTCTTTTTTCATGTTCCCCATTCTCACCACATTTATGTTCTTTGGAAATGCCTATTTCTTAACATCTAATACCTTCTTCGTGTTATAATTGTCATACTCCATTACTATGATTTATATCTCTCACCTTTATTTTTTATTTACCTAGGTTATCCCAGGTATTTTAAAAAACTATTGAATAATATGATCATGTTATGGATATTTTAAATAACATCATTTTACCAACTATTTTAAGTTTTTATGTAATGTACCAAATTCCAAAAGACAATAGACTTCTCAATCCTCTTGGTGGTATTATTTTTATTATTATGTTGTATTTAATGAATTGATGTGTAATAAAAACATGTCTTTTCATAATTAATATGAAAAGAAAATTTATTTATTTTGGGATTCATATTAAATAACTATAGAGGAATCCTTAAGGATAATACTAAACAAAAAAAATTAAAAATTTTGGTAAATTATGTATTAAAAGGTCTACAAAAGATGTATTTATTACACGATAATACAAGAGGATGTTTCTATAGAACAGATGTACCTAAGGTTACCACCAGAAAACACTACATTGGTCTTGGAATGATCGGGGGTTGGGGGATGAAACAGGCCTCTCTGGCCACCAGGTTTGATACTATCGAAGGATACTATTTTTTGTATTCAATATCTAATTACGAACAATTATTTGAGGAAAACATTTCTATCAAAAATTATGTTAATAAATCTATTATGAATAATATAGATTAAAGAATATAAATTCATATGTTAAGTAATAATTGTTTTTTAAGTTATCACATTATGTTTACTTCATTTCAATTTATTAATTTAATAGTAAAAAAAAAATACTGATATATAATTTTTCCTTTATTCTATCATATGGCTGAAAATATGAGGAACTGAGTAAAAATTGGATGTGAAGGAAAATGTGATGATTTCCCAAATGAGATTCACCACTTAATGGGAGGATAAATCATGAAATTTATGAAGAAAATGTTTTAGTTGGCTCTTGTTATGAATAAAAAAATTTATTAGAAGGATTTCCCTAATCCCCCTATGAAATAACATTCAATTATTGAAACCATTATGTGATAAAGGTCTCAGAATTTAAATGGATCATATGATCCAGTAATCGTGGAATAATTGATCAGTTCAATTGGAATGATCTTTCCATCCATCAATGTTTTGACCAAGATACGTTTATACAGGTTTTTTATCATTTTGATGGAAAATATAATCAGTAGTGGACCTTGATCAAATATATGAATCCAGAGTAAGATATCTAACCAATGTGGTGGATGTAATTCTAGGATTTTTTTCAAAATTATTTCCCTTACACACTCTCACTAAAAATGGAAAGGGGGTTCCTTTTTCTCAAAAAAAATGATGCATTAATCATAACATATGAGTAAAACAACATAAGAATTTTATGATATGCCTATGTAATTTTCATTACACCTGAATGAATTCTTTACCACATATTTTTTGGGATAAAATAATGCCTATGAAAATCCCTAGCGATTTCTGACTTTGATATCCCTGAGCAAATTGTTTGGTGTTCCCTAAATGTAGAAATGGGTATTAGAGAATATCAAGGGTATAACATGGATAAGAAGTATAATATTGAGTTTAATTATTATGATGAAAAGGAAAAATATAATGGGTTTAATAAATTTCAACATCTCAATTGTCAAAATTTTGGAATTAAGAAACCAGAAAATTTACTAAGGGGTATGAGGAAATTCATTATGGGAGAAAATGGAAGACAACCTAGGTAAAAATTTCTGATGGAAAGAAATAAAAAATGTAAGGGAAGACATTATTACTCCATTAAGCCCTTATCCTAATACCCAATGTTTCAATTTCAAGGATCAATAACACTATGAGAACTAGTGACCAAATCCAAGGGTTGTCGGAGAAAATAAATGCCAATAACCCCCAAGTTAGTAAAGGTGATCTTTTGACATCACAACCACTAAGGTGGATCCCAAAAACAAAGTTGTGACAAGTATGATAGTCATTTATTCAATAATATAAAATTTACTTTTCTACTTTATTTCTTCACATTCCTTCATATCATACAATTTTATTATAAATATTCCAACACCGCCACAAATCTTGGAAATAGAGATGTTGATGAAAGTGTAAAATAGGGAAATTATTACATCCTAATAACATAACTCCCACCCACATCAATTACTTTAGACTAAATATCTTATTGAATTGTATGAAACATTCTTTTGTGGAATTTAATGAAATAGTGGGAATGGTCCAGAGACTCTAATATAAATCCCACATACATTTACATAGGAAGGAAGTCACTTTTTGTAATGTAAATTTTCCTTTTATTATCTAAAAATGAAAGGGTGAGGACGAATCTTATTTAGAACCAACATATAAATAATGAATTTTACTTCCCTATGATCAAAAATATTTTGCTCAAATGATTGAGTATGCGGAAAATATCATCCTTGAACCATTGTTAGGGAATACACTGAAGTGTTTCTTGAAGAATTTTCTGGTCTTCCACCTAGTCAAGAGGTTTAATTTTTAATAAATATTATAACTAGGACACTTCCATTATCCTAGAATAGATTTATAATTCATTTTTTGGGAACCATATGAGATATAAAAACAAATGAAGAATAATATGGATATAGGGTTCATACACCCATGTGATTCACCATGGGTGTACTAGTATTCTTCATCAAGAACAAGGATGATTCAATGAACCTTTTCATTGATTATCGTGGTCTCGATAAGATCATGATAAATAAAAATTATCATATTCCATGGATTGATGAATTTTTTAATTAGCTATGTGAAACAAAATACCTCTATACGGTTGATCTTCGGTCGGGATATTATTAGGTATGGGTGAAAAATGAGGATATCCCCAATACTTCGTTAAGTAGAAGGTGTGGGAACTTTGAGTTCATTGTAATTTCATTTGGTTTCACCAATTATATAGAAATCCTTATAGAAATGATTAACATTTTATTTTGATATTACCTTGAAAAATTTGACATAGTATTTATTGATTATATTATAATATAATCCAGAAAGATTATATGAGAATAAAGTACAATTGAGAACTATGATAAAGACCCTAATCAAGAATAATATTAATGAAACATAAAGAAAATTTGGTTTTATGTTGAAATAAGTATAATTCTATGTGAATATCATCACAATTAATGTGATATCTATGGACCCTTCAAATACATCTCCAATTGAACCATGTATGAGGCCAATATCTGGGGCAGAAACCCATAGTTTCCTTGGATTAGTTGGGTACTATTGTTGATTTTTGATAACTTTATCTCGATTTTTGAACCCTTGATCCAAGATAAATTTAAATGTATTAAAGACTCTCTTGAATAATTAATTTGAAAAGAGATTCAATGATTTGAAAAAGAGGTTTATCATTACACCTATACTTATGCTACCCACAAGTGGGGAACTTTTCGTGGTATACAAAGTTTCTTCAAAGATGGTATTTTTTTTCATTAATGCATAATGAAAATGTGATAGCTTATGATTCATGGAAATTTAATGTTCATGAAAAAAACTACCGAATTAATTATATTCAGTTGGCTTTTGGGATATTTCCATTAACTATCTAATGGAATTATCTCTTTGGGGAGAAGTGTAAAATATATTTGAATGAAAAGAGCCTGAATTATATATTCACACATTAAGATTATACTATTTTCAAATGAAGATTATAAGAGATGATTATGTTCTATGATTTATCAATCCACTAATATCTTGGATAATAAAATGAATTAGTTGATGATCCATGTAGAAATGAGCCATTAATTTTTTCATTGAAGAGAATTTTTAAGGATTTCTTATTTATAGACATGAAAAGGATAGACATGGCAATTATAATGTATGGAAAATCATAAATCATTTTAAAAATGATAGATTAACAATTCCATATGGATAATATAAAGGATTATCAAATTAAATATTAGTAAATCAAAACGAATATAGAAGATATAGAAAAAGGAAATCATAAAAGGTAAAAATTAATGAATAAGGAGTTGTAAGAGTTGGGGCATGAATATGTGTACCATAAAATCATGAGTTAAAGAAGGATTTTTTTGATGATTCATATAGATAGACGTTCTCTGTCCATCCATTGATTACAAAATATGTATCGAGATCTCTAAGGGCACTTTTGGTGGGATAATATGAATAATGATATTATAAAATATAAAACATGTTGTGTTATGTGTCATCATGTGAAGGATGAAATGTAAATAATCATAGGTGGTGGTGAAACCATTACCCATTACAACATGGAAATTGTAAAACATGACTATGTACATTTTCATTGGTCTTACAAATACATAAAGAATACAAAAATTCTATATAAGTTATGGTGGATCAAATTCTAAATCATCTCACGAAATTATAATTCGATAAGACTTATCTCTTTATCAAAATCCAATAATATACATTATATAAGTCGGGAGTCTACCTAGAACACCATCATTGAAAATATTTGATAAATAATGATGATTTACCTCAATGATCTGGAATCATCTCCAACAACCACTAAAAATCAAGTCACACATCACAACATTTTATCACCCTTAAACTGATTGAAAATAAAATCAAACTATGAAGAAACATGAGGAAATGTTGAGAAAATATTTAATGGAATTAAAAGGAATATGGGGAAAAAATATTCCTATGTTATAGTTCTCAAATAATAATAGTTTCCCCTAAGACTTCCAAATGGATCACTATAAATCCCTTTATGATAAAAGGTGAATAACACGTTCATATTGAGATAAAGTTGGTGAACTCAAACTAATATGTTATGAAATAAAAGAGGAAAATGTGGAAAAGTTCAATACTCTTCAACAAAACATTATAGTTTATCAATTTAAAAATAAGAGCTATGATGATAATCATCCATGAGACCTTGTGTTTGATGTTGTAGAAAAGTATTTCCTTTTTATATCTTTATGGAAGAATGTCATGAGATTTTGGATGAAGGTAAAACTTTGACCAAGATATATCAGTCTATTAGAAATACCTGATCGAATTAGAGATTTTTCCTAGAGACTAAAACTCCCGACTAACCTATCTCATGTACATGATGTGTTTTATGTATCACTCAGGAGTACGCACATACGAGACCCCACACATATACCAAATAAATAAGTGGTACCATTAGAGAATGATATTTCATATGAGGAGAAGCTAGTGGAGATCTTATATCATAGAGACAATGTTATATTAAATAAGAAAACACACCTTGACAATGTGATATGAAGAAACCAAAAGTTTTAAGAAGAAACATGTGAATTACAGGGGTAATGAAACAAAATTTCCCTCATATTTTTTAGTGTGTGAAATAAAATTCCCTTTGTGATTTTATTAAAAGTACTATAATGTAGAATACACTTTCATTTTTTATTTTCATTATATCTGAAAATATTCAAATGAAAAGTAATAATAATAATCGTTGATAATATTGCCATTTAATAGTGATATGTGATTAGTATAAATATAGTGTTAGGATAAATGAAATTGATATAGATAAAGGAATTGATTTCCTCAACAAGTAGTATCAATCCATATGATTCCCATTTATCATAGTTTCCAAGGGGGATATAATCATAGGTATTTTACCTTGACCAAAACCAAGTTGAGGTCTAAGAACAAATGCACGAGTGATATCTTTTACGGTAAAATTTTAAGCTCATGATGATCCCAACCCAAGCCATGTACTCCAAACCACCCCATGGGAATCTCACCGTCAGAAACCTTACCCTTAGGGAATTTTCTAGTGTAATAAAGGTTTATGTATCAAAACCCTAATAATATAAATTTGTATATTGTATATAATAATGAATATATTTTCTTCTTTTTTTAATTTATAAATAATTTTGATTTTGACAAGAAGACACACAAATTATTTTTTCGAGTAATATGGAATTTCAATTATGAAATTTAGTTAAATGAATTAATATATTTTATAAATAAATATTATTTTAATAATATTATTATGTAATTATTTTTAAATTTGAAATCTAATATATTTTTTATGATATCACATGTAATTTTTATAAGGGTTCGAACACTATTATTGTCAAAAAACCAAAAATTTAATGATAAATGTTCATTCTATTTTAAAAGAGGGATTTATAATATTTATAAAATTATCAAGATAAAATAAATACTATTATTCAAATATTTACATAAAAATTATCCAATGTTAAATTTTTCATAATATTTTGAGATAATCAAATTTTCGGGTAAAAATTAAATACTGTATGCATTATGATATCATAATGACCAAAACATGAAGTAATAAATACTATAAAATTTATTGATGATAACATAAATATTTCCAATTTAAATGTTTCTATTTTTTGGGATATTTTATTAATTTGATAAATAATTTATTAATCCTCCAAAATATATATTATATTTTAATGTTTTGAAATCATTTATTTACGAACATGATTCACTTTCACATCACTAAGGGAAATATTTTAATAAGTTCATCCCATGACCTTCTAAAATAATGTAAAAATAATCTTCTTTGGTAGAAACCATGGGATCATTTTTTGTTTTGATTACCTTATTATATAGAGTCCATAAACAATGATTAGGAAATAATAAATAACTCACCTTTTTTCCTAAATAGGACCACCCAATATCCCATTCCTCTTCACTAAAAAAAGTTAGATCATGTCTTTAATATTCCATTATATTTATATATTCCTCTCAAGGTTACCCCGAACTCCCATGAAACTCATCTCATGCTTTTGGAATCATCCCCTCATGGTTAGGGATCCCCTCCTTCTTCTTTTTATTCAATCATCTCCATTATCGTATTCCATTTATCTCCAATTCATTATGTTGTGATTTGATCATCCATATTACCTGTATATCCCTTCTGATTAATAAATGTTGATATACCACTTTAAATATCATTAATCCCTCCAAGGAACATTTATGTTCTCTTATTATGGTGTCAAAATTTCACTACAATTTTCCATTCCAAACAATTGTTTATTAAATACCCATACCATTTACTATAAAAGGCATTTACCTTATTCCACTAATATATATTTTATTATGAATTTTTATGTATTATATCTGAACTCCACTATCGTGGGAATAAATTTGACAAAAAGAATATGTATGTTATATGATATATGTGGAACACTTATTCATGTACATGATATGATTATCTTAGGTGTTCCCAGATAGAGCTCCAATTATTTGAGTAATGCTTTAGTCTCATGAGATTCCACGTATGGTGCATGGGAAGTTATATTAATCACATTAAGATTTTCTTAGTTTTTATTCATAAATTATGCATATAGTATCATGCTTTAGGTTTTCTTTCATATTCCCGTTTTTCCTAGATGTTATCATGCTATATCATACATCATTGTTCATGTCTATGATTATCACCCCTTTTATGTCCTATAGAAACTATTATTGTCTATCATGTAATACCTTTTTCATGTTATGATATTATTATTCCCTCACTGGGATTTATAGCTAACCTGTTTCTTATGTATGTCCTTATGATATCCAATAATGTTTTAGGAACTATGGAATAATGTGATCATGTTAAGGAATATTTAAATAATGTTGATTCACTCCGTTTTTAAGTGGTTATATAATATTCATATTTCCCAGAGATATTTGAAAACTCTATCTTCAGGGGTGCAATAAAATAATAAAAAAGGCCTTCGGTCCATTCAGGAGGGGTGCAATATGTGTATTATTATGTAATAAATCAGGAATTAGTGTATAAAAAAACAAGGGTTGTCACAATGAACCTTGAAATGTAATAAGTAATCTCCCTTTTCATATTATCCCACAAATAATGATTAAGAATCACCCTGTACGTTTTAGTTCTTCCAATATGAATATAGAATTTATAAATTAGAACTTCACCTGTTAGATCCATCATTATCACTGGAGTATATGTTATACATAGACTTGTAAAAAATATCAATTAACATTATTGATCAATATTAAATTCAGAAAAAAAATCATAGAATCTTTCTTTTTTTACATCAGAGGATCACCTCTTTGATATTTCTTGGTCTTATCCAATAATAAGATTTAACAATTTTTTTGGGTAGGATTTTGGATGGTCCTTCACTTATGATCCTAATATCAAACCGTAACAATTAATTATTCAATTGATCCCCTTCAATCTTCTTCATTAAATGAAAATAAGGATCCTTCCAACTAAATGCATATAGAACATTATTTTCACTTATTCGGTGATAATTAAGAGAATGATCACAGTCATTAATGATATACAACCATATAGTTTGTCTCATGTTTAGTTACTTTAGTGTAAATATATACATTAATATTTGGTGGTCTATGTATATATCACACTTTCAACCATACAGATAATGTTTCTATATATTTAGTGAAAAAATGAATGAAGTTAACTCTATGTAATGTGTAAGATAATTCTACTCCCAAGGATTTAAATGTTGACATTCATAGTATATAAACATTTCATTATGCTTGAATAAACATAAAATACTGTTAATAGATTAATCTCTATTGATAAAAATTATTCTCTGACACAGAGTAAAGATAGAACATGTTCACTAACCAAACTCTTGTTTAGTTATTAAAACATTCTTTTCAGTCCATTTTTCTATATAAACATTAACTCCTTTTCCAGTTAACTTGGATAGTGGATTAAATTCCATAATTTTTTTTCAAAAACTCTCTATATTATTTAGAAAAATAAAGGAAACTACGAATACTTGTTATTGATGTAAGATGATGCCACTCCTCTATAGCCTTCATCTTGGAAGGATCAATTAAGATTCCTTCAATAGTTACAATGTTCCCCACATATGAAAAATATGTAACTAGAAAAATTCTTTATTGAATTTACCAAGCATATTGTCCCTCCATAGAGTTTTAAATATTTCCTAGATATGATCCTTATTCAACTCATTGTTTTTTGGAACATATCATAAATTTTTTGACAAATTCCATAGAAAAAATATCATGGTTGTCCTCAAAGAAATTATTTATCAAATACATTAAAATGGATGAATCTTATGAAAAATGTATTGAGAAATCAAAATCCCCCTATATATTTAGAAGGTAGTATTTGGTATATTTTCTTTCTTCCCCCCAATTAACAATAATCTTATTAGAGGTCTATATTATATAAGGATTTACCACCTCAATGTTATTTGAATAAATAATAAATCCTTGAGAGTCGTTACTTTTTACTTACATTGATCCCATTAATCTTCCTGTAATCAATTCCTAGCTACATCAATCCATAATTATTTTTCACTATGATAATAGGTTCTCACTTTAGATAAGCACTTGGTTTATAAAACCTTTTTCCTATAGTTCTTTTAGTTTCTTTTTTAATTCCTCTTACTCCACATATGCCATTTTATATCATATATTTAGTACCAGATTAGATATATGTATGAGTTCAATTGATAAATCTACCAATATTTCAAGGTGAGGTCAAGTTTTTCTTATGAAAATACATAAATGTATTCATAAACAATGGAGATATCTCAAATGTTTATGCATTAATTTTATTATCCTTTTTCACAAATAATTTACATAAAGAAATAAATAATATATGATTCTTTGTAAGACTTGGGATGGTATATCAATCCGTTAATAATATTATTTCTTCAATAAAATAAAAATCCCATTTTCTTTTATAGTTTATCATTGAATTATACTTTAAGAGCCAATGAATACAATTTATTATGAAAATTTACACCAAAAGAATGACCACTAGGTTTTTGGAGAGATTAAAATCACAAAAGCTAATAATGGAATCCCAATATAACTTTTATGCATGAATATTTCCTCTACGTGTTTTGAATGTTAACACTACCACTAGAAGTTAAGTGATTAACTGGATGTTCTTGTAAACCTTCAAAAAATAAGTTAATATGTAAAAGTAGAGTCAGGAAATGTACTTAAAATATTTGATAGAACAATGAGTGTACCTACAAGAATATAATTTAGAGCCTATACATCATAAGTGTTATTCAAAAATAAATATTTTTCTCTTACGACCTCAACTAGGGTTGATGGAGGTTTCCCACCATTATCTTAGGATTTAGAAATTTATTAGGGAAATTTATATTGTCCCCAAACATAAATAATTTCATGACATATTATTCTTAATCCATCATCCTTTTTAATTATCATTTAGAAGTTAATTCTCAACATCTTCAAAAAATTTATTATATATATGGAAATTTATTCCACATATGTATCACTATCCACTTATTTGCATAAAATTCCACAAATTATTCTTCCCATTTTTTGTGAAGATATGATTTTTTAATTTATTCTTATATGGAATCTATAAAAAATATAATTATCATTATCTATTTACCATTATATCTATTATCCCAATAGTAATCTTCAAACAACATTTCATAATTGAGATAAAATACCGATATCTATTCATAACATGCAAAGTCTAAGATTATCAATGCATTCCATATATGGGGACTTAGAATTCTAAATAATTTGTCTATATTCCTATCAAAATTGATGAAAAATCATGAAACAAATCATGTAAGATATATAAATTTTCCTCATTATTCCACACTGATTAATTTTCATTTTTTTTAAAATACTCAAGTAATTCCATATCAATAATTGTTCACAAGGTACACAAATAATACGTATTGAAAAATACAATTTTGATATCTTCCCATTCTATAGAATCCACCTAATCTGTTGGAATCATGCTCATGATCAATGTCAACCACTAATAAAATTCACCCTATATGTGAAATAATACGAATAAAACATTAACTAATTAATAATAATTGATTATATAAAATATGTTTTATTTAGTTTTGATCATGTTTTTAGTGATAAGTGGATCAATGGTTCCCCTAAAAAAAGGTGTTCAGGGATGCATGAATGATTCAATTTCCAGTTTTTTCTTTCCTTGTTGAATCTAGACACTCTACATGTTTTACATTTTCTTTTATGACTTGAGTTAAATGGTTTATTATCATACTAAGGTTTTCAACTCTATCTTCCATCACATTAAAAAGGTTGTGGTTGTTGTGTCCATTACATATGTGATTTACCCGAGTCCTTATAGTTCCTTCTTTTTTTCAAAGGGGAAAGCATAGTGAGAAACATGTTATATTTATGAATCATGTGATTGAAAATGGAATTTAGGTCATAAATATATGTATTTTTTATTGCATCATTATTCAAGTTTATTATTTTTTAATCTCCTCTAATAATAATTACATTATCTAAAAATCCTTCATAATGGTTCATTAAAAACATGTGATTAACCAAATATAATCAATTAAAATATCAAAATAGGAATATAGCAAGGCCAAATTTTCATGATGGTGATAATAAATTTGATACTCAATAAACCCTTTTTAGGGTTATTACTCCAAGGTATAACTATTCTAAAGAAACATCCACTTATAGTATCCAAAAAGGTATCTCATTACATAGAACCCACTCAATTTATGCTTCACCAAAAATTTTGGATTATTTATTTATTTATACTTGTACCTACAATTATTAATAATTTTTAGATTTATAATTTCCAAGAATAAATAAAAATAATATTTCATACCAACTATAGTTAAACTCCTTTTTTAATATAGGATATTTAATACAATATGTTTAAACAATATTACATTAATAACATCAATGTATATTTTGAGATCTAGTTTCCTAGAAATTATATACAAAATACATGAATAAATTAAAGAATAATTAATTATATAATTTATTTAATCCTTTTTAAATACATCTTTATTATTCCATCCAAGATCACTTAAGTATAAGTTATTTCCATCAGACATAAATTAATAGAAAGGGGAGAGAATAAATCATAGTAAGGAATCATTCAAGGAAATCTAAAGGGTTTTGAGTGGCGCCGTTAGGCTGCCGAACTTTCGTAAGAGATCTAACCTCTCTCTTTCTTTTTAAGTACTCTCCTTTATGTGACTTCTTTTAAACTCCTCCTTGCAATGTTGGGGGATTTTCTTTTATATTCCAATTTCTGTAAGTTCTATTTTAATATGATGGGATACTCTATTTGACCTCATCAATCCATATTCGGAAGTTTTATGTGGCGCCGTTAGGCTGCTGAGTTTTCGTAAGGGATTTTTCATCTCACTTTTATTCACGTGATATTTATGCTACATTTGCCACAAATTCCATTGAGTGGTGTATGTACTGCCCATTATTCTACTCTTTGTGTAATATACTTTCGTTTATGAGTATTTAAATCAATGACCTATTGTCTTTCTTCATGGGGTGTATGTTTTGAAAGATACCTAAGTCGGTAAGGGAACCTTTCACCCTCCTCTTTTTTAAAAGACTTCTTTTATTGGGTCTTTTAATTTACATATTTTTATGTTGGGATATGTTCTCATACATCCTTATTGAAGTAAATTTTATGTCCAAGTGATGAGATACACTTTTTATCTCTCATCAACTCATTTTGATGTGATGCCGTTAGGCTGTCAAGGGAACTTTTTAACCCAATTTTGATTTCTTTGGGTTCAACTTGTAGTCATTGAATATTTCATCCATTGAATATGTTTGAATGACATTTTATTGTTTTACACTTAATATCCACTTATATTGGGTGTATATATATTTTTCACACATATTTTTGAGATTTATTTGTCCTTAATTTAAGGATACCTTCTTTATAAGGGATTTCATCACATTTGACATTTCTATTGAGGGATCATTGTTGTTATGCACCAATTCACTCTTATATGGTGTATATACTGTCCTTTGGAGTATTATATCATGAATCCTTTTATTCTCATGATATTATAAAGTTCTGACTAAATGTTATTCCTCGATTATTGTATTCAAGTGTCTCTAATTTTGGTAAAACCCCTTTAACCAAAATATCGTTTTAAATGTTTTAATTATTTATTTTTATTAATATCCATGTTTTAAAAATGGTTTTAAGGATTTATTTATATGGATATTAATGGTTTAAAATGTTAAAAGCTTCAAGGTGGTATGGGACACTTTGATTCAAAAATCTCTTTATTAAATGTTCTAAATGGTTTTGGAAGTGGTTTCTTTTTGAATGGATTCATTATTTAAATATACTAAGATGTTATATTGTGATTGAAATGTTGAAATGTTATGTTTCCTTTATGAATGTTTTATGTGATACATTTATGTTATTGTTCTTGGTCATTGTTATGAAAACGGGTGGTTCCATGATAAACTAAGGGCGGGTGAGCCCGATATAGCTCTCCAATGCATTGGGTAACGTGAAGGAGTGAAACGTTATGGTTTCTCCGAAGAGATTTTAGGGAATATATTGTGATGGGTATTCCAAACGTAACCAAGAGGGTTACTCCCTACGTAAGAATGTTATGAATGCCTCAAGTTACCTTTATGTCTTATGTCTTCTATGATTTATTCATGATTTGATATGCCTATGTTTTATGGGTAAAGTATGATTTCATTCTTATGTATATATGAACTCATGTTTCCTTTCCATATTTCTATAACCCTTACTGAGCTTTTTATGCTCATCCCAAGTTTTTGAAATGCTTTTCACAGGTCAAGGGAAAGGTACATGATGTGACGATAGTGTCAAGGATGTGTCAAGAAAGAATCCATGTTTTATTTTAAATATGTTTCCGTTGATGGGAAGAATGAATACTGTCTTTTTGTAACCACTTTGTTTAAATGTGGAATGTAATGCAAGTTTCATGATCTAATTCTCTAAAACTCTAAACCTGAAAAGATCCTCAATGTGTAATCTTGTAATAACTCAAGATTAAGTAAGGTTTAAGGCTGGGGCCTTATAGTTGGTATCAAAGGTCGGTTTAGATAACTTTAGAGGTTAGGGTATTCTTCAAGCATAAGTGACAATTACCATAATGGTTAGGATTTCAGAAAGAGTCTTAGTTTTAGATAAAGTGAATGAGTAAGTATATCTTATTGTCTATCTTACTCATTAGTACATGATGGTTTTGTTGATATACTCACACTCACATTTCTATTTTTTAGTGAATGGATGGATCTAGCAGGCACCAAAGAGACAACAGGTTTGAAGGAAACTGTGGTGGTTCTCTGATTAAGATACTAGATAAAATGAAGGATTCAATGAGGAAACGCGTGGTTGTTCTAAACCAAATATCAAGGAGTCATGATCAACCACTTCAACCTTGGTGAGTTCTCTAATGAATCAGGTACGAGATGGCCAATTCAATGTGGAAATTCAGGTAATAATTATTAAGGTAACCATTAGGGTTTATATGATACTTAATTTTTAGGTAATTATGGGTTACTCTATGAAATGATGGAAAATGAAAGGAATGAGATAAACTTGAGGTTAAAATATGTTATGATTATTCTTGAAGATTTTATCTCATTTTGGGGAATGTTTTAAGAATTATATAGTTTTGGAAAAAGGACAACACGCAGACCGTGTGACATCCCGTCGTGTCGGACAAAGCTGCGGGAATCGAACCCACAACCAATGTGCGACTGGTATTTATCGCCTACCACAGGACTACGTGAAGTCCCTGGTTAGTTTGACTGATTCATTCTAGTTATATGATTTTATGAATTAAGAGTAAGTTGAATTTGGGTTATTTTTGAAAATGATTAACCTATCATGGAGGATATGTGATTAGGTTAATTACTTTTCAAAACGAGACTTTAGGAGCAACTGATATTGTTTGGAGATAAATGTTACGATTTATCTTGGAAGACTATGCGACTAAATCCTTCAAATATTTGGGTTTCAATCTTATATTGGTCTACTTTGAAGAATTTTATGGAAAAATTGATTATAGAATGGTCCTCGTTGAACTTTGGGTTTTGTTGGACAAATTTTGGAGATTAAGAATAGATTTTCTTTTTATAAAGGGTTATCCTTTTTTGGATTATCTAACCTTGTACTAACCTTTTTGGTTTTGGTTATGGTTAAGGTCTAATGATATGGGAATTATATAGTTCTCTTTTGTGGATTAGGTGATTCTCTATAAGTTGATTATAGTACTCTTAATGTGAACAAGTCTTCCTAAATACTCATCTTTTAGAGAAAATATGAGTTTGTGTAAGGAATCTAATAAAGGTTGAAAGTCAATATGATAAGTGATTATGTTTCCTTATGAATAAATTCCTCAATAAAAAGTAACTTAAAACAAAAAATTTTTCTATTAACTTTTCCTACTGGGGAATCGAAGACTGTTTAACCCATCACAAGTTTGTGATTTTCTCGTGGTTAACTTTCTCCTAAACATGTTTTCTATCACTCTCCATCAGAACATGACCCTTTGTTTTTTCCTCCATGTCCATATTTTCATACTTGGAATCCTAGTATGGGTTAACTCGGGTGACCTTTGTACTTATCTTTCTTTATTTTAAAGTGTTTGTTTTACCGACTTTTGTTCCGATGTGGGACTTTCAAGGATGTTTCCAAGCGCAATTTTAAAATTGCGAGGACGCAATTCTCAAAAGGGGGGAAGGATGTAACACCCCAGGTAAATAAAGAATATGACATTTCATATTTATCTATATTTGTGAATAAAATATTGAAATGACTTTAAAGGGGAAGCTATGCTCGATGGTGTACCCAACACGCAACAACGAGTTTCTTGGGAATCTTACGTTGCACTCTAATAATAAAATAATATTATTTTAAATGGTAGTTAATATGTAGCCGTTGTATTGGCGGGAATGGATATAAATAACTAAAATATGAATATATATGTTCTTAAATATTTTTACATTTATACAATAAAAGATAAAGGCTTAAAATACGGAAAGAATTCAATTTTTGGCGTATATGCCCTAGTTTTCACTAAAGGTTCACTTATCACCTTTTAATGGAGAATTGTCATTAAATATAGTTTTGCTCACTCTTAAACATTCTTTTGGAACAAATAAAACTCTTCTTAAGAATCAGGACATCAAAATTTACTTTGTGTAAATTTTTTGTATCTTTCCGATAATGTTCATTTTTTTTAATGAATAGTGTAAAATGTTGTATTTTAATTCAAAACCTCTTTTTAATCTAATTTATTTATATGATTAGATTATATTTTGAATTGGTTTTAAAGTTAAATTAGAAAATATTTTTACCATTAAATCCAATAGTGGTCGTTGGAATTAATTTCACTTTGAAATCAGACTTAAACTAGTGTCAATCTTTTGATACTTATTGTTTTATAAAAACACGCTATTTGCTCTGACAGCGGGAATTAATCATTAAATTAATTAATGTGACTTATATGTTTTGAATTTTGTAAAACGGACTTCATTTTTGAATTCAGAATATCAAATATAGCTTAGGGTGAATTTTTGGGATTTTTCTGAAAAACTTCAATTTTTGATGAATAGTGAAACCACTAAGTGGTACTTATAAAAAACTGATTTTCCGTTTAAATGAAATATTGCCATCATTGTGTTTTGATTTTCAAAAATCCGACATACATGGTTGTCATTAAGAAGTAAAATGTGGTTCAATGAGATTAAAATAATTTTTTTGGTGAATAGTAACTTATTAAGTTTTTAATCGCGATTAGTGGTAATTAGGGTAGTTTAAGGTATAAATAATACTTTAATGAAATGAAATGACCTAGACACATGTCCCAACCTCATTGGTTGTGTCATGGCCGAACATGACATTCCATGGGTCAACTTGGGGACCCCATGGATCCACTTTTGTTGGGAAATGACATAAATTACTTTTTATTTAATGTTAAAGTGAAAATGACACAAACATAATATGTTTTACGAAAACAATTTTTAAGTGGGGTTATACAAGTACAAATTTTGATTATAAATAGTAATTGGAAAGCTAAAAAGATTTCCTATATCATAGTAGTTTTTTTATAATTTTTAGACATTAAATAGATTTAATTATTTATGACATAATAATGATGCAGCGATGACATCATTATTTGACGATTTAAATAAAATAGAAAGATAATGTAAAATCTATGAACTAAACATGTCCAAAACCAATTGGATGAGTGGATTTCGAAGCCTTATCACCTTATCCACGAATTATATCAATTTGGGACCTTTTGAAACCGAAACACATTCTCAAATAAAGTAAAATTTCTTACTTTCCAAAAGTACCCCTCCTCTCCTCTTATAAAAGGCCCCCACCTCTACCTCTTTTCCCACACTCCTCAAGCCTTTGGCTCGGCCAACCCCTGACCATTTACTCTCTCCACATCCCTCTCCTCATCCTATAGGACTCCCTTTGGTCATAATCCTTTCAAAGGAAGCCTTTAGGCTTAAATCAAAAGGAGTTACACTTTTAAAGGTAATTCATTCTCTCATGTTCATTTGTTTTATTTTGCTTCTCCAACCCCCTAAACTCTTTTTATTTACTTCTTTTGTAAAAACACCAGTATCCTAATTATACTAGGATGTTGTTCTAAGCTTTATTCGAGCTACACTCTCACACAAATACATCATATGGTTAATGAACATACGGTTTCCGTGGATGGTGAAATTCTGCCTCCCGAAACGATGATTGTTCAATACTCATTTAACACCTTCAAAGGTGGCCATTATGATGTCACTATTTTTATATATGATATATAATATGTTTATGTTTTATTTATGCTTCTGTATTTTTCATTTTTTTCTTACCTTTATGGCTTCCATTATGGGTATACGTGATATCTTCATTTAAGGAAGTGCGGACTACCGCCCCCTCAAAGTGATTTGATTCGTTAAATACCATATGTGGGATGTATAAAGGATGGAAATATGATATTATATATGATATTATACTGGAATTATTATATAACTCTATATCATTATTATTTATTTCCATTAAAGTATGAGATAGAAATGAAAGTAGCGTTCATGCGTACGTACGGCTTACCGTCTCCATGAACGGTGCATCTCATTTCTTACCTTTAAATGATTATGTAATGTTATAAATGCATGCATGCACTGGATATATATGACATATATGATATCTACATCATGAATACAATTCTTGATATAATAAACATTTGGCCACATGAACAACATGTAATTGTAAGAAGTCCACTTTCGACTTAAGAACCAAATATCGACAAAACAAACATTATTAACTTAAATGATTAAATAATGTTTATAACATTGAAATAAGTGATATAAAAGGAATAATGAACTATAAAAAGGGTTCTTAATAAAGTGTAAATTAACTGAAGTTTATTATTCAGGACGTTAAAGAACGATCGAGTCAAGTCGGACCCGAGGTAAGGGATCCTACAACTCTCTTTCTTTTTAAGTACACTCTTTTATGTCATTTCTTTTAAGCTCATCTTTCTTATGATTGGGATGTTCTTTTATATTACTCCTACTGTAATTTTTATGTTCATGTTATGAGAGACCCTATTCACTCTCATCAATCCATTTTGGAAGTTTTGAGTGGCGCCGTTAGGCTGCCGAACTTTCGTAAGAGATCTAACCTCTCTCTTTCTTTTAAGTACTCTCCTTTATGTCACTTCTTTTAAAATCCTCCTTGCAATGTTGGGGGATTTTCTTTTATATTCCACTTGCTGTAAGTTCTATTGTAATATAATGGGATACTCTATTTTACCTCATCAATCCATATTCGGAAGTTTTATGTGGCGCCGTTAGGCTGCTGAGTTTTCGTAAGGGATTTTTCATCTCACTTTTATTCCCGTGAGATTTATGCTACATTTGCCACAAATTCCATTGAGTGGTGTATGTACTTCCCATTATTCTACTCTTTGTGTAATATACATTCGTTTATGAGTATTTAAATCAATGACCTATTGTCTTTCTTCATGGGGTGTATGTTTTGAAAGATACCCAAGTCGGTAAGGGAACATTTCACCCTCCTCTTTTTTAAAAGACTTCTTTTATTGGGTCTTTTAATTTACATATTTTTATGTTGGGATATGTTCTCATACATCCTTATTGAAGTAAATTTTATGTCCAAGTGATGAGATACACTTTTTATCTCTCATCAACTCATTTTGATGTGATGCCGTTAGGCTGTCAAGGGAACTTTTTAACCCAGTTTCGATTTCTTTGGGTTCAACTTGTAGTCATTGAATATTTCATCCATTGAATATGTGTGAATGATATTTTATTGTTTTACACTTAATATCCACTTATATTGTGTGTATATATATTTGTCACACATATTTTTGAGATTTATTTGTCCTTAATTTAAGGATACCTTCTTTATAAGGGATTTCATCACATTTGACATTTCTATTGAGGGTTCATTGTTGTTATGCACCAATTCAATCTTATATGGTGTATATACTGTCCTTTGGAGTATTATATCATGAATCATTTTATTCCATGATATTATAAAGTTCTGACTAAATGTTATTCCTCGATTATTGTATTCAAGTGTCTCTAATTTTGGTAAAACCCCTTTAACCAAAATATCGTTTTAAATGTTTTAATTATTTGTTATTATTAATATCCATGTTTTAAAAATGTTTTTAAGGATTTATTTATATGGATATTAATGGTTTAAAATGTTAAAAGCTTCAAGGTGGTATGGGACACTTTGATTCAAAAATCTCTTTATTAAATGTTTTAAATGGTTTTGGAAGTGGTTTCTTTTTGAATGGATTCATTATTTAAATATACTAAGATGTTATATTGTGATTGAAATGTTGAAATGTTATGTTTCCATTATGCATGTTTTATGTGATACATTTATGTTATGGTTCTTGGGCATTGTTATGAAAACGGGTGGTTCCGTGATAAACTAAGGGCGGGTGAGCCCGATATAGCTCTCCAATGCATTGGGTAACGCGAAGGAGTGAAACGTTAAGGTTTATCCGAAGAGATTTTAGGGAATATACTATGATGGGTATTCCAAATGTAACCAAGAGGGTTACTCCCTACGTAAGAATGTTATGAATGCCTCAAGTTACCTTTATGTCTTATGTCTTCTATGATTTATTCATGATTTGATATGCCAATGTTTTATGGGTAAAGTATGATTTCATTCTTATGTATATATGAACTCATGTTTCCTTTCCATATTTCTATAACCCTTAATGAGATTTTTATGCTCATCCCAAGTTTTTGAAATGCTTTTCACAGGTCAAGGGAAAGGTACATGATGTGACGATAGTGTCAAGGATGTGTCAAGAAAGAATCCGTGTTTTATTTTAAATATGTTTCTGTTGATGGGAAGAATGAATACTGTCTTTTTGTAACCACTTTGTTTAAATGTGGAATGTAATGCAAGTTTCATGATCTAATTCTCTAAAACTCTAAACCTGAAAAGATCCTCAATGTGTAATCTTGTAATAAATCAAGATTAAGTAAGGTTTAAGGCTGGGGCCTTATAATTTCTTTTCTTAAATTACAATGCCTATTCAGAATGTGAACCAATGTCAAAATGGATATTGGAAAAATTATGTGTAGGATTTAACTATGTTTAGGAACCTAAAAATTCAATGTAACATCCCTCCCCAATGTGTAATGCTTAATTTATTTTGAATTCCTCCATTTTTTGTATGGATAATGTGTAACACGTATGGGGATTCTAAAATAAACCTTGGTCAAGTGGGATTTGAGGATATCAATAGGGACCAAAATCGTAATATTATTTACTGTATGTTCGATCATTATGGAAATTACACTACCCTTGAAGCAGAAATGCATATACTTCTTATTATTTTCCATATAGAGATAAAATGAAATTGTACTGATGTTTGGATTGAATGTGACTCTATTACTCTAGTGGACTCGGTTACTCTCGAAAACATCCATTTATCAAGGAAGGTCTCTACAATATGTTCTATCTGCATTAACAATATCTTTACAATGAACTACATAATAACTCATTCATTTCATGAAGCCAATGCTCTTACTGATGCACTCACCAACAAAGGAGTTGAATAATATTCTTTTATTCATGCCGATACACTCCATATTGATATTATATATATTTAAGCAAAATACAACTATTTAATTCCTTCTTTTCAAATTATGTAACATTTCTTTTTAATAATAAGAGATGGTGATCTCATTTTTCTCAAAAAGAATATCCTTATTATAGGACTTTGATTTTTCAAAAATCAATGATCATAATAGATAATTATGTGTTGTGATGATATTTCATGGTTAGAAATAGTAAATTCTTTTACTCATTATAAAAGTTTTAAATGATACAAGATGAATATATTCGTATGTTAATAAATTGATAAATATCACTTTGAATGATCCACCAAAGTATATATCCTAGAATTTCATAGAGTAATAAATATACATAATAGTATATAATTATTATTGATACTAATTACCTAAGTTCAGAAAGGTAAATAGCATGGAAACCTTCAATATTTGATACAATTATTATGAAATCCTTGAGGATTATCTAATTATGGGTTATTGGGTATGTTTTTTGATCCTATCAATAGGTTTAAATCAACCATGATGGGATTTATACACACATATGATGATACAAGACATCCAAGAAATTGATTTAATTAATCAAAGTAGATTAACAATCAAGCTTATTTGAGTCACATGTAATGTTCTCAGATACTTGGGTGAGGTACATGTGATGTGATTATCTATTGGATGATTTAAATGTGATGTATTCACTGAAAATCCAGCCTATTTTAGAGAATTATTAATGGATGAGGTAACATATACTATATTGGAATTTTACCTTGCAAGTTTCCACTTGATGTAATGGAAAAAGAGATTATATAGGCCTGAATTTGATATATATGATACATTTTTTAGTGTAAATGTTTTTATAGTGATATGAGTATGTTTGATCAAGATCCCATGATACCCCTTGGTAGTTGTAATATAATTTATGTTTTCCTAGACTCCACTATTTTCTTATATTTATAAAATTTGGATTTAATATTTGTATTCAATTTTTATAAATCTTGCATGGTTACAAATTTAGACATTTGGTTAAGGAGTATTATTTAGACAATTTGATTGTTCAAAAATTAATATTGTTTAATAAAAAATATCAAAAACTGTTTTGGATGGATTCAAAAAGAGTTTTTAAATTTTTTCATAAATTCATGATTGATTTTAGTGAATGTATGATATTTTTGTGGGTGTCCTAAAGGGGTATATCCTATTGTACAATATCCCCTATATCATAGTGGATAATATTAATATTATGCATATTGATCTTGAGGATACATTATCACTTAACATAGCCCAAAACAAGAGCTTAGGTGTACGTTTCAATTATTGTAATTTCAAATAATTGAGGTGAATATAATTATGGTATGTTGACATATGTTATAACGGGATTATGTCCTAGAGTGTATATAACTACCACATCTCCCCTGTAAGGATTCATCAGTGTTGAACTAACAATATTTATATATTAATTTATTTTTAAAAAGAATAATAATTTAATGATTTTAAAAATTATTAATTTCCATTTAAATGTTCAATGAATTGATTCTCCAATAAGTAATAATTCATTATCTACCATGAGAATGTTTTTCACCCTCCAAGAGTAATGAATCTCTACATTAAATTAAGAAAGTCAATAAAAGGCATGTGATCTATCCTATAGAATAAACCCTTCATTCATACAATCTAAGACAAAACCCAATTCATTATTGAATCACTAATTTTCATTATAAGATAGTTAAAACACCCCATTGGTGATTTAGGATCCTATTAGTATAATCAGTGATTCAATAATAGTGTAATACCATAGAATCAAGAGGCTTTTGGTTGTTTCTTTGGTGACCTCCCTCAAGTTACTATATCGATGAGAAAATTGTAGAGACATATTCTATATAATTATTCATGTTTATGTTTTACGTTTTTTCATGTTGAATATATTTGAAATAGATCTGTCTTGTTATGGGTTTATTTCTTCTATCATAGTGTGTATAATTAAAACATAAAATACATCACACACTACATGAACACCTGGGAATTAAACACCAAAAACAATTAACTCCTCTATGCACAATCAAATTCCACTATACATTAGCTTGACTAGCCCCACTAGCTATAATATATACACTACATTCAAAGTATAAAAAAGGGTTCATAACATCCATATAGACATTTAATTTTTGGGAATATGGCATGTGTTGGGGGGAATGTAATCATACATAATGGGATTCACTAAGAATGAAATATGGGAAATAATAATATGTTCTTTCAATATATATGACTGATAAAAACATACCTATGAATCCCAATGGAAAACTATAAATTACCTAGGATTAATATCACCTTGTTAAAATACTATTATGAATGATCTCATCTTAGTTTTTCAAATAATCATATCCCATGGTAATCTATTGTTACCTATATAACTACATTATCATAAGCTCATTATCCGCAACTAAATCATAGGTCATATATTGGGGAAAACATGACAACCCCAGTATATTATAAAACCTAAATATTATATATAAATCATCACCACAACTCATTATACCTCTAATGTCCCATGATACTTCACTGATAGTGATTGGGTACCCATGCTTTAATTTCTATGTGTGTATGAGCCATGCAGGTACCAAACCCTAAAGTATAAAAACCCATAACCTAACTTATACAAATGTAGTGAACTATACAGGTGTGGAACCCACACCCTGGAATTAGTATACCATCACTCACTGTCTTGGTGGTGTGGGGGATATGAACCCTATTATTATTGAGAGATTATTTACCCCATTATTAAATGGATGGCCCATAACTCAGGGATGGTATTTTTAATACCCAAATCCAATGGGAGGGTTACCTACTCCATCATATATATCAGAAACCCATTAGCTATAATATTATCTTCTCCAGGTGTTATTGATGATGTTCTAACACCAAAACACTCCCCACACTACAATTTCATCTTCAAAAATCAATAGAAACATTATTTAACCTATAATACATTGAAATAATCCATTTGTTTATTAAATATGGACTATTGTCCTCAACGTGAAAATTTTATAAGAATTGTATGTCTGATTATGAAACACAAGAATGTAAATGTGTTAATTAACATAAAATACCTGATGAAAAACATGTAAAATTGGTTTACTTTTGGTAAGATATAGTAGTAGTAGAGTTTAAGAAACTATTTTTTTATTTATCTCAAATTATACCAACCTGATGTATGGGGCCTATGACTTACTCAAGCTTGTATCCGAGGTATATATTATGAAACCATTTTTTATGAACAAAATTTGGAAAAATTTTACATGGTGGGTGAATATATGGGTTGTGAATCTATTTGTAATACAAAAACATGACTTGTGTCATCTGGAAATAAATAACATTTACTCTATCCAAACAGTTTTTTAGGCTAGTTCAATAATCATAATTTACCACACCAATGTCACACAACACACAATACACGGCGTGGGATTCATGGTAACATGATGTGTGATATTAATAAAATGTGTAAACCTTAGACATTATAATCTATGATATTCATCGATTACGATTACTAAACTACATATCATTTTATTGGAAAAACACAAAAAATTTAGATTTATCTCCTATATATCTCATGTTGTTGTGTATACTGATTACGCTGCTCTTACCAACCATTAAACTATTTTACATGTCTTCCATATTTATAACAATATTTTACATGACTCATAACCACTATAGACACATTATATTGTTGTAAAAATTTTATTTCCCTTATATAATTTTCTGACATCAATCCTTCATTCAAGATATGTATAATGAAAACAAAATATTTATTCCTTGTTCACAGACTCATTTTCTTGACGACCCTTGGACACGTCTCAATGAAAATTCAGTTCGATATCTGAAAATAAATCAAATATAAACTATAATAAACTATAATAATAAAATTTTATTGGGTAAGGGTATATAAACGAAAACATTATTCTAAAATTTAAGAAAATAATGATCACAGGAAGGTGGAAGTCAATACAATGTTTGAAGAATAATTATGTCATCATTTTCATTGAAAAACTCTACTCTTAACTGTTCATCACCATTTGATATAGTGCATCCACATAATAAATAATAATAACAATAATTGTGTTATTATAATTATTATAGTTAATACACTAATATCCTATAGGTAGAGTATAACAATAAAAATAAATTAATTTTAAAATTATTATTTCCATGAAACAAATTAATTATTTAAAAATATAGGATTAATAATATACACATGTTTAAAAAAATTAATTAAAATTCTTTAAAAAATTAAATTAATATCTTGTTAAAACATTTCTGAATATTTGTGAAAATATTTGGTGTAATTTTATAAAAATGATTTAATAAAACTACCATTTATAATTCATGTGGATCAAAAATGAAGGGGAGGAGATGAAATCACAATGAAAAATAGGCATAATGAAAATAAAATGGTCCCACCACATGAAAAAAATTCCATCACTTCAAAAAAAATCATATGCTTTATTTATTTTGAATATAAAGAATATAAAATTCATCGATGAATGAGAATAATATTCTTTTTATAAATTCTATTATAGTCAGATAATCCCCTTGAAAAAATTTATAAATAATTTTTATTATGTAAGTATAGGTCAAAAGAAAAAACAACATATTTTATTTAAAACATGACCTTTTGAGTTCTAAAACTAAAATCATGAATAAGAAGACAATATGTATCCAAAGAAAATAATTATCATTCCATATACAACCATGGTGTCTGAATTTATATATGGAGACTCATTTATGATAAATAAAAACTCTTAATCATGGGATAAATATATTTTTTTGATAAATATTAATTACCCTTAAAAATTCAACTAGCTCAGAATATAATAAAAATTACAATGGTAAACTCCATATTTTTTATCATTAGAACCATTGAAAAAAAATTCCATAGTCATTTTATGTGTCAAAATTTCGATTTTAACCTTTTTGGAGATTTTTTAACACTTAAATCAGAAACATTACCAATGTAAAAACCAAAAAAAATACCTCTTACAACCTCCCCACCTTTATTCCTTCACATACATTAAAATTTAACTCAATATTATATATATATATAAACATACGAACCACATCGTGTGGTAAATCAAGCCACTCACATGCACAATTCATCCACCTATTAGGGTCTAGTTCCTAAGGAAACATAGAACACATACATACAGAACAATATCTCATATCCATCCACATTTATTATAATAGAAATAATTATTATGCATTCCATCCATGGTCAAACATCCAAATGGTATAATGGAGACCATGAACCATTAGATTTATCCTACATGTGTTTATATACAAAGACCACTAAATTTGGATCACCATACTCCGCATATTTTAAAGAAAACCCAAAATACATTTCAACAAAACCATTTAACAGCTTAAAACCATCTATATGGTTATTCTCACCTGGATTACACATAATCCTCTCATGGTCTCTGGAATAGAGGAACCTTGAAGTATTCTTCAACTAATTGTCAACCCCTAATAAGGTGAACTTTTCAATTCCACAAACATATAGATTTAATAACTCGTCAACATTATGAATGATATTTTGATACTGTAAATGGGGACCTCGCCACATCCCCAAAGATTCTAATAAGACCACATCTTCTATAAAAACTAATTTAGTTGGTTTATATCCACTATTTATAAAATAGAGAGATGAGAATATAGAAAATAACACCAATTTCCTCAAATAATAATAAAATTATATTTTATATTTTATATAATTAAGGACCCATATATCTACTCTATGAAGTGGATTCACCTAGAATTTATATATTACCATACATTTTCATCATTGGAACCTTCTAAAACACCTTTTAAATCAATTGAATAAACTTTTATACCCCAATAGAGATTTCGTTCAACATATTTCTAGAGATTCAATGTGAAAAATATCACTGATTGGTTAGGCTCTCAACACCATGGTTCTGCAACTTACTTGTTGATGTTAGTTTTTAACATTCTCACCATAATACGATGGTGATTATTATAGTAATAACACTATTCCATACATAGTTTTATGACGTAGTCCTCGCATTTAAGATAACCCACCATGTATACTATCATATAATTGAAGATTGTGAAAATTCATTTGTCAATACTACCAAATTGAACCTTCATCACTATATAGAATGTAGGAGAAAAGGGGAACCATATTTTTGAATTATATGCTACCATATACACTAAGTATAGTTTCTCATATATATCATCTATATATCGATATTATAATTCTTCTAGGGGACTTATAAATCATAATATTTCTACACAACTATAACTATAATAACCATTATAACTCAAATTTCCAATGAAACTAATTATTACATCCCATAAATGGATTGACTTCCCTAATAAGAAAACTTACATAGAAGGTCTATAAAAAATTGTTTCACTCAATGAAATTCTAAATAAAACCACAAAAATCATGGATGATTACCCAATAAAACAACATATCCTAAGGTGTCATCAATAATGTTATATCCAAATGATTAATTGGATTCTTGAACATGGTAGGGGTGTTTATTACAACAAAAAAAAATCACTACGCCTCTCAGATGTTTATAGTGAGGTCTGAATATTTCCCTCTAAACAACCTCTATATGATTCTAAGTTGGATAAAAGTTTCCATACCAACCCTAACTCTAATATTTATTCCAACAACACCATCACCTCCCTAATATGGAATGTGCCATCTAATAAATTGTATAAGATATTAGTATAGCAAGTAATGGAAAATGAAGTGGGAAAAATATATCGATGTGGGAGAATAAAGAGGTAACACTAGAATAATGTTCATATATCCTTTCACCATTGAAGGTGGCACTAAAAAGAATCCACATCTCATCATGATATTAGCCAAATGATAGGTAATATTCTATAATATTTTTAGGTTCAACGAACTCATCGATATTGAGATTATGACTCACCACTTTAGGTGGACCTTAGCTCATCTTATCAACTATAAAATACCTCACAACAATGAAGGATTATTTATCCACACTAAGGCTAACATTACTGGGTATCTCCTATATATAGTGTAATCCTATGTATTATCTCTCACTCTTGAGGTTATTATGAAAAATTAAACCACTAAGAATATAGGGATAACCACCACCAATAGGAATCATTATCTAATGATTTATGACTAAGAGCATAAACTAGAGTACTTCAATTACTAAAATACTTATAAAAAAGGAATGGATAGTTAATTCTTGTAACTATGAACTCGAGTGTTAGTGGAGAAGATACAAATAATTCTTCAAAGTCTATAAGTAATAACCTAATCATTTCTTTCTATTACACGTAACTATCAATGACCTTTATTGTTAGCACAATATGCCTATAAAGGTCCAACTAGAGTATGTAGTGGTAGAAATGGACCAAAAGGTTATCCACCCCAATCCTCTCTTTCACCATATGATGCAATTCTATAATTCAACTCCTATAAGACTACAAAACCTACAATGTGATGAATTTTCCCCCATACTACATCTATTCATGAAGTACACATAATGTAACTACAATGAATATTATCATGAATACATTAAACTATCCCAAAATTAGGGTGTACCAAAACTGGGAAACCCTCAACATGGACCATTCTACACCTAGGATTTGACGTACATATGGAAGGTATTAAGACATAACCCCAACTCAAATCTCTCTCCAATGGCCTCATTAAAACACTTTACTTGAAGAAATCTGATTTGTATATCACGCAAGGAGTACCTAATCTTCCAAGTCTACCATGAACTTTTTCATTATCATGCTACCCTAAAGAGGGTTAGGGATGTACCAGAAACAACCATCTCTATAATCATTGGGTAAAACATTCAAAAAAATATCATATTAAAATTACGGTAGAGTAAAATTGTCTTGAGTTTGGTTAAACATTATCTATTGGATCACTATGCCATGAAACAAATAAAATATGGGATCCAACATCAAGTTGGATGGTTTCTGGACTATATGGAAAGAATAATCCAATAACTCTAAAAATCCTCATACTATAATATTTTGAGCTCACCTCAGAACCAATATGGCCTCAACCACTGACAGTAATGCTATCATAAAACTTATTGGTAGTATCAATAATGATAATTATGATCTTCACTAAAAATATTATACTAAAAGAACCAAAATGTTGAAGAAACCCTCTATATGTGTGGTGTGAATATCACCTGATTGAATCCCTGAATCAATTACTAAAAACAATACAATATAGTAGTGAAAAGATAAATAACTGAAAAATGTACATATTAATATAGTCCCTAAATTTGAACTGACCATCCATGAATGTCATCGAATTTTAACAAGATGAACCCACAATAACTATAGAATATATGGGTTATCCAGTAGATAAATAATTTGAATAATCCCAACTAACCAATATATTTTTCAGGTACTTACTTAAATTTTATAATAAAAAGATTTGTTAGAGTTCTTGCTTGACTAAAAAGGTATCATATTCGTTGTAAAATGATATTATCATTACACCAACTATACTAGTTTCCCTGGTTTAATAACAAAACTGAAGAAACCCTTAGAATCACTTATATAAATCCCAAAACAATTCACACAATACAACTAACTCAAAACATTGAACGTACGACTCAAACATGTATGATACCTTTATAAAATTGGCCGACCCACTAGGATCGCACTTTTGTTGGGAGTAAGCCAAGTGATCTAACAAAATTCTACTTCTAATTGTCTATGGATGATGACTAAAACAAATAAGGAATACACAAAAACAGTAGGTCTTAAACATTATTAATCTGAAAGGGATATGAAACACAAATGCACAAGATATATCAATCATACACTAGTTTTATACATAAATAACTAAACTAAATAAAAATGTATAAAAATATACAATGGAGAAAAATACAAAACAATTTTAAATGAAAATACATAATAAATAACATCAACAAGAAAAAATGACATGTGAAAAAGAAAAATAACCTCTATGATGGGAATATGGGAAGTAAAAAATAGCAGTAGTCAATTATTCCATTCACCAAAAATAGAAATATTGCATCTAGATGACCATCTTCATTAGATCCACTAGATCCACTAATATTAAAGGTGGAACTGGATCATGTAACATCGATACAGACCCAAAATATTTGGGTACAAGGAATGTTTAGGGTTTAGAATAAACATACATAGTTGGGTTCCATGAAAAAGAAATAAAATGAACAACAATAGGTTAACCCAAAACAAAATTATGGGGGAATAAAATATATGAACCCTAAATAAAAAAAGAAAGATACCATGGAATCATGATAGGCACGGAAAAAAGTCTCAATAACTATTTCACAATTCTAAAAAGATTCATATCGTACATGTTCCGAAACATATCTATAATAAATAAACCCTCATAATCCCATAGTCATCAAACCTACTGTCAGTTTATATATCGAAGACAAATAGATATTCACAAAATATTATAAAACCCAAAACGTCCTCAAATCCCATCACTGAAACTTATCACAAATCAAAGCTCCCATGATATAGCACAAACCATAATAGGGTACCAACATAACACTATGTAGTTTATATTAATCACTAGAGTACCTGACCCTAATGGTGGAAAACCATGTAACCTAACAAGTTGGAATGCAATTACCACTATTTTCTAGGTCCCACACACCATAATTAGTATTCCATTAGGGGTTTACTGACACTTCATATAGTATAGAGGACCCACATCTCATTCAGATTGAGGAGTTACCAACACCATAAATGAATATAGGTCTCACTAAAAAAGGATGGATGTAATAAGTCCCGAATCATATAGGGGGTATCTATACAATAATGAATACAAAGAACCTATTCCCAATAATCGGAACCCCACCAAGGGGTTACTGACTCTATTTCATCACTGCAAGAACATCTTACACACAAACATTATCTACAAAAGAAATATGAAACATAATATAACCAATATGACTTGAAAAAACCCCAACAAATAATTATACAGGAACCATCATTATTTACATGGATAATCAATTAGAATATAATATAGATATGTCTAATTATGACATCTAGGCATGAGGATATGTGAATTTACCTAAATTAACCATCACATGACATGTACAAGGAGTACACAATGTGAATTCCATGATTGTATCTTATTTCATGTTTCTAATGTAGAGTTTGTGAAAAGTTATACCTACATGACTTGTTTGTGTGGAGTACATTAATTGTATGGACATTGCCATTTTTGGTCATTTATCTCAAATACATGGGCTCAAGATGGATCATTATAAATGGAAGTTGGTCATATGATACACATCATGTGAATATATGGTATGTTAGTTGGAATGTACCACAAGAACCCAAGTCATATCTTTGATAAATACATGAAATGTTCTTTATCCACATGACATGTCGGGATAATTAATAAATTGTAGTGTACATCATGTACATGCTTAAGTCAGGAAACCACAATACATGGTGTATGACTTATAGTCACATGACGTGTGATATTTATAAACTATGGAAACCCAAGAAATAATGGACTAAAAAATAGAAATTTTTCATTGAGTGAACTGTATTCTATAAAGACTTGGAAAACACATAAAATTAAAATTCATCGCATATGCATCGCTATCTTCCATGTATACTAGTTACATTACTATCATCATTTGTTACATAGTCAAAAATATATTTCACACTTATAAATTACATTGACTAGACTCATTTCCCTCGGAATATACTATGATCCTATACATAATTGACTTTCATGACTATAAATCTTCACTGTATATCCTCCTCCATTGATATGTCACTCATCAATTAGAAATTGAGTGCACATCAACTACCTCATCTGTACATGCACCTCAATCCAATTCTCAAGAAAATTGAGTAGATAATTCAAAAATGAGTCAATTATTAATGAATGAAATGGAGAAGTTATAATGATGATCACAGAAGGGTAAAAACACCCAAAAACAAGTCCACCATTAATATCATTTAATAACAGAAGAATACATAAGTCATGAAACTAATTGAGGATAATTTACTTAGTTGTTTTCATTAACAATGTTAGGTAACCATTTCCCAGTACTGTTAATTAAAATAATCAATTATTATTATTATTATTATTATTATTAATACAATTTGAATTCAATGATTAGTCTACACGAATCAATAAAAACAATTAGTGGAAAATTAACTAAAAAATTCGAATAAAATAATTTTCTACATTTTATTTCTATAGACAATATTTTCAAATATCAAAAAATATATAGTTATGCACGGATTAAATTTACCAACATATTAATCTTCTTTGTTTACGTAAGGAAAATGATTTCTAATTAAATCATTTTCAAATGTTATATGAAAAATGCAATGTGCGTTAATTATATGTTTTAATGAAAATTCCTCCATATAATTCATGGGTTTTCATGAACAAGTTAAATATATCAAATAAAATGTAAAATGAGTTATATGAAAAATAAAAGTACACAATCTCAAGGATTAAACAACATTGCTTCAAAATTTTACTTCAATCATTGTTTCCCATCATTCTTACCATGAAGAACATGAATAACTAATGAACAAGTGGAATACTCTTTAGGGAAAATTCATTGAAAATGAATAATCCACATGAAAAAAATAATAAAATAACATCTATAATGTAATCCTAGATAAAATTATAAAAAAATATGTTTCATTTAAATATTTGAAATTCCCCAATCTAAGACGTAATGGTTGAAAACAAAATAAAACATCCCCAATGAAAAAAACACTAATTTGAAACAAAAACAGAATGGTGAATTTTCCATATGGGGATTCATTTCAGATATATCAACATTAAATCATATGGGATAATTATTTATTTAATAAATATTAATTATCCCTAAAAAATACCCTAGATCATAAAAGTACGAAAATTTAGACCATGAGTAAACACCAAATTTTGAGATCCAGATAACCATTGGAAAAAAATTGTCTTTTAATTTTCCAATGTTTCCATTGTACCATTCTAGTGAACTAAAGAATTCATAACCAAAAAATGGTTATGTAATTTTACAACACTCGAAATTTAATTAAGAACAGAATCAAAGGTACCTACTCTTAATGTTGAGAGGAAGTTTTCTCTCACATGAAGACCTTTTTCAAACACACATAGACATAACATTTTTTATACAACCAACACTCACAACTAGGAAATGTCACTTGATCTCTATAACTAAGAGGAATTTTGGTACATGTCTCTCCATCATGAATCTCTTTACATTCCATCATTGAAAATTATATCTCTATTATCCCAAGCCATCATCTTCTTCTTGTATTTTCAAGAGTTATGGAAAACGTGGTATCCCCTTCCAATTTATCTTTAGGGGCTATTTCTCCTTAACAATAATCTTCCACACCAATAGACCTTAATCCAATTCATCTTGGAAAACCAACTCTTCATTATGTCTTAATATAAAGTCACACACCCATATATTCAATTTCCTTTTTTATTTCATTCCGCATACAATGCTTCTCCTTTTCGCACCCCATGAAGCCTCTCTAGATTTTACAATATAAACACTCATAATTTTTAGTATCATGGGACTCTTCTATACTTTTCCCTTGTAAACCATTAATTTTCTATGAAATAATTTTCTTCATTTAACTATGATTTTTTTCTCCACCATCATCGACTGAGTTATGATCAGATCTGTCACATTAACTCCACCTTAGATAGATCACTATATACGTTAAATTATCATTGTAGAGAATGAAATGATTTATCACACCCATTTATAGGTTTAATCCATATAGATCTCTATATACCTCCCCAATTTGATTCTATCACTAAATCCCACCCTGGTTGGAATTTTGAAATCCTCTGATACTTATTGTTGGGGTAGAGCCTGAATTCATAGTGGAAGAAGTAAAAAACCATTAAACATTCAACCAAAATTATTTTTCCACCAAAATAATGATTCACATCACACAAGGTAATATTAAAAAATATCTGAAGGATATTTCCCTCTACACACAAAAAAAATTCTCCCACCTAGAGGATTTTTTCACACACCCATACACATTCCATTTTTTTGTTCCATCAATAATCATAATGGGGAAAATACTCTTGGTCTCTATAACCTAGAGGAATTTCAATACAGGTATCTCCATCATGAATCTCTTCATACACCATCATATATAATTATATCACCCTAATATCATTCTATAATATTTATCATCTCTTCAAAAAAGTTATTGAAACCATTGTAGCACCTTACTTGTTATTTTTGAGGTTTATCTTTCCATTCTACTAGTTGGATTCCACATCATCCCTCCAGCTACTATATTTATGAATCCCCATATTGACCTCAATTTGATTCTACGTAAGGAAAATTCATTCACCCCCATTATTGAATTTCCTTTTTTAATTCCAACATAGGTTTCTTCACCTGTTATGTTTCTCTATGAAGTCATTCAATAATTATTTTACCCACATTACTACATTTCAATATCATAAGTCTCTACTGTACAATTCATTAATCGACTCAAATATTTCATTTAATCTATATTTTTTTCATTTTAAATTGTAAATTAATCCCACCAATTATCACCTTAAAATGACACCTTTATCAATGGTGTAGGATTATCAGAGTTGGTGGTCAATTCTTGCTGTTATATTTCAATACGGTTTTAACCCATTATATGTTGGGACCTAACACTTTGGTTTATGGATTTATAATTATTTTCCGATTTTATTGTATGGTATTGGTACCCATTATAGGAATTCAAGTCTCTTCATTAATATTTGGTTTTGGGTTTACCACTAAACCACAAAAATTACCCTTTTTAAAAATCTAAAAATTATTTTTGAGAGAGAAGAATAATAGAAATAATATTATTCAAACATTATTCAAATTTATAAAATATTTTCCAGAAAATAGAAACTTCTCAAAATATAATCCCAATTGAAATTACCTATTCCAAAAATCAACGATGAGGTAATTTTATTCAATCTAATACTCTATTTATAAATAAATTATATTTTTCCTTGTTTTCTTAAAAAATTATTATTTCCTTCTAAATGATCTATTGTAGTTTATATAAACCACATAGAAGACATCATATAATGAAAATTAGTGTTAAAAATCTAATAGAATTGATTTGGGTGTTAAGGAACAAATGTAGATTAAGTAATTCTTAGAATAAACCTTATACTATTACGGAACATAATAGTTAATACATCATACAGATAAATTAAAATTAATAACAATTAGTTATAGTTAATTATTAATTACAAATAATTATTAAGTATGAAATATTATTAATTGTTCATTAATAATTAAATTTTAATTATATAATATTAATTAAATTTTATTAATAATTAGACATTATTTATAATTTTATAACTAATATTAGTTATCAATAGAAAATTAATTATTACTATTAACCATTATTAAATATTAAATATATATAATAAATAAATAATACTTATCTATTTATAATTAATTAGACTGTATTAATAGTTATTGATGAATAATATATTTTGTTTATACAATAAGTTAGGTAACATTTGTATCCCCATTATCATTTTTCAATCCCTATTATAGTAGTAGATAAAAAAACATGTGGTATATGATTGAGGTTGACAAATCAGTTCCCACCATCCACATGAAATATAAGTATATAATAAATAATAACCATAAATAGATAATAGAAAATAAATGATTTATAAATAAGAATATTTATATACTTTGGATCAACAATAATCAATTATCAATTATAAATAAATAATTATTAAATCTTATCTTAAAATTTATAACTTATTAATGGAATACTATATTACAATGGTTTCACCCCCAATTTCCCTGGATTGAAACTGTGGAAATATGGGCCTATGATATATTTTTTTTATATTAATAATCCAATTTTGTGGAAGGATTATCTGTCATCACCAAAACTATGGTTATAACCTATTTGAATGGTTTTGAGGTATATTAATATAGTTTTAGACCATGCTAATAATTTTTTTCCTAGAATGATTTAATTTATTTTAATCCACATAATGGGAAGAGTAGCCAGATCCAGTCTATTGAAATCATAATTTATCTACTTTCCTTTTCCCAGATGAAAATTTATAATGAAAATGTAATTGTGGATTATCTCTAACCATATTTTCTGAAAATGATGTTGATAGCATGTGTTGTGAAAATTCATCCATATATAGATGTGTTTTATCAATTAATTATTGGATCTTTGGGATTACATGGGAATTCTATGGTGAGTTTCCATGCCAACAGGCACATGATGATTCAGTTTGATTAAGATATAGAATTGGTCCATGCCTGGTCCAGTGCTCCCCAAGTCTATGATAGTTTTTTTTTCTCGCTCTTCAGGTGGTCTTATGAGTTTTATATATAAAATATAAACCTTCAAAACAAATTTGTAATTTCATCACTGATCTCCCAATCTCCTTATAAAATCCTCCATTTTTTGTATATTAGGGATAATTGTTGGTTAATATATATTTTTTGAGAGAAGAACCGAGTCATTATGTCATATTTTTTACTCCATGAATCTATGTGGAGGTTTATGTGTCAAAACTACCAAAAACGTATGTTTGGATTACTATTAGAGAAGAGTTTTGATAAAATAAATATGTTATTTTTGCATAGTGGATGCACTTCTCTTCCACATGCAGGAAATTTGACCACATTTTATAGTGTGTCTACACGGGTTCATGACTAATTTTCAAAATTTTGATTTGTGACTAGAATGAAATGGTAGGGGAAATGGTAATGGGGTTGTTTCAGATTCGAGTGCCAGTTTGAAGACAAGGTGGCGTGTTACCTAGGAGATGTTTCTACTTAGAGGATGTACGGTTGAGATAACATGAGGATTGAGAGTCGGTGGGGTCTAAATTTCCTACTAGAACCTAAAATAAACTACTGAATAATGATGAAAACCTAGAGAAGGAGGTTCCATTACTTTATTATCTTAGAGTGTCTAGAATATATGAAAAGTTAAAACTTGATTTTAAGGGGATGTTTTTATAAGGATTTGTGGATCCAAAGGAAACAATTATTGAGACAACTAATTAGGATGCATTGGGAGAAGTAGATTCATTAATGGTATGGAGGTGCTATGTCTTTTAGGGGAGAAAGATAAAATTTCCTATAAAAATAGTAATGGTAATAGAGGATGGGTGAAGGAATAAAGAAGGATGAGATTGAGAGAGGCCAATTCAAATGTTAATGATTGTCATTGATTTGATTATCTGGTGACTAAACACCCAGTACATAAGTTTGAGGAGGGAACTTCTCAGGATGCAGGTGCTTGAGGGGCCCCTTTTTCTAGAATGGACATGCATTGGGTTTCATTGGAACAAGCTACATGTGAGGTTAGGAAGTGTGCTATTTTTGAGAACTCTAATTCATATCCTTAGTTGACAGTGGAATGACTCATGTAGCTCGTGAATTCTGATCTGAGAAGGAAAACCTCCATGTGATTTTGATATAATAACTTATGCAAAAAATGTTAATTCCCTTAAAGAGATACAAAATATCTTTAACTCGTCAAAGATCTCTTATAAGTGGGGGTAATTTTCTTCCCCATCAATTAACCTAATAAGGACCCCATCAAAAAATCACTTATGGAGGACCTTTTATTGATTTTTTCCATCATATAGAACAAAGTTAATTTCTCATCTTTTAATTTCACATTCCTAGACCCATTTGTTAGGAGATATCCATTTTGAATGTACACTGCAATGGGTTTCATAAAACTAGTGGTAATACTATATGGTTTTGTTATAGGACAAATATCATCTATCTATTCCATGATATCTTGAATAAACAGTGAGACCATCATACAATGCGCAATTATGATGACTGTCTCATGATGCTGTGGTTTTTCTAGAGTTGTGATCCCTTTTTCCAATGCATTATATTGGTCATTGTGTGACAATGGGACATGATTTAATATTGGTTATAAAGGTAATTCAACCCTTAGTTCATAGACTTGGCTCGAAGGGGCATTATAACATTCTTTTTTGATTTCATAATCATTATTAATCTTCATAATGATCATTTATAAATCACATTTTATCTTCAAGAGATTGGAATTCACTTGATGTTCCTAATATAGCCCTGCAATGAGAGAAATATTTTCATTTCATTATTCATGAACCCCTCTAAAATCAGGAAGGAGTAAGGTCGGACTGTCTTTGCTGAAGATATGAGCACGAATCTTATCCCTACATTGTTGAGGTTAGGGTAATTCATCCTCGTTCCTCATGGAATTCAATATGAACCATAAAAATACATATCCCATGTATTGGTGTCATATTTAAAAGAATAAAACTATTCATTAGGATGTTTAGTGTATAATGGATTCATTTCTGTTGAGGGGTGCTCGGTTAGTAAATCATCAAATGAAAAAACATTGACCACATTCTAATGAGTGAACTAAAAGTCAAACATCAATAGAATGACCTCCACTATAACATACATTCAGTCAACACTAGACAGTTGAGATATATTTATGTGTTTTTATATGATATAAAAAATATACCTCATTATTTTTTTAGTTAGGTCCTCAAATTTTGGACTGATAATATTGGTAAAAGATAGCTACTATAGATTTTAGAGTAACGAGTCTCAACCTCAATAATTGTTTGACTGAGGTAGTAGAGGTTTTTTCTTACTACTGGTTCAATTTGTTTTGTGTGAGGATGGAACCCATAGATCTCTCTATGGATTTCACAAACAAAACATGTTTCTTTCCTTCAACATGTGGCATCCTCACTAGTGCTATGAAGATATATTTATTGAGGCTATTGAATTGTTCATGATATTCACCTATCCATTGATATGTAACCTAATTTATCATCAACTAGGGGAAGGGGAAACATTTAACAACAAGATTTTATATGAAACTACAGATGTATGATAAGTTTTGTTGAAGTCCTATAAACTATGTGAGGATGTGAGGATGTAAAATTTGAGGGATAACATTTGTTCTCTTAGGTTTGACTTCTATTCCACAATGGAATACAATGATGCTATGAAAATCCCTTGAGGTAATGTTGATAGCAGATTTTATGTGTTTAATTTTTTTTCTATGTTGTCGTAATTTATTGAAGAAGGCTTCATTTCTCATTAGGTTCTCTGGTTGTTTTCCATATTTAACCACTAGGTCATGAACATACCATTCAATGAAAGATCCTAAGAACTGTTTTAAGATTCAATGAAATGCACGTTTGTATATATCACCAACATTCTTGAAGAAAAAGGTAATTACCTGATAAGAAAACCACACATTGGTGGGACCTAATGGTAGTGTATTCTTTATCATCCTATGACATTGAGATTTCATTGAATCCTAAATATTCATACCTAATGTAGAGGGCCTGATATTCAGATCGGGTATCAATTAGTAGTTCAATGATCAGGAGTAGGAAATCAACCATTAGAATGTGCTAGTTGAGATCTGTGAAATTGATGTAAAATATGATTTTTCCCATTTTACTTCTTTATGGGGACTATATTTTACAAACATAAGTGATATTGGGCCTCCCAGATGAAGTCATATTTGATGATCTTGTCAACATTAGCCTCAATTTTGGTATCTTGTGTCGTGTGGATCCTTTTTGCAGCCTGTCTATAGCCCCGATGGTCCTCTAACAGGTCTTGGTAATGAGTGGAAACATGATGATTGAGGCTCTGAATTTCTATGTATTTATAGGAGAATAAATATGGATTATTCCTTAGGAAGGTCATATATACCTGTTGTTATTAATAATACTAAGCCACACCAATCAAGGTTGTGTGTGGGTCCTTTTCAGTACCCAAATTTATTTCTCTAAGTTCACCAATGGTGGTATGGATTACCTTTTAAAATTCTAGAGTGTAATCTATAAGGTCCGCTTCCTATTAATCTTCATCCTCCTCATATTTTCCCTATTTATATGTTTGGGATGTAAGTATTTGTTTGTGTTCTATAGATTCGGGAGAGGTGTAGGTATCTAGGCATTCTTAAGAAGATTAAACCTCCTCAGAACTAGCTACTAACATGGGATTTTCTTGGAACTCAATAGTGGATAGAGTGAGAGCAGGAGAAGGAGTGTATTCATCTTATTTTTGTGATGATGTAATCTATTCTTCCTTATATAGTGAGGAAAGGATTTAATTGATCTCTAAGAATAGAATCAATAAATTTTCATCTGATCTTCCTCCACTTTATGGGGAGTCCAAAAACATTTAAACACTACTTGAATCAATGGTCATTAATGAAATCATGAAGTCAATTGAACATGTGTCTGAACATGGAATCATATTTTCAATTTGATTGATAGGTAGAACATTCACTTCACTAATATGTTTGAACAAGTCATCCAAGATCATTTCCAGACTGTTTGGGGATATGACTCATGAAACAACTTCCACCAAGGGTTGTTTCCCATTACCTTGATATAATCATATATCAATATAATGAAATTCATAGTATTCTAACGAGGCTTTATAGGAGTGAAACTCCCAGATTCTTCCATTAATGAAACATTTTATGCATTGATGGTATGATAAGGGGAGTGATGCTTGTTGATGTAGTTTGGGACTCTATAGAAATAAATTGAATGATGTGTTCGGTCGAACTCACAGAAATTATTAGTCGGCTACGAGGTCTCCAAGATAATCCTTGAACTTTATTTTTTCCAATGGATTCTTCTCACTTTTTACATAGCCCTGTAATGTTACTGAGGAGGGTGGTAGGTTATACTCATTGCAGCATAGCTACTAAAGTGTTCTTACTGAAATAATATTCAATTAAGATCGATTTTCAATGAATATTCGTCACACATCAACACCATTTATCATAATACACACATACAAGGGTCAGATGTGTCCCAGTATAATAACTTATTCATCTTGATCTGTGAAAGAGAAAATGACATGAAATTCCATAGTATTGGACTATATATGATATAACTCATTAGTGGAAACCCTATCTCAAAACTCCGAGTTATTATCAAAGCCTCTATGTGTTCTAGCTTGTGGTGTTTTGACAATATCAGGGAATCTAGAATTAATAGAATGGATGGTACTAAGGCTATTTTTTAGGATGCTATAATTTTGGTATAAATGTCAGTTCATCCGAATATGGGGATGCTATTTCATATGTGATTTATGGAATTGATAATTTTTTATAGATGGATTATACCTCGAGACATTATTTGGAGACAGTCATTTCCATGGTGGGTTGGGATGGGAAAGTCCTCCTCCCTGCCAATAGTGATCTGACACATATTTCTGTTATGATTCATATTCTAGAGTGATAGGGTTAGGGTGGATTTTTTCCATTATTGAAGGATTTTCATGTCCCTTTTATTCCGACTGATGTTCCCTTCCATGAGTTCAACAACATTAAGAGTCCTATTAGGGGTTCAGCTAGAAGTCTGGATTTGGTTGAGGTCATGCCTTCCCTAGTGTCCTTGGATCTTGTGATATCTTCCTCTAGCTCCCTGATAATATCTGGGGAACCTTGGTTCACAATCATTCTCACTGTCTGTGAAGGGATCCATTTGGTGAATGAAATTAATGGAACCAAAGATCAACTCCCCATCCGATGAAGAATTTTAATTATTGAACGTCTCTAATGGTTCCATTTGGTGGGGTAGTGCGTGATTCATAAAATCATAAGGAATAATGTTTGAGTGGGTCACATAGAAAATTTTCCTTGATACAGGTTCATCCTCCTGCACATCCTTCCATCCTTTCTGGTCAGGCCACCTTTTGAAAGGATTTATTATGGGGTTTTTTTGGGATGATGATGTTGGCTACGTTATAGCAGAGGCTTCTAGTGGCATAGTTTATTGTCTCAACCATTCTTGGATAATACCATTAGGAAAATTGATTTTCTTCTGATTAATCCAACTATCAAGCATCCATTCCCTTCTTCTAATATCTTTTTTCCACTCACATCCTTCCATAGGTATAGTCGTGGAAACATATGCTAATTGTGCTACTGGCCGTCCAAATTTCACATTCCCAAAATGGAACATTTTTTAGAAGGTATTTGAAAATGAAATATTCTTTATTGGTGTGTCCTAATATCTATTGAAATCGATATTCATCTAGCTGGTCATCAAGTCCAATATGGCTAGTCCTCTTAGGCTTTGGCAGCCTGAGTAGATCATTTTCCATATTAGATATAAAAAATCTACAAAATTGATCATCTCAGAATGAGTAAAATTTATTCCTTATCTCCTCGAATTGATTTTACCTGGGACTCCATTTCTTATCATAGAAATGTGGTGGTTTAAATTGATTCACAGTGCTACTACACAATATAGTTCATGATTCAGAGTTGGAGAAACTATAGAGGCTGGTTTAAGCATGACGGATGTCACCTCCTCCTTCCCTACTCTTTTTCCTAGGTCTAGTGGGGTTATTCAGGACTTGAGATTAGTTGGTTGTATGTAGTATTCCATTATTTATGAAATGAATGAGAGATAATAAAACTTTCCAGTATATTTCACCAGAAATGTTGGTGTTTATATCTTTCTATAGTGGTTATCAAAGAATAAATCGATCATTTCCACTTGTTGAAGTGGTCGGTTCGGGGAGTATGTTACCCTTTCCATCTAGAAATGAAATCCAATACACTATAATTTTTTCACCATTTTTAGTATGAGAGGTCACTAATTGTTGTCTCCTGCAGTATTGAGATTAACTGAAAGGAGAATTGCAACAAATATCCTCCCATCCTATTACTGGCCATGCTGGCATATTGGTATACCATATAAAAGTTAGACATTGAAAGGTTCACATGAGAAATTTGAGTTTCACTTATTCTTGATTCTCTGGGGTTCCCATCATTAAATAAAAATGGGATGCATAGTGCATCAGCTGTTGTTTCATGTCTCCTGATCTATTCAATACTAAAAACATAGGACTCTTGATGTTTAGTGGTGGTGGGGTGTTCCTCACTCAGTTAGGGTAAGGTTTCAGTTCTGTCTACACTGGTTCCCCCACTCCTCCATTTCTTCTAATCACTCATCCATTAAATCTATAGTCTTGATAAGACATTGATAAATGTTTAGATAAACTGGATCATGGAATGTTAAACCAATTGGATAGAATGGACCCAACAATTCTACAATTATTTGAGGTGGATATCTGGTTAGGGACATTTCTTGTGTATTTTCATGAACCCGATCTAGTTGTATCCTTAATGGAGGGAAATATAGTTATCCTACCAATATTGTTTCCATGTAAACCAATGGATTAGATTCCATGTTGGGTGCATTTAATGGAATTGATTCTATCCATAGGATGAATTCTAATGGGTGTGGTAAACCTAATAGAAGTGTACATTGAGGCTCTTCCGGAGGAGAATATTCTATAGGAATTATTCCTCGTAAAAACATAGTGGTGAGTCGCATCAACACTTTTATTTATTACACCTACCATGTAAATTATTCTTTTAGAATTTTATGATCATCCTATTTCAAAGGAGGAAGCCGTTGTATAAAATATTCCATTTATTCTTCTCTCTAATAGAGTTATTCTGGGGAGTTAGTGGGGGATTGATTGAGGGAGAACCCATATTTAGGGCACTTTTATTATTCCATGAATAAAAACCTTCATTCACAGTGTGGAAAACATTTCAGGTGGAACAATCCACCCATTTTTCTTTTTTATTTTCATCATTTTTTTGTGTCGTCTACTGGATTGACATTCATGATGTTCCCTGATGCATAATGAATCATGGGAATCATATTAGATGTTGTGTGACAAGAGGGTTGTTTGTGCTCCTTTCTTGACCACTACCTTCCTCACTGAGGTCCACATTTTTACTTCATGATAACGATTAACTCAGAGGGATCCTCTATGAAGCATGATTTTATACATCCCCTCTGGGGGAAATGAGCCACGATATGTGGGGGGAAACAAGGAGACCTTACATCTTATTATCCTCCATAGATGGTAAAAAGACTTATTTCCATCGAGGGGCTAGTAAAGGTGAAATTCCCACCTCGAGTATGGGATGCGGTTTCCCTGGTTCTCTTGTATTTTTCCTCTACCTATATTTTTTGGTCTTAAAGGGAAATTTGGGTTAAACATTCTCCCATTACAATGGGCTGGGATGATCACATATTATGGCTGATTCCATAATTAGTGCCTCTCTATGGATATCACACATCCCTATTTTTTTGATGGATTACTCTCATCAGGCCTGATGATGTTGATACATACTCAAGGCCGATTCTTGTTGAGTGTGTCATCTTACCAAATCATGGGTGTTTCATAATAATCACCTTTGAATTAAGAGAACATTGGACTTAATTCCCATTATATTCTGCTGAATGGAGCCTGAGGTGAAATGTAAAGATCCATGTTCTCCCCATCCCTAGATATTAACAATAAGTAGGCTGTTGAAAAATAGATTACATAACTTATGCAACACGTTGAGTCATGCTGATTGACGATTGATCCACCACTTCCCTTATCATGGTCACCATATAGACAAAAAGGATTCCAACTGAATTTTATGGTAATGATATCCCAATATTTTTACATGGGTTTCATACCTATTATAAGGTAGGATTTTTTTTCCAAGTGGCATACTGTTTCCATAGATTTATATGGATGTTTTGTTTGAATTTTTCTAACACTGCCTTTAATATGTCAAACTGAGAAGTGGATGGTGGCCAAAACATGGTGGGTTTTTCATCCTTGTCCATTTTTATTCTCACCAGAAACATATCCTTTTTTTCTTCCCTTGGGTACTTCTCTATTACATCATCCCAACAAGGGATCTTCTTGGCTATTTTTTCGCATGTAAGAGTGCTAGTAGGGGTCTCATTTTTATGGGAGTAGTCCATGGGTTTCTCAATGGATGATCATTATCGCCGGCCATCTCTTAGTTGATAAAGGATGCCTCTTATCATTAATTAGGTTTATAGCATGTCTTCCCCCATCATTCAAATCACATTAGAGTATGGTTAATTTCATTTATTTCACATGGAAGAGGGATGAAATTTCTACCAACATGAAGTTTTTATGTGGGGAGGACCACAACATATGGTTCTATCATTGATTGGACTACCATCATATATTAATGATAGACTATAGGGAGAATGTTTATACTATATACCATGGACAAGACCTCTAGGGCAGACGATATAAATAGGTGATCCTTCTTGCTAAAAGAACATGTTACTCTGGGGAGGACCATCCTAGTGAATAAAATTATGTTGATAGAAAAACATCACAGCATGATGTATGCCTACATGGATCATTTTTAAACTATATACTACATGGAGGACCTTAAGGGAAGATGAAAGAATAAGGATTACCTACTTACCAAAATAAGGTGTCCCTATGTGGAGGACCTTCACAGAGAATTCCATCATGGATAGGAACAAAATTATAGATAGATGTCCAAATTTAGGGATAATTCTTGTATTTTATACCATTGTAAAGAATTTTAGGGTAGAAGATAGTAAGGGGGCCTTCTCCTTGTAATAAGGTGTCACTGTAGGGAGGACCTTCACAGTGAATTCAATCAAGGTGGGGAATACCATCATAGATTAATGGAATATTTTAGGGTGTAATTATGTATTTTATAACCTAGGGAGGACCTTCATAGAGGATGAAAAGAAGGGAATGACCTTCTTGATGAAATATGGTGTCCCTACGGGCAGGCATTATACATCTAATTCTATCAAGGCGAGGACTGCCATTACATATCCCTATCCAAATATGGGTAGAATATTTTAGTGCATACCCTAGGGAGTTCCTTTAGGGTGGATGATAGAAAGGGGAGGACAATATTTCAATTTTATATTCAGTCCATGAGGAGGGTTTCCATTATGCTAATCAAAAGATAAGATCTTGTGATTGATTAACTAGTTTCAATGATGGAATCCTTCATGGTATGTGCTCTGTAGAGAACCTCTAAATCCATAGGTAATTATGATTTATAGAGAACCATTGAAACTTATAATATCACATTTTGAATTTTGTAATGGAACACAATGATCTTGGTCCCTAATTGATATATGTTTTATGGACTAAAGAACTCCAGCTTCCAAAGAACATGTTCATGAGATTTCTCTTCGTTTTCTAGTTTTCTTTCACATGATTTAATTATAGAAACTATCTTTATAGAAGCTAGGGCCACTTTCTATAAGTGAAGACATTCATTTATGGGTGCCTATTCGATTGGTTCCCATGATGGTGTCAATATATTTGTAGAAACAACTTAAGAAAGTAACAAAATGGCCATAAAGAAGACCCTGCATTTTTTTCAAATCCAAAAATAAGATTTGAAGAGTATAAAAGAATGTCGAAATACTCCAAAAGATCTTCACAATAGAACTACGTAACAGATCAGCTTCACATGCCGATGTGGTAGAGCTACGTGGCCAACCTAGGCGGTAGAGCTATTCGCTAGAATAATCCTTGTGCCCCTATGCAGAGCACCTACACGGAGGAGCTGCACGAATGAACTATGTAAGAAAATTCTCTTCGACCAGGATCCTTATTTTCCTATTTATATAGCCCTTTGGGATCCCCATTTGAGAACTGAAAAAAATAAAATACTTTTTAAGCTTCCATTACATAACTCTTTCACTAAGATCCCTCAAATTGTTTCAGGTAGCTCTCTAAACCCCAAGATAGAGGACTATTAAATGATATAAGAATGTTTCGAATGTATTTTTAAAAATTTTACATAGGTTTGGTTCTTCTATGTAAAAAACATTCTTTAGTCATCATTCATATCTACACGACATACATGCACGGTATATCAACGCGGGGTACATACGCGACATACATGCACAAGGGTCCTTGGAGACCAACTCAAGTACCCTCTTTAAGATCCATTCAGGGTAGGGTATCTCCTTCGTTGGTTCCTTTATTGGAAAGGGACTAAATTGAGGCCTCCACAAAAACCTCCAAACGTATCAATTTTTTGGTAAAAGGCACATCAGCGTGTCTCATATTTGGGTTTTTATTTTTGAAGTCAGAGATTTCCCACATTTTTTTCACAATGGGGTTTGTGGGTTTGTATGTCCACAATCACAAGGTCCTTTCTCCTAGAAACATTATTGGGAAGTTCCCAGTTTGGAGCAGGGTTTGTGTCCTAGCCTCTGCCTTCTCAAAGAGGTGACCTAGAACCATAGGTCTCTAGTATGGAAGGTACACTTCACACTTGCTTTTCCACGCAAGCATATGAGAAGTCTCCCTACCCCACCAAGATCAATACCCAGGAGTCCATCCTGGTACAATCCCCTCACATTCATCGCTTCCTCCTAACAATGGTCCCATGTCCAATGTAAATATAATAGAGGGAAGGCTTGTCACCTCACCCTCTTCCACGGTCTACACGCCCTCTTCCACTAGAGGAGGAGGAATAATTTGAATGTGTGAATGCCATTGTTGAATATTTGACATTATCTTGTTTATCAAACCAAGAATGACTCACATGGACTTAGATATATTTCATGATCACAACATTTTCACAATTAAAGGAACTATAAGAGCTCTGATTCCTATTCAAACTAGGATACGTAGGAATCCCTTTCGAGGCCTGAGCTCACTAGACATCCTCCTCAGGAATCCAACCCTAATTCCCTTAATTTGTGCATCCTCCACAATAATAAGTCCCAAATTAAACCTCCCAAGTCATCAAGGCATCATTTTTAGGATTCAATCCCAAAGTGATTTCCCTAAAAGGACCATACTCTCCTATTAGACTTATAAAACTATGTGGGCTTTGATTCCTACCCATATGGGATACCTAGGAAGCCATATTGAGGTTCAAACCCAACACTTCAAACAAACATGTTCTCCTTGGTCCATACTCCCAATAGGGTCTGATCCTACTTGGAAACCCGTATCCTTTCCATATTCGTTGGGCTACTTCAGCATAACTCCCACATTATATTTTGACTATGCACATTACACTTAGATGTCCTTATCCCATGACCTTAAAAGGTATGATGTGTCCCATTCAGTGTAACCGAACTACAAGGGTTATGATTCCTTTAAAAAGGATACATAGGTAGCCTATCTTATGGGCACAATCCCAAAATAAAATCATATCATTGTCTCCGTAGAAGACAATAAAATTCCAGAGTTCCCCACTATGTGGCTTAAAAACTAGTATCATCAAAACAGTGATTAAAATAATCTTTAATCAGTATATTATAGGATACCATGGATGGAAATCCATGAATACATACGGATATTTCCATTAATGAATAACCTTGAATGCATACTGATGATTCTAAAATTTTACACATGTTAATAAGTGATTATAAATTCCAAGGGATACTTATGATATAGTTGTTTAATTAATAAGGATTCATGAAAATATTTTAATTTAATAAAGAGAGTCCTAGAGTAGACAATAATTTCCCCCAAAAGGGTGTGATGAGTCCAACCTACCATCATCTTGACCAATGCACATTCTTAAGTATCGTAACTATCAAAACATGATGAATGCACGCCTTTGGAATGCAGGTCCTATTTGGATAAAAACTATTGGATGTTTCTAGTTCCATGAATAAATCTAATGGAAACTGCCTCGAAATAGTGATTCTTAAAACTAGAACACACATTTCAAGGATCTACGAAACAAAAATTGTGAACCCGATGTGAATCCATAACCATGTAAATAACGTTACCCACTTGTTAGGCCACTATCAGTTCATAAAGGAAGGTCATACAATGGAATAAATCACACAAGTATCCACCTTAAAAGATTTTGCTTTAATGGAGTTTGTTGTTGTTTTATGTTTTCCAAAAAATTCCCTTCAATCCAAAGAACGACTTTCTACAAGACAACATCTGTGAACTTCCTGAACGCTGCTCAATCTGGACCTCCATCCATGAGAAGGACGTTATCACCAACCCAACGTCTTCAATGTTGGGTTTCTAATTTTCTAGTAAAGGAATATCACCAGCATGGTACAATCCTGGCTCGTGTGGTTGCTCGACATGCCCTCCTGGTCAACAACAATTCTTGATCATCAGGCCAATGACGACCAAAGATCAAGAAGCAAATGGTTCCAACCAACGTATCCAACCATTTAGGGTATTTATCCTCGGAATACAACAATCAATCCATCTTGTATAATAGGTAGGTGCATCAAGATGTCACTCAAGGCTTCAATTCAAGAATTCTGGAGTCTTTCCTAAGGACACCCACTAGGAATCGACGCCCGAATCACATGGTAGTGTACCCCCAACATGATGGGGGTGTTTCCTCTAGACATTTGGCCCAGGTCTATCAGAATCGGGGATGCAAGAAGAACCACTATGGACAACGTCCGATTAACAGGGACCAGGTTCTCACCTCTGCCTCTGCCGCAAAATCCCATAAATTTAACATGATGGAATACAATGAGGGGGCACATACACCCGTCCATCCTAATTTTTCTGCTCAGCAGTCTTGTCTGACAGAAACCCACCAATCCCACCAGATAAAACTAGTGGAGTACTGTGAATAGGCACATACACCTTCTTACAAGATATTAGACCGTCAGCAGGCTCATCTGACCAAATTTAAATAAGATTTCCAATATAATGTTTTGGTAACCGGTAAACAAGAACATACACCAGTTTACAATCACCAATTTTGTCAGCAGTCTTGTCTGTCAATACTGAAGGAAGTATATCAACCACACTTGATAGGAAACAGCTAGTAGGCATGTCCACCAATCAGTTTTCATCAATCCTACCAATAGTCTCGTTTGGTAGCAGCTGGAGAAGTCAGTCAGAAAGTTCCGATGAAAAATTTGGGGCATACCCAACTCTCTCTCCCCATGAACAGGTATATTCAATACCCATTGACAGGAAAAGGAGTAAATGTGTTGGAATATACACCTACTCTTGATACATAATGGACATATATTCTCGTTCTGGACATTGATGTCACCAAACATATTCTATCAATGGTGAAAGAGTAGATGCAAATCCCTGCCAATATTATAGAAGCATGCCATGATATTTTAGCTACATCGGCAGTATCAGGGGAATATACACATAAATCTATCCCCACATAGGGGATGACACATCATCATTCCATCCTAGTGTAGATTAAAACCTCTGTTCTAGTCCAGGAGGGTAATGGGGGCATACTTCCTCATATCATACGACCAACAAGTTCAGGAACATATACCATTTCCAATTGGAGGTAATCAGTCTATTTAGGTAACCAATCCAAGGCGGGAACATTTACCTACCCATTATAACAACTTTTACTAGCAAGTGGCCCCAACTACGTATAAGAGAACATCCAAGAAAAAGTATCACCAAGAATTGTTGTAAAAGCAGAAGTTAAACTGTGATGTGGCTCCTCTTAATGCTGGTGTTCTTGAAGCCCTCAGACATCTATCTATTGCTGCTCAAGATCCTATCATCTCATTATCAAAATATGGGAGTGGTGGTTGTAATTCTGAAGTAACATGTCAGAAACATCATCATGAAGGCTTTATTTGTGAAACTTTTCTCAATCCAGAGTATCTATCTCCAGATGAGAGCCATGACAACTCTCTATGTGGCTAGAAGACTAAGGATAAAGAAGATTTATCCCTTGATATAATCCAGTGTGTTGATCCTCCCCTTAATGGCATTCGTTACAAAATTCTTCTCCGTAATGGTATTTCACATTGTCAAGACGATTACATAATTGACAATGTAGAGATGAGAAATCCCTCCTATCTTGAGGCACGTGAAAACAAAAGGCCAGTCGTGTCTCATGCTTTCTCATTTGTGGGTGAAACACTTTCTCAACTAGAAAACATCTTAAGTGAATAGTCATTTTCTGAACCTCCCTCGATTCATTTGTCTTCTAATACAGAGCAACCAATTTGGTCAGATCAAGTGGAGAAACCTCTATGAAAGATGATGAAGATGTGTTAAACATGAAGAAACAATAATCTAAAGGAGCAATACCATTCATGTTTTGGCCATTGGAAAATTCTCAGTATGATATTCCATAACTGATGATATAAGATTGAATTCATGACATTCGTCTCAACATACGGAAAACTCTTCATCATTTGAAAACCAAAGTCTTACCATATTATGAATATCAAAATCACATAAAGGTAATAGAAGGGTTGTAGTTACAAATTTACATGTCATCTCTCTAAGTTTCCCTACATCCAGAGGTTGAAAAATAGCAGAGAACCCTTCATTGAACATGTCTTAATGCTCTAAAGAGGATACACTAATTAATTTCGGATTCCCCATATAGTGTTCGTGTCAGATGATGGAGTGCATATAGTGAATTTCATTTCACTACACTCCATAATCAGAAAAGTCCACCAAATGTGGTCTCATGCAATGTTATTTCCCAGGGCCAGGCACAATCAATATGTTTTGTATGTAATAAAATGTACGCTCAAGAATAGGCCACAACCAGTTATCATCAGAAGCAGGCCCAAAGAAACAAATTTGTTGAGTTAATTTTACATTAATCATTTGAGAATCTAAAGAATGCATCCCATTAGAGGATCTCAAGTGTCAAAGAATGAAAATGTCTGAAATAGCATGGCAATGTTCCAAAATAGGATATTTGAGTGATTGTCAGATAATGCACCCAGCTAATTTCTGAACCAGAATCCGTAAAATCCGAAGAGATATTTTATAAATTTCATCCATAGTAGTTCATGAATCACCCCAGCTTTCTAGAATTGGGGATCATTTAATTCATCCTTAAAAATCATTAAAAAATGTTAATATTGGGGGAAGCATAACAGGAACCACCCTATCCTACAGGGCTGGGGGGATTTTTCACATCTTCAATCCCCTTCTGAATAGAAGTCAGTTTTCTTTGCATTAGGGAAGAAGCCACAAGGAAAGCATAGAACTAAAATATCCAATGATTCCCTTCGGGTTACTATCTACCAAACAAGTCCCGGGAATTCTACATATAAGATAATGGAGTCTCACGAAAGACAAAAAGGAAGACAATCTAGTAGAAACACTAATAGAATAACATTGATGCATTATGCATCAGTAAATGTCATTAACAGCATTTTAGAAGACCCTCCAAAATATAATTCCTATTCAGGGGTCCTAGAAGATGATGTTCTTTTCCATAATACGGTACACACTGAGGAAAATGAAGAAGGTGTGCATACCAAAAATCAGAGGCTTACACAGAATATAGTTATGCCTTAAAATAACCAATCCCCCTCTCCAAAAGGCATCTAACTAGGGGAAAGGAAAAAAGTAAGTTTGCATCTCACTTTTCCATTGAATAAGGTCAATCGTTTTTTCATGAAGAAATATTTTCACAGCAAGAATAGGAAAATAAGGGTTTGAAAAGACTCAACATAGACTTACTTAGAAATAGAATTTATGCTAGACATACTCCCTAAGAAATTCCTCAAATTGAAAATCCGATAGGAGCTCCTCAGAAAAGAATATTTGTACTGACTATAGATGCAGATAACGAATTCGCTCCAATGGGTACAAAATCAAGGCAGAACCATATATATCTTGATAGGCCTATTCCTGTGTGTTATCCAAGGCAGATATCAACACCACCATCAGTAGTTTTACTGGTCGTTGCACCAACGCAAACTCCAGTTTCTATACCTACATTGAATCTAACCCATCCTAATATTCCCCAAATGCTTAAGAATACAATTGAGGCATTAATGACTCTATTAGAAGCTATAGATAAATTATGTGCACCAATTCAGTCAGAGAATAGAGCTTACTCTGAATGGGTGGATGAAATTCCTCCCCCAACAAATTTTTTGAATACCACATTCCCAATATTTAATGGTTCGGGGGATCTGAAACAACACTTAACACATTTTGTTTCTCGTTGTGATCCCATGATGGGAAATTCTCAACAAAAAAATATTATTTAAGCTTAGGAGTTTTGTGAAATAATTATAAGGAAAATATTTTGTCTGGTAGACAATTTTTCAATCTCAATCAATTACTGGATAGAAAGATCTCTGTCAGAAATTCCATCATCAATTTTTCTCAACACTACAAAAGACATCAATTTTGTATCTTACCAATTGTAAAAAATAGAGAATGATAGAGTTTCAGATTTCATTGCATGATGGAAAGGAATGAAATATTCAATAATTCTACCACTCCCTGAAGAAGTGTTGCTGCCAATTTTTGAGGAAAATTTGTGTGGTCAATTATGCACACCATGGATCCCTGTGAAATACACATGAGGGTTTCGAGGCCTTTCTTCAATCTCTCAACTGATAGAATAATCTATTATTGAAAATAAGGATAAAACTCATGTAATTACATCAGATCCAAGAAAGAGGATAGGAAAAGCAGAAGCAACTACAATCACACTCAAACAGGCATCTGTACCTACCTCTACTTCAAGACCCTCATCATATAGAAGGGATCTGCATCCTGATCATTAGTATTAGTGATCTTCTCGCCAAGATGATCCAAGAGATAAAAGGCAGAAATATTTTGAAAAATTAAAGAATAATGGTTATTCTTTAAGGAATTAAAAAGTTCATAGTTACATAATCTCATCTTTAGAAAACAATCTGGTTCAATTGTCAAGGCCAAAAAAGCCAAATAAAGACTGATATGAAGATATTCTGAATTAATGTCCTTTTCACTAGATGTTGGGACACTGCATTCAAGAGTGATTTATTTTCAAGGACCTTCCGAAAAATATGGTAGACTCCGGACAATTGAAATTGAAAAGTTCATCGGCTCAAGTAGCATGTGTTACTACTACCAATCCAGAGGAAGTGGGAGAATGGTAAGAGATCAAAAGTAAAAGTGTGCAAAAATATGATAATTGGATGATAAGGAAAACAATCAACCAGACTCATGTCATTTTATGAACACAGTTGAAATAACCAATTGTTTATTCTTCTAGTCCTTCCATATAAAAATCATCTTCATCAAAGGGAAATTCATAAAATAATCAAAGAGATGATAAATACAAATAGTAGTCAAAATAAGATGAGATCGTATCAAGGCCAAAGTTGACCTTGACCCTGGAAGATTTTATGCAATCTGTTTCAAAATAACGGGCACCGCCCCTCAAAATCGAATAACCAGGATTAACTTGTTATGAAGAATCTTTTTTAGTAGAATAATTGAACTTCAGTTCTGTTAATGTTATCCATTTGACGGATCCCTATGCCAATGGTGATTTTGATTATAGTGAGCCAGATTTCCATGTACCTTATTGGGGAGCAAGAGGAAGATGCCAAGGTCGAGGATACCGGGGAAGATGTGGGAATTCAAAAAACAACAATTATAACTCTACCCCTATTCGAACCATATATATAGTCAAAAATCAAGGAAGGAAACATCAGTGGGCTCAATAGGAACAAGTATTTTCTTCCATAAAAGACAAGCTTGGTTCAGAGAAAATTATTTTGGAAGACCGATTAGAAGTCATTCCATCTTCCTCTCAGCAAATGAATAGACCTAGTAAATCTAATTTACCAAACCCAGTAGTATTTCCATATTGTTCTCTAACACATAGTACATTTACAAAAGAATCATCAACTTTCAAAACACATGCAAAACCACATCTTCATGCTGGGAAACACAGACCTTTGGATCAAAATTATGATGTCTTGAAACAATTGGACCATGTACCAGCCTTGTTATCAAATCAATATGCTTTATATTTCCCATAAGATCATCGAGAAGAACTTATTGAGGTTTTTTCAAGTCCTCATGAGTTTGATACTGATGTTGCTACTGCTGACGTTCACCGTATTGAGAATTATCCTATAGAATTTCATGTAGCCATAACTTTTAAAGATGAATATGAAGACCATCTAGTGCATGGGAATATTAGAACTTTGTATTTTTCTGGAAAGGTCAATGAAATAGACATCCGATGAACCTTCATTGATAATGTCTCTGAAGTCAACCTCATTCATGTTTATACACTTCATCCATTCGTCCCGACTGAATCAAAATTATCTCCTTTGACTTTACTTTTTCAAGGATATGATGAGAATGAACAAGATCCTCTGGGAGAGATTACACTCATAACTCGATTGAGATATCATGTGTCTAATTCAGATTTCATGGTTTTTTTAGGACACAGCCTTCAATATTCTGCTTGGAAGGCCTTGGTTGCATCAACATTCATCCATACCTTTTTCATACCACCAATGTCTAAAATATTGTATCAATGGTCAAATTGTGACAGTATATGGTGACAAGGATCCATTCAAAACATGTTAATCTCAATACATCGTGGAGGAGTTTTATCACAAAAAAGGAACAAAGCCCATGATAAAGGAGTTAACCAGAATTAATGCTCCAAATGGACTGGAAAAGATTAGAGTAAATCCCTTCATACATTTGAATACAGATTATGTGTTACCCATCAATCAAATTGAATGGGTAAAACCAAATCCAAAGACTTGTCCTATAATTTCCATAATTTAAATTGTGGTAACTGATCCTGACAGCAAGGAAGAAATTATTGATACACCATGTAATGATGGGCGCATGAATGGAGTGTTTCCATTTCATCTTATGAACTACAATAAGAATCTACTTCATCAGTCAGAGTAGAAGAAATTTTAGCAATGCTAGAGGAATAAAAATATATCGATTCTCAATCCATCAATCCCTCTATATTATCACAGGAAGACACTTCGTCATTAGTATGGTTAAATATGGCAGCGTTTTCTTCAGGATGTTCAAATACAGATTTTTCCCCTAACTGTGCGAGTCTTTTCCCATCACCTAATTTGAAAATAGAAACATAAGAGGCAACCCTTAATGAATAAGAAGAGGAAGATCTTGGGGATGGTCCTATAGAATTTGAAAAAGGTGTCTTTACCACCGTGGATGAACCCAGAGAAATAAATATGGGTACAAAATAAGATCCATGCCCCACTCTAATTAGTGTGTCCATGCCCTCTAAAGAGAAAGAGGTGTATACTTCTTTTCTAAATAAACATAGAGATATATTTTCATGAAACTAAACAGAAATTCTAGGTCTTAATCCTGATGTAGCCACCCATCATTTGGGTTCTCCTATAGAAAATTGTGGAATCATGCAAACAGAAAGAAGAACACACCCAACTCATGCCTCTAAAATTGAAGGTGAAGTTGATAAGATTATGAAGTCTCACATTATCAGGGAAGTTCAGTATCCCAAATGGCTAGCCAATATTATCCCCGAGAAAAAGAAGATTGGGAAAATTAGAGTCTATATTGATTTCTGAGAACTTAAATGGCATTGTCCAAAACATTATTTTTCAGTTTTGATTACAGAACTTATAATTGATCTAATGGCTGGCAATGAAGCTATTTCCTTCATGGATGCATACTCCCATAATAATCAAATCCGAATTTCCCTAGGTGATGAAGAATATAAAGCCTTTAGATCCTCACATGTTGTGTTTTGTTATCGAGTAATGCCCTTTTCCATAATGAATGTTGGTGCAACATACCAACATTCCATGCAACATTTCTTCAAACCCTTCTTAGGTAATTTTTTTGAATTTTATATGGATGATTTGGTGGTCAAATCCAGACAATGTTCCAATCACTTAGCTGATTTGGAGACTATATTCAATAATATTCGGCAACACAGTTTGAAGATGAACCCCTTGAAATTTGTTTTCTGGGTAACCTATAGAAAATTATTTGGCTTATTTGTATGTCATAATGGTATTGAAGTTGATCCTGAGAACAAAAATCAATCCTTTGTATGTCACCTCATAAAATTTGAATGAATTAAGAGGACTCCAAGGACACTTAGCCTATATTCGGAACTTCATCACTGATTTGGAAAGAAAGTGTTTTCCCTTCACAAGATTAATGAAGAAGGGAGACATCTACCAATGGACTAATGATTTCCAAGAAGCATTTGATTCCCTCGTGTAATATCTCTTGAGTCCACCGGTATTGATACCACATGTTGAAGGAATACAACTTATTCTCTACGTAACATCTTTAGAGTGATCCCTAGGTGCCTTCCTTGCACAAAAGAATGATATTGGGAATGGAAATATCCTTTACTATCTCATTCAGAATATTATTGACATGGATACTCAATATTCAAATATTGGAAAGTGCTGCCTAGCATTAATCTTTGCAAATCAGAAATTGAGACACTAACTACAACACCATAAGGTCTAATTGGTATCACTCAACAACCCACTCAAATTTTTTCCCAATCATCCCATACTTAAAATGAAATTTTCATTATGGGAAGTTAATTTCAAACAGTTTGTTATCCATTTTGTGCCTCAAAAGGCAATAAAAGGCCAATCTAGGGTTAATTTCCTTACCGAGCATCCATCTGCGAAAGATACATAATTTAATAGTGAACTTACTAATGAAGAGGTCTTCTCTATTCAAGATATTTCCCAGTCATGGTAAATGTATTTTGATGGTTTTTCTAGAAGTCCAATAGGGAAGAGGTTGTAAAACCCTAATCTCAACATGGTTGGATTTGGAATTGCACTAATTTCCCTAGAAAAGATAGTATTTCCTTATTCTTTCCTACTATTGGAAGGTGGTAACAACAATGAAGTAGAATATAAAGCTCTCGTCTTAGGTTTTGAATTGGACTTTCAGGTGAAAATGGATCATTTAATGGTAAAAGGTGATTCATAATTGGTAATCAAACAAATCAGTGGGGAATACTCTATCAGAAAAGAAGAATTAATTCCATTATGTGATTACATTAGAGGGTTAATGGAAAAATTTCCCTCGGATCTGACCCTGTATTATGTCCCGCAGTCACAAAATTCCAATGAAAATGCACTGGATAATGTAGCTACAGCCTTGGAAGATCCAAATCGAGATGATACAGTTATCAGCATAACCCATCACTGTGTGGTCTCACCTTTGGTACAAACTGAAATGGAAAAAATTAATGAAATCTTCCCCATTTCTAAACGATATGGTCATACCAAGGGATGGAGAACATCCATCATGGAATATATTCAAAATGGGGAACTTAAAACAGATAGGACTGAGAAAAACATATTCAGTCATGAGTGGCCAATTCTACCCTTTATGATATTCTAGACCACCAAAAGATCCTATAATAGTGAGGATTTGATGTAGTTCTACTCATATGTATTGATGGAGAAGAGACTGCAACTGTCATGAAGGAAGTACACTCAAGAGTATATGGTGCCCACCAATCTAGGCATAGACTCTCTGATCAGATCTGCTGACTTGGATACTTTTGGCCTTCAATGATTCAAGATTGTATAGATTTCACTAAAAAATATCATCCATGTCAGGAACATGCTAATTTCATTCATCAACCCCCATCGTTTCTACATATAGCCAAATACTCTTGGCCATTCGCCACATGGGGAATGTATGTAGTAGAACCTTATCCTCCAACAACGGCTAAGTAGTTCAAGAATATTCTCACTACTACCGACTTCTTCTCCAAATGGGTTGAGTCAATACCTCTCCAGGAAGATAGAGGCAAAACCATTGTTATTTTTTTTAAACTAATATCATCTTCAGATTTTGCATCCCCCTTACTATTTTGATAGAAAATGGCACCAATTTTTGTTCTAATGAATTAAAAAAGTTATATCAGGAACATAATATCAAGTCCAATGATCCATCTCGCTATCATGCAGTGGCCAACGGATAGATAGAGGCCTTCAACAAAACCCTATCAAATATACTCCAGAAGATGGTGAATAAAGAAAATAAATCTTTGACTGATAAAATTTTAAATGATTTATTGGATTATCGAAAAACTACATATACTGAAACCCAGAAAACTCCTTATTCATTGGTATATAGAACTGAATTGATTTTACCAATTTAAAGACAATTTACTTCACATAGAGTTTCAATCTGTGATCAGTTGTCTATAGATGAGAGCTCTTTGAAATGGTTCAATGAACTAGAACAATTAGATGAGAAATGATTGCATACTTTTCATCATCTAGAAGACTATCATAATAGAATAGTGTGAGTCTTTAATAAGAAGTTTCACCTTTTTTCATTCTTTCAAGGATAGTTGGTATCAGTCCTTAGGACTTTGATGCATGCCTGTCATAGGGCATGAAAAAAGTAATTTAATTTTCGTAGTGCAGTATAGAGGCTGACCAGGGTCATCTCACTTGAGTAGCTTTCTCAATATTTCACTTACATAATCTAATTTAACTAAATTAATTATTTTTTATTGTTTTTATTTAATCTAGGAATTGAATGAAAATTAATTTAAATAAAAGATAAAACAAACATGCAATGAAAAAATGCAATTAATTGAGAAAGAACTTGGATTTTATGGGTTGGTTTGTGGGTTCCATCATTCTCCTTGTTGGCATTTAAATTAAGTTTGATAGTTCAATTATGAGATATCATTCATGAATTACTATTCTTTTACTTATTGGTGTGAAATATTGAATTCATTTAGCAATCTTAACTTCAACACCTCCTATAATCAAGGATGATAACACACCTTGATCGAGAGTGTGACATCTTCCAAGACCTGGCTCCATCATATTCCATTTCAACCGCTGAATGGCTCAACTCCATTGTATGAAGAGCTTGTATCCAGTAGAAGGGAGGGAAAATAATTAATAAAATAATATAAATGAGTTTGAGATCAGTGTTGCGGTGGAGGATCACCACACCCATACACATCACTCTTGCTCATCACAAACTTAATAAAACATATGAATTTAAGAATAAAATAAATGAAATTTCATCATGCCTCCCCTATGAAAAGTATCAGGTTAACCCATAATTTCTTAGGGAAAGAGGTCATGGTGGATAATATGAGAAGAATAAAAAATGAAAATAAGGATAAATGATGAAGATCAAAATAGGTTGGATGGGTGGACACAAAAATAAAAACAATGCATTAATTTATTGGGAATCTAAATTATAATAGAAAAATGAAATAAAAATAATGAAAATAAATAAATAAAATTGAAATAGGGAATATTTACGTCTGGCCTCCCTTGGTGGAGATTTACTCCTTGGTTTGTTGAAGAAATGGATGGAGAATGGGATGATTTGGGAAAGAGGTGAGATCCTCCTTTTAGAGGCAGAATTCTATCCTCAAAACTTTTGTGCATTGTTGACACATTAAATTTCATTTTCACACGTAGAAGACTTCTTAAAAGTAGTTAATAAATATTTTGGCCATTTACCCTCTAAATTTCATCTCTTTTAGACACCGTTAGAATGAGTTAGGAATTTTTAATTGGTGGTTTCTTTTTCTAGATGCAGCATCCAGGAAGCTTCCTTCAAAACAATAACATCCAATGGTAGCTTTAATGACATAAAAACTCAACCACATTTTTTTTGATCCATCCATATGTGTCCTCATGCTATCCCAAGTATAATAACATCATTTGGATGTTTGAAGGATGATTTGTGGTCCTGTTACGGTGGTGGCGTCCACGTTGTCCACCCCGAAAAATCATAAATTTCATTGATTTGTAAAGCCCTTTAGATGGCCTAATCAAGTCCTGGTCCAGAAGAAAAAATTTATGGAAATAAAATCCGAATTCTAAAAAAACATGAATAAATTTTTTTGGACATATTGTTTATGAGAAATGACAAAAATACCCCTATGATAAAAATCTGTCAAAATTCCTGATTTAACCACTTTTGGAATTTATGCTCAAATTACCACTATAATCTAAAAATTTGATAATTACCCACACAATGACACTGTGATGGGATTATAAAAAAATTATTTATAGTATAAAATATATGAAAATGTGAGCTTCATCACTCCCCCACACTTAAACATTACACTCTTGGGCAATCATCTTACATCAAAATCAAAATCCACGTAACAATAAAAAATGAGAAAATATCAACGATCTTATCGAAAATAGAAGTCTATCATGTATAATATATGAAAAAAAATTCGATCTCATCTTTATTTCAATAATTGAAATTTTTTCAACCTCATAAATCAATCCCTGGCCCAATCATAACTTACCTCAAATTGAATTTTCTGTCACTCCTCACTCAAAAGAAATTGAATATAGAGTTATGCTCATACATGGAAATCGCATGTATTACCAGGGATTTTTTAGGAAATTATCATCTATAGACAACATGAAACATGACAATTAATTCAATCACGAGGTCTTTAATTAAAGGTTCAAATGATTCTATGGCTTGGGGTTGGTGGGATAATTATTGAAAAAATTTCTGGCTAGAAAGAAGAGGTTGGACTTTTTTGTACAATGCATGATTAATTCAAGGGAAAACACAAGAAATTCCTCTCTCAATACCACATGAAAATTTGAGAAACAACACAAACATTCTTATTACATGGTAAATGGGTCAATAAGTGATTATAATGAATGATATCATCTATGTTATTTATTTTTTAAATTTTCTATAAAGGCACAACTTTATTTTTTTTCTTTTTTTTAGGATGAGCTGAAATTTAAATACAATGAATGAATGAAAATTCAAGACCTTCATTTTTGATAGGTAAATGAGTTATAAAATAATTTAGAATGAGTAATTCCATCTCATATCAATTTTTTTCAATTGTTTTAAGGAGAAATTGATGATACAAATAAAGCACAATGAAGTGACGACACATTCCCAATTCATTTATTATCCACTACCTAAATTATTGAAAAACACCTCGCACCACCCATAAATTATACACATCCCAATGAATGCACACTAAAGTCCCTTCCCCCACACTCAAACTCAAATTAACCATGTAAAAGTACTAAAAGTATAGGCAGGTAAGGAAAATTTAGCATGTAATGTGGCTTAAACCTATAAGGCAATTCATTGAATCTAAGGGATTACAGAGGATAAATGTAATGGTGGGTCTCAAGATTAAATGTGGATAGAAAAATTTATTCCTCAATCATATCAAAAACATTTCATTAAATACAAATCTTTGAAAGAGAATATTCAAAAATATGGTTCTCACACAAAATTCATGTTTCCCTAAAAACTGTGGGTATTAGGAAGAATATGTAAAAGTGTCTTAGAATACCTCACGGGATTGGAAAAAAAATTGAGTCAGTGTTTCATTGGCATGGATTTAAAAAATTAGTGAAACTCATAAAAATGCATGAAAATCCATTTCACGGGAAAATAAATCATATCAACAATAATTTAAAATCCATTATTTCAAAATTCATTTCAACTCTTTAAAAATAATTTTATGTGCATAAAGTGATAAGAATATTAATTTAAGATCAAGATTCATTAAAAATGATAAAAAAAATTGAAAAGAAAACAAGAAGAACTAAGTAGGCTGACACTCCCCCACAGTTAAATTTTACCACCCCTTACTTGAATTCAACAAAAAATAATTATAAAGGTAGAAAATCCAAGGGAAAGAAAGATACAACCTGAAATTATTTTTGAAGTGGATGTCTTGAGGTAAGATCCAAGAAGCTACAACTTTAATACTAAAAGAAATTATTGAAAATATATAAGAAAACTAAATAAAAAAATGTTTATGGGAAAATAAAAGAGATAATGCTTGGTTTAGACCCCCAAGTAGGTGTTAGGTTTTTATTGCCCATAGTCAGGCATTTTCAGTGGATTATCCCCAATCAGAAGGTGGGTGTGGTTTATTTGAGATGAACCACCACATGTGAGTTTTACCAATATCCATTATAAAACAATGAAAGTAGAGAACCCTAAAGAAGATAAGAATGTTCCCAACCACTAAGAAATAATAATGATAGAAATTAATGTCCATTGTGGGAGGGAATATAAGATAAGGGTGCTCCCTGTTAATTTCTGTGGTGTCCTCCTCCATAAGGTATGAAATTTTATGTTGAGGAGGTAGTCTCACCACAATCTTCTCCAACTCTTCTTCTTTAATAACCAACACTTGAGTGGTCTGTTCTTTAACATCCAAGTTTTTATATAATTGATCTATATCAAAAAACTCATAGAAAGTGAATTCATAAAACATTGTATCTTGAATAAGATTAAAATATGAAGAATTAATAAAGAAATCTTACCATTCAATTAGCTCATCTTGGTAATTGATCACTTCAAGAAGGACCATTCTAAACTCAATCTCAGCAGGTGCATCTTATTCATTATCTTCCAAAGAAAGAGAGAGGTATAAAGTGTCTGATGTTTCATTATCATGTATTGGAAGATCATGTTTCCAGTTATCTTCGACAATGTTATTATAGGATTCTTCCAAAAAATGTTGATCTCCCATGAGTGAATGAGCTGGAATGTGTTCTTCTGGGGCCTCCTCGACCAATGGTTGAGTGTGGGAAGGCTGTGACTTATTGCTTTAAAAGTTCTTTCTCACCTGCCTTAGGTTCATTGGCATAAAAAATGATTGGTGACATCTCTTCCACCACTTGTTCTGGTTTAGGTTCTGGATGAAGTTTGGATTACCCTTGGGATGTGCGTACATATTCGGAAATCCATTCTATTTGTCTCTGTAGGTTTTGATCTTTATCAATAATCCTATTAAACTATGCATCATGTTCATTGAAAACATTTTCCTGCACTTGAGATTGGTGAGCCCACGAATAATAATTTTATTCGAATACGTCAAGAACAAAGTGTTTTTTTAATGTTTTTTTTAAAAAATATATTTTTTTATATTATTTTAAATGAAAATATATCTAGAATGTGAAAATAGAAAATATAAGTAAACTACTGATTGCATCCCCTGAAACGACACCAGTTTTGATACACGCCTATCATAGGGCTTGGAATAAGTAATTTAATTTTCCCAGTGCACCATAGAGGCTGACCATGGTCGTCTCACTTGACGAACATATTCAGTCGTTCAATTACATAATCTAATTTATCTAAACTAATTATTTTTGGTTGTTTTTATTTAATATAGTAATTTAATTACATTTAATTTTAATAAAAGGTAAAAAAACCTGAAATGAAAAAATGTAATTAATTGAGAAATAACATAGATTTTATGGGTTGGTTTGTGGGTTCCATCATTCTTCTTGTTGGTATTTAAATTAAGTATGATAATTCAACTATGAGATCTCAATAATTAATTACTATTATTTTGAATAATTTTGTGAAATCATGAATTCATTTAGAAATATTAACTTAACCTCCTCCTATAATCAAGGTTGATGGCACACCTCGATCGAGAGTGTGACATCTTCCAAGACCAGGCTCCATAGTATGCCATTTCAACAACTGAATGCCTCAAATCCATCATGTGATGAGATTTTATATAATATAATGGGGGGGGATATTTACTAAATGAATAGAAATGAGTTTGATATCAGTGTCGTGGGGGAAGATTGCCACACCTATGCACATCACTCTTGCTCATCACAAACATAATAAAACATAGAAATTTAAGCACATAATAAATGAAATTTTCACATACCTCCCCCCAGTTCAAGTCTTAGGATAACCCCTTATTTTTTATGTTAATAGGTCACGGTGGATAATATGAGAAGAATAAAAGAAGAAAATAAGGAGAAAACATGAAGAAGAAAACATGGTGGATGGTGGACACAGAAATAAAAACAATGCATTAATTTATTGGAAATCAAAATTACAATAGAAAACTAAAATAAAAATAAATAAATAAATAAAAATGAAATGGGGAAAATTTATTTCCGTCCTCCCTCAGAGGAGATCTCCTCCTTGGTTCCTTGAAGGAATGGATGGAGAATGTTATGATTTGGGAAGGAGCTTAGAGCCTCCATTAATAGGCAGGATTATGTCCTCCAGAAGTTTGTGCATTGTTGACCCATTAAATTGAAGTTTCATGTGTGGAACCCTTCCTCACTATAGTTCATAAATATGTTGGCCGTTAAACCAAAAAAATTCAAATCCTTTAGACATCAGATAATGATTTAGTAAGTTTCACTTGGAGGTTTTTTTTTTCTGGATGCAGCTTCCAGGAAGCGTCCTTCAAAACTATAACATCCAATGGCAGCTTTACTGACTTAAAAACTCCACCAAATTTGTTTTAGATCCGGCCCTATGTGTCCTATTTCTATCCTAGGTATAAGAACATCAATTGGATGTGTAAAGGCCAATTTTTAGTTCTGTTACGGTGGTGGGGTCCACGTTGTCCGCCCAGAAAAATCATAAACTTCATTGATTTGTTAAGCCATTTAGATGGTCGAATCAACTACTGGTCTAGAAGGAAAAATTTAAGGAAATATAATATTCATTATAAAAAATTTTGAACCAAAAAATTTGTACATATAGTTTATGAGAAATGAAAAAAATACCCCTATGATAAAAATCTTCCAAAATTCTAGATTTCACCACTTTTGGCATTTAAGCTCAAATTACCACTATAACCTAAAAATGTGACAATTACCCACAAAATACCACTATTATGGGATTATAAAAAATAATTTATAGTGAAAAATATATAAAAATGTGAGCTTCATCAAACTCCAATGATACCAGGAAGGAAACCTCCACAATTTGATCCAAAGTGGGAATGACTTATTCCATACATAAGGTTTATTCAAATGGAGCATATGGCCTAATCTCAATTGATGGAGAGATAATTACAACTCCAACCAATGAGATATTATTGATGAAATACTTTGTGTAATTATACATCTTCGTCCTCACTGCTAGACTTTAAACTGCACAGTACAACATCCTCAGTGCAAGACGTTAAACTGTACAGCCCCAATGTCCTAGTTGTAAGACATTAAACTACATAACCACCATAAGCATCCATTCTGTATGATCTTAAAGTGCGTAACATCTTCGTCCTTGTTACATGAAGTTAAACTACATGACATCATTTGTACAACTAACTTTCTATCTTATTGATGTTAGAAGTTTCCCTAAAAACATCATTGATATCATCACTACTCCTTATAAGTACATGAGTCCCTATATTCCCTATGCTTGAGTCAGATATTCATAAAATACCATGTTTCAAAAACTATGTATGGCTTGATTCTGATTTTTAATGAGATGTATAGGGATGCCTAAATATCCAATTTTGGGCCCAAATGCAGTAAAAAAATATTCTTATTTTCTTTTCCCCTCCTATATATGAAGTAGATATATATAGAATGTTACCTTAAGATATATTATTTGGTACTTATAACAATTTATGTCTTAAGGTTTACTGTTCTTTCATAACATATCAAAAGACCATTCTTTATTTCAAATTCTTTTAGCAAGAGAAATTATTGTTTAATGAACTAAGTATGGTTTGATTCTCATTCTTAATGGGATACATATAGATGCCTAGATCACCAATCTTGGGCCCAACGATGATAAAAAACCATTATTTCTTATATAATAATCAAATATTTATAGGAATTGTTTTTTAGAACTATATATGACTTGATTCTTTAATCAACCAAACATGTAGTGACAGTTGGGTTTTATCCCTTAATCCAGTTATAATTTTTCTCTCCTTTCATATCAGTTTTTTTTGTCCTGACTGCATGAAGTTAAAATAAATGGAAATATAATACCCCTATTCTTTATTTGAATCACCTTTTCATTGTAAAGGAAACCCTTACTGCTCATTGGTTCTCACACTGAGCATAGCTCACGTGAGCTTAAGAATTGGGTAGATGGATTCTTTATATAAATAAGGTGTTTTTAATTTATGATGGGGTTATTAATGTCCTCACTGCTTGACTTAAAACTGCAAAGTATAATGCCTTCATTGCCTGATATAAAACCTCACATCACCAGATTCATTCAACGGAAACAAATCAATTCTCCATTTTACCTAAGAGTCAGATCTATGTAAAGGACAAAAAAATCATGGTCAATATTGATTCAATTATTTCTCACATACATTGAAAATAAACGGTTTACATATTTCATACTCTTAAACATGAATATTTTCAGATCGTCATAATCTTTCTTATGGTTTCTGGTAATAGGTTTTCCAATATCTGAGAGCTCTTTTCCAGAGTGTGCAGCACATTCCCTTAGGCATCCTTGCATAAGTTGCCTATATAATAAGCCTGTCAGTCAAAATATGCCACTATTTGTCTATGTAGTATATACCCAAGTTGGCTCTGAATAATACAACCCCCATAACAGGTTTTTCAAATAATGGTAACTTCATTCTTGGTTATATTACCTTTTTCCCATTTAATATTTGATGAAAATATACAATAATATGTATTTTAAAATAGTCATTCAAGTATACCTGTCCCATTATCATTCTCACAATCTGAAAGTCTTCAAGGCCATGGTTTACACATTTCCCTCACCATATTTTCAATACAATATGAAATAACTGTGATATCACTTGGCCACATATTATATATTGTTTCCATTTCTGGTCCTCGTTTTATGACTTAATCCTAAAGACACCATATCTCTTATTCTTGGGTCAGACCTTCATAAAATTCCTATTACTCTGATTATTTGAAAATATTGGTTGGAAATACCCTTTCCATATTTATATACATTTCTCCATAAATAAAACTATGTGCTTCGAAAAATCTGAATCTCCATAAAATTTCATCAGTTTTTAGCAATAGAACGTCAAGCCTCTGAGAGCTCTTTTGTTTGATTATACAACACTCGTACTTAGGCGGCCTTGCATAAGTTACCGACATAACATGGATATAAATCCAAAGATGACACTATTTGTCTATGCCGCATAGGCCCTAGATGGATCTGCATAATACAGACCCCATAATGGCTTTGTCAAGTAATGGTATTTTTTTAATGGAAAATAATTCCTCTAATGCTTTTAGTCCTTTTCCTATATCATTCCTTCGTTTCAGAAATTCGAAAATCAATGTTTACAATTTTCCCTTCCATACTTGAATATGATAGTATGTTTCCAAAAACATTATCAAGCAATTGGGAGAGTTTTCTCATACCATTGGTCAGATCTAAATATCATAAATTAAAGTGACAACTTGTTCTCACTACATTACTTAAAACAACACAATACCAGTGTCCTCACTGCATGACTTAAAATTTCACATTATGATATCAAAAATTCACCATTATGATATATTATAACCATTACCCATACACCAAATTTTTATAGAAATGATTTTCTTATTCATGAATTTTGTTGGTCTAAAATAGCTCCTTTTTCATTATTAAAATTCCTTACCATGGAAAAACCACTTATTGTGTTCTTGAGTCACCCAAATCATAATTTATCCTATCTATCAAGAGCGAAAATATTAAATTTCAAAGAAAACTTTTTCCTAACTATGAAGCACATTCCCCAAGGCATCCTTTTTTAAGTTGCTCACATAACCGGGTGGTTAGTCAAAAGATTCCACTATTTGGCTATGCAGTATGTGCCCTAGTTGGCCCTGCATAATACAACCCCCACAATGGGTTTGTCAAATAATGGTAACTTCATTCTGGTAAAAGACATCCCTTATGTTGATAAAGTTTTTAAATTTTTGAGACCATAAAAATCATGGCTCAAGATTCCCCTTGGAAATATTTAAAGAATATTAACGAAAATCCTAGACACACAGTTTTGTTTGGGATCTAAATTAAAAATTTAGTGTCAAATATATTTGTGATCCTAAATATTTTCCATTTATAGTCCATCATGCATGAATCTAAACTCTCAATAACAAAAGTCTTGGTGCTCATTAGATTGAGAACCCGTGAAGGGCACTCTAAACAAAAGTTGAGTCCCCGCTCACTAAACGTACTTTTTTGTATGATTTAGGTAATTTTGAGAAATATAAAAAAATTCAGTCAAAAGATATGAAATTTGCGGGGTTATACATTTAACCCTAGAATCAATAAAATTATGCTCATTAGGTCCCTCGGCTTAATAATAAAATTTTACCACTTAATTCTTGTTATTATAATAGTTATTGTTTAACACAAAGGAGTAATTATCATCATTAACCTTTCGTATTGCAATCATGAAAATTAGAAATAATGAATTATATGATTGAAAAAAAAATCTTTCATTCATATGATAATAGAGGGTCATCCACAAAATGGAACCTCTCTATCATGTTTTAAAGTAAACTCTCAACATGACATTTCCTCTGTTGGACTGCTTCATTAGCCCTATAAGCTACTTTTTGAAGGTGAGATAGTTGATAAAATCAAACCTCTTCTTCCTAACTAAGTGTTTCCTTAGTTATTGAAATTACAGTTATCCCCTCTAATTGGGTTTCTCCCAATGTCCGATTCAACTGCTCAAGATTGTTATGAACAACATCCAGTTTCTATTGAAGATATAACAACTCATTCATAGTTTCTTTTAATTTTTGGATAATTTTGATTGATTTCTATTTATGATTTTCCTCTATCTAAACTAATGCATATTGAAATCCCTCAATATTGATGAGTCATTTATCCTCTTCAAAACATTGTCACGTCTTACACTCCTGATCCTGTTGGAGAATAGTCTCTTTAATGGCATCATAGACTAACTGATAATTAAATCCACCAAATCCCAATACACAGAAAAATGATGGGAGTTTGAAAAAATGGGACAACAATTCATATTAATGATTATAAGCAATTATTCTCTAGATATACGACCATGTCTTCTTACATTCCATACCAAGATCATATTGAATCTATAATTCTGAATCCGAGTCACTACCATGAGGTAAAATTTAATCTAGAAACAGGTCAATTAAAGAGCTACTTTGTTCTGCATCTCTTGGGATAGTAGAAGCTACACCTTTTGATCTAGGAGCTGATTACCATAAAAGATAAATCTAGGTCATTATCGGTTTCAAATGGATAAAACAAATATGATTCCAAAAGATGATTATATTTACCCAATAATAAGTCCGATACTTGATTGGATTTATCCACTATATTATCAGCTTTAGTGTTTTTAGAAGAAGTTTCCAAAGAAGTGGAATTTCTTTGTGTTTTCTCAGTTATTACATTTTAAGCCTCTGGAACATCTCTTGGTGAAGGATCCTCTCTAGGTATTTCTCCATCTCTAGTAGAAGGATAAAGTGGAATACCCCATTCTAGAAAAGCCTTTGTGACATCTTCTTCAAATAAAGCTATAGAAGGTGATCTTTGATGTAAAGAATCAAGTTGAAGAATAATTATGTATAGTATATTAATTACTAAAAGACTTACATCCTTGAAATTCCCCATGAAAATCCCCAAACTCCTTCATGGGACTTGGAATATCAATATTTCGATTAAGGGTGTCCATTATTTTTATGTATACGACATAAAATGTTATAGCATCATCACCATTTAAGGTATCTAAAAAATGTTGGTTGATGCCCAAATTTTCTCCATTGACATTTTGTTCCATTGGATCTCTAATTGGTAAAACAACATCAGTTCTTTCCAACATTGGGTCAGCATAAGTATTTGTTTGAAATTTCCCTAAGTCTTCGTTCCTTTCTTCTGAAGAAATAGGAATACCTGTGTTGATTATTTCAAGATCCTTTGACAAAATTAACTGACGAATGTATTGAATCTTACCACAAATTTACTCTGTATCAGAAGATCCATGAGTAGGTATAGCTAAATCTTTTGATGATTTATCTACTAAACTTTCATATTTGTTTGCATGAACATTGGTTTCCCCTGGGGATTCTTTTTCTGGCCTCGATGAATCAGCTCTTAATCCCTTGAGAGAGTAGAGAGACATAGATCCTACAAGAGGATAAAACATGGATACTGGAGTGCATTGAGAAAGTTATATTACCTAAGGATAGTATAAATACTTACTCAATTAGAAAAAACTACAGATTAATCTCATTTCTCTCTTGGTTTTTTTGTTCAAAAGCTTGGGGACAGATTGAAACACTTCTCTTAAAAGGAAAAAAGTGAGGAAATGGTTGAGGATTATTCATCGCCATTACCCCAGTCATGATTCTTGCTCCTCGAGAAAGTTCTTGTGATCTGGGAGGATCATTTTTTGCATCAATATGAGAGCTTGTAAGACCATTCTTAGGTGATTCGAGAATTGGTCTGGAGATTCCTTGTCTACATTCAAGCTGCATAAATACATTTTCATCAAGATTAATGACGATAAATGATAATGTAGAGTTGAGACAAAAGAAAAAAGGGAAATACATTCTTTTTATTAACATAAATATCCTGATCCTCCCCAGAGTCGATAATTAACCCTTCGTGTACTCCTTTGTCCATCATATGAACTACTATTTTAAGGGCTAGGGTTTGTTCATCAGTTCCATATATAAAATCCTCAAGCCCCATAATATACATTTTTTACTTCATCCAGGTTATTATCTGGATTGAAATCAGAAGGTTCCTTGATGTCACTAATATCTGGTATTTTAATAAAATACTGGAGGAATGCCCATGCATCCTTATGATCACTAGTTACACCCTCCCAATGATGAATGGATGAAGGTCGCACATAACTCAATTTTGGTGTGGTTGATTATGGATGATATTCGACACCTTATGATTGGTGATATTCTTCAGGACTCCTTTCTTCTTTAAGAGGTTCAACTGATGGGAAAGGGACCTCTGTTTGATAGCAGTGACTAGATCATGTTGGTGTTGGAGGTTTTACATCAGTAACCATTTTCTTCCTCGTATACCTCCTACAAAGATGTTTTGAGGGAACTAAAACATCTGAAACATCAGCATCATCTCTGGCTTTGGACTTCTTACCATGATTTCCACATGAAATAGTCATTGTAGCTACTACTCGATATATTCCTTTCGTCAAAGCCCATTGAGGATATGAAGAAGCTGAAGCTTTGTCATACCCAGCGTTCAATCCTATCGATGCATTTGGTGGAGGTAATGTAATAAAAAATTTGGATACCTCTAAAGATATTAGAATCAACAATTATCGTGCTACCATTGGGTGTCTCTCATGTCTAAAATATGTGGGTGGAAATGTGTTTGATTGTTGAAGATATCTGAACTGACGAGCAAACCTATAGGGGATGTAAGCCTCATAGATAATTTCACCATAATTTCAGGTTGATAATATGCCATCCCTGAATTCCATCATATAAGATCTTAGCTCATAATTATTTTCATTACCATCATCAATAAATTTTCAAATTGGAAGGTTAGCAAAAGGAAAGAAACTGAATTATCTAGTGACATTCAATTCCTTTAGCACCACAACAGATTTCAAGTTCAAAGGCTGAATACTAGAAACTTTCTATAAAAATGGGGTGAATCAACCATTGGGAACTCTGACTGAATTCAACACTGAGTGTGCAGAAAAATGTGTTGCAATCTAGCCCCAAAACACATGGAATGGACCTGTAATTCTAAATGGATCCTTATCAATGCATAAATGCAGATGGAGATGGTAAAGTTTTTATAACACAGGGGTTGTTAGTCCAATAATCATCCCTTCTACCAATTTAGTTGCAATAACCAATGTCCTTGATCTGACATCACCTCTAGATTCACAGACTAGAAGAAAATAAATGCTCAGCCACATAGAAATAATGGTAGCTAAGCGTACCTTAGCATCTATATTGGGTTTGAAATTATATACCCGGTGCTTATAATTGCCTCTTTATATTATAGGCCAATATGTGCCTGAAATTCTCATGTTATCTACAGAAGGAAAAATAGTAGGATGTCCACAGGATGGACCTTTCTCTATTGTTGTTTCTAAGAAGGCTTTCTTCCACACACCATCATGGATATCTTTCTTGTCCTTGAGTAAATTCTTCTCTATCTTAAAAAATTCATGGGCCCATGGTGGTGTTCTAGTAGCATCACCCCATGTTGCAGCAGGCAGGATGAATTCATCATACATTTTCCCAAGAATGGGAATTCCAATTATTTGGTAAATATCCCAAAGACTACTACCAAATTCACCATCCATCAAATGAAATAAATTCGTTTGTGGAATCCATCAGATCAGTAATTCAGGAATGAAATGATTTTTATAAACAAAAATTTTACACATCCAGATAGCTTCATAAACATGAACATCTCATAACTCTTTTCTGAATTCTGCACAAGTCCGACATACCTAGAATGCCCACATCCACATAGGTTTTACAACCCCTCCAGAATAAAGGTCCCAATCGTCTTTCAAACCATTAAATTGATCTGTTTGAGAAGCCCGAAATGTGGAATCATAACAATGTGGTATGGACTCTACAACATGGTCCTTCATATCAAGAGTGAAACCACTGTGATGAAGGATGAAACTAATAAATACCATTCCCTCTTGTACTAGAACCGTCCTTGCACTAATATTCATTCAGTTACATTTGGAGTATTGAAGATATCAATTTGTTTTGGAAATTACTTCTTAACAGATGGAACATGGGAATCTCCGAAAATCCCATGCCCGTATAAGGGTAAATAAGGAATTTTATGATATTCACTTTAGTAAAAAATTAAACCCTTCCATAGCATAGGTAGAGTACTCTCAACAATGTCGTAATAGTCTGGTCTGATGATCTTCATCGTTTTATTTCGGCGAGCCTTATCTTCTTATGTATGGGTAATCAAATGAGTCGTTCTTTCCTGCAATAGAATTACAAAACATTCAGGTCATAATTTTGAAGAGGAAAATCAAAATTTGGGAAAGGACACTATTTGTGTAGGTCCTTCGACGATTCCTATCACGTAGGTACTTTGATAAGGCCCGTCATGTAGATATTTCAATAAGGATCCTAGAGAAACTCCTTTGATGAAGTCTGTTTGCGTAGCTCTATCACTTAAATAATTTTACCTTGAAGAAATTTCAAGGGAATAATGTGAGAACACAATGTGACGAGGCTGGGAGAATGAGCTACGCAACAAGAGCCACAAAATTTCTAAAAAGAACAGGTAAAGAATAGCATGAAGGTTGAGACCTATTTATAGGAAACTGAAGACCTACGCATCATGAATGCATGAAAAATCTCCACGCCATACCTCTGTGAATCACCTGTGTTGATAACCTACGTTGTTCCACAATACATCCATAATCTTTCCCCCAAACATTCACCTTAGGACTTGACCCTATTTGTATGTTTCAGATGCAATCCTGTGGTGGGGATTTTGTTTACACCACCTAAGAATGTAACAAAATAACTATGAAGAAGACCACAATTTTTTTTTCAGATACATAAATATGGTTCGAAGAGATCAAAAGAAATTCAAAATACACCAAAAGAGCTTTGCAACAGAACTGTGTGACAGATCAGCTTCACAGGCCTACGGCGCAGAGCTACGCGGCCAACCTACATGGTAGATCTCTGTGCCAGAATAATCTATGTGCCCCTACACAGAGCACCTACACGGTGGAGCTGCATGAATGAACTACGCAAGAGAAATGTCTTTGACCAGGCCCCATCTATGCCTATAAATAGAGCCCTTGTTCTCCCCATTTGAGGACTGAAAAAAATTAAATGAATTTTCGAAGCTCCCATTGTGTAGAAATTTCTCCTAGATCCTTTAAATGGTCTCAGGTAGATCTCTAAACCATGAGATAAGAGATAATTAAACGAGATAAGCATGTTTTGAAATTATTTTTAAAAATTTTACATTGTTTTTGTTCTCGAATTTAAAACACATTTTTCAGTCATCATTCATACATGCATGATATACATGTGCGGTACATCTACGCGGGGTACCTACGCGGTATACCTGCACAAGGGACCTACCTGATCAACTCAAGTTCTCTCTTTAAGAGTCATTCATGGCAGGGTATCTCCATCATTAGTTCCTTTATCTAAAAGGGACTAAATTGAAGCCTCCACCAAAACCACATGTCTTATAAATCCTTTGGGAAAGGCACATCAATGTGTCTTCTATTTGGGTTTGTATTTCCATAGTCAGAGATTTCCCACATTTGTTTCACAATGGGGTTAGGATTCCTGGGATATTTGTGGGTTTGTATATCTATAGTCACATTGATCATTATCCCAGAAACAGTGTTACGAAGTTCTTGGATTGGAGGAGGGTTTGGGTCCTGGCCTCGCCCTTCTCAAAGAGGTGACCCAGAACCATAGGTCTCTAGTAGGGAACATACACTTCACCCTTAATTTTCCGCGCAAGCATAGTAGAAGTATCCCACCGTCGCCAAGAACAATACCAGGGCAGCCATCCTAGTATAACACCCTCACCTTCATCCCTTCCTCCTTAAATTAGGCCCCTATACAATGTAAATAGAATAGAGGGAAGGCCCATCACCGCACCCACTTCCACGACTGATGATCCATCTTCCACTAGCAGAGGAGGGAAATTTTGAAAGTGTTAAGTCATTTCTTGAATCTTTAATTTCCTCTTTTTTCTCACACCGAGCATCACTCACGTGGGCTTAGAGATTTTTCATGATCATAATATTTTCACAATTAATGGAACTACGAGAACTCTGATTCCTATTCAAACCAGGATACATAGGAAGTTCATTCAAGGATCGAGCTCGCTGGACATCCTCCTCAGGAATCCAACCCCAATTCCCTTAATCTATTCATCCTCCTTAGGAATAAGCCCCAAAATAAACCACCCAAGTCATCAAGGCATCCTTTTCAAGAAGTATTCCCAAACTGATTTCTCTCAAAGGACCAAACTCTCCTATGAGACTTATCGAACTACGTGATCTTTGATTCCCATTCATATGGGATATGTAGGAAGCTGTCATGAGTTTCAAACCCAACACTTCAAATCAACCCTATTCTCCTTGGGCTATATTTCCAATAGGGTCTGAACCTACTTGGAAGACCATATGCTTTCCAAGTTCCTTGGAATGATTCAGCAGAAGTCCCACATTTTGTTTTGACTAATCACCTTTTTCATAGAGGTCCTTATCACATGAACTTAAACTGTATGATGTGTCCCATTTAGAGGCACCAAACTATGAGGGTTCTGATTCCTTTCACAAGGATATGTAGGTAGCCCATCTTCTGGGAATGATCCCAAAATCAAACCAAACCTTCATCTCCCTGGATGACAATAAATTTCCAGAGTGCCCCACTAAGTGGATTAAAAACCAATGTCATCACAATGATGATTAAAAGAATCTATATGTAGTATATTAGAGGATACCATTGATGGAAAACCTTGAATACATACAGATATTTACATTAATGAATAAACATAAGTGCAAAATGATGATTCTATAATTTTACACATGTTAATAAGTGATTATAAATTCCTAGGGATACTTATGATATACATGGTGAATTAATAAGGATTCATGAAAATATTTTAATTTTACAAAGAGAGTCCCATAATAGACAATAATTCCCCCCAAAAAGGGTGTTATGAGTCCAACCTCCCATCATATTGACCAATGCATGTTCTTAAGTATCGTAAAGATCAAAATTTAATGAACGCATACCTTTGGAAAGAAGTCCTCTTTGGATAATGAAATATTTTATGTTTTCGGTTCCATGAATAAATCCATTGGATTTTTCCTAGAAATAGTGATTCTTAAAAATAGAACACACGTTTCAAGGATCTACGAAACAATATTCCAGTGAGCTTCTTGAATTTTTGGTAGGTATATATACCTTCCCTAGAGCAGCCACAGAAGTGTACCAGTGTCCACCAGTTGGAATTGAAATTTTTTCCTGTTCTTGTGGTCCATTTAGCATGGAATATTGTTGAATAACCTCATGTATGGGAGTATGTATTCATGTTTACTTTTTAGTGACCGACCTTCTATGTGGATGATTCACCACACTTGAAGAGGTGGGGTTGTTGGATCCACTACTTTCTATTACTATGGATGTGAACACATCATGGAAATTCTATAGGATATAGTTTCAAATTGATATCTGATTTTGCATAATTTCAAAGATGTGTCGAAGATGTCCTAAGAATTAGTGGGAATGTATTCCTTTCATAGTGGCGAGGGAGGAATATGTTCCTACCCTAGTATTCCATTTTTTACAGTAGGTACTAGATTTTTTTCTATGTTGGGGAAGAGATACAACTCTACACCAAACTTATAACAGGGATACACCGACTAAATTCCCCAATTTCCATCATATATGACTGACATAATTGATATTTGTGATAAGGGATTTTGTAATTATTTTCTAATGTATTTGACTAACGGGCTTGATATGATTCCATAATAATTTTTATATTCTTGTTTTTGGTCAATTTCATATTTGACTATCGGGCTTTATATGCATTAGGAGGAATTTTTTCCTTCTTATATTTGGTTTCTTCCATATTTATGTAGCAGCATCCATGTGAATTAGTGGGAATTTTAATCTTCTTATATTTGTTTCCTATCATATTTGACTAATAGGATTCATATACATTAATTGAAATATATGTCTTCCTGTAATTAGCTATAGTATTTGATATTCAGGCTTCATTAGAATGAGAAGGAATATAAGGCTTCTTCTTTTCCTCTATATTTACATAGGGGGATTAATGAGTATTAGCTGATATTTTCATCTAAATGTATTTGGTTACCATTTTATTTCACTGATAGGGTTTATATGCATTAACCAGAATTTATGTCTACCTATAATTCACTTACCACATCTGACTGGAAAGATTCATTAGAATGTGTAGAAATATCCACCTGCTTGTTCTTTGATATATATACATAGACGTAATCAAATGAATTAGAGGATATTTACATCTATCTGTAATTTTCTATTATTTTATTGGAAGTCTTCATCAAAAAGAGAAGGAATATACATCATCTCATTTTCCACTATATTTACAAAGAGTGCTTTATGTGCATTGGTAGGGATATTTTTCGGCTATAACCTATCATCTTATTTTAATGATAGGCCTTGTCAGGGTGATAATAAATATATATATTATCTATTGTTTCTACTATAATTACTTGGAATATTTCTTTAATATGAATGAGTATGATGGAATATTCTTGATTGTTTTAATATCCCGTCCCCGCTCTGAGCTGTGGACCTAGCTTTTTTTGACTTCAGAAATGGCCCATGGAATAGTATCCTCAACATGGTGATGATACTTAGGCGCATGGTATTGACATTGATGATTTTTGGTAGGGTTCCATAAGTTGGACCCCTGGGCTACTGAGACGAAGTTGGTGATAGACACTTCATCAGCCTCTTAAAGGTATGAGAGGAACTCATTATCATATTGCGTGGATAGGTTCCCGAAAGGGTTAGAGACTGGTAGTGGTGCCATCTATTTCTAGACTACCAACAATCATTGTGTGGATGGATAGTAGACATTCATGGACTCTAGGTTCGCTCATGATGCCTCTAGGGTGGAAGTAGTAGTATTCTGATGGTACGTGATGAAAATTTCATTTATAACCCAACGTTGAAGATGTTGGGTGGGTGGTGAAGTCCTCATTTTGGATGAGAACCTGATCAATGAAGTTATTGATGTGCACAATCACAACAGCTGGATACGTGCCATTGGATTGAAGAGGGTTCTAGTGAAGAGTATGAAATATATGTGAAAAACACAAGCAGAAACAACCTTTTCAAGTTATCATATCATGGCATAATTCATAATTGATGGTCTCATCCTATCATATTCCATTTTGGGTATTAATGGATCCTAACATGAAGTAAAACTCACCATATTGGTTAAGGAATCATGTTGGGTGAACAATTATTTTAAATGTATATTTTAGCATGCATAGAGGTTGACTACAGGTGTTGAATTGTGTGCAATAAATATATTTAGTTACATAATTTCTTAATGTTATCTAAAGAGTTTCCTTCATGGAGTTAGAAATTCTCGATGGGTCTCATATATTTTAGAACTCATAAACCTACATTCCAAAGGCAGGGGTTTATTGGGTAACTTGGATAATGAAAGTTCACATTTGTAAATAGGATGTGAAGTGGGCATCATCACACCATTATGGGGGGTGCACTATTTCTTTTTTGGGACACTCTTATAGATTTAATGTATTATTAGTGAATCCATTGTTCATTCCAAAGTATGCATAAACATATTACACAGAGGAAAATATCAATCACAAATACGCATGAGTTTGGAGTCATCTATATGATTCCAAGTTTATCTACCAGTAGATATATCTATATATATATATGAGGCTCTCCATAAGTGATACCATTTTATTGATAGAGAATACATTCCATGGTATTTCATTTAGATGATATTGGTATTAGGCCACATTGGTTGCTCTGGATATTTATTCATCCAGGAAGATAGGCAGTGTTTTGATATGGGGTGGAGAATTTTTTGGGTGTTGGTTATGGAAATCTTAGAGGTTTCCAACATGTCCTAATTAGTTGGTAATTGAAGACCATGTTGACCGGAAAGCATGTCACGTAAACCTATATAGGAGACCCATTTGGAGGGACAATATTGGATTGGGGATTACTCTTAGAAGAATTCATGTGAGATGCCATTTCTTTTTGAATGTGGACCATTGAAGGTTGAGGAATGGGTTCAAGTATGTTAACTTATAAAATTAAAAATAAAGTGGATATGGTTGGGGATTATACACAGAGTATTCCCTTTCAATTGGGGCATATGAATGAAAGGATTCCATTTTAGTAGAAGTTGGGGATTAGAAATGGATGTTTCTTGTGGAGTAAGTGATTGGGGAATATGCATGAAAGTGGACCACCTGGATTTAGGTATGGTTTTGGCTTATACCATATAGGATTTCCATGTGGTTGGGGCTTACACATGTAAGATACCCTTTGCAAGAGGATCCATGTTGGTTGGATATGGAAAGATCCTTACTCATGGAGGCATCCCATTATAATGAAAATGATTAAGTCCTTATAATATATAGGAGGCCAATTTTGTTTGGAATTATTAAAATTTCATGATCACCACTAACCTCTAAGATAATGTGAGACATTATTTGTGTGAGAAAAAAAGGATTTAGTGGGCATGAAGATCTCATGATCCACTATGTTTGCTGGTGGATGAGGTGAAGAAACCAAAAGAGAAAGGGAGCGGTCTTTAAGTGATCTTGTAACCTCTTATATTGTAATATATAAAGTCTCATATTGGGACATATCTTACTACATCCCATGGATTATACAAATACTATAAAGAGAAATGCTTGTAAGAAATTCTAGGGGCTTACTCTTGAGGGATTCCTTAAAGTTGGTTCAAAGGGGATATGATTCCATATCAAAGGGAAAGAAATATGTGGTCCTCAGTCTCTCCACCAGGGATTGGGAGGTTCACATGATCACCCCAATGTTTGAAACCCCATTACCATGGGAATATAGACTTGATAAAATTACGATGTTCCACCTTGAAATGGAGGATTCACACGCGATTTCGATTATCATGAGTACGTAGACTCGAGAGGGAATGTTTATGTATATGATGTTATGATCATTCATATTAGGAGAATTTAAAAAGATGGTTTGAAAATATACCATTGGACTGGTTTGTGGGGTGGGGGAAATGGAGATCGATGACATGGTCGAAGGGAGTGATTAGAGCTAGAGCATGAGACTCCCTAGGATGCACCATTTTTTATAGAAGGTTCTTAGGCTGAATGGGGTTCCCTCCACATAACATGTTGCTACACTGGTGAGGATACCATCTGTGTATCATTTTATTACAATAATTTGAGTTTATCCCATTTAGAATATTTCCGCATGTGGATAGGTTCCATAAACAAATACTTTTTTTATGTGGAGACATGTTCCTCCCATGAGTAATTTTGTTACATGAGACATGGTTCTTCCCATATAGCATTTTCCAATGTGTGTTGCTCTACTGTAGTGGGGAAATATATTTAAGTACTTCTGAATGGTGTATACAATGTCTTTTGAGTTCATGGATGTATAATTTATTATTTCTTCCTTACTACTATTATGTTTAATTTAAACTTCTAGAAATCGGTGGATCTCTCAATTCGTCTCGGAGGCTTTTCTTTTAACGTATCCCCATTGCTCATTTAATTCATCTCTTCTTGATTTTGTCTCCAGGTTCTCTTCATTTCATTCCCCTTGGGGTATTTATTGTATAATAATAGGTAACAAGATACCTGGATGGCCGGTTATCCACTGTGGGTGGCAGACCATCCGTTTTGGGAGCCCAAGCAAGATAACTCATCCCTTGAACAAATTATCCAGTGGTGAGTGGTCATTCATATAGGTAAAAAACCATCTAGATCCACAAATGGTTTTGTTTTGATTTTCACCAACTAGAAGTACCACCCTATCTCACGATCTATTTCATTAGTGGGGGATTGTCATTTGTGGGGGTGGAAATCACAGTTCATCCCCAAAAATGAATTTTGTCTCATTTGTGTCTACTGATGGTACCACCTCCTCCTATGAACTATTCTGTTCAAGGTTTCCTCATGAAATGGAGGAACTCCATGTGGACGGGTAGTCTATGAATTGATTTTTTACACTGTGGGATCAATCAATCCATCGTTGCTCCCCCCCCCACTTTTATCATTTTTCCATTAATAATCTTCTTGTTTTATTTCCTCCCTCATCCATTATTGATATAATTCTCTTTTCTTGTAGACATAAATTTCCTGACCTAATAACCATAATGGAATCTAAATGGAAATAATCGAGGAATTAAAACAAATGGTAAATAACCAAGGAACCACCTTTTATAAAATTAGTTACGATGGGAAGGCCAAAAAATAATCACTATGCCAAGAGAAGCATTCCAAGATTTGAATAAGATCCAATGTTTAAAAGTATCTAATTGGGTGATAGTAGTTGGTAATTGATAAATGAATGGGTCCCCATCCAAATAACACTTCTCATTTACAAATTGAGAAGCACACACAAGATCAAGAGGAATGGAATTAAGAAATGGATAATTTCTACAAAGACACACATATGGTAGTCTCCCCCCATATTATGATTACATTATTGGAAAAATTCTTCACAAAAATAACTATGGGAATAAAGAAAAGTTATAATCACTCTAGGGAAGAATATGTATTCAATGTAGCTGTAATAAATCTTTGAGTTACCGTGATTAGAAACTATCTCCTAGAGTCAACGAAACACAATCATCTCAATATAGGATAACCAAGGAAAGTGGGAAAGGGAAAACATGCATGATAATAATTACCCTGAATAATATTCACCTCAACAAAAAAACAAGGGCCCAACATTGGGATGAGAGAGAGTAACCTAGTATTTTTATTTGTAACATTAATTTTTGGTGAACCATTCCATAAAAGTTGAGGATATCACTCACCCCACTTACCCAAACACTCACCCAAACCATGACATGTCCATCTCCTTAAGTATAGAACCTCCTCACAAGGCTAAAATCAAGTGGAATCCCCGAGGGGATCCATAAAAAAAATAAGGCCAACCCATTTCCCAAAAATGACCAAATTCCAAAAAAATAAATCAATAGAATATATATGGAGTTGAATCGATTAAATATCACTTGGTAAAACTCTATGTAGGACCCAAATAATCCCCCGGCCAATAATTTACCAAATTAACTTCACCAACTCATGTATTGACATGAACAATACCAAAATAGAGAACTATAACCATATTAATGTGGGTCAATAGATATAAACTATAGAGAGATACACTAAAAGAATTAAGCTCATCCATTTAATGAACTTTCTATGAGTATAACAAAAAATAACATAATTTAAAAACAAATATATGTCATAGAATACAAAATATTCAAATTAAACTAAAAAATAGGACCCAAAAAAATATATTAGCTAGCCAGAATACATTTAAAAAATTACATTTTTTATTATAAAATCCAAAATCCCTACATCAATTTCAGAAAATAGAGATGAAAAATAATTTAGAAAACATAAAATCCTCATATATTTTTTAAATTTACACTTTAGAACATCATATCTTTTAAATCAACTCATTTTTTTAAAATAGAACAAGCATTATAAAAATAACTCTCACTTTTTTTAAACCAATGAAATCAAAAATTAATGAACTATTCGTTACATTTATAACAATTTATTAGTAATCCTAAAACTATGTTCCTGATTCAATTTATTTGATGAAAACTCATTTATCATTTAAAAAAATGAATTTTCTCCAATTTAAATCAAAATTTTAAAACTAAAACTCATGATATACACAAAATTTTTTAACATAATAATGATAAATTAAAAAAATAACAATAATGTATAACTTAAATAGGGGACTATTGTTTTTACATTTCTTGGACACACAACTTGGTAGAGCAAGATCCATCAAAAAAATCAATAATAATTGTCCCATTAAACCTTGCACTTAGGCTCCACATGGATCTCCATGACCTACAAGATTAATAAGTATCCCTAGTTCACAAACATTTTCATCCCTCAAAATTCAAAAATCCCTAAAAAATAATCATAATAGAAAAATGAAATTAAAAATAAAATCCCGACATCCCATTGAATCTCAATGATAAAGGTGGAAAAGAGCTCATAAAACTCTCCTTGCACCTAAATATGGAGTTTTGTCTATCCTAACTCCATAATGTTTGAATCCATAAATAAAAAATAATGTATTAATACTAAGGCCAACTTAAGAAAGTGTGATGTGATTCTATTTTATCTTTCAAACAACCTGTTCCATCCATATGTTGGTTCCATATGTCGTATCTTGACACACGAGAAGGCCGTTCTATATCCCCACAGGCTAGAACAAGTATTGGGAACCAATGAAACACCACATGGGAATGGTTTTCCTAAGAAATTATTTAATTAAGTATCATATACAAAAATGATCATGACCACTCCTTACATCAAAGGACCACACACCAATAGAAAATAGGAAAAAATATATAAACATATTTGGTTTAAATAATTTTAAATATGACCACAAGTAAAATTTAATTAATCCATCTACTCAGTCCATACTCCCTCACCTGTGGAAATGACCACCACCGGTTTCCTACCCTTCACCACCATAATAATAATACATCTCTATAAATAGATATATGTGAAGGGACTATATTGACAATGCACTAAAAGTAAAAAAAAATTAAGTAACTGATATACCTCCATGTGACTCCATTAGTCCCCAACCATCCAAAAAATAATCAGTTCTTATATAGAGGTAATAAAAGATCAATAAACTAAATTAATATATATATATATATATATATATCAGATAAATTTATTAGTGAACAATAGTAATGAAGCAACACCTTTTGTAAAATATATAAATAAAGGGTATATTATTTTTCATTTTGAGATATAGTAATTACATATATGTTTTCTATAAAGTTGTATTAAAAGATCCAATAAAATTGCGTAAATCAATCATTTTATATTATTTCATTGTAAATTTTTTTTAGAAAATTCATTTTCATCCAATTCCTTGGTCATTGAAAAACAATTTTTAAAAAAAATCAATACCATTTTAAGAAACACAATTTTTAATTTCAAATATATAAAAAAATTACGGAATCAATGAAAAAATGTATCATGCATGAGAAATTAATATATTGAAATAAAATGAAAATATTTAAATTTTTTACTAATGAAGGAAAATAACACTTTAACACTTTATAAAAATAGAGGCATGAAACATAAAAACAAAAATTTCATTAACATTCACCATAGGTAAATGACCTATGTAAAAATTGGTTACTTGAAACCCTAGATCCTTGAATCATCTAATGATATAATAAGTCAATATTCAATTCTCATGAATCCTCTATGTAGAACTTGACATCAATTAGTTCCATGGTGTTTTCTATCCCTGAAAACACTTCTAATTACCTTTATGGGGTAAAAGGCTTTGTTCAGTGGTGTAAAACTAAATAAATAATTCCATGGCCTAGTGGGATGGTATTTATCAACTGTGATAGAATTTATAATTCACGCACTAAAGAGTACATGTCATTGCCTTGTGGGATGGTGTCACCCATACATGACTCCATTAACATTATCTTGTTATTTTATTAGTATAGTGTAGTAATACAATGTGATATTTAATTTAGATTTACATTTTAGATACTTAAATTCCCATATGATTTACCTATTTCAAAAAAAAATTCATTCCATTTAAATAAATTAGGGCCTTTCGTTAACCAATCACAAATAATTATACTAACCAAAAGTGAACATAAATCATTAAAACCCATTAAATATATCAATTGTTGAAAAAGTATATAAACAAAATATATATATCCCAAATCATTAAATAATATCATAACATATTTTCAAAAAATTAATACACCATTTATAAAAAATTACAAGTAATGGAGGTCACACAAATCAGGACATTACACTTATTATTAAAGAACCCTCTTGAAATAAAATATAAATTCATGACTATAGTGAAACACTTAGAAAATGTAAAAGGGGACTAGTAATCCATTTTTAAAGAAAATATTTAAATTCAACAACACTCTAGATACCATCAATAATTTAAAATTATAGTTTATAAGTTATTTAGAAACTTATCTCATTGTGACTATATAAAATATCATATACATATATATATTTATATATCACCAATTTCACAAATTCACATGTTCTTATATAGTTCCTTTATGCATATAAATACATATATATATATATACCCATGAATTTGGGCGTAACAATCAATACATAAAAACTCATCTACAAAGCACCACACTTTTATTAAAAACTACTTTGAAAAACATTATCAGAACATGGAATTTCAAGTATTACATTAAATTATATGTAAGATAATATATTATTAAATATAAAAAACAGGTTAAAACACAATAATTCATTAATAGAGGTCATTCAATTATTTCTAAAAATTGGTGTGCATTCATGTTTCCAAATAATTTTAAATCATACATTTTTACAGTAAAAAATATATTAAATTGATATAAATCAAGAAAAACATGGTTTCCACTTTGATGGATGGTTTTATAAACATTTAATAATAATAATGACTACACACATGTTCTTATAGAACTAATTAGTAAAGGATCTAAAATTTAAGACTCTACTTGCCATCTACACCAGTCCCAGATAGGCAGGGGGTCTAAAATTTAAGGGATTAAACAGATCGAAAACATCATTGGATCAGGCTGTGATGATTTTAAGCACTAAATATAGGTTGAATGAGACCCAAAAAACACATTTCATACCCTAAAATCCCACATCTATAAGAAATAAAATTTAAATACTCACCTCAGGTTTAATCATGGGAGATACGTAATGAGAGGAAGGGAGGAAATCAAGAACATGGAATAAATATTAAGAGGAAGAGGGGAAGAAGAAAATGAGAATACATCACTAGAAATCAAGGAAAAAATTACTATGTAATAGAGATTGAATTAATGGAATGTATAGGGGTATACTTTCTAAGGTGCATTGAGTGTGGGTGTGAGGAAATAAATATTCATATTATTTTTTATTTAAATAATTGATGGGATTATTTTTATAATTAAGATGTTTAAAGTACTGAGAATAAAACATGGTTGGTCCTCACTATTTTGTAAACCATCCACTAACCATGATAGATGTAATAGAAGGTCTGAAGCACCTCATATATCCTGGTCGCATGGTAATATTAACAATGCACCAACCGTAAAATATTCCTTTGAGAAGTTGAAGATGAATTCATATGGTTTTCACACATTTTCCACTAACAGTGTGTCAAATGTTAACACATTATAAAATATAAAAAATATAAAAATTTACTCCGATCGAATGATAAGATTTTGGGAAATTGAATAAAATTAAATAAGTAAAATAAATAGGGAAAACCAAGGTGTGGGAATGATAATGATTCTATTAATTTCCCTTTATCAATGTTGTGAATTATAATCACCTTTAATACAATCGAAAAATTTAAAATTCACTTGAGACTAGTCCTTGGGCTCTTCAACAAACTTTTATAGCATGTGATCAACTATATTTTCTTCCCACAATGAAATTTATATATTTTACTTACCTAAAACAACATATATAAATTATTATGTCCATGTTTAAAAGTATATTGAGACCCACCAGTTTCCATCTTCTACATAATAAAACATCATAAAATCTCTTCAAAAATATCCTTTTAAAAAATTTATAGAGATTTTTGAAGTCTTGTTTTAGACCCGTTAAATAATTGATCATTTTTTCAAGATTAATGATAAAGGAAAAGCATAATTTATAAATCTTGTTACATTTTTAGTCATAATATCGAATAGATACTTCCTCAATTTTCTTATTTTTTAGTAATTCCTTCTTTAAATTGATATAATGATTATAAGGAAAACATTTTTCAAGAAATATATTACTAAATTCTAACCACTACATTGAGTTGAATTCATTCATATTTTTGGATTTATTAATCAGTGTTTAAAACAGATCAATTTCTCCTAATCCATATATAAAAAATGAAAATTTCATTCTTTGAGCTATAGATGAAATAAAATATATTTTCTAATTTATTAATATATTTCTCAGAAGTCAATTTATATAATTATACATTAAAATATTGTTGATATAATTATATAAAGTATTTAACAGTGAGTTATTCATTCTTTATAAAATTTTAGAACTCCATGTGACTTATGTTTTTTTATAACATATTATAGTTTATTTAACCATGATATAATATTATTAACTCCATACCTTATCATATTAGTCATTTCATTATGAAAAATGTGACATTTCCCATCACATTGGGTTTTCATTTAATTCATAGTTTTTCTAGAAAATTACTAAAACTAGATTAACCATTGATAAAAATCTTATCCTTCAATATAATTGGAGTAAAAAAATAATGAATTTATATGAATTAATCCTTAAATATCTAATATATTATATCATATGACACATTCGATTCATCCTCAACGATTTACATTTATTTTATACTATACTTAGTAAATTAAAACAAAATAATTATTTTACCTTACTCTAATACCACCTATAATTATCCATATCTCAAAAAAATAATTTTTACATGAGGTTCTCATAATTATTCTTAATAAATAAATTAACATAAATGCCTCATAACCCAAAGTTATATTATCTTTTAAGATTAGATATGTGATACCTACCACATATATATGAATATATATAAATTTATTCAATATATCATTAAAATACTCATATGAATCAATCATTATTATCTTAAAACATGGTAACTCCTAGAGAAATTTATAAAGTAAATGGTAATATAAATAGTATGTATAGGGTAAAAATAAAAAATATGAAATGGAAAAAAATGGAGGTGTATGTGAGATCTAGAGATACGTTATAACATCACGAACATATGAGAAACAAGAACTATGACAAGTAAGAATGGTACATACATAATAATAAGACAACATAAGCATGATTTAATTATCTCCTCCAATACATCATAAATAAGTGGACTTGTAAAACTACTTATACCTCATGTAGAACATAAAATGAGATAAACATTACTTAATAAAATAGGGACTGTATATTTTTTGGATCACCCATTACATCATATTATATAATTACATATTTTTTATATGTGAAAGTAAAATAATTATAGGGATCATAAATATATCATAAATAATAATATGATTAAATCATGAATATAAAATGAGATATATAATAGTTTCAAGATGTATCCCAATACCCCCTAGCAATTTCCTTATGTGGGTATCACCTCCCCTACATTTAAGGATATTATTCATGGATATAATCTTTGAATTCATTATTACAAGACTCATTGAGCCTCTATTTTTTGGTTTTATCACCATTCTTATATAAAATATTTAACTTGTAGTTGGTTATATAACAATTTCATGAAATATCACATAATAATAATCAAAATATATAGAATGGTTATAATAACCCAACTCAGATATTCTATCAACTTGAATTAGAAAGTAATAAACAACTATTGAATTATCAAATTTCTAAGGGATGGAAACTAGAATTGAGGTTCTCATTTAGTCATTGGGAATAATTTACCCTTTGTGGATGATATACATAGTTAATGTTTGATTCTACAAAAAAATACAAATGTATATTTTGTATATCATTCATTGATAAAATATAATATAATAACCCATATAAAAATGGTTAGCTGTTATAACTGTGTGTAAATTTAATATAAAACACACACACACACACACACACATATATATATATCAAACTTATGTAATAAATATTATAAGAAAAAACAAAAATCATATAACTAACATAGATAAAATTAAAATAATTTTACGTGGTTATATGTCAAGGAATCCACTAGTTATTGTTAGTTTCACAGACTCCACACCTTGATGTTGTTTTGAAATATAACTATGAAACCATGTATTTCTACAAATCATTTAAGATTTTATCCTTTCATACCATCTTGTTATTGAATCAAAATGTCATATGTGAAACTATATGTACACTGATGTGTGGATGCATGGTGTGAGTATGAAGACCTATTAAGAACCACCATTATAAAAAAATCTATAAAATAATAATGAAATATATGCATGTTCATGTGTCTACAACATTAATGTATACACATATATATATAAAGGCTCCAAATAATGTAATAAATTATATCAATATTCCAAAGGTTATCAATCATAAATAAATAATTATCAATGGGAGACTACCCAACCCCCAGGTATATCCATACATTCTTGGATACGAAGATAAAAATCCATGAAAATGTATCAATATTCTAAAAGGATAAACCAATAAATAAAATAAACATAAATTTTACATCACAATTATAAGGGTAAATTTCCATAAATATACAATATCCTCTCTCAAGTGAAAAAATGTAATTTATATATATTTTATTCTCTCTTAAAAGAGAGATTGTTTCATGTAGTATTCCATTTATAGGAGGAAAAATTATATAATATGGAAGTACCTAACTCCATATACCCGTAACGAGGGAAAAAGTGTGGTATACATAATATAATATGATTAATTAAATAAATAAATAAAGTCCATATAACTATATATAAAATCTTATCATATCTATAATAACAGAAATAAATTATCACGTGGAAAAAATAAAATATCTCATAATGATGGAATGAACATTTCTAGACCTCAAAACCATAAAACCAATGAATTATTATAATTCATTTAAAAAATGATTTGGAATGCACCAAATACCCAAAAACGTTTTCCCATGAGACCTGTCGATGCATTAGGGAGTGATAAAGTTATGGGGCCCATACATCACTTAATAAGTCTACTATAGCCATTATATGAAAAAATTGGTAATTGATATAATAAATAATTTTACATTTGGAACCTATTACAAAAAAATTATATGTAATAATTAATTATAAATATTGAAATAATGGGAATACAGATTTTTAATATTTCCCTTTTTAAACAAGAAGTATATATTTCTTGGTAAAGAATCTTAAAATTGGATTATGGTATTCACAATGTATATAATAAATGGAATAGTTTGAAGTAAATATAATTGTTTTAGGGGATATAAAATACATCCATATTTAAATAATATGTTCATGGAAAAAATATTATTTTGAGAGAGAGATAGAGAGAGAGAACATAACCACATGGATGAAAATTTATGGTAGAGTCCTCTTACAAAAAACATAGGGTCTGAAATATAAACCAATAAGTATGGTAAAGAGAGAAATAATAACATAAAAATAAATGGAAAATATTATATTATAATCTCAATACTTTGGATATAAGTTAAATAATATAATATAGAAAATGGTAAAATCATAAATGGATATAATGATAATTTCAAAGCCACACGTATATCTAGGTTAACAAATCAATTGAATACTCATCTAACAACATAAGTAGTTGAATCAGATGTGTTAATTCCATAATTCATAACATTATTTATTATTATTTTAAATATTATAACCAATTTATTAAAATATTTCATTTATTTATTATATTATTATTCCTTTCTCAATTGTTTGGATTTGTTTGTTAGGTATTTCCAATATTTCTCTTATATAAGGATAACAATCGATGTCCTTTGAAAATTCATTTTCACAACCTCAAAAAAGAGTTTATATATTTATTTTCAGGTTATTACAGTATTATTTAAGTTCCATTTCAATATATTTTCCATAATTGATTAATATTATGTGGGTTTTCTCAGTACCATTTCTTTGTGTTATTTTACTGACCATGATTTTTAATATACAATATTTTTATTATCAAGCGAAATCATGCCTCTAGAAACACAAAAATGATTTTTTGTTATTAATATGATAATAATATTTTAATTACATTTTTAAAAACCATTTATAATAAAATATAACAAAAAACTACATAATTTCCATAGGTCGTACGAACCCACCATAGTTAGAGGATTGTTTTTTAATATTATTAAAAGAGAAGAAAAGTAGAAAAAATCGGGATTCAAAAATTATATTGGATTATAAATATTATATAAATTTAATTTTATCTCTTTTATAAGTTAAATATATATGGTATTTTGATAATTATAAAAATAAAAGTGTGTGGACATGATATTATTAACTGATATTTAGGAAAAATCCTTTTAAACACCCTTTTTGAAATCATGGAGTGGATTTTTGGTTTGGAATGTTCATTGAAAATATGATAAGGATGGTTTGGAGACAAATATTAGTATATATTAGGATTGTTGTGATGTTTAATAGTGATGATAAATGGGTTTTTCATGTGTGTATTTATAGGCAAAGGAGTGGTGATTTTTTAATTAAAATGTTGATTGATTTATTATTTTTAATCAAGAGTATATATAGTTTAAATTCATGTAACTGATAATAGTGTATGATTATAAATATTATATATTATATAAAATTATTCACTCATAAAATATATTTGGTTTCATTGTAATATTTAGTTCCAAGTAAAAAAGTAAAAATGGTTTTTTATTGCAATAATATAGAATTAAGGATTTTGAAATTCATTTATAGGTTTGGAAATTAATTTTATTATTTTAATTTTATTTATTTTACTAAATAATTAATGATAATGTCATGAAAAATATTTTATACATTATTGAATTATTTATACAACATTATATTGTTATAAAACCTATACTGTATGCCAAAACTCTATTTTTACTATTCACATATAATACAAATTTTTCAAAAAAAAATAAAAAAATACACTTTAACAAATTTCAGAATCTATAATTCCGTAAATGAGGTCCATTTAACCAAAATAAATTCCATTGTAAGGTAATTATAATATATAAGTGTTAATATAAAAAATAATGTTTTGTTAAATATATTCAAAAAAATTATTAAAGTTTTACACTGATACATAATATCAGTTATACAAGAACATGCAGGAGTAAGGCAAACCATTTCCAAAGAACTTTTATTTTAATAATAAAGTGAAAATAGGTAATCAAATTGATGGGGTACACAACATTCCCATATCAAATAGAAAAATTATTACAAATAATTGTATGACAAATCATTCTCATAAAACAAAACCATATATTGTTTCCCACTCATATGGAGTGTTACCCTTATTGAAGTACATAATCACCTCAACATCCTTCATTCTGAACATATTTTAGGAGGACATGGAAGACACATTCCTTGGTACGTTGGAGTATTCCCTCCTCAATTTTCTTTTTGAGGGAGTAGAGTCATTTTATTACACTTGTGTGGCAATATCCTTGAATGAGACCTTACTTTTGGGGGGATTACCAGTCATCTCCTTTTCATCCTTAGTGAAATTTTCCCACTTACCAAATAATTTTGAGGTGCTATGTAGTTTTTTAATCTCATAAAATAATTTAATGTTTTTTGTGTCAATTAAATGATTCCCATCCCTTGGATCCTACATATGTATATCCGAACCAATTGGCTACAAAAAGTCATGACCCATGTTTTGGGATAGTGTGTCAGTATCCTCAATGACCAAACAAAGAGATTCTTCATCATTGTATTGACCATCATAGGATACCTCATTTATTTGAGATTCACTAATTGGATCCAATTTTTCATCCCTTTACTTATGCTCAGAATCCTTAGACTCTTGAATCTGATCATCAATAGGCAATCATTCAAAAAGATTGCACAACTCAATGGTATACACTTCTGTTCGAGGAATTTTCACAATTGGAGACTCCGAGTCAGGATTATTCCCACTTCAAGCCTAGGAATCCTCATCCAGCCGAGGGTCCACAATAATATGTGTTCCTCCATGGTAATAACATACATCAACAATAGTTCCCTAATTAACAACTTCTCTTAAATAGGTCAACAACTACAAATCCCACATCAACTTGCCAAAAATTCTGTCAACCATCAGATCAGTAGGAAGGACCTTTGATTGTTTTGATAAAACAACATCACTAGAAATCACATGACCATTATTTTCAGTTCTTTGATCCAATCCATCATAGACCAAATCTTTATCATACTCCACTATAGGGCTGACACAAAAAAAGTCTTTCATCCTCAAATCCTACTTCCTATTGTTAGGATACCCACTTCAATAGAGAAAAGGAAGGTGTCATAATAGAATTCATGAAAATAAATAATATTTCCATAAATCAAATTTGACATTTTGATTCCATGAGTATTATTTTCCATCATTAATCCATAAAAGATTCACTGTCTGTTTGGATACATATACCTCCACACCAAATCAATGAAAAATGGGATAACACACTCCTTCTATTCTACTGTCAGAACACAGGAAATGAACAACCAGCTTCTAAAGAATAATAATTATAGAAGGGGTTTGGATGGATAATGAGGGTGGAATAAATCATACCCAGATCATCGTAGTTGGGTTATCACGTTGCATATGAAATTCTATGTTCAGTCCTTGAAGGTATAAGAAGGAACCACCACATCAGAGAAGAGAATTAGACCACAAAATAACAACATATTCCATCGATCCAAAACAAATCATAATATATATTTGATCAGGATTTCAAATAACCTCCCTTTCGTGAAAACCCCAATAATCAAAATAAAATTGATCAAATTCATTAGTTAATGGCTGATGATTCTGTAATTGAGACACCAACGCCATGGAGGAATGATCTAAGTCATTTTTAAACTGCAATGACAAAAACGATAGTTGACATGATCTATCACTTATATATGAAAAATTTGGGAAAATATGAATCCCCAAGAATTGGGTAATAATCTTTGCACTTCATGAAGGAGGAAAAGGGGAAGTTTCTCTTTATGGTACGAATGAGGCCACAACCCCCCCCCCCTCCGATAGGGATGGGGTTGAAGATCTCTATAATTGGTATCTAGGGAATCAACAAGATGTTCCAAAGAAGATGAGTCTCTCCACACATAAATTTATTTTTATAATTAGTGAAATACATTATGATATTATAATAACTATATTTATTTATATTATTATTGATAATTATTCTTTGTTATAGTTTTTTCTATACCAAATTGTATGTTATTATTCCAATGGTCATATAAATATTATAATTCCTATGAATTTCATTTATTTCATGCACATTTCACTCACTTATTTTTATCACATTATTATCTATGAAAAAATTCAATCAAATTTCTTTTTTTTATTTTTTATAGCATTGTTCATCATGGTGATAATTCATTAATACTTTAATACACCAGAACATAAATTATTGGTTATATTATTTATTTATGTTTATTGTCTCATTTTACTTTTTAAATGTTAGGGAGACTATTTTAACATTTTTTTTAAATTTTATATTACCATTCATAATCATTCTTATGAATGTAACTCTGTATTATTTTTTGTACTACTATCATGACATAATTATATTATAGTGAAAAATTATTATAATAAAATCGTGTCTGTCACATTCCCCCACCCCAATTTATTTTTTCTTAAAAATTTTGTATATACCTTAATTCATGAAAATGTGTGGGTTATTTTCCCTCATTTTTTCCCCAGGCTCTCATGTTGCATCCTAAATCATATTAATTAGAACAATTTTTGGAATTTTCAAATGATAAAAAACAATAATGATTATTTACAATATATCAAAAGGTATAATTAACCATATACATAGTTTTAAATTCTTATCAAACTATATAACTTCCTTACAAGGTGATAAATTTTTGTAGACATGTTTCCCAAATTGAAAATACAATCCCTTTATTTGGTTATTAATATATATTTCACCCTATTTTGAGATTTATTGATATATTTTGGATATCTCACACTTTCAAAGTTGTCTTCTAAACTATTTCTAAACCAAGTACGTTTCATTTCATTAAATTATCCAATAAAATTTTTGTATGACATATTTTTTTATAAAATTAATAGTACGATTCCATTTGAATGTTAGGGTGAAATGAAAATTTATATCAATTATTTTAGAGGTAGGTATAGGTCTAATGTTACTTGGAATTTGAGTTATAATGACCTCAATATATCCTTTAATGCTTGGGTAGTTCCTCCAGACATCCCATCATTATAAGGATGATAGGTAGTGATCAAATGTAACTCTGTATTTAGAGTTTTTTAATGAATCCTCCAATATTTTAATGTAAATTGAGGGTCATGGTAAGATAAATTTTAAGAATTTTCACTTTGATTCATCATAAATTCATTAATATAATGTCATGAAAGTCTTTCAATAGGTATATTCTCCCTTATTTCAAATAATTTAGTAGACATTGTAGGGTGATCCCTAATGACCAACATTATATCATTAATTTATAATGTATTTTGAGGTACAGGGAAAACATACATTCTTTATATTACCCAATTACATATTTATAACACCACAAAATTATATAAGTATTACATTTTAAATAAAAATAAAATATTTTATAGATTTCTTTATATGAATCCCTAAGTGTAAATGAACTTGTGAGATGGCGTGCCTTTATAAACTAGTCATTGGATTGGTTTATAGGAATATTATTAAACACATTATGAAATATATGAATAATTTTTCCCAAAATATACATTTGTTTATTAATTCATAACCATTATTTTTTAATGAAATAATATATTTATGAAAAGATCTATTTTTCAAGGAAATTATATTTTCCACATATTATTTATTCTTGTTTTTAAAAATATTATATACCACTATTTAAAAATGATTTTAAATAAATTTATTGATAATTTATATGAATAAATGAATATTCATTCATACATTATTTATCTTATAGTAAAGAAATAATATAACCCACTTAATGATGAAAATTATTATTTTTATAGAAAATGATATTTATATGGCTAATGTCATTTTATCATAATAAATTAAATAAATAATTTTTAATTAATTTTTAATTAAATTTATATATTATATATTTACAAAAATATGTTAAAATTCATTTAATAGTTTTTACTGGGAGAAAAATGAATGTAAATTTCATATTATCCTTAAAAATGAATTTTTTAAAAAATAATTTCATTGGGTTTTGGTCAATTACATTTAAAATGTATTTATTAAACTTATAGGAATTTATTTTTATAAAATGTATTCCATATTAGCACTCAAAATTTAAATAATATTTAATGCGGCCACATTCCTTTTTGGTCATACTGAATATATAATGTAGTTAACTATGTAACCATGATTAAGGTAAAAAACAGTTTACCAGACGGATGGGTTAAACAATTAGACAAGGGTAATATTTCCACATAAAATTTTACAATTTTTAATTTTTATATATATATATTTTTTGTAATATCATTACATTGATTCCTTATCAGTTTTGAATAATTATACATGACAATCAGTTTAATTTTATATAAATATTTTCAATAAGTACAATTTTTCCATCTCCCTCACTTATAAAAGTTGAACCTACTCTCCATTAATATTTAAAAAATAACAATATTTCCAGTAAGTATCATCCATGACATCTTAATATATTACTTCCCTTCATACCTGTAATGTCCCAAATATTCTGAAATATTTGGACCGTTTGATATGTTTAAATAATTTTTTATCCCTAATAATGATTCTCAATTATGCTGAGGAGGTCTTGGGTTTGTACATGGATAATTCAGATTATGGATCCCCAAAATAGGAAGTGAAAAAATGGACCACATGGTTAGAATAAATTGTGCCTCCGATGCCACACAGTTTCCCAGAATCGTGCAGTTGTATATAGTGGGGTGTTGGGGTCCGCATGGGTTTTTCACAACCGTGTGACCCCAAGATCATGACTGTATAGTCAACTACATGTTTTTATAGTTTATTTATTCATTTATTGTTTATAGTTAGACAAAGAATATGTGTAACCATGCTGGGTTCCCTTTTGAATTAGTGAATTGGAACATGGTTGTTGCACAGTTTGGGAAACCATGCGGACAAACTGTGGGACACATTGTCTGGGGCTGAAATGAACCTTTTTACCCTCATTAATTACTTTACACATTTTCTATTTTCTTACCCCATTATTTTAATGGGTGAAACTTCTCCTCCAATGTAAAAATTGTATCCTCTTGCAGTGTATGTTTTGTGATAAATCCATCTTCTTATTCCAAATATCATAAAATTCTGATCCATCAGTAAGATAGAGGTATGATCTTAAATCATCTCCCTTCTAATTCAATTTATTCATCTCACTTGTTTCTATATTAAGATTCAATATAATTTTCCACAGTTTCATGGAATTTAATGTATTCGTTGATTTATTTCATTTTAGAATGAATTAATGGTCGATTCTAGATGATAGAATCTCTATGAGGCTATGTTATGTGGCCTAGGTTCGTTTACCACGTTTCATTGAATTGTATAACATTGGTTATTGTTATGAAAGTAGTAAATTTCCAATGACACACTCATATAGTTATTTAAATTAAATTGAAATCCTTACCATTCCATTTGAGACCCAAGTGAGTGGTGAATCAACCCCTTGGGTTGACTGACTTGAGTTATGCTACCCAAATGGGTGTTCTCCACCATAGAGAAAAAATTTCCTAATATCTTTATTTTAAATGACACATATTGAGGGGGTTTTCATATAATAATTATATTTTACTTAGTAATTAGATTTAATAAGATGATAAACCACGAGTTAGATGCTACACCTCATTCTATAAATAAATAAAATTGTTGTATGAGGGAATTGGTTATGTGATTATGTATTTCACCCATTCCTCAAATGGATAGTTAATTTAATGACATGTAAATTCATGAAATTATGATAAATGTTCATGTTTAATGATTTAAACTTATTTATGATGGTCAAATAGGGGTCCCCACTTATGTATCCCTTCGATGTACTCTTGTTCATTCATGTTAGAATCTTTAATTCTTTCTAAACACACTAGGATAAATACTAGTTATTCCTAGGATGGACCATCTTAACATTATTTGTTTTTGACCTTTATAAATACGAAACTAGTTCCATTTGGGAGACCCCTTGTATGAGATAAATGGCACAATGGTTGTACCATTCCATGAGAGAGACTTGGTCCCCTACATACAATACCAGTTATGGTATCAATGGTTAGTTTGTGCTATTTTAAAACCATTAGTATAGTGACAGTTGGGACGTCAATATCGAGTCACCAATGATGGAATATAAATAATTGGACTCATATAGAAATAAACCATGGTTATTCATGCATTTTATTTGGGATATCTATGGAAGATCTCATGGAAACTCACAAAATTATGATAAAAATTATTTTACATGAATATAAAAAAGTAAGTGAATGTTTTAAAGTAATAAATTATCCTTTGGTTTTTGAAATTTAAGGACTTTTCATCAAAGACCAATCACAATCTTGGGGATAGTCCACCTTCTCATGGATTATCCCACTAACATAACCTTTATATGATCCCATGGTTCAGACTGACCAACTTAGGTCAATGAAGGTAAACTAGAAGGTTTTCCATCTTTAACCTTGTCCAATGAACTTATTTATTTATATCTTTTTTTTCATTTATCAAATAAGGAGTACTACTCATTTTGTAATTCATGTCCTCGATTGATTTTTAAACAATTGGTGGTGGAATACTATGAGTTTATATCTCACCCTACCTAGCCCACCATTGGTACCCAAGTAGACATATTTGTTACAATTATTTATCAAGGGATGCATTTAGATTTCGATGATTGATTTAAATTACTAAGATGGATTTTGAAAAAAGGGGAATGAACATATGCTCAATATTATCATTTTAGTAGTTTTTACCATTTTTTATATTTTGTTGGCATGTGGAATATGCATGTATCCCCTTCCCCTTGCATAATAATTTTTGTATACCATGATTTTCATTAAATTGTATCTTCTTTTTATTAATATTGGAATGTTTATTAATTTACCTTGCCTGACTAAATATTATATATCTACTATTATCATTGGGTGTTCATTATATTATAATTATATATATATTGTTATACCCCACTCTGATCGATGATGGAATAGTCCCTCCTTGGACACACCCTAGACCCTTAGTGCTTGTTGGAAACCTGTAGAATTTGGGGAGGTGAGCTTCGGGTCATGGGGGCACCGACTCGGGACCCTAGTAAGTGGAAACTAGGTAATGATGCTAAAAAGTTTTATTAGATCGATTTTTTCCTTTTTTAATACTGTTTGGGTTGAGACAAGATACTAGTAAATTTAAATTTGTTCTTGATAATGTTCCTAGGAGTAGCTAACCAATATACTGGGGAATCCCAAATTACCAGGAATGGGTAAAATTTGTTATTGTTTTTCTTGTTACAGTTTAATTGATTTTACAATCGGGTGACTCACTTTCCTGGTGTTGTTATTAATATTGGTGTTGTTAAAGTGGGATGTTTATCCTTTGAAAGATAAAAAGATGGAGTTTTAGAATTACGAATCATACTAGGAACCATATGACTTAAAATTAAATGGATTATTTTATTCCATATTTAAATTTCATCATGAATTGCTTATATTGCATGTTATTTCGTTTTATTCCTTTTTTTGTGCCTTGCAATGCTTTTATTATTATATTTATAAATGTTCCAATTTTTCTTATAGGAATGAAAATCATAACTTAGACATAATGTTCCTACATTAACATTAAATAGTTATCCTTTATAGGTTAAAGTAGAAACATTATGTTATCAATTATGGAATGTTGATCCATAGACTATCAGTCTCAAGGGATAGAATGTGACGTGGTCAGGATTGAGTAGAAACCACATTCCAATATATAATCTGTATGGGCCCTTATAAATTGTAAATAGTGATCTATTTAATCCAACCTTTTTAGATAAAATTAATAACATTAATCAACTAAAATTGTGAACCTTTTAGATGAAATGGTCACTTTCTATGAAAAATATTAGACAGTTACCCTGACCAGACCTTGATTGTGGGAAGTATGTCGTGTCTCCTATAATCCTTTTGTGACTCATTCTAATCACCCAGACCTAGATCATGGGGTATGCTAAAGTTTATACCCTTATTATAAGTAGAAATTTATATGTCCTTTATTTATCTCTTTTCCAATCTATTATAAATCATATATGAGTCATGTGTTTGGAATTTATAGAGCTATGAAACAATTTTGACCTCATTTTTAAACAAAGAATGTGGTGATGACCATTCTCCTCCTTTAGTGAGCCATGAGAAACTCGTGATAACTCCAATAGTGCCACTCAAGGGACCTCTTGTAGACCTTCCACTAGGTGATGATGCCCTATTCTGAGACAAACTCATCTTATTCATAAAATTAGTATAGTGTGCTCCCAAACCTTTCCATACTATGTTAGAGTTTAATAGGGAGTCAAAATAGCATCATTCATCCACATTCATAGGGGATAATGGACCTTAGGCTACAAAATCATGGATCAAGGCCAAGATATCTATCATTGAGAATATCCAGATGTCTCTAGAGTATATGATCTAGCTCAAAACCTATATGACGGATGACTCAGCCAAGGGTAGGTGGGACATTCCCACTCAGGATAGTCGACATTAGGGTTTGGTATGGAATACTATGCTTGATTCACTAAATTTTAGTATTTTCACCAGTATTTTTGAATGATGTGTTGAGAGATGTGAGAATTTTCATGGATGGGATTACATATTCCATCTGATCATAGTTGAACACCATCCAATTGAATAACATTTCAGAAATACTAAAATAGGCCTTCATCACATAGAAAACCCTAAGGAAATTAGATGATGTGAAATAGTTAAGTTGAACTTCTAGGTAGAGTAGTGGTTTGTCCAAAAGATGGAAACGATATTTCGAGGATACACACGGGGGTAGTACCAACTAGGTGGCATGCAATGAAAGATTTGTGGTTTGTCATCAGTATGGTAGGATATGCCATAAATCCCCCAGTTTATGAGAAAACTAATCGAGTTATGGGATTATGGTAGGATGAGTTCCCACTATCAACTCTGCCAATCCTTTCTTCCAGTTCCCAAAAAGCGAGGTTCTATGAAATAAAGAATTTATTTTGTAGGATCAGAGACCCCTTACTAGGTATGAGGCTAGTATTATAAAATCCATTTAGTCCAAATAGGTGGTCATGGCCGATGTAGTCAGGCCTCATAGTTTCAGCATCTATAGGGTGGACCTGGTCATGCTATATAGGCAGCATCTTGGGGCCATAGTTCATGCCATATTTATGCAGTGTAACCTACTATAGAGGAGAAGAGATTGTGGCCATCTATAGTTAGGGTTATTATTCTTATACACTCCAATTGTGTATCTGACTGGTTTGATACATCTATATTGCACTCATTACTATCAATTTCATTTATTTGAATTTTGGGAATAGTGATAGAGTAATAATGTGGTGTTATAACTCCTTACACATGACTTGGAGGTTAGGATGATGTTATTCGCAAGTTCAAGGAGTTCCCCATTGAAATATTTTGGTACCATTTTATGTTGATTTTCATTATCCTTGAGATGACTAGTTTCACCATCATTCTCAGTATGGACTTAATTATGCCTTATCACGCCCGAGTGGGTTTCTATCACCTTTGGGTATACTTCACCTCAATCTAGGTTCAGAAATATATTAAAAAAGGGGATTGGTATTTCTAGGAAAGTCAATTTTGAATCAAGCGTACTGGGCTAGGAGGAGTAACTACACATATGGCCGGTCTCATTAAGAGTGATCAGGGAGTGTAGCTTATGGGGTTTTCCACTATTGTTGATTGTTTTAGGGACGAATTCACTAATGATTTATTTGGAATACATTCTAATAGGGATTTGGAGTTCACTATCGACCATTTTGTAGGTGTGTGAGAAGTGTCCATTAATCTATATAAGATGGAACCTATATATCTATAAGAACTCAAGAAATCTCCTGACTACTTGGAGGATAATGGTTTTATTTGACCCAAAACATCCCAATGGGGTTAACCGATCATTTTCTTAAAGAGAGAATATGATAATAGTATATTTTTCATTTATTAACACCAAATAAATCAACTAATTGTGATAAACCGGTATCCACTTCATCATATAGACAACCTCTTCAACCAGCTCTAAGGCATAACTATTTTATCCAATATTTATTGGAGTTCTGGATACCATCAAGTCAATGTGAGGTAATTACACATACCATGTATAGTGTTCCCGAGTAGGTAGAACTTTAATGAGTATTTGTTAATTCAATTCAGTCTAAAAAATAAACCCTCACTATTCACGGAATTGATGAATTCAGTATTCCACTTGTACCTTGACTCTATTATGGTAGTATTCATAGACATCATCTCACTGTGTTATTGCACCAGACATGCCCGTTTAAAACATCTTTAGATCATACTGAATACACTAAGAGATCACCAACTACATGTGATTCTATATAAATTCCACTTTTGGATCAGAAATTTTATCTTCTTGGGTCACATCATATATGAAGCGTGTCTATCTATTGACCAAGAGAAGGTTAGCACTATAGTTTCCTTGGAGAATCCCAAAAACAATGTTGGATATATCTAGCTTCTTAGGGATATTTGGCTATTATAGGTGTTTCTTATTATAATTCTCACTCATGGAATAAGAATTTATAGTCTTGAAAACGAAAGGTGTGAAATTAGACTGGACTGAAACTTATGATAAATATTTGCAGCTGTTAAAGGGAGGAATCACCTTATCTCAGATTCTAATTATTTTATGAGTCGGGAAAAGCTATAATATTTACTATGATGATTTAATAATTATCTTGGGTGTAGTTATGATGCAATTTGGTTAGGTTTTATCATAAATTCCTTGCCAACTAAGGCCTCATGAGCGAAACTACCCTATGAACGACATCAATCCTTTAGTTGTGGCTCATGATCAACATTGTTAGAGGAATTACTTATTGTGAGAGGGGATCATTGTCTATACAAACCATTAATGTATATAATAAATCTCCACATAGATGACCTTTAATATTAGGTATTGAAAGTAGTTGGTATACTTAAAATCATTCCTCATTGATCATTATTACACACCTAGAATGTAAAACATCATTGTTTATGCCTTGTTTCAAAATAATCAGATAGATTTGTTTTATAATTCACACTGAGAGGTTCTGGAATATTATGATAATATAGTTCTTACTATAGTATCATTGACATCCTATATTATAGAGTGGGTCTAAATGAGGTAGTTATCCAATTCTGAGGGCCTCATTCTGAGGGAATGAAACAAATGAGAGGAATCACCTCCTGCTTGTTTCATTGATATAAATGATACCTTACTCTTCTGTGGTTGTGTTTGGGTGCCTTCTAAAATATGTGAAGAGTTGATGAGGGAAAAAATGTCTCTATTTGGGCAGTCCATCCTAGTCATTTAAATATGTACCATGGTATTTATTGTCATTATTGGTGGCTGGGTATCGAGAGTCGTATTATAGGATTTGTCACTCTGTGCTCCAAAAAACTGCAGGTGAAGGAAGATCACCAACGACCTACTGGACCTTTATATCCTATCTCCAATACTAAGTGGAAATGGAATAATCTCACCATGGATTTCATGAAATTATTTTTGAGATCACCTTGAGGATTTGAAGAATTGTGGGTGATAATCGACATGTTGACCACGGTTACACACTTCCTACCAATGTGGGAGACCTTCTATATTGATGAGCTTGGAAAGATTTACATCTGGGAGATTGTCTGAATTCATGGTGGTCCCCATTCTATCATATTATAATGGTACTCCCAATTTACATAATGGTTCTATAAAGGGTTGAAAAATCACTCAGGTCGTATGTTATCTTCTGTACAACATATCACCTTCAGATCAACAGGAAGTCTAAGTAGACCATACGGGTGTTAAATGATATTCCTCGAGCCTCCATCCAAGATTTTGGTAGTTCTTGGGAAAATAATATACCTCTCATTGGGTTCTCATACAACAATAGTTTTTAGGTATGTATTTAGATGGATCTGTACAATGCCCTTTACGGTTGGCCATGTCTTTCACCACTATGATGGCTGGAGTCGGGGGAGGAAGCTCGACTGGGTCCTCATCTCATTTAGTTGAATTCAAATAATGTCTAGTTGATTAAAAATTGGATTGATATATATTAGTGTATGAATAATTCATATACCAATCATCATCATATACCTCTAGATTTCAAGGTGTGACATTAGTTCATTCAGTGTGTTTCTCCCAGGTTGGGTCACAAATGAATTAGGAGACATGGAATATTATCACCCCGATACGTCAGGCCTTTTGAGATCCTGGAGAAAGTCTGGTCAGTAGATTATCAGTTTTTGTTACCATTGTGGTAACATTCCATGCATTACATCTTCCATGTATTGAATCTCCAATAGTATAATTTTTGACTACCTCATTTGTTTGACCCTTAGGACATAGATCTGGATATGGATGTGTCTTTCGAGGAGCATCTGATATGTATTATTGATCAAAGAACAAAGTCCCTCTAAGGAAGGTATTCTCCTATAGTCTGATAGTTATTTTAGTATATAAAAATATAGGATGGTACATAAGAACATAAAGCTAATTATCATGTGAAATAGGCAGGACATTTCTTAGATGATGTCTTACCACCCTCAGAATGGAAACTTGTGGGTGATTTTTCTTGAGGACGGGATGTCATAACGTCCTGAATTTCTCAAAGGTATAAACCATTTTTGTTATTAACTTTATTTATTTGAAATTATAATTTATGTATAATGTTCCCAAGGGGTTATCTGGTGTTTCTAATGGTTTTTCAGATCCTAGAGACCCGAAATTGGACTAGGTAAACTGGGCCACATAGTTTATAGAAACCATATATCCCAACCCACACAATTACATAAAATCATGTGGCTACATATAGTGTGGCAATGGGGGTCACACAATTTTTCTGAAACCATGTGACCGCATGTGCATTCCCTTGTTCCCATATTTAAGTTTTTGATATTTATTTTTTTATAGTTTTTGCATGATATACAAAATGATCATGTAACTGTGTGGGGTGGACATTTTATGCAGTGGCTTGGCACACAGTTGGAACAAGTTTTGGCCCGTCGTGCGGCCAAACCAAGAATCCCTTCTTTTATGATGAATTTAACCTTTTACATCATTAATTCTATTAAACCTTTTAATTTTTCTTCCTCCTTTTTCATTAGTAAATAAAACACCTCCTCGACATATAAACCTCTTCCTCAATCTTTATAGTTTCCGGATAACTCCTCCATATGTAATCTATATATCTCATGGTATGATCCATAAATAAGATATAGGTATTCTATAGAATAATATCAATTATATACCATGATCGCATTCCCATATGTTTTAATATTTAGGTGAAATATCATTTTCCCCGTTTTTAGGGGGTTTTATACTTTCTTTGATTTCTTCTATTCTAGTATGAATCAAAGGTCATTACTAGATGAGTGAATCTATATGAAGCTAAGGTAGGTGGTCTAAGTTCTTTCCCCTAATTTTAATGAATTAAATAACATTTTCAATTGTTTTGAGATCCAGGTCATTCCAATGATTCCCTTATTTATTTATTTAAATTAAATCGAAATCCTTACCTTTCCATTTTTATCCCACATTAGTGGAAAATCAACCCCTTGGATAGATCACCTTGAGTTATGCCACCCCAATGTGTGTGATGCACCATGGAGACCTAAATTTTAATTTATTTTATTTTTACTAACACCCCTTGACGGTGTATTTCTATCATAATCATCTTGAATTGATTAATTTAATTGAATAATGTGGTGAACCATGACAGAGAACCTACACCTCATTCAATTAATAAACAAAACAGTTGACTAGGATAATTGGTCAGGGGTCTATGTATTTCACCCATTACTCAAATGGATGGTTAATTTAATTACCTGGTCAACTCATTAAATTATGATCTAAATTATTGTTCAATTATTTCACCTTACTTCCTAGGGAAAAATTAGGGGTTTTGACATACATACCCCTTAGACAGACACTTGCGCCTTATTATTAGAATTTTTAATGGTTTGTAAATATTCTAAGAGAGGCACTAGATGTTCGAGGGGTAGGATTGCTTAGAATAATTTATCTATATCTATAGAAATGTGACACCAATTCGGTAGGGGGAAAACATGGATGAGGTTTTTGGCATGATGGTTGTACCATGCCAGGAGAGAGACTCATTCCCCTACATGTGATGCTGTGTATGGAATTAGAGGTTATTTCATGCTATTTTCACACCATGATCAGAGTGACACTTGGCGATTCATTCTTGGTTCACCATGGATAAATGCCATTTCATTAGAACATATATTGATCCCCGAGAGAGATACATGGAATTATGTTAGGATAGCCATGGAATGTCTTAGGACAACTCACTATATTTTGATAAAAACGATCTAATTGAATTTTAAAAGTAAATGAATGTTTTCAAATAAGAAAGGATTCATTGGTTTTGGAAATTTTGGGACATGTACTAAGATACCAATCACATTCTTGGGGTTAGTCTTCATTTTAAAAAATTATCCCACTCAATTTTTCTTTGCAAGATCCCACGGTTTGGACTCACCAACTTAGACTGAAGTTGGTAAATTGAACAGATGTCCAAATATGACCTTGTCTTATGTACTTATTTTAGTACTTTTTTTATTTTATTAACTATGTTACAAAGGTCATTTTATAATGAACATACTGGGTAGATGTAAGGACCATTTATTTTGGCGTACTGTGACTATATCTCAGACCATGTTTGGACATCCTTTGGTAATCAAGAATAATTTATGATTTCAGGTATTGATAAAGGGAAGCGGCACACATATGATGATTGATTTACATTAATAGGGTGGTGTTTGGAAGAATAGGATGGATCCAATACTATATATTCTTATTATAGAAGTTTTTGGTATTTTTTTATGTTTTATTATAATTTGGTCTATTAATTTTTCCCATACAGATTTCATATTCATTTTTGTATAGCATGATCACCATTATATTGTATCTTTTTTTATTTAGATTCTGTCATCTTATTTATTTATCCTGTTTTATTATGAATTATATTTCTTAAATTGTATTATTATCTGTCATATATATGTATATATATATATATATGTTCTCCATTCTGATAAATATTACATAGTCTCCCCAAAGGTACATCATAGACCCTCACTACTAGCCGGTAGCCTCTGGAATTCAGGAGGAGTACTTAAGGTCTTGTGACCACCATCTCAGAGAAAGAGTAAGTGGAACATAAAAAATGATGATAAAATACTAGATCCAAATTATCCTCATATTACAAACCTTTCAAGTCATATGTTTTGTTCCAATGGGGGACTCTTAATGAAGATTCATAATTCTTAATTGAGATCTTTCGATTTGATTTATTATTGAACCTTATGTAATCCTTTTTTCACCATAATTAATTGATTAACCTAGTATTTTTTATATAAATATATATTATTATGGTGATGTAATAAAATCTTCTATCGTCTTTGCAAAACAATATTAAATGAATGTATTGCTTGTATGTACATCTAAAATACCTCCTCCGCCTAGTGATATGATCATTTTCCATTACCACCTTACATTGAAGGATATAATGTTGTATTTTGGAATTATATATGTTATTTATAATATAATTAATATTTTTTAATTATAAAATATTATTTATCATTCTTTTATTTTTATTAAAAAATGAAAACAACATTCAGACGTACATACAGACTACCATCTCCATGAATAGTGTAATTCATTTTTCTTTATCAAAATTTTATGCATGGTTATAGATATGTAGTGATTAAATATTATATAAATACCATGATTCAATTTTTTTAAATATTGAAAACAATATAAAATTTCATGCACTGGGGCATCTGAAAAAAATCATGAAAAAAGTAATAGTTATTACACGTATATTGTGATTTTGATAATGCATTATTAATAAAAAAAATTATTGACATATAATAAGTTTAGGATATATGATATTATATGAAAAATATGGTTATATTATATAATAATAACAAATTTCAATTTATTATATAGGAGTTTAGATTTTTCACAAATCATGTCATATATGAGATATATGTTTTAGGTTACAATCTCATTTTTACCAGGACTATTTATGAAAAAAACTATAATGATGAAATTTGCTGATATAAATCCCAAAAATATAAAGAATCTTCCTGTACATTGTTTATTTATGGATATTAAATGTTTTAAATTATTTTTTCTATCTTTATGTAAATATGAGACTAAATAATGTTTTTATGAAAAACATACATTACTTCTCTCCATAGACAGGAATATTTTTATTTAGTGTTAATGTTTTCTTCAAAAAATGTCTATAATGATTTTAATATTCTCTAATTATTAAATATATCCATTTTTAACCATGTTTCAATTTAAATTTAAAAATTTAAATGTAATATTATTTTCAATTTATGAACTACGTATTTTTATTACCAATGGAATGGATATAATGTATGTTTTAACTTATACCACATGAATGAATTATCTCACTGACATGAACAATTTTTTTTAAATCATACTTGTAATGTTTCCATTTTTTTTCAAAAATTTTTTTTTTTTATTTTTTTATACTTTGAGTAATTGATTTCATAATGAATAGCATATATACCTCAAGAATGTTTTTTATCTTTTAAAAGTATTTTTTATTTGTGATAATATAATTCTAATATACTTATACTTCTCTGAGGAACTGATTCAGTGATTCCATCCTTATTATTTATTTTCATGGATTATTATTATTATTATTATATAATAATAAAGAAAAGAATTTTATTTTCAATAGGTTATGCTATGATGAAATGATAAATGTTCTCATCATATCATAGCATGCATATGAATGGATAAATATTATTTTATTGGAAATTATTTTATATAAATATAATTAATTGTGAAATTATTTATGTTTTTTGAGTACAATGAGTACATGGGAGGGTATACCAATCCCAATAGTGGTATCACGAGTGGTTATCCATGCCCCAACAAGGTCATATAAGAGTTTATTCCTAGACTAATGTTGGTACGTAGGTTTTTACCCCAAGACTAACATGTGATGAATGCCTTTGTGGGTATCCATGACAAAATATTTATATGATTATGATTATGCAATACTTTATGACACACTTTTATGAAATGGTCTTATGGAACTGTTATTCTCACATGACACTTGTTCTTTGATTCATTTGTGATTCATTACTTATGACCTACCATTATTTATTTCCTGACACATGATTATTTTATATGGATTACCGGGTTTGATTTTAAAATGATAATATTGTGTTCTCACACACTTATTCTCATGTTATTCTTAAATTATAATTGATATCTCCCTTTTTTACCCTTACTGAGCATCTGAGATCACCCATTATTATTATTTCTTTTCCCTATGATATAAATAAATGTTTTATGTATGATATGAACAACAAGGTTGGTTGTTGTGAAGAACTATGATATTGATAATGTAGATATTTTATGTTCTAGTTTTTTATGTATTCATGTTACTATAGAAACTAAACCATTATTATTCTAGAATAGATCATAATGATATTTAATGAATATTCATTTAATATTATGTAATATTTTTATATGGGATATTTGGATTACCTTAGTCATTATTAGAGAAATATTTAGTTTTTTTGACAACTAAGATGAAACCCTTAGGAAAAGAATATGTATTTGATAAAATCTCATGTTATATTAAAGAACATTTTTTGTTTTCCTATAATAATATATAACTGTCTAAATACAATAAATTAGATGAAGTTGTAGCACTGATCCACCTAGGGGGAAAAACTCCAAATGAGGTGTATTGGGTAGTATCCTGATTATTTCTGATTCATAAAGAGTATTCCTAAGACTGAACACCTAGCTTGACACTATTAGGGGATATGGTTGGGTTAATCCATATTTTATTGATGAATAATTATGCAGGATTTAATTACATTATAAGAAATTTTTTCCTAGGTTAAACCTAATATGTCATATTTTAATAAAAAGGTTCCATTATTTAGATATACTATGTATGATTCTCATGATTATATTTTTTATACTGTGATTAATGTTGACCAGTCCATGGATTTTGGTTTTAGTCAATGGTTAGAACCTGAGGAAATCATATTAACATGGAATATGATTGTTAATGTATTTATTTTTCTCTTCAGTAACCAAATATTATGGGATATGGAATGATGATATTTGTTACTATGCCTACACAATATTTGTAACCATAAATCATGATAATATTCCAAATGTGCAAAGGAAGGATCAATGTTTTGTTGTTTCCATCAAGAGGAAAAATCAAAAAAAAAATTATTGTTTTGTCGATCAACTAATTACAATGTAATGGATCAGTAAAATTGAAAAAATATGTTTCATTCTCTAGTGCTCAGAGAATGAAAATTTTAGTTTCAGTATTTTTAATTGTGAAGGAGAATAAAATAAATGGTTCAATCTAATCATGAAGTGGAATAAAAATAAATATATTGTTATTATAGAGTTTTGTGAGTTTAAAAGTTAATTTTTCAACAAGTAATTTACTTATACAATTTCTAGTAAAATGGTGATGGAATTAATTGACCTCAAGAAGAAGGATGATGAATATAATAGTGTCTATGAGTTATATATTATATGAAATGTGAGGTATTCTTTAGTAATTATTATTTAACCTAAAATAGTGATTTATTGATTCTTTAGTGGATTAAAACCAAACCTCTAAATGTTATTATCGATATCATAAAGTAGTCGATTTAATGAAATAACATGATGTGATCTTAAGGTTGAAATGGATATCGGATTCGTCAGTCAATATCACTGTTTTTAAAAGAAAAAATTATGGAATATAATGGAATTATTTATTATAATAATCGTATAGGGATGAATATGAGTCTTTTGTTATGCCATATGTTTTGAAGGATACATGGAGTAAATTGTTTTACAAAAACTAATAAAATATTTTAAATGTGTAATGGAAGGTCATCAGATAATCAAATGTGAAATTGAGGGGATGAAGTTAGATAATGATGTGAATAAAGAGAAATATATACAAAATGCACCACCCACACTCCAGTTATTCAAATAGAATTAGTATTCAAATTATGCTAACAAGTGCTTAAATATGAAGATTAATGAATTTGATGAACATAATAAACTCTTAATCCAAGAAGAAAAGGTAAATATCATGTGATCACTATTGCCTATGTGGGTTATAATAACAAAGAGGTAAATATAGTGTTATCATCCACTCTAGAATTGAGCATGTCTTATTTGATTCTAGATCTCACTAATCATTTATAAATCATAATTTTTCTATGGGTATAACATTACCACATCGATGATTAGATGTTTAATTTATATTGAGAACTCATAAGAATAATATGATCACATCTGAGGTATATGATTTTTCTTTCATTGATGTTTGAGGGAATGTTCTTACAAAAAATATATTTATTCTTCGACTAATTTAATTTGTGGGTATTTTTGGCATGGATTGGATTTCTTTATTTGAATCCTGCATCAATTTACATGGAAGGGATTTCATATTTTATATTCTAAACTATCATATGATTTTTTATTATTACATGGATAATGAAATGTTTTCAATGGAAATTAAATCCATTATATGGGTCTTGATTCCTTTTCAAAGGGGGTATTTATCTTAAATTGTTGTGGATAAACATAACATCAAAGATATGATTATTGTATGAGAGTTTGTTAAAGACTTTTTTAAAAGAGTTTCTTAATATTATTTTAAATATTGAAGTTGTATTTTCAACATAATTCATTCTTAGTTCTATTAATATATACAGGACTCTATTTAGAATGACCATGATTTGGTTAAAGTAATTAAAGTACAATCTCTAGAAGAATCTCAATAAGGGGATCATTCAGCCAAGTACACCACCATGGGGTGTTAATAATCAATATATATTCATGTTAATATAAATTTATTATTGAGAACATAACAAGATCATAATTATGAATAAGTATCCATATAAATGTATTTATTGTTATAATTAGTTATAAATAAGGATCAACATATTTTTCCTTGACAGATATTTGATTTAGATATTATATTTTGAGGGTTAAAATTGAATAAATACCAAATCACACCTTTTTTATGATTTGTAGAAAATATTAATTTACTGTGATTCCATTTGGTCTAACTAATTACCCCATTATCATCATAGATTTAATTAATAGAGTCTTTAGATATTACCCTTTTCAGTTTTTCATATTCTTTATAGACGATATAATTATATATTGGAAGAGTTAGGAAGAGAATGAACATCACTTGAGGATTATACTGAGGAAACTAAGGATGCTGAATATTTATATAAAATTATCCAAGTCTAAATTTGGATATATAAATTTTCAATCATGGGTAATAAATATCAAGAAAGAGTATATAAATGGATCCTTCGAAGATATAAGTTATTGGCCATTGAACCAAACCGAAAACTATGACTCAAATCTATAGTTTTATGGATTGGGTAGATATAATTGAAACATTTTTAAGAATTTATAACAGTAATATAATCCCCTCACCATGTAAACTCATAAGGGAGAAAATTTCCATTGGAATGATGAATATTATGAAAACTTCACAAAAATGAATATAAGTTTTATTGGTAAAATTATTCTTACACTACACTATAAAGGATAATGCTTTTGGACTTATAGGGATTCATCAAATTAGGGGATGGTATTTTTTATATGAAAAATTATATTGTGATATCATATTTCTCATAACAATTGATGGTTCATGATAAACATTACCAAATTCATGATTTAGTGTCATTAACAACAACCATTACATTATGGATGTGGAGGAATTATATTTATGTAGAAATGTGTGGCATATATTATTATAATAATAATTTAAATTATATATTAATGTAGAATGAGTTCAATATTTTCCAATAAAGATGGTTGGAGTTGATTAAATATTATGACTAACCAATACCTTACCCCCTGGGAAAGTTAATGTGGTGGGTGATTATTTAATTCAAAAGTATCATTCTTGATTTTCTATGATTATGAGAGAAAAATATCAAGTATTTATAGATTTTTAATGATGGACCATGAAATTTTATGGAAGTAATAAATATTTTCTTGATCAAATGAGTGCTCATCCCTCTATCCATGTGGATACTAAAGAGGCAAATAAGGAATATGTGGAGCTAAAAAAGATAGTGAGGAATTTTTTTACTTCATATTAGATATTAAAGAAATGATAGTTTTTTGAAAATTATTTTGTAACCCACCTATACCAGACACGAAGAAGGAGATGTTATATGTAAATCAAATATCATCATTATCTATTCATCTCAGATGTAAAAAAGATGTAAAAAAGATCTGAAAGTGTATTTATGGTGGGACAACATAATGAGAGATATTTCATGGTATGTATCATTGTTATTGGTATGATAAAATGTTAAGGATATGATACATAAGTTTAAGAGTATGTTACAACCATTACATATACCCAAATGGAAACAGGAAAGCATCCCCATGGATTTCAACATCGTACTTCCAAAAACATATAAAGTCTATAATACTATAGGATTTATAGTTGATCACCTTAAAATGTATGATCACTTCATTTCAATTAAATAATATTTATCTCTTTATTTATTTTTGAGCATATATAATAAGTAAGTGGTAAGGATTCATGGATTACAACACTTTATTATATCTGATCAAAATATAAGGTTTAACCCAATGTTTTGGTGAACTTTTCGATAATCTCTAGATACATAATTCTATTTCATTATATATTATCATCCTAATATTGGTAGTCATTCTATGAGGAATTTTCATACCCTATAGGATATGTTGAGATTACATTTTCTAAATTTTATAGGTCATTTGGATCAATGCCTTACTATTGTTAAATTATCTTATAAAAATTTCCATCACTAAATCATTCAGATGAATACATATAATTCCCTTGATGGAAGGTATTATAAAACTAAAATTTGTATGAATGATATTAGAGAAATAATTATAATGGGACCTCATATTTTTGAGGAAATGGGGGAGGTGGTTAAATCTATTTAGTATCACGTCAAAAAAGTTTAGAGACCAAATAATAGTTATGATGACAATCATCATAAAATTATAGATTTTTAAATTGGTTGCAATGTATTAATATAAATTTATTTTTGAATCAAGTTATGTGATTTTAAAATAATGGAAACCCATGATTGTGGTATATTGGAACTTTGATATTCTTGATCGAGTAGGGATTTTTTCTTCTCAGTTGGTGCTTCTAACTAACCTCTCTCATGTTCATGATGTGTTCTATATATCTGTTTTAAGTACATTCTATATTAATCACATGTACTAATATCATAGGTTGTACAAATAGGAAATAATCATTTATAAGAATAAAAACTAGTAGAAATATTTTATTATAGAGATAAAGTGATATGGAAAAATACTACTCACCCAGTTAAAGTGCTCAAGATTAATTAGAAATTTAGGGAAGCTACTTGGGAACCAAGGGATGTGCTGAATTAGAAATAACCTAATTGTTTAATATCAGGGTAATTTAAATTTTATTGTGATATTTATTTTAATGGGGGTATATTGTAATATCCTATTATTTATACATATTTAATTTGAATTAAATTTTTATTATTTTGATTGCTTCATTTACATGCACCCATGAGTCAAAATGAAATCACGTTATAGTATACAGGTATAACCTAGCCATTAAAATGGTTTGTACAAATATGAGTAACCACATTATGATATATATTTATTTATTAAAAATTATTTATTAATTTCTAATGATTTTTAAATTAAATCATTAAATTGATGAAAGACCTATTTCTTATGGACATGTATTTTTCAACATATTATTCACTTTTTGCTAAAACAAGTATGTTGAAACCTATTGAAAATATTGTAAATGAAATATAATTATATTTTAAAAAAAAAGTAATAATAACTCATAAATTAATTATCTAATGGTTAGGAAATAATAAAAAACATTTATCGGTAAAATGAGTTATTTTTTCCTCAGAAAACTGGTTTTATAACAGCAAAGTGTTTTTATCATAATAAATTAAATTAATAATTATTTATTAATTATTTTAATGAAATATAACTATTATATAATCACTCAAATATTTTAACATTCATTTGATAGTTTTCATAGGAATTTAATTGTTGTGAATTTAATTATATGTCAAAAAATGAATTTTTTTCTAAAACCCAGTTTTTGTTGGGTTTTATGCTCTAATTTTCTAAATTAGTTATTTTAATTTATAGGAAATAGATTTTAGGAAATGTATATAGAAATTTCAACATAATTTATAAATTTTATAATGATCCTAATTTCATTTTTTTTCATGACTAATAGTAAAAATAGTATAATTTGTTTATCACGGTTTAGGTTAAAACGGGTTTACCTCGGGTGAAACCAAGAGATAAGGGTATAAATAAAACATTAACATGTGTAAGCATTATATTGTGGAACATATTTGACCCTATATTATAATAATGTATAATATTAAACCATTTTAATAATTTTACTAGTGAAATATATTTATTTTATTTATGTATAATATGTAATTTCAAGTGCATCATCTACCTCACTTATAAATGGATAACCTTCCTGTCCAACCTTATTCATAATGTTTTATCCATATATCTAAGAAAATAAACTCACTAATACCTTAAAATAATAATTTTTTTTCTAATATCCCTTGTTCCTCTCTTGATAACAATATTTCATGGCTTAATGAGTAAACTAAATGAGGTCTCTCAAAGATGGGGAATAAATCCAAACAAATATTTTCAGTTTTATTTCATATTAAATCTTATATAAACCTATTTTATCATGAATAACATAATTAATATTGTATCATAAATATAATTAGTTTTAATTATGATGATGGAGACACCACTTTTACCCTCTTTTCCACCAAATAGGAAATGAAACGGTCGCTCGTGCGTACGTGTGGACTACTACCTTCACATAGAGATATAATTAATTTTCCATCACCTCCTAAAATTATAATATATAATAATGGATTTAATAAATATATATTATATTAATATTATAATTATGATTATGGAAATATAAAATAATATCTATTACTCATTCCACATTTTTGATATAAAATGAAAAAATTCCCATGTGCATAAGGATCAAAACTTCCAAACCTAAGCTTCAATAGAATTTGAAATAGTTAACACTAGAAAACAATGATTTTATTAAATAATTATTAATTAATCAGTGTTAAAATATTATAATTTCAAAATATATGATATTAAAATAATGTTTATGGTTTTTTATAGAATTAAAATACATTTTAATTTATTATATAGGAGGTTAACGCACCTATAATGTTTGTCAGATTTGAGATAAGGGTTTTATGTTTCAATCAGAATTTTTAAAGTTTGATTATGGATAAATTTATTAGGATGGAATTATATCATATATACATAAAAAATACTATGAATTTATTCTCATATATTTATTTTTAATGATTACATGTATTTTTCTTTTTTATCTCTTTAATTACTAAAGAGAATGAAGAATGTTTTGAAGAAAACCCAAATTTATTACTCTCCTCAAGAAGGAAGATATTTCATACATATCAATGATTTATAGAAAAGGTTTCATGAATGTTATTATTATTCAATTAGTATTGAATAAATCTATTTTTACACAATTTTAATTTATATAAATAGTTTGGAAATGAATCTCCTATTCTTTATTTAAATGAGGTATTGTTTTTAATAAAGGTATGATAAAAATAGTTGTTTTGACATATACAACATGAATAACTTGTTACAAAATGAATACCACTAATTTTGTGATGATTATTTTACATTTTGAATGGTTCTTATAAATCTATCCTTTTCCATAATTTGTTTAAAATTTTTTATTTCGAAATCATTGATTTAAAAATAAAAAGGGTATTATCAAAAAGAAATATTCCAATAATATTTTAATTTTTTTAATATATGATAAAATCATTTTATGTTAAATATGGTTAGGTGTGGATGTTATTCTTTGATACCATCTTTATTATTTATCTGGATTATTTATGATTATTATTATGAAATACTGAAGAGCTTGTTTTATGTTCCATGGGTTTAGATTTGATCAAATAGTAAGAATTTTCATGATCAATTGGCATACATATGGATGGATTATTATTATTTGACAGATGGTTCTATTATATACTTATTAATTAATTTTGGTAAATATTTATGTTTTATGATCTCAATATGTACATGAGTGGTTTTACAAAGCACAAAATAGTATACATAGGTGGTCAGACCAAGCATAACTGTGATATATGGGAGGTTATCCCATGCTTGAATTAGGCACATAGGTGGGAATCCCAAGATCAACATGTGATGAATGTCTTAGTGGGTAGCCTTGACATTATATTTATATGATTATGATTATTCTAGAAATTATTCCACTATTGTGTGACATGATCTTATGCCAATGTTATGCTCTCATGGATCATGATCATTGATTCTTTTATGATTCATTCCATATGAACTACCTTTATTTATTCCTCGAATCATGATAATGATCAATTAATTATTGGATATTATATTCAATATAATCCTCATTTTCTCAAAACCTTATTCTCTTGTTCTGATAAAATTATCATCAATATCTCCCTTGTTTTCCCGGCTAATAATTTGATCTCACACATTATTATGTTTCCTTTTCCCCAGGATTTTAAGAGATGTTTTAATTATGATATGTCAAATAAGTGTGATATTTGTGATTAACTAAGTGGGATAATATCTATATACTTTATGTACATGTTTTTTCTGTATCCATGTTTCGAAAGACACTAAACCCTTATAGTTATGGAAAGTATCATAATGATATGTGGTGAATATTAATATAATAATTTTTAATATTTAAGTTTTTAAATCATGGGATGCTTAAATGTTGGTATAGGGGAAGCTTCATAATGTCATTTGAGTGATTTGTGAAGCCTTTACTTATTTATATATCAATCATATTCACACATATTGAATTATATCCCACTTCATATTATCCCATGAAATGTTTTCTTAAAAATTCCAATATATCTTGGTGATACGATGGTGTATAGAGAATTTTGAGCTTTATGAATCATCTCTCAATTTTTTATTTAGCTCAACTTTTTATGGTAATCACAATCACTTCCTAGACATCAAAGACTCTATTTATTTTGGAAAAGTAATGATGTTACCACTTCCTTAATAATTTTCATTTCTATATTTACTAATTCTATGCATATAAGACCATGTCCCATCCTCATTAGGGATGAAAATACATAAAACATCATAATCAAGGAATCTTATACGTCGTTTCCCTTCAGTAGGTGGAATTTTATCACTGAATCCCAGTGCTTCAGTAGTTCTATCCATCTCATTTTTCTTATTTTGATCTATTTCAATGTGAATATTTACATTAAACTTATTTGACATATATCCATATTGAATATTTCACAATATAAATATTTTCCCTATATCATTAAAGAAAATAAATATTTTCTAGCATTAGATCACGAGTTTGGAAAATTTTTCTTGGTAATTTCATTTCCTTAATGCATAAGAGAAAAAAATTTATTTCTTATAAGTAAACATCCCAATAATTTATATGATAAACCACTAAATATCAAAAATACATCCTTCCATTCCAATAATATGACTATTGGTGAGAATATTAGTCTCCTAATTAGTTCTTCAAAAAATACTCTATATTTTATTGGCAAAGTTAATTTGAAACCTTCATGTCTGAACTTGGGAAATGAGTTAACTAATTAGGAATTTTTTTTAAAAAAATCAATGATTTTTAAAAGATAAATCAAGGAGAAAATATATTTCAATAGTAATAATTTATTTTTCAAATTATATAATCACTTTTCTCTTCAAAGTATAAAAATATATTCCATCCATGGATACAATATGGACATGAAATAAACATTTATTCAAAGAATCTAAATTATTGAAGTTAACATATAACTCCTTCCTAAAAGTTTATTGAATGATTTTTTGATTGTTATCATGATGTTCATAGATTATTGTTTATTCCATGATATTATTAATAATGTCTATAACAAATTTATCACAATACAATTTGTATACTATATTAAAAAGATCCATTAATAGAGAGGTTATATTTTTTGAAAAGGTTTTATTTTTAACTCGTGATATCCATACATTATTCAATTATCCTACTTTTTTTATAATTGTTATTGAAATATAATTAAAAATAAAAACATTGATGTTAAATATTTGATAGGTATTTATATCCCTTAATGTAGATTAAATAGATCATAAATTCATGGAAAATTATATATATTCTCAATTATAAGAGCATTGATTTACCTATAGTCGATGCATATCCTTATATACCCATCCTTATTCTTTACATATTTGATATGTGATCTCTATTATGAGATGCTAGGGGGTTTGAATACATATTCACACAACTCCTGTACCTTCTTCTATAATTCAACTAATTCAACTATAGCTATGCTATAGGGGGCTTTGATATTTTATTTGAATTAGGTAAAGTATTCTTAGATAATTCATGTTCATGAAAAATTTCATATACATTTAATTTTTCATGAAATACATCAATAAAATCCTGTGAAATTAGTACAATTTAATTTCTTATGATATCCTTCTATTATATATATTTACAGTGATCCTCTTGTTCTATAATAATTTTAGTCTCCATTAGAGGTGGTTATTGACAAGAATTTTTTTAATAAGCCTCGCCTCAAGATACAATACATTCTATAGACACCATAATGATTATAATCTATTTTTCTCAGTATTAAATTATTGAAATAGAATTTTATATACATTCTATCATAATAATAATTTCATGTAAAAAAATGGAATAAAAATATTGTTTACAAATATATTACCTCATTGTATTATAATATAATCCAGACCATATTTTTTAACAAGATTCTAATTTTTTATCAATAATAAAATATTTTCTCTCAATAAAAAAAGGTACGATTTAATGATTTTATAATACTTATTGGATGTAAACTAATTTTTGGATATAAAATAAAATAATGTATTCGAGAGAAATGAGTTTATGATCAATATACAAATTATATGATAATTTTGGAATCCTTTTGTAACACCCCAAGCTTCTACGGTACGCTTCTCTTTGAATAATGCGATAGCGTGTGTTGTACGCAACACCGAGTTCTAACAACCAATCAAACTAGCCGTTATGAATAGTAATACCTACTTTTTAAAATTATATATATTTTATATTTCAAAATGGACTTCATTTTGGGATTCGGAATATCTAATTTAGCCTAAGGTGAAATTTTGGTACTTTTCGGATAACTTTCATATTTTGATGAATAGTGAAAATTAGTAAATTTTAATTAAAAACAACTTTTTTAATCAAAATAATTAATAATGTTAAATTATGAATTTTAGTAGTTTTAAAGTATATTTAGAATATATTTTTACCATTTAATATAATGTTTGGCATTGGACATAATTTTACAATTAAACCGAACATAAACAAGTGTCAATCTTTTGATAGTTATTATCTCTTAAAAACACGCTTTTTGTTTTGACAGCGGGAATTAATTTTAAATTAATTTCTTCCACTTATGTGTTTTGAATTTAGGAAAATGGATTCCATATTTTGAATCAGTATGTTCAAATTGTGTAAATAGGTAACTTTTATTTTTAGACATTTTGAATAATTACTGCGGTAAATATATTATTTACCATGGTTAAGGGTAAATCCGGTAAATAAGAGTTAACAAATAATATTATAATAATACTAAATTACCCTAAAACGTGTCTGAACCCTATTGGTTGATACATGGTCGACCATGGACATCTTTGGGTCGATTTTGGGACCCCATGGATCCACTTGTAAGTGATAATGACACTTTATATTAATTAAGTTAAAAGGAATACAAAAATGACACAAGCATATATCTTTTAGCAAAACAATTGTTACATAGGGTTATATATGTTGGATTTTAGATTATAAATATTCATTAGAAATATAAAAATATTTAATACATAATGATATTTTATTTATAATTTTTAGACATTAAATAATTTATTTTATTTATGACACAATGATGATGCAGTAATTACTATAATAGTGAAAATTTAAAATAATTGATATTATAAATACCCAAATAAATATAATATGAAACTTTTAATGAATTAAAGTAATTTTCTAGGATAATATGATATATTAGGATTGATTTAATTGACTTTTTTCGAAGTAATAAATCTGTTATGAGTTTCACAAAAATCAACTATTGAATAGTGTCAAAATTGACATAAAAGAGTTCTTAAAACAAATATTATATTATTAATTGATATTAAATTCCTAAAAATCTAAGGTTCGGCCAAGAGACTTATATCATGATAGTTCCATCATTAATGGACCACTTGGGGGTCGGTTGGATGTATATAGTAAGTTTAGTAACCATATTATATAAAAATACAAAGAGACATTGTAAAAGTGAAACTAATTAACTTAGAGTTAATACTTAAAGATAAGGTTAATATAAGTACCCAAACCTGTCTAAATTCTATTGGTTGAGTGGTTTTAGACCTATCCCCACCTTAACCTTTTAATAATCAACTTTGGAGCCATTAGAAACCGAATATGAATTTTTTATAAATTAATATTTCTAGCTTTTCCAAAGGTGCCCCTCACCCCTCTTATAAAAGGGCACTCCTCCTTCTCATTTCTTCACACCTTCAAAGCCTTTTGGTACGGCCAAACTCTGCCCCAATACTCTTCCAACATCCCTCAATACAACCTAGATGCCTTAGTTTGATCAGAAATCCAACCTAAGGAGCCCTTTTGATCAAATCAAAAGGAAGAACTTGAAGAAGAGGTAATGATTTCACCACCCTTTTCCAAGATCATTTCTTCTTCCACTTCTTCTTCCTTTGTTGTTACCATTCTAAAATAATAACTCCAGTATCTCACATATACTGTGATGTTATTATAAATATGGTACAACCATATTCAGTATTCTATCCACCCTTTGAATAACATGTCACCATACGTGCGTACGTACGGCTTACCGTCTCCACGTCGTGGTGTAATTGTTATTCAATATATTATTATTTGGATGGGTATAATAACGATATGTAACTCATGTAAATAATAAATAAAACAAGATAATGATTCTGTATATATGATATAACAACCATTTATATATTATTTTAATATCAAAAGAATGATATTGTCGCTCGTGCGTACGTACGGACTACCGTCTCCACGAACGCGATGAGATTCATTCTCCATCGTATCCATTCAAGTATAATTATCATTTGATGATTTAAAAATGATTTTTAAGGACTTGATATCATTCTGGATATGAATAATATACAACCTCTCCTTTAAAAACATGTCTTACGTAACAAAACATATAAAAGAAAACAAGTAAGTTAACACCCGAAACAACGATAATACTAAGATATTATTATCAAATCAATATTAAAAGATCATATATGATATCATATTAATGTATATGATTATTGTATAATTTAATAACAATTATTTCACCATTATACAGGAGGTTAACCTACCCCAACCACGGAAAAGTACAAGGTAAGGTTTATTTAACAATCTCTTCAGTATCCGAGGTTGTTTATACGTAATAATCTACTGGGATCTCTTTATCATCCACATCCATGTTTCTTAAAAATGTATTTCAAAACATTTTTACTATTTACTAAAATATGAGTTAAAGTCATTTATACCCTTTTTGACTTTTATAAGTGGTTTATAAAGGAATCTTTCGGTCGTTTTCAAAACAAGGTCCTTTTTAACCTTTTCGACAGAATTAAGGTAAGAATGTTTTTTTAACTTATACGGCTGATGCGGCTATTTTCCGCCGTTATAAAATCTTTAAAGTTTCCCTTACAAGATTATAAGAATATTTTCAAAGAAAATGTTTTATTTTATATGGATCTTAAATGATTTCAAAAAAAAGGAGATATTTCTTTAAAAAGAATATTGATTTCATCTATGTCAACATCCTTTGATGGATTTTAAGATTATTTGAAGTTGATTTATTATGATACAAAAATTCTATATTGTATTGAAGGTTTTGTGATATGTTTGACTGTGGATGTGCTATTTTTATACCATTCATAGTTTATGGTTAAATTATTTACATTTCGTATTCTAGTTTTAATACGAATGTTTATGTTATGTTTAAACCTTTTCATATGGGAATGCATTGGACTTAGTAAGTGACGGGTGGAGCCCGCTATAGCTCCTCGATGCATCGGTAGGTCTCATGAGACAAACTAGTGTCTTGGCACAAGGCCTTGGCAAAATCTTATTTGTAGTCTTGGCACGAGACCTTGACTATGTGGTTATGATAGTCTGGCATTATGCATTCCATCATTATGAAAGTGGTTATTGATTTTTCATGTGATTATTCGATTAGTAGAATAACCATGTGAATAAGTAAATGGCATTATTTCATTTTATTTATGCCATAATATGTTAAATGTTCAAGTTTAAAAGGCTTTTGTTTTAGTTATACATTGCCTTAAATGTTTATTCTTATTTATGAAAGTTTCCGCTATATTGTTATCCTTACTGGGAATTTGAGCTCACCCCTTTTCTATGTTTTATTCTTCCCAGGAAGTGAAGAAGTAAATTATGAATGACCTGCAGGGATGTTATGTGGGGATATGAGTGTGGATTATGGAGACATTATGTTGTTGTAGTAGTTTTTCATCTTATGATGTAATGTAAAACTTATGAATATATCTAGTGTTTCCAAGGCTACTAAACCAATCGGTCTTTCGAGATTTGATCTTTCTTGTGATCATGCCAATGTTATGTAATAATGCACCGACTCTGGGTAACTAGGGTCGGGGTGTTATAGTTGGTATCAGAGGAAGTTTAGTACAAACCTTGGAAGCTAGATTTAGATAAACTCTGATTAGAGCACGTAGACCTAAGATGATCTTTGAGGATTAGTATAGAAGAACTTCCTAGAATTTTGGTATTGTAGAGATTTTGTGAGTTTTCTAAGAAATAAATACCTGTCTGGATACGAGCAGGTAGAGGCGGCTCTGGCACAGATGTACCTAGGGGTAAAACCCGAAAACACCGCTTTGAGCTAGACTCGAACGAGAACTGGTGCACGACAACGGGCCTTGCTGCACTCTTGGTTACGACACTCCCGGGGGATATGCTTAGGATAACTCTCATTTTCATTACAAATAATTATGAAGGGTTTATGAGTATATACTTCCTCAAAGAAAACATTTTTATGATTATGGATTATATCCATAAATAGTTCAATTTATGTTAAGTGTTTTATGAGTATGGGATTATGTATTTTGATTCATAAACTGATCTAGTTTATGCCATTGTTTAGAAATGGCGCCTAGTGGAAGAAATGGAAACTGTATCAATGCACGCACTCCACGTAGGGATTTCCCTCCTGCTCAAGATAATTATAGTGGGGCTGGTGATGTAACTGGTGCTAATCAGCTAATCACCATACTGGGACAACTTACTCAGGTTATGAATAATAACCTTACCCGTATGGAGCACCCTGATCCGCAGCGTGGAGGATCAATGTTAGATCGATTCATGAGGCAACAACCACCAACGTTCAATGGGAGTACAAATCCCTTAGTAGCTGAGCAATGGATATTTTCCCTAGAGAAAATATTTCAGGCTTTGGGGAGCAGTGAAAGGGAAAAAGTTATCATGGCATTTTACCGCCACACTGGAGATGCTGATAAATGGTGGTCATTGATTCAAAATACAAAGGAAGATGATGAAGTATCAAATATAGAATGGAGGGAGTTCAAAAATCTGTTTTTAGAAAAATACTTTCCTCGCGACCATCGAGCAGATATGGAAAGGCAATTTCTAAGTCTGAGACAGAAGGAGGATGAGAATGTCACAAAGTATGAGGCTAACTTTACAAGGTTAGCAAGGTATGCTGGTGATTATATACGCAACCCAAGAAGTAAGATTGATCGTTTCTTTGATGGGTTAAAACCATTTCTCCGACGAGCATTAGTCTCCCAATCCTTTTCATCGTACGAAGACATTGTCTCATGTGATATCAAGACCGAAAAGGAATTCTCTAAGTCTTATGACTTTAAAGCAAAGCAAGAGAAGAAGAGACCTGCTGATCAATATAGGAATGGAAATAAGGGGAATAAAGGAAAGGTTGAATATCCATCATGTGGTAAATGTGGGAAGAAACACCCCGGTGCTTGCTTGAAGGGAATGGGAGTCTGTTACAAGTGTGGTGAAAAAGGCCACCAAGCTCGTGATTGCAAGGGGAAGAAGGAAGCTACCAACGTTCAGTGCTACAATTGCAGGGAGATGGGGCATTATGCAAATACATGTCCTATGCGTCAGGAGAACATACCTCAGAAAAGGCCAAGGGATCAAGGCCAAGCTTATGCTATCACTACTACTGAGGTAGAAGCTCTGAAGGACGTGGTGGCAGGTAATTTAATGGTTTCCTCAAGTTTAGAAAATGCATTATTTGATTCTGGATCATCGCATTGTTTCATATCTTCCCAGTTTGCTAAGAAAATTAGATATTTCCAATTTGATTTAATAAGGGAGTTGTCAGTTAAAACTCCTAAGGGAAGTATCATTGCAACAAAGTTTTTTGAATCAGTCCCCATTAGAGCACATAAATTTTCTTTATCTGTTGATCTCATCATCATAACTATGATTGAGTTTGATATAATCCTCGGTATGGACTGGCTTTCGGACTATGATGCGAAGATTTATTGTAAGAAGAAAGAGGTTACAATTATTGATGATAATGATAAGGAACACCTTATCTTTAGAGCAGAATCGTCACCACCTAATTCTTATTTAGATCCACCCCCAGTAGCTCAACTTAATTCAATTATTGGGGAGGAAGAGAATGAAATAACTGTCAGTGAGGAAAGGAATGTTCAAATAGAGGATGTACCTATTGTGAAAGAATTTGTAGATGTATTTCCGGAAGATTTACCTGGACATCCTCCAGAACGAGAAGTTGAGTTTTCCATTGATTTGATTCCTGGATCAAGGCCTATAACGAAGACCCCTTATAGAATGGCCACTGTAGAGTTAGTTGAACTAAAGAAACAACTAGAGTAATTGAGTAATAATGGATTTATTCACCCTAGTGTTTCTCCATGGGGAGCCCCTGTTCTTTTTGTTAAAAAGAAAGATGGATCTATGAGGTTATGTATCAACTACAGGAAGATCAATGCTATAACGATAAAGAACAAGTATCTCATACCTCGCATTGATGATTTATTTGACCAACTTCATGGAGCTCAATACTTTTCAAAGATTGACCTTCGATCTGGATACAATCAGTTTTGTGTGAAGAAAGAAGACATTCCGAAGACAACATTTCGAACCAGGTACGGGCATTACGAGTTTACTGTAATGCCGTTTGGATTGACTAATGCACCCTCTGTATTCATAGATCTGATGAATAGAGTTTTCAAGGAGTATCTCGATGAATTTGTGGTGGTATTTATTGATGATATCTTCGTATACTCCAAAACCTACGAAGATCATGAAAATCACTTGCGCATTATCTTGAAGACACTGAGGAGGCATGAATTATATGGGAAGTTTAGCAAGTGTGAATTTTGGCTTCATGAGATTTCTTTTCTTGGCCATATTGTCTCTAAAGATTGAATCTATGTTGATCCTTCTAAGACCAAGGCAATCCAAAAATGGCCAGCACCTACGAGTATAATTGAGGTACGCAGTTTTGTTGGTTTGGCAGGTTATTATCGACGTTTCGTCCAGAATTTTGCCCGATTGGCTAACCCATTAACGAAGCTCACACGTAAAGGGGTTAAATTTGTTTGGACAAAAGAGTGTGAAGAATGTTTCGAAGAACTGAAGAGAATATTAGTCAATGCTCCTATATTGACTCTACCATCGGGGAATGATGGGTTCGTTATTTATAGTGATGCATCGAAGAAAGGACTTGGTTGTGTCCTTATGTAGAATGATAGAGTTATTGCCTATGCATCATGACAGTTGAAAATTCATGAGCAAAACTATCTTACTCATGATCTCGAGTTAGCAGCTGTGATCTTTGCTTTGAAGATATGGAGGCACTACCTCTATGGTGAAAAATGTGAAATTTATACTGATCACAAGAGTTTGAAGTATATTTTTTCACAAAAAGAACTCAACATGAGGCAAAGGAGATGGATTGAATTACTAAAGGATTATGATTTCACGATACACTACCACCCGAGGAAATGAAACAAGGTGGAAGATGCTTTGAGTAGAAAAGAACATGGAGTTTTGAACAATATGAGAATTGAAAGGGATCCAATTTTCGTGGATCTAGTGAAGATGGACATGGGAATAACCAGGCAAGGTGAAACATCAATGCTTTTTCAAATGGTTGCCAAACCATCTTTACTAGAAAGTATTAAGAGTTCTCAGGCCGATGATGAAGAATTCCAAAAGAAGATTAAAGCTGTGAATGATGGGAGATTGAGAGACTTTGTGTATGAAGATGGAATTTTGAAATTTGGGAAGAGACTTTGTGTTCCCGATATACCTGATCTAAAAAGGGAATTCCTGGATGATGCTCATAGTTCCAATTTCTCTATACACCCTGGGAGCACAAAAATGTATAGAGATTTGAAGGAACATTTTTGGTGGGCCAACATGAAGAGGGAGATTGCTGATTTTGTGTCAAGATGTATGGTTTGTCAACAAGTGAAAGCTAGAAGGCAACAGCCTGGAGGAGTCATGCAACCTCTTACCATACCGTAGTGGAAATGGGACAATATTACGATGGACTTTGTCATGGGGCTACCAAAGACTCCTATAAGGAATGATGCAATATGGGTTATTGTTGATCGTCTTACTAAGTCAGCACATTTTCTTTCTATAAGAGAAGATCTACCCCTGGAACGTCTAGCAAGACTATACATTAATGAAGTTGTGAGACTTCATGGAGTACCCCTATCGATTGTTTCTGATCATGATCCCCATTTTACTTCAAGATTTTGGAAAAGTCTTCAGAAATCCCTGGATACTGAACTTCATTTGAGAACTTCTTACCACCCTCAGACAGATGGACAATCCGAACGGACTATTCAGACCATAGAAGACATGTTGAGATCTTGCTCACTTGACTTTCAGGTTATGTGGGATCAATATTTACCACTGGTAGAATTTTACTATAACAATAGCTTCCATTCGAGTATTCAGATGGCACCATATGAAGCATTATACGGAAAGAGATGTCGTACACCAACCTGTTGGGATGACGTTGGTGAAAGAAAACTTGTAGGCCCAGAACTGGTGGAGGAAACGGTGGAAATGGTGAAAGTAATCCAAAATCACATCAAAGCAGCTCAAAGTAGGCAGAAGAGCTATGCCGATAATCGAAGGAAGGATTTGGAATTTCAAGTCGGTGATCATGTTTTCCAGAAGGTATCTCCGTGGTAGGGAGTCGTACGTTTTGGTAAGAAAGGTAAATTGAGTCCCAGGTACATCGGACCTTTCGAAATTCTAGAACGAATTGGGGCTGTAGCTTACCGATTGGCAATGCCGCCAAGTCTCTCCAAAGTTCACGATGTGTTCCACGTATCTCTGTTGAGAAAATACATGCCTGGCCCAACGCATGTTCTCACCTATGAGGAATTAGAACTGGAACCCGATCTGTCTTATTGTGAAGAGCCTGTCAGGATTCTTGATACAAGAGAACAAGTACTGAGAAACCGGACGACGCGTCTGGTAAAAGTTTTGTGGAGAAATCATAAGATGGAAGAGGCCACGTGGGAACCCGAGGAACTTATGATGAAAAACCACCTAAGTATTTACATGCGATAGAATTCTAGAAATTTCGAGGACGGAATTATTTGAAGGAGGGGATAATGTAACACCCCAAGCTTCTACGGTACGCTTCTCTTTGAATAATGCGATAGCGTGTGTTGTACGCAACACCGAGTTCTAACAACCAATCAAACTAGCCGTTATGAATAGTAATACCTACTTTTTAAAATTATATATATTTTATATTTCAAAATGGACTTCATTTTTGGATTCGGAATATCTAATTTAGCCTAAGGTGAAATTTTGGTACTTTTCGGATAACTTTCATATTTTGATGAATAGTGAAAATTACTAAATTTTAATTAAAAACAACTTTTTTAATCAAAATAATTAATAATGATAAATTATTAATTTTAGTAGTTTTAAAGTATATTTAGAATATATTTTTACCATTTAATATAATGTTTTTCATTAGACATAATTTTACAATTAAACCGAACATAAACAAGTGTCAATCTTTTGATAGTTATTATCTCTTAAAAACACGCTTTTTGTTTTGACAGCGGGAATTAATTTTAAATTAATTTCTGCCACTTCTGTGTTTTGAATTTAGGAAAATGGATTCCATATTTGGAATCAGGATGTTCAAATAGTGTAAATAGGTAACTTTTATTTTTAGACATTTTGAATAATTACTGCGGTAAATATTTTATTTACCATGGTTAAGGGTAAATCCGGTAAATAAGGGTTAAAAAATAATATTATAATAATACTAAATTACCCTAAAACGTGTCTTAACCCTATTGGATGATACATGGTCGACCATGGACATCTTTGGGTCGATTTTGGGACCCCATGGATCCACTTGTAAGTGATAATGACACTTTATTTTAATTAAGTTAAAATGAATACAAAAATGACACAAGCATATATCTTTTAGAAACACAATTGTTACATAGGGTTATATATGTTAGATTTTAGATTATAAATATTCATTAGAAAGATTAAAGGATTTACTACATAATTATAGTTTATTTATAATTTTTAGACATTAAATAATTTGTTTTATTTATGACACAATGATGATGCAGTAATTACTATAATAGTGGAAAATTAAAATAATTGATATTATAAATACCAAAATAAATATAATATGAAACATTTAATGAATTAAACTAATTTTATAGGATAATATGATATATTAGGATTGATTTAATTGACTTTTTTCGAATTAATCAATCTGTTATGAGTTTCACAAAAATCAACTATTGAACAGTGTCAAAATTGACATAAAAGAGTTCTTAAAACAAATATTATATTATTAATTGATATTAAATTCTTAAAAATCTAAGGTTCGGAAAAGAGACTTATATCATGATAGGTTCATCATTAATGGACCACTTGGGGGTATCTGGGATGTATATAGTATGTTTATTAACCATATTATATAAAAATACAAAGAGACATTGTAAAAGTGAAACTAATTAACTTAGAGTTAATACTTAAAGATAAGGTTAATATAAGTACCCAAACCTGTCTAAATTCTATTGGTTGAGTGGTTTTCGAACTCTCCCCACCTTAACCTTTAAATAATAAACTTTTGAGCCATTAGAAACCGAATATGAATTTATTATAAATTAATATTTCTAGCTTTTCCAAAGGTGCCCCTCACCCCTCTTATAAAAGGGCACTCCTCCTTCTCATTTATTCACACCTTCAAAGCCTTTTGGATCGGCCAAACTCTGCCAAATTACTCTCCCAACATCCCTCACTACAACCTAGAGGCCTTAGTTTGATCAGAAAGACAACCTAAGGAGCCCTTTTGATCAAATCAAAAGGAAGAACCCGAAGAAGAGGTAATGACTTCACCACCCTTTTCCAAGTTCATTTCTTCTTCCACTTCTTCTTCCTTTGTTGTTACCATTCTAAAATAATAACTCCAGTATCTCACATATACTGTGATGTTATTATAAATATGGTACAACCATATTCAGTATTCTATCCACCCTTTGAATAACATGTCACCATACGTGCGTACGTACGGCTTACCGTCTCCACGTCGTGGTGTAATTGTTATTCAATATATTATTATTTGGATGGGTATAATAATGATATGTAACTAATGTAAATAATAAATAAAACATGATAATGATTCTGTATATATGATATAACAACCTTTTATATATTATTTTAATATCAAAAGAATGATATTGTCGCTCGTGCGTACGTACGGACTACCGTCTCCACGAACACGATGAGATTCATTCTCCATCGTATCCATTCAAGTATAATTATCATTTGATGATTTAAAAATGATGTTTATGGACTTGATATCATTCTGGATATGAATAATATACAACCTATCCTTTACAAACATGTCTTACGTAACAAAACATATAAAATAAAACAAGTAAGTTAACACCCGGAACAATGATAATACTAAGATATTATTATCAAATCAATATTAAAAGATCATATATGATATCATATTAATGTATATGATTCTTGTATAATTTAATAACAATTATTTCACCATTATACAGGAGTTTAACCTACCCCAACCAAGGAAAAGTACAAGGTAAGGGTTATTTCACAATCTCTTCATTATCCGAGGTTGTTTATACGTAATAATCTACTGGGATCTCTTTATCATCCACATCCATGTTTCTTAAAAATGTATTTCAAAACATTTTTACTATTTACTAGAATATGCGTTAAAGTCATTTATACCCTTTTTGACTTTTATAAGTGGTTTATAAAGGAATCTTTCGGTCGTTTTCAAAACAAGGTCCTTTTTAACCTTTTCGATAGAATTAAGGTAAGAATGTTTTTTTTAACTTATACGGCAGGTGCGGCTATTTTCCGCCGTTATAAAATCTTCAAAGTTTCCCTTACAAGATTATAAAAATATTTTCAAAGAAAATGTTTTATTTTATATGGATCTTAAATGATTTCAAAATAAAAGGAGATATTTCTTTAAAAAGAATATTGATTTCATCTATGTCAACATCCTTTGATGGATTTTAAGATTATTTGAAGTTGATTTATTATGATACAAAAATTCTATATTGTATTGAAGGTTTTGTGATATGTTTGACTGTGGATGTGCTATTTTTATACCATTCATAGTTTATGGTGAAATTATTTACATTTCGTATGCTAGTTTTAATACGAATGTTTATGTTATGTTTAAACCTTTTCATATGGGAATGCATTGGACTTAGTAAGTGATGGGTGGAGCCCGCTATAGCTCCTCGATGCATCGGTAGGTCTCATGAGACAAACTAGTGTCTTGGCACAAGGCCTTGGAAAAATATTATTTGTAGTCTTGGCACGAGGCCTTGACTATGTGGTTATGATAGTCTGGCATTATGCATTCCATCATTATGAAAGTGGTTATTGATTTTGCATGTGATTATTCGATTAGTAGAATAACCATGTGAATAAGTAAATGGCATTATTTCATTTTATTTATGCCATAATATGTTAAATTTTCAAGTTTAAAAGGCTTTTGTTTTAGTTATACATTCCTTAAATGTTTATTCTTATTTATGAAAGTTTCCGCTATATTGTTATCCTTACTGGGAATTTGAGATCACCCCTTTTCTCTGTTTTATTCTTCCCAGGAAGTGAAGAAGTAAATTATGAATGACCTGCAGGGATGTTATGTGGGGATATGAGTGTGGATTATAGAGACATTATGTTTTTGTAGTAGTTTTTCATCTTATGATGTAATGTAAAACTTATGAATATATCTAGTGTTTCCAAGGCTACTAAACCAATCGGTCTTTCGCGATTTGATCTTTCTTGTGATCATGCCAATGTTATGTAATAATGCACCGACTCTGGGTAACTAGGGTCGGGGTGTTACCTTTATCAACTATTTTAATTATATTCTCTTAGTAATTATTTGATGACCTCTTTTAATGTGGATTCCTATGATGTTTGGTGGTTTTTATTTAAATATTTTTCTATCTCATTTTAATTAAAAAAATTGAAATTAATAGAATATAAAAAAAATTTCACACATGGTCTTGGTGGCCTCTATAATTAAAATGTAACAAACACCCATGAAATTTAAAAAATACATTAGTTATTTCTTACCATAGTTGTTTAATTTTGGAATCTTCTCCCATTTTTTATTTTTCATCACCATTTTCACATTTAAATATTTTCTAATTCTACTCTTATTATATTTTTTTCCTTTGATATTACATGACTATGAAAAATTATAATATGTATTTATTTAACATGTCACTATCTACTCATTTAAAGAATTTTTTTTGATAGACTACTTTTACTCAAATTCTTGTCTTCATTAATTGAAATATGTGAAAATTTTTTCTTTATATATTTCCTACATAATCTAAATAATTACTTCATGGTATTTCTATGTAATCATCATATTCAAAAATAGTTTCCTCATAATTTTTTATTAAATTCAAATCTTTCCATTCCATATCATCCAAATAATGTCAATGAACATAATTAATAAGGAATGGATACTTCAAATAATTCAATCCCAACATTTAAATAACATCCTACTTCTCATCATACGTATCAGTATTTGGAATTAATGAATACTATTGATCATTTTCTCCCTTTAGATGGTATAAAACAACAATGAACATATCATTTTCACTAAATCAAATATTACTGAATATATTCTCCATAGAATTAATCTATTTCTTTTTCAATAATAGAGTACTGGAACCATTGAAATATAGTTATTTCTACCCCTTGAAATGATATATTTTCATTAAAAATTTCCTTAAGGGAGATAGTTTTATCCATATAGATAGTGTTATTCATTATAACCTTATATAAATAATCTAATATAGTGATAATTTCATCATCATAAACACCATCTTTAGTAGTATTCTAATAATTTTACTCCTTACATTGATTTTTATTATTGACATGATATTTTATCCTTATATTAATTCCATTTTGTAAAAATAGATACATACTCACTTGTTTATGAATCATACTGTGAGTTTATGAATCATAGTTGAAGATCCCAAAGTGATTGTGATATCGATTTTGGTATTTTTTTATCAATGAGAAGTCAATGAGAATACAATAAATATATAATGCCTCCTTGTATCGAAGATGATGGAGACTATCAGCATGGCTCTTAGTTGGTAGTATGAGGATGTTATAACCCCCATATTAGTGTTATAAATAATAATTATAACCCATCATCATATACATCATATTAGATAGAAATAATAAATAAAATAAATATTCCATAATGAAATAAAGTATAGTAAAGGTCTAAAAAACCATGTCATATATACATATTACCTCCCACTAGGCACGTTACAAAACATAAATGAATAAAATAAATTAATAAAAAGGATCCACTTAATATCCAAGGAAAATTTCATCATGTCTCATTATACCACTGTTATGTCCATCCCAATCATGAAAAATCAAGCTAAGATTCGACCCAAACAAGTTAATGAAATAAAAATATGAGTTATACATGGGCAGCCATGTGTAGTGGAAGCCTGATAAATGTATGAGCACAACATAGTAGTCTAACACCAGTGGTGTCTACTAAAAAAGACAATTCTGAGAAATAATGCATATAGAGAAATATGGGGGGTGAATAAATAGTGTATAAAATAAGATATATGTCAAAACAACCATTTCCTGGTTATCTTATTTTCCCTTAGGTTCAAAAATAACACTTGGTCTGACAAACCCTACATCCAATAAATCCATCATCTATGTTATAAATCCTAGGGTGATATATACCACTAAAGTAATGGATTTTAATTTATCAATCATCTCAGGGAAGTATGAACCCTTTGTCCATGGTATAATCCAATATACCTCTGCTATTAGTTCTTATAGAATCTACTTTGAATCTCAACAATTTATCAACATCAATATCAATCATGTCATGGACATCAAAACAGTACCTAAACCATGTACAAAACCATTTTCACTAATATGAAGTGTCATGTCCAGTAACCCCTAATAATGGAATGATTTTTTCAACTATCACAATCAGGGATATGAAGCATCACATTAGACATATAGAAACATAAATGTTGAGCATAATGTCTAACTCACTTAACCACTGATGTGGAGAATCAAATCTGAAATCTAGAACTATATATGGGTAACGTCATTTAAAACACTCTAAACATAATTCATTTATAAAATATAGTGTTTAAAAAATATTACTTTCCAAAAAATACAAAAACAAATAAAAACCTTTTTAAACAATAATTGTTTACTAAGTTCCCAATAAGCCTTTAACAACACATACATATTAGACTATTGATCCATTTTTTCACATAAAAATATATTTTAAATATTATATATTAATTTATGGGATCAAAACTATCCATTTAAAACATTTCTATGTAAACATTAAAAAAGGTTTATCCTCTGTTAAATTCAATGAAAATCCAAAACCATCATTTCCTTAAAAACCCTTTAATAGAAAAATCATAGCATTTTCCCAAATGGAATACCACACTCTAAGTTCAAATAAAAATACAAACCACATCCATAATCCCATTTTGAAATTCAATTGGAGGTCAAAACCTCAATTTAAAATAAAATCAACCACAAAACATATATTTTACCCATTTAAAACAAAAACCAATTCAACCCCCAATTTACACGGTTAAAATAATTTCGAACTCCTCATCTGCATTTCAAGAAAGTGAAGCTCAAAAAAAATTCAAATTCAACCTTCCATCATTTTATAAATCATTCATCGCGATATCCTAATAAGTATCCCTTAAATATTAAATCATTTAAACCAATGAGAATTAACTAGTTTAATCTCACAAGACACCCAATTTAGCCTTTACAACATAATATTTCAATTCTAATGAAAAGGAACACCCAATGGGTGACTGTATGTTCATTCATATAAACACTAACATATATGACTTGAAGTGTTCAAGGATAAGGTATAAATTTTATTCCCAAGACTATTTACACAAACCAAGGAATAAAACAAACCACTCATGGGATTTATGTCATGTACCACAAACACATGTAAGTAAATCGACAAGTCTATTATTAAATAACTTATACCTCTTACCTCATCAAAAAATACTTCCATTATATTTTAAAATCTCAATGATCTTCTTGATAACCATCACAGCCCCTTCAAAACAACATGGTTTTTCAAAAAACACATCTTGAACGCCCAATCTCTAATATCCTGCCATGATGAAATAATTAATTATTTTAAATTGTTATAATTATTTAATTAGTTACTTAGTTAAAACCTAAATCAATATATTTAAAAAAACTTATCAAGAACTCACCTATCATTGGAACTCTATGCAACTATCATAGGTGGTCCACAACAGACTCTCGACATCATTCCTATAAAAATAAATAATAGGAAAAACCATTATAATAATTAAAAAAATAATTCATTAGGGAAATTTTAATTAAATTCACTATGGACACATAACATAATGAAATTTCACGAAAATATTTACAAATATTTTCTGAGGATATCCTCTATGAAAGGCAAAAAAAATTCCAAAGATAATGAATTGATTCCAACATGATCTAGTATAATTTTCATCAAAACCTAAACCAAGAAACATAGAAATTTCAGAGAAGGAATATTTAATGTGTAAAATATTCATATAAGTATAGATCTTACCTCAAAAAATATTAATGTCCTTGAAATCACACAAAATCAAGGGTCTATAGATTGAGGAAGTGGTTAGGATCACCCTTGGTCCATAAATATCTAATAAATAAGGAAGAGGGAGGAGTGGAAAATAATTCCAATGCAACATTTTGGCCTTTTCACATTTTAAATAATTGTATAGGATACCTCATGGTTTAGACATGGAGTTTTCAAAACATTTCCCTAACTCTGTGCCCTTCACATAGAGTAAAAAAATTCCTCTTGTGGTTATGAAAACTATGCACCAGCCATGTATCAGCACTACCTCCAGTCTATATCTTGGTGCCTGGTTTATATGAGACTATGATTAAAAATTGAACCATGTCCCAAGATCCCACAAGAACATAAGGTTTATCTGTTTACATCTATGGTTTACACTAAACCATTTTCTAATCAGAAAATTAAACATCTCATAGACAAAAATTGAACCAAAAACACCTTGATCATCAAGGAGTTATACGTTTCCTCCTAAACCATGCCCACTAAGTCGTGCACCTAGTTGAAAAAGAAAAGTACTTCATGTAACATAACTTGAAGCCTCTAAAGCTCCCCCAAGAGCCTAGTCTACATGAAAATCCTCATTACTCATCGCAAAAAAATAATAAGAGGAATTAAAACTCTTATAATCCACTTCTGAGTATTGAATAAAAAGTTTCCAATCTAGCAGAAAAAAAAATTATATTTCATTCTAGAATTTCCAACTTCTACGGACATGAGATCTTAAAACCTCCACCCAATAATACATATAATCCCCAAATTCTAGACTTTAATCCATCATCACTACCCAATGTATATCAATCACCAATTATATCTGACATACTAATTCAATTTCTAAATGGGGAAATCATAATGAAAAATCATACTCCAACTCGAGGAACTAAATAGGAAAAAACCCAAGAAAATTCGTGTTGTCAAGATGTATAAAATGTGAAGATTCTTACCAGATACCATCCAACCAAAACAATGATTATTTAAATTCCTAATAAATCCCCAGAGATATGGTTATACCCACCATATTCATCATCTTACAAACACCGACATAAGATGTTTCTTACCCTCGTCATAAAAAAAGACCAACAGAATCACAAAATATTTCCCCCACATTGTGCATGACATGGTTCTCAAATTACCTAAACCAATCAACCATGATAATTACAATAATCATCGACACTCATCCTCTTTGATGAAGACCAATAAGAGTGGACACGTACCATCTATCCATGTGAATACTAAGAATAATACACCTTTTCCTCCAAATCAAAGTTTTATTTATAGAACCCATATGGAATTCCAAAGATAACCCACTAGATATGTTTTATAGCACACCAAATACATTCCATATACTAAATTAAGGAAATATATTCTCATCTACCTCATCGTGAAAATTATTGACTCCAACTATTAGCACATATACACCTTACCAGTTTGTGATTCCTTCACATTCAGAGGCATTCCATAACCACCAAAGTACACCAAAAAGATTCCACACCCAAATTCCAGGGAGATTAAACAATTATATACTTTACTAACCCAAAACTATCATCGTTCCCTATAAAAATATTTTCTCCCCTCCAATATAATCTCTTCAGATTAACTATTATAACTACTAAGATCTTGAAGCCAACTTTTGTCTCGATCATCCACCACTTTTGATTTAATGTTATAATTCCCTATAATATTTAAGCATTCGCCTAAATAGTTCCTCATTAGAATCATGGTGCCCCCACAACTGATGCACTCCCAGTTCAACACAACTATTTCCCTTCCGATGTGATGGTTATGCCTCCATGTCCAACACATCAATCCATACCATTGGAGTGTCTTTTTCGCCACCTCACTCAAGGAACACTGACCATCATGGATTATGTTCTATTAAATTCCAAACCATGAATTGAGAATTTATATTTATCGATAAATAGAGTGGAAAAACTAAAAATTGACAACAACATATTCCAAGCATCTGACATTGGTACCCACGACATCCATTGATATATATTACATCACGATGGACATATTCATTGATGGCTGATGGGTCAATTCACACCATATGGATTCACTTACACTGCTCTATGAGATAGACCTCATAAGAGGTCCTTCTTCAAAATATAAAATAAATTTTGGTATAATATCATAAATTAGATTCTCTCTCATCATACATTGGATAATGCCAGGGTATAGGGCATGATTATCTCTAGAAAAAGAGTATTCTAAGATATTAGAGATGAATACCACCAAAACCCCATCAAATTATGATGACCCCTCTATCTAAAGGTACATATCAAACTCCGTATTTAAACTAGAGCCTCCAAAATTGTAATCATGTCATCACACCCATATCAGTTCTCATCCCACCCTTGGCAACCTTCTTACTCAAGCACCTATGGAATTTACTCCTGTAACGTTCAATCCATAATCCAATTGACTGAGTGATTCACATTGTGTTCATTTATCTAAGATATCATAAACACTTTTCCATTATATAATCTTGTGTAACCCAACCACAAAACCTATTTAAGTCTATAGTGATTTTCATATCTTGAAAATTCAACTCAATCCATTTCCATTGGTCGTGCCTACCCTATATGCCCATATCACCTAGTACAGGGCACCCATGTTGACTTCCAAAACAAAATTAAACTCATCGATATAAAACAAATTTCATGGTCCCTAAAGACTCGGTTATCATTAAAAATACACACATCTTATTTTAATCTTTCATAATGTTCTTGAAGATGCATAGAGAGTTATTATGTCTAGGATCCAATTTGATCATTCCCCCAAAATCCACACATTCCACTAATTTATTAACCCTAAAAGTCATATTCATCAAAAGTAAACTATGAATAACCTTGGGTTTTATACCAATATACATGTTAATTATTTCCTTGTTACAACCTATGATTTTAAAACACATTTTTTAAAATAAACCTAATTTCATTAGTAGCTTGTGTTACAAACAACACAGAGTTTTAGCGAACAAAAAATAAAATTATTTTTATTATTTAACTGACCATTATAACTTGTATGTAATAAATAGAGGTATGAATAGTAATTACCAAATTTTTAAAATTAATTATCAATGTTTTAACTAAATAATACACATTGAGTGCTTAATTTTTTGTAATGTCTTTATATTATTTTAAAATAAATTTTTCTCAAAAAATATTTTTATTTTTTTTGAATAAATTATAAAATGAATTTATTTCCAATTTTGGAAAAAAATATTTGAAAATAATAACATTATTTATAGAATTATAATTTATAAATAATGTAAGGTTGAATTTTTGGGATCATTACGAAAAGTTTAAATTTTTAAATTTATTATGAAAAATATTGGATTTTATTAAAAAAAACTCTTTTAATTTAAACCATTTATAAAGATATATTTTAATTAAAAGGGTTTAAAAGTAAATTTGGTTCAATTTTATTATAATTAATACAATTTAGGTCATTATAATCAATTTGACACTGAATATTTTTATTAGAGGCTTTTATACTAAGGAAATGTTTCTATTTGGAAAACCACTTTTTCATTATGTATAATGGTTTAATTTTAAATTAAATTATTCCACTTATATGATGTGAATTTTGGAAAAATGGACACCATATTTGGAATCAAAATAATTATAACTATATAATGTGTTAAAAAATAATATTTTTAATAGTTAATTGAAAAAAATGTAAAAATGAATTTCTATAATTAATGCTAAAATGGGATTAATGGGGGTTAAACTAAAATGTTAAGGGTTAAAATAAACTAAAAATTATCCACATTGAATTTGATTTAAATATTTAGACCTTATATCATCTATTTTTTTATAATGATCTATTTGGGATCATTGTGAATTGTGTAAAATGTGGTTATTACACTTTCATTTAAAAACATCCATCTATGTTCTCCCCCCCCCCCCACTTAAAAAAGGGGAACCATAATCCTTTCTTCTTCACAATTACAAATCCTTTTTTACTAATACCTACCCAAATATATTTCATAATTAGCACCCCATATCCTATTTTCCTTATTCTTATTCTGAAACCCTCCAATGAAGTCTTTATGTGTAATGTTAAAGTGGTTCTCCGTAGAAGTGGTATAATCCTTAATAAAAAAAATTCATTTTTTTCTTATTCAAAATCCTTAAAATTATATTTAAACATAATTATATAAAAAATAATTTTTTACACTATATTGAGATGGTTTATATTGATTTTATGACCTATATCAATCTCCTTATTTAGCAAATGGAAATGAATTTGTTGATCTTGTGTATGGAGGACAACCACCTCATGAACCGATACAATTCATTTAATATATTCAAATATTAGGGATATAGATAATGATGGATTTAATGATTATATATATATATGAAATATTTTTACTCATGAGTTTATAATATAACATCTACGTACTTACCTTTAAATATGTTTGGAAAATAGTAACGTCGCCCATGTGTATGGGTGGACTACTTCCTCCATGAAGAATTAACTTTTTCTTTTCATTTTATTTTGACATTTATGGTAATAAGGATTTATTTAATGAATTTATATGATATATATTAAATGAAAATGATTCTAGAAAGTTTTTATTTTATTTTACATTCTTTCCTTCCATCCGTCGTGAAAATGGAAATAATGTTCATTCATATGTATGACCTGCCATTTTAGTGAATGAGGAAATTAATTATATATATATATATAACTTTCATGGATTAATGAAAATAAATATATTGTTAATATATATGATATTTATATCATTCATAACATTATTCAGATTATTCCACCCAGATGAATGTAAAATGACTGAAAATACCAAACCAAATCATTCATGGAAAATGAAATAGTTGTTAACCAAAATAATATTTTAATAGGGAATTTATAAAAAATGGGTAACAAAATGTCATAAGAAAATCATATATTATATGATATATATTTTTATGGTTATATATTTTTTTAATAATTAAAAAATATTTATTATACATGAGGTGTGAATGTGTATAATGAAATTAAATATTTTAGGTTAGAGAATTTAATCTCAAATTGTATTCTTTGGGACACATGTAATGTCTTGCACCTATATTCTATTTTGAGCTGTTTATAATGATAGTTTTACATGTCATGTCATTAATTTAAATTTTTTAATGTCATTTAATTTTTTTAATGTTATTATTTCGTGGGGATTAAAATTCAATAGTTACCAAAGCATGTATGGGATGTTTGTCTCACTTTTATTTTTGTGATACAAATGCCACATTCACCACAGTTTTCATTTATGTTGTGTATATACTAAACATGAATTTATTTTATGATAGATATAATTAATATCATGTGATATAATCATCAATATAGGTTCTTTTATTTCATGGGACTTAGGTTTCAAAATAGACTAAAGATGTAATCGATTTCCATCTCCCTTTATTTATGTGAGACACATTATGTATTCACCAATTGTTTCTTTTGTAAGGTGTATATTATTCCAATGAATTTATTTTATAGAAATTATAATTATGATTCTGTGATATAAAAATCTATCTATGTTTCTATATTTCATGGGACTTATGATTTAGAAGTTATTAAAGTGGGAAGGGTTTTCTTATACAATTTCATTGATTATTTGGATTTTTAGTGATTATACTTTTGGAAATGAATTATTATTGTCTATCACTAATGAAACTCCTAAATTTCCATATCCAATAGTTATTTAGGGAGAAAATAAATTTCCATTTCATTTTTTCATCTATAATTACTCAATATACTGAAATAATTCTTTTATAAGAAGTCGAATTTACTTCTATATTTGGTTAAAAATCATTTGTTACATCTCCAAGTTTTATAAAAACGTTTTAAAGAATGTTTTTCAATTATTCAATGATTTTTACTGAAAATTTTACCCATGTTTTATTTCTTCTAAAATAATATATAATTAATATTCTTTTCTTTTTTTAAATAATTCATTTTTGAACTTTTAGGTAAAATTATGAAGGAAAAATTATTTTAACATGTATGAAAGGAATGGTTTATTTGACCATCATGACCAATAATGGATTTAAATTTTACCTTATAGTTTTTATGGCTCATTTAAAAGAATACTTGTTATTTAAGAAGTAAGAAATTTTTTGATTTTAAAGAAGTGATTTCAAAATGTAAACGATATTCTGCTCAATAAATATTCCAAGTCATATTTTATAATCAATTCCTCTCAATGATGAAAACCCATAACGTTAAATACGATTTATTTTGGATATAATCCCATGATACCATAATTATTCTTTCAATGGATGAATTGGGTTTTAAAGTATAAGATGCTTATTAAACCTGTTTTTTATGGGTTCCAATAAAATGTTTATAAGGCCCATTTAGTTTATAGGGATTGTGATATTATGAATACTATATGATATTACAGTAAAAATGTGTGGATTATGTGATGGGTGGGGCCTTTATATCCCTCCAAATCATTAGATATTGATTAATTTCCTTTGATCTCAACAGGTAGATGGAAGGAAATCCCAATAACGAAAAATGAGGGTATATGGGAGTTCTTACAGGCCCTAAATAAGAGGGTACATGGGATGTTATCCCATTCCCGAATCAAGTGGGAACAAATTAGGATATACCAAAACCAAAATAGGGTATACTAGAATTTATCCCAAGCCTGAAGTGGGTACAATGGTGGTTATCTGAAGATTAACATGTTATGAATGTCTTGGTGGGTATCCTTGACATATGATTTTTTATGATTATGTGTATAGTAAAAATCTATGTATTATTATAATTTTATTTTCTCATTGATTATATTATTTGATTCCATCATGATTCAGGTCATTTGAACTTCAAAATAGTATTCCATAATTCATTTTTCGGATAAATGATATGAATCATATGGTCTTCAAAAAAAATTACATGTTATCATACATTTTTGTTCATGTCATGCATTTATCTCTCTTGTTTACCCTTAATGATCATACAATATGACCCTTTATTATGTTTCATTTCCCTAGTTTTTGAATAAATTTATTTTATATGATATTCCTAATAAGGGTTCTAGTTATAATTAACATATTGGTATATGATGATATTCAATTATTAACTAGTGGTTTATGTTTCCATGATTCTAAAGGTAGTGGACCTAAATGATTATAGCATGGATTATTAGGTTATGTAATGAATATTCATCTACAAAGATGTGATATTTATGTATCAAAATTTTATTCCTTATAAATGGTATCAGATAAATCTTTAGTTAATATTTTGAAACTAGGATGAAAAGGTATTAGTGAGATCTAATGTGATATGTTTAAAAATATGTCCAAGGATAACATGAAGCATAGGTTGCTGTCCTATAAATTTAGTAAAATATGGATTGAGTGGTTTCAAAGGATTTAAACCATTTCCAAAATAATAAAATATGATATGGATCCAACATACATGTATATTTTGTTAATAGAAATGAAAATTGTGCATTTGGATTTAACTTGATAGTAAGCTGGTGTACAAAAATGGGCCCTACTACACACATGGTATAACAATCTCAGTGGATTTGTTTTTGAAATTTAGAAACTCTTTACAAACCATCATAAAGGATTTTTATAATGACCCGGAATATCCTAGGTTAATCCTCTGGTGGAATTGATTTAAAATAAGGTTTAATGATTTAGACATCCTATAACTGATCTTTCATTATTATTTGGTTCCCTGTTTTGATTACAATGTCCAATAAAATTATTTTTAGGATTAGTCAATGGATTGAAATAAAGGAATAATATTAATTTTAAATTTTATTTACAATTCAATTATTATCTTCCTTACAAATCAAAAGTTATGGGATATGGAATGAAAAATATCATTTCTTTACTAATAAAAAATTATAATGTTATGAATCCTGATGAACATATTAATGAACAATAGAGGGAATGATGTTTTTTTGTTTTTCATTTGAAAACATATATTATATTTTAGTAGTTCAGATGATATACTAGTTATGGAGAAATGGATTAGTACAACTAAAAAGATATTTTCAATTCACATATTTACATATTATGAAAAACATGTTTGTATTATCTATCATTTGTAAGTAAAATCATATCAATGGTAGACTCTTATCAATAATCAGAGGGAACCAGATGAAATTAACACCATGGAAAGTTATGAGTTTCAGAGATTATGTTTTAAAAATTAAATTCCTCCAATTATTCATAATCAAATTGGGATGTAATTTCATGATCTAATTTTTAAGGATGATTAATACATTTGTACCTATAATGAATATTTTACAAGACATGCACGGTGGGAATCTTGTATTATCATCCAACCAAAAATATAAGGTATACTGATTTATTATGGGATTATAACAAGGTCTATTAATTTATTTTTCCATAAGTGACGATAACATATTTGAAGAAATCATTTCATGTACTGTTATGGTGGAAATTGAGTTTTGATTTTCCCATAACTATCATGGTTTTGATAAGAAAAGAAATATGTAATTCGAAGGAAACTCTAACAACCCTGGAGAAATGTATATGGGATTACCTTTATGATCTATGTATGAAAGGAAACATGGGGGAATTTTTCTTAAGGGGGATTTTATATGATTATGTGTTGAAAATAATTTCATCGAATGACTGAATGATGATGAGATAGGAATAAGTAAGGTAATGATGTGAATAGAGATAAATATAAATATAATTTACCACCAACATTAATGTGTTTCAAATTGAATAATTATAGGAATTATTCTATCCTTGTATGAAATAAAAAGTTTAATTATGATGATAAATGACAATAAACAACTAAGCTGAGAGATATAAATATATCTTAGGTGATCACTATTTTTGATGTGGGGTAAGATAATGGCATGGTTAATGGTGAACTTACCATCAACTTTAGAACTTCTAATTCCTTATTTCAATTTTGATCTACCCACTCTTTTATATTTGAATAATTATGAAAGGGTGACATAGTTCCACCATAATGATTAGATGATAGATCAGTCGTGAAAACCCCCAATGGTATGATGATCATATCTCGGTTCTATGATTCTTTACTAGTTGAAGCTTCTGAGATTCTTCTCATTGATAATCTTGTTATCTGTCCTATGGATAAATTTTATTTTATATTTGGAATGGATTGTATTTCTATGTATAAAACCTAGTTTAATTTCTAGGTAAGGAATGTATTGTTTGTTATTCTAAATTAACCATTGATCATCAAAAAATTTTATGGTAAATATGAACATTCTATATAAATTAAACCTATTATATGGGTATTTATTTTTAATAAAATGGGCCTTCATCTCTTATGTTTGGGGAGAAACTGAACATAGATTATATGGATATTGTAATGATTTTTATATATTTTGGAATAATTTCCATGTCTTTCCAAAATTAATGAAGTTGGGTTCATAATATAACTCATTAATGGTCCTATTTATATTGAAAATACTCCCAAAAGAATGGCCCTAATTGAGTTACACGAATTGAAGAAAAAATATCAATGAGAATATTGATAATGGATTTATTAATCCAACTGTGTCTCCTTAGGGTTAACCAGATCATTTTTTTTAGAAGAAAGAAGGATTGATGAAACTCCCCCATTGATTGTTAGGAACTAAAGAAGATCACAACCAAAAGAAGTATCCTCCATGATATCATTATTTAAAATGTACGAACACTATGAGTATACAATGATTCCATTTGGTGTTACTAATACCCCAAACATATTCGTCGATAAAATAAAATGAGTCTTTAGATGTTAACTCAGCTATTTTTAGAAGGTATTTAAATATGGTAATATTATATATGTAAAGGGAAAGGAAGGGTTTGAAGTTTATTAGATGATTTTTTTGTAAAACCTATTGAACGACAAATTCAATGAAAATTTATTTATGCATGAATTTTGAAAAAAAAAGACACATTTTGGGTCATATAATAAAAAATGAGGTTATATCAATGGACCCAACAAATATGGGGGATATTGAGTGTTTCCCTATACCAAGAACTGTAAATGAGATCGGATGTTTTATTTGATTGGATAGATATTATCACATCCTTGTGAATAATTTATCACTGCTCCCGAATCCACTCAAAAAGTTAGCTTGTATGGGTGCCAATATCCTCTATATGGATGAATGTGTGAAATATTTCATGGAACAAAAGGGATGTTTAGTCAGTGCACATATTCTTACATTACTCAATAATAGAAAATGGTTTTCAATATATATTGATGCAGTGAAGTTGGGAAAGTTATGTTTTATCTTGAATAATGAAATAATTATAGCTTTTGTGACACTATAATTAAAGTTTCATGATAAAAATTCACAATATCTTGATTTAAAGTTATATATTTTAACTTTTAAATTGATGATATTAAATAATTACCATTATAGAGAAATTATATATATATATATATTACTAAAAATATTTATATATATATATACTCATTTAAAATAGTTTAATATGTCTTGGGAAGATGTTTAGAGTTGATTAAATACTATGAATGCTCAAAAAATCATATCATACGGAATGTGAATAGGGTGTCTAGTGCATTGAATCAAAAGGATCACGTAAGATTATCTGTGATAAAGATAAAAAAAGATCCAATATTTCTATATGTTCAAAAGAAAGATCTAGTAATCTTGAAGGAAGGGGGACATCCAATATTTCTCAAATAAGTGGTAAACAATCTTTATAATTGAAGATTAAATAGTTTTAGAAGGGAGATTTATAATTCCATAAGATGGTCGGTAATGTTCACAAGTTTAACTGTGATTATAATGGAATGATAAAGTTTAGGAACCTTGTATTTATTATTTCCATTCCATATTTGAAGAAATATCTATTAGAGTATTCTCATAGTTATTCATTCTGAATTAATCCAAGAAGAAAATTAATGTACAGGTATATTTTAGGGTATTCATAGTGGGGAAGTATGAAGGGAGATGTTGTAGAGTTTCTGTCATTATGATTGGAATGTCAGCATGTAAATGTTGAGAGGAAAAAGTATAAGGGTATTTTACAATCAATACCCATACTAGAATGGAAATGAGAAAAATCAATATACATTTTTATTTAAAGACCCCCCAGATTGTATAAATTAAATAATCATATATGTATTGTGGTTGATCACCTTACTAAGTAAGCACAAATCATGTCTATAAGTGAACATTTCTCCATATATCATTTTTCAATGAATTAAATTAAATAAGTGGTAAGGTTTCATGGAGTACCACATTCTATTATCTATGACTTGGATCAAAGGATTGCCACAATGTTCGGGAGAAGTGTTCAGAATTATATTGAAATAGAGACGTGTTCTAGTATTAGATAGAATGCTTAGATAGATATTCAGTATTAAAGAAGCATTAAAACCATATAGGATATGTTGAGATTCTTTTCAATGTATTTCAAATGTGGTTGAGATCAACACCTTACTCTAGTCAATTTTTCATATAATGAATCTTCCATTAATGCATTACTATGTATTCTTATGAACCCTTATATGTAAATGTGTGTATAAATACAAAATTATATGATGAATTTGGATAAAGAAATCTATTCGGACCTGATATTTCTATTAGAATGGCATAAAATGGAATGATTATTCAACAGAATATCAACATATCATAGAGATTACAGAAAAGTTATGTTGACAATTGTCTACATGATTCTATGTTTAATGTGGGTGTGAAGGTTATTTTATGAATTTCTCTAGGGAATATGGTAATGAGATTTGGGAAGAAAGGAAAGGTGGGCCCATGGTATTTTACCCCATCAAGATTCCTAATCTAGTTGGTGATTTTCTAATCAATTGGATCTTCCACTAGACCTCTCTCAAGTCCATAATGTGTTCCATGTATCACTATCAAGGAATTAAATACATGATCTATCACTTGTAATGTATTCATAAGTCATATAAATATATAATAATTTTTCCATTGAATAAAATAATCTAGATATTAAAAATTTTAGAGAGAATGTTTAATGAAATGAGACAACTCACTTAGTAATGGTTTTATAGAAAACCCACCAACTTGAGGAAGCTATACAGTAACCTGATATTATGATGGGATAAAAGTATCCTTAGTTATGTGTAATATACAGATCGAATTTCAAGGAATATATTCATTTTAATGGGTTATAATGTGACACCCTTAGATTTTATGACATATTTTTTCCATATAAATTTAACTTATTCGATAGCTTGTGTTATACACAACATTGAGTTTTTTCAAACCACAATATACTATTAATTTTATTATTTAAAAATGACCATTATAACATATATATTAAACATCATTGTATGAATAGGAACAAAAATATTTTTAAAAATAAGTATAAATTTTTTATATAAAGTACATATATTTATAAACTGGTACTTAATTTTTGGTAAAGTCTTTATATGATCTGAAAATACAAGTTTAACAAAATAAAATTATTATTTCTTTTTTGAAAAACTATTAATTTAAATTTTTTCCAATGATGGATAATGTATTTTAAAACAAGAATATAATTCTTGTAATCAACATGATAAATTATCATTGGGTGAATATTTTGTATGTTTTTTAAAAGATTAATTTTGTAATGAATATTGAAAAATAATATTTTTTTTATTGAAAACCACTATTCCATTTAAAGAATTGGCATAGTTTTAATTATTTTTAAAATGGTTTTAAGATAAAATTATTTCAATTATAAAATAATTATTCTAATTTAGTTAATTAGAATCAATTTAATATTTAATTTGGATATTAAAAACTTATATACTTATTAAAATCTTCCCTTTGGAAAACCGCTTTTTCATCGCGCCTATGGGTTTAATTAAAAATTAAATTCTACAAATACCATGAATTGAATTTTTAAAAATTAATTATATATTTTCAATAAAATAATAAATATAATATAATAATTTCAAAATAATATTTTTTTCAAAATTAATAGTTAACCCAACAATAATAATATGCATTTTAAGGTTAAAACGTGTTTATCGGGGGTTAAACTAAAATTATAAGGGTAAAAATGAGGTAGTAATTTTTTTAAATCCAATTATATGGACATATTTGGACCTTATAGAATTTAATAATCAATAATTATTCCTTTTGTAGCCTCTTGGTGTGCATAAAATGTGGGTATAACGTTTTCATTTCAAAATTTCCAAGTGTGCCCTCTCCCCCACTTTTAAAAGAGCACCCACTATCCAGACATATTTAAACATAAAAATCAATTTTTATCATCCAATATATACAAAAATATATTCCATATCCTCATCCCCATGTCAAAGATTCATTATTTTTATTATGAAACCCTCCTCAGTGGGGTTAAGTTGTAAACCAAAAGAGGTTCTCTGAAGAAAATGTATATTACATAACTATTCATTTTCATTTTATTTATTCTTATAATTACATAAAATGTAATTAAATAATTATTTTATAATATAATAAATTTATCTCAAATACTGAGAATTTTTTATATTAATTGATTGACAACAATCCATCTCCTCCACCATCAAATGGTAAACAAATCCTTTGATCATATACACGGAGGACTATTGCCTCACGAACCGATATAATTCGATTTTCATCTCCTCCTCCCACAGAAAGATATAATTATGGATTTAATATATATATATTATATTTATAACATAATAATTCTATTATAATCATAATATCACATGTTTCTCGTGCGTACATGAAGACTATTGCCTCCACAAAGTGATGCGAATCATTTTTAATTTTATTTTTTCATGGATGATAATAAGGATAGATTTGGTGAATATATATTATATATACGACATAAAAATGATATATTAAAGATGATATTTTATTTATCTTTATTTCATTCCATCCATCATGAAAATATAAATAGCATTCATGCGTATGTACAACCTACCATCTCCATCAATGATATAATTCATTTTTCATTTCAAACATTTATGGATTATTATAAATAAATATATATACATATAATGAATATATTTTATATTTATATCTTTATTAAAAAAATTATATAATGACCACGTGATAAATGTATATATAACAAAAATACCAAACCAAAACATGCATGAAAAAATGAAATAGTTCTTAGCAAACACATTATTTTAATAAGGACTTATTAATAAATGGGTAAAAAGGATGTAATTAAATCATATATGGTATGATATATAAGAGTATTGATTTTTGATATTTTTATAATAAAAATATATATATTATATATTATGTTCTAATGTATTTGAAGAAAATAGAGACTCGGGGTAAGGTATTTTTTTTTCTCAAATTGTCATATTTGGGACCTATGTTAAGATATGAACCTGTATTATTTTATGAGGTGTATATAGAGACACTTTTAAATGTTATATAATAAATTAATTTATTCTAATTATATTTAATTTTTCATTTAATTTTATTATTTCATGGTGTTTATGATTCAAAATTCACTAAATCATGTAAGAGATTTTCATCTCACTTTTATTTCTATGAGACATAATCCATATTAACCAATTGTTAATTTTGTGTTGTGTATATACTTCTCATGAATTTTTTTATTATTATCATGAATATTACAGTTTTTTCACAACCATATATGTTTCATTCATTCAGGTGGAATATTATTCAAAATTTACCTAAGTAATATAGGATTCTTATATCACATTAATTTCAATGAAACACATTCCATATTCCCTACCTGTTTCTTTTATGTGGTGTATATACTGATCATTAATTTACATATTTATTCTCCTCCTTAATATTAAGATATATTCACTTCTATATAAGGTTACTATTTTCAAGGGCATTATGATACACAATTTATCAAAGTGGTAAATTTTTTATGTTACAATATCCAGATTCAACAACATTATTTTAGAGTATGCATCTGATGATGAAATATTTTGATCTGACTCATAATAAACCAACATATTTTTTATTCTCCATTTTTTTATGGAAAATAAACTTTCCCATAAATTTTCCTATCTTTATGTACTCAATATATCGAAAAAACCAGTTTTAAAAAACAAATAGATATTATTTCCATATTTGGTCAAAAACCTTTTTTATTCCATGTATATGTTTTCTAAAAATGAATTAAATATTTTTATTAAAATTAACCAATATATTTTTAAAAATATTTTTACCCTTTTTAATTTTTTTTAAAATGATTTAAAAGGAATAATTTTTTCTTTTTCAGAACAATTATTTTTGACTTTTTACTGAAAATATGAGAGGAATATTTTTTTAACATGTTTTACATGAATGGTATTTCCAACCATCGTGACTACTCAATGATCTTATATGTTTATAAGGTTATTATCAAATAATTTTTTACTCATATATATGGGAATATTTTTATAAATAACTTATAATAAAAAACAATATTTTTCTCATGTAATTTTCAATGATATCATTCATAGTCATTCCATATAAGCTGAAATCCATTGATGTTAAGTAAGATTTAGTGGGGTTATGATCAAATGATACCATCCTTATTATTTCTCTAGAATATTAATGTTTATGATGACAAGATTTTTATGTAACCCATTTCTTTTCCAAGGGTTCTGTTATGCTTAAATGATTATGAAACCTATTTAATTTCATTGGGTTGTAATATGAAGAATGTATAGTGATATTGTGAAACAAAATTTTATGTATTATGAAAATTATAGTACATAAAACTCCCTCCAATTTACTAGTTACTGATTATTGTTCTATAATCTCATAAGGTACACATCCAAATCCTGAAAAAATTGGGAACATGGGAGGTTATCCCAAGCATGAAACAAGAGGGTACACCGAATGTAACACCCCAGGTAAATAAAGAATATGACATTTTCACATTTATCCATATCTGTGAATAAAATATTAATATAACTTTAAAGGGGACGCTATGCTCGATGTCGTACCCAATACGCAACAATGAGTTTCTTGGGAATCTTACGTTGCACTCAAACAATAAAATAATATTATTTTAAATTGTAGTTAACACCTAGCCGTTGTAATGGCGAGAATGAACATAACTAACTACAAAATTATTATATATGTTTATCAAATATTTTTACTTTTTACAAAAAATGTTAGAGGATTAAAAATTTGAATGAATCCAATTTTAAGCGTAAACATTCTAATATTCTTCAAAATGTCGATTAACCGCCTTTTGATGACGAACCTCTGTTAAATCCAATTTTTGACAATTTTATGTGTTATATTTGACAAAATAAAAATCTTCTTTAGAATCGGGACATCAAAATTTACTTTGTGTAAATTTTTGTTATTTCTCTGATAAAGTTCATTTTTTAATGAATAGTGAAAAATGTTGTATTTTAATTCAAATCCTCTTTTTAATATAATTATTTATATTATTAGATTATCTTTTAAATTGGTTTTAAAGTTAAATTAGAATCTATTTTTACCATTTAATACAATAGTGGTCATTGGAATTAATTTCATCTTGAAATTGGACTTAAACTATTGTCAATCTTTTGATACTTATTGTTTCATAAAAACATGTTATTTTCTCTGACAGTGGGAGTTAATTATTAAATTAATTAATGTAACTTATATGTTTTGAATTTTGTAAAATAGATATCATTTTTGAATTCGGAATATCAAATATATCTTAGGGTAAATTTTTGGTATTTTTCTGGAAAACATCAATTTTTGATGAATAGTGAAACCACTAATTGGTACTTAAAAAACCGATTTTTCGTTTAAATGAAATTTTACCACATCTGTGTTTTGAATTTCAAAAATCCAACATACAAGGTTGTTATTAAGAAGTAAAATGTGGTTCAATGGGATTAAAATAATTTTTTTTCATGAATAGTAACTGTTATGTTTTATTCGCGATTAGAGGTAATTATGGTGTTTAAGGTAAACATAATGTTTTAATAATATGAAATGACCTATACACACGTCCTACCCTCATTAGATGATTCATGGACGAACAAGATAATCCATGGGTCAACTTGGGGACCCCATGGAGCCACTTTGCTTGGAAAATGACATTAATATCTTTTTATTTAAAGTAAAAATTAAAATGTCACAAACATGTGTTGTTTTACTAAAACAATTTTTAGATGGGGTTATAAAAGTCATAGTTTTGACTATAAATATTCATTAGAAATCTAAAAATATTTCCTACATCATGATATTTGTTTTATAATTTTTAGATATTAAATAAATTAATTTATTTATGACACCGTGATGATGCAGTGATTACCTCATAAATGAACAATTTAAATAAAATAAAAAGATAGGATGAAATATAAGTCTTACACTTGTCACAAACCTATTGGATGGGTGTATTTCGAAACCATATCACCTTATCCTCTAACTATATCCTTTTGGGACCTTTTATATCCCAAAATCATTTTATAATAAGGTAATATTTTATAACTTTCCAAGAGTGCCCCTCCTCTCCTCTTATAAATAGCCCCCACCTCTACCACCTTACACACACCACTCAAGCCTTTGGATCGCCCAAACCCTGGCCATTTCATCTCTCCACATCCCTCTATTCATCATTGATGCCTCACTTTCGGCATAATCCTTTCCACGGAAGCTTTTGAGCTCAAATTAAAGAGAGTTACCTAATTTAAAGGTAATGTCATTCCTTGTGTTCTTTTGTTTTATTTTTCATCCCCAAACCCCTAAACTCTTTTTAGTACTTTTTTTTTGTAAAAAACCAGTATCTTAAATATACTAGGATTTTTTTATGAGATGTATTCTAGCTACACTTTCACACACCTCCATCTAAGGGTAAAAGAACATACTGTTTCTGTGGATGGTGAATTACTGCCTCACGAAACGATGATTGTTCAATATTATTTTAACACCTTCAAAAGTTGCCATTAAGATGTCACTATATTTATATATGATATATAATATGTTTATGTTTTCCTTAAGCTTATTTATTTTTCATTTATGGCATACCTTTATCGTTTCCATTATGGGTAAACGTGATATCTTCATTTTAGGAAGTGCAGACTACTGCCCCCTCAAAGTGATTTGATTCGTTAATACCATATGTGGGACGTATAATGGATGGAATTAATGGTATTAATTATAATATCATACTGTAATTATAATATATCTTTATATAATTATTATTTAATTCCATTTAATACAAAAAAAGAAATGAAAGTAGCGTTCATGCGTACGTACGGGTTACCATCTCCAGGAATGGTATATTTCATTTCTTATCTCCAAATGTAATGTACTATTATAAGTAAATATATATAATGGATATATATGTAATATATTACATCTAAATGATGGATATCATTCTGTAATTATAATATATATATATATATATCTCATTTTGTTTTAATTCCATTATTATGACAAAAAATGAATGTAGTGTTCATGCGTACGTAGGACCTACCATCTCCATGAACGGTGCTTTTAATTTTTTTTATCTCCAAATGATATAGAATAGTATAAAATGAATATATAATGGATATATATGATATTTAAAACATAAATACTACTCTGGATATGATGTACCTATAACTACATGGAAATTTTTTTTCCAACATATTCGATTTTTTCTCATGTACCGAACATCGACAAAAACGTCTGATATGAACTCACTTTATTAACCAATTATTATAACATTATAATATGTGAAATTGACTGAATAATAATATTTAAATTAGGTCTTTAGTAAATTATAAATTTACCAAATTTTATTATTCAGGATATTAAAGAACGATCGAGTCATGTCAGACATGAGATAAGGGATCATACCCCTCTCTTTCTTTTTAAGTACAGTCTTTTATTTAATTCCTTTTAAGATCATATTTCTTATGATTGGGATGTTCTTTTATATTAATCCTACTGTAATTATTATGTTAGTATTATGATAGACCCTATTTTATCTCATCAATCCATTTTTGATGTTTTAAGTGGCGTTGTTTGGCTGCCGAGTTTTCGTAAGGGATTTTTCATCTCACTTTTAGTCCGATGAGATTTATGCCACATTTGCCAAAATTTCCTTTTATTTGTGTATGTAATTCCCATTATTATACTATTTTTGTAATACAATTTCATTTATTGGTATTTACATATTCATTTTATGACCCTTCTTCAATAGGGTGTACGTTTCAAAAGTTACCCAAGTCGGTAAGGGAACCTTTCACCCTCCTCTTTTTAAAATACTTCTTTTGTTATGACTTTTAATTCACATACTATTATGTTGGGATATGTTCTTATATATCCTTATTTATTTAAATTTTATGTCCAAGTGATGAGATACCCTTTTTATCTCTAATCAACTCTTTTTCTGAATTTTGAAGTGACGTCGTTATACTGTCGAATTTTTGCAAGGGAACTTCTTAACCCAATTTTGATTCATTGGGATAAATTTGTACTCCTTGAATATGTCATTCTATGAATATGTGTGAATGTCCTATGATTGTTTTACACTTAATATCCACTTATATTTGGTATATTCTTTTTTCACACATAATTATGTAATTTATTTATCCTTAATCCAAGGATACTGTCTTTGTATGGGACTTCGTCCCAATCTCCTTTCATTAAGGCATATTTTGTTTTATACACAACTTTCATTTATACGGTGTATAACCACCTTTGACATTAACATTTATTCAAAAGGAATATTTTTATATGAAGTGTTTTACTAAATGAAAAAATGGAATGTTTTTGTCGTACGCATGCGGCGAGAACGAGTTCTCCGCCGCCGTGACCATTATTTGAGCTTCGGCTTCCTCTACAAGCCATACCTTTTTTTTAAAGAAAAATAAATACCATGTTTTACTTTTCATTTATTTTGGTATTGAAAATGGTTTTCATAATGTTTTTATATTAATGTGTTGTATTGATATATTGTGATTGATAAGTGGAAATGTTATGTTTCCTTTATGCATGTTTTTTGTGATACAATTATGTTATGGTTCTTGGGAATTATTCTGAAGACGGGTGGTTCCGTGATAAACTAAGGGCGGGTGAGACTGATATAGCACTCCAATGCATTGGGTAACGTGAAGGGGTTAAACTTTAAGGTTTTTCGAAGGGATTTAAGGAATATAATGTGATGGGTATTCCAAACGTAACCAAGAGGGTTACTCCCTAAGTAAGAATGTTATGAATGCCTTAAGTTACCTTTATGTCTTATGATTTCTATGGTTTATTCATGATTTGATAAGGTATGTTAAAATGCTTATGTTTTATGAGTAACATATGTTTTCATAGATGGTCTAATGTTTTCTTTTCATACTTTTATATCCCTTACTGAGCTTTTTATGCTTATCCCACGTTTTTGAAATGTTTTTCACAGGTCAAGGGTAAGGTTCATGATATGATGATAGTTTCAAGGAAGTGTCAAGAATGAATCCATGTTTTATTTTAAATATGTTTCCGTTGATGGGAAAAAATAATACTATCTTTTATGTACCCACATTGTTTAAATTTGGAATGTAATTCATGATTTATGATCTAATTATCTAAAACTCTAAACCCGAAAAGATCCTCAATGTGAATTATTCATTTAATTAAATATTAAGTAAGGTTTAAGGTCGGGGCCTTATAGTTGGTATCTTAAGTCGGTTTAGATAACTTTAGAGTTTAGGGTATTCTCTAGGCATAAGTGACATTACCATAATGGTTAGGATTTTAGAAAGAGTCCTTGTTTTAGATAAAATGAATGAGTAAGTATATCTTAGGGTTTATCTTCCTCTTTAGTACATGATGGTTTTGTTGATATACTCACACTATCTTTTCTGTTTTTAGTGAATGGATGGATCGAGCAGGCACCAAAGTGACAATAGGTTTGAAGGAAGTTGCGGTGGTTCTCTGATTAAGAGACTAGATGAAATGGGGGATTCAATGAGGAATCTCATGGTTGATCTAAACCAACTATCAAGGAGCCATGATCAACTACTTGAACCTTAGTGAGTTATCTAATGCATCATGTACAAGATGACCAACTCGATGTGGAAGTTCAGGTAATAATTATAAAGATACCCATTAGGGTTTATATGATCCTTACTTTTTATGTAATTATCGGTTACTCTATGATATGATGGAATATGAAAGGCATGAGATAAAATTGAGGTTAAAATATGTTATGATTATGTTTGAATATTTTATCTCATTTTGGGGAATGTTTTATGTATTATATAGTTTTTGAAAAGGGACAACATGCAGACAGTGTGACAACCCGTCGCGTCGGACAAAGCTGCGGGAATAGAACCCACAACCAAAGTGTGACTGGTATTTATCGCCTACCACTGGACTACGTGAAGTCCCTGGTTAGTTAGACTGATTCTATTTAGTTAGATGATTTTATGAATCAAGAGTAAGATTATTTTGGGTTATCTATGGAAATGATAAACCTTTCATCAAGGATATGTGATTAGGTTAATTACATTTCAATATGATAATTTAAGATCGACTGATGTTATTTGGAGATAAAAGTTAATTTGTACCTTGGAAGACTATGTGATTAAATCATTCAAATATTTGGGTTTCAATCTTAGTTTGGTTTAATTTGAATAATTTTATGGACAATTGTTTATCGAATGGTCTTCATTGAACTTTGGGTTTTTTTGGGACAAATTTTGGAGATTAAGAAGAGATTTTCTTTTTATAAAGGATTATACTTTTGTGGATTATCTGATCTCATAATAACAAATTTGGTTTTGGATTTTGTCCAAAGACATGAGAAATATATAGTTCTCTTTTGTGGATTAGGTGATTCTCAAGAAGTTGATTATAGTACTCTTAATGCGAACAAGTCTTCCTAAATACTCGTCTTTTGGAGAAAATATGAGTTTGATTAAGGAATATAGTAAAAGTTGAAAGTCTACGTGACAAGTAAGTATGTTTCATTATGATTTAGTTAAGATCAAAAATAAATTCCTCAATGAAGAGTATCTTAAAACAAAAAATTTTGTCTGTTAACTTTTCATACTGGGGGATCGAATACCGTTTAACCCATCACACGTTTGTGATTTTCTTATGGTTAACTTTCTCCTATTCATGTTTACTATCACTCTCCCTCAGAACATGACCCTTTGATTTTTCATCCATGTTCATGTTTTCTTACATGGAATCCTAGTATGGGTTAACTCGGGTGACCTTTTTACTTCTCTTTCTTTATTTTAATGTGATTGTTTTACAGACTCTTGTTCTGATGTGGGATTTTCAATGAAGTTTGAAAGCCCAATTTTAAAATTGCGAGGACACAATTCCAAAACGGGGGGAAGGATGTAACACCCCAGGTAAATAAAGAATATTACATGTTCACATTTATCAATATTTTTGAATAAAATATTAATATAACTTTAAAGGGGACGCTATGCTCGATGGCGTACCCAATACGCAACAACGAGTTTCTTGGGAATCTTACGTTGCACTCTAATAATAAAATAATATTATTTTAAATTGTAGTTAACACCTAGCCGTTGTAATGTTGGGAATGAACAGAAATAACTAAAAAATTATTATATATGTTTGTCAAATATTTTTACTTTTTATAATAAATTTTAGAGGATTAAAAATGCGGATGAATCCAATTTTAAGCGTAAACATTCTAATATTTTATAAAAGGTCGATTAACCGCCTTTTGATGACGAACCTCTTTTAAATCCACTTTTTGAAAATTTTATATGTTATATTTGACAAAATAAAATTCTTCTTTAGAATCGGGACATCAAAATTTACTTTGTGTAAATTTTTGGTATTTCTCCGATAAAGTTCATTTTTTAATGAAGAGTTAAAAATGTTGTATTTTAATTCAAAACTTCATTTTAATCTAATTTATTTATATGATTATATTATTTTTTGAATTGATTTTAAAGTTAAATTAGAATATATTTTTACCATTTAATCCAATAGTGGTTGTTGGAATTAATTTCATCTTGAAATTGGGCTTAAACTAGTGTCCATCTTTTGATACTTATTGTTTCATAAAAACACACTATTTGCTCTGACAACGGGAATTAATTATTAAATTAATTAATGTAACTTATATGTTTTGAATTTTTTAAAATAGACATCATTTTTGAATTCTGAATATCAAATATAGCTTAGGGTGAATTTTTTGTATTTTTCTGGAAAACATCAATTTTTGATGAATAGTGAAACCACTAAGTTGTACTTAAAAAACTGATTTTTCGTTTAAATGAAATTTTACCATCTCTGTGTTTTGAATTTCAAAAATCTGACATACATGGTTGTTATTAAGACGTAAAATTTTGTTCAATGGGATTAAAATAATTTTTTTGGTGAATAGTAACTTTTAAGTTTTAATCGCGATTAGAGGTAATTAGTGTAGTTTAAGGTAAAAATAATGTTTTAATAATATGAAATGACCTAGAACCATGTCCTACCCTCATTGGATGAGTCATGGCCGACCAAGAAAATCCATGGTTCTACTTGGGGACCCCATGGAGACACTTTTCTTGGAAAATTACATTAATACCTTTTTATTTAACGTTAAAATTAAAATGTCACAAACATGTGATGTTTTACTAAAACAATTTTCTGATGGGGTTATAAAAGTTATATTTTTACTATTAATATTAATTATAAAGCTAAAATTATTTCCTACATCATTATTTTTTTTTATAATTTTTAGATATTAAATAAGTTTATTTATTTATGACACCGTGATGATGTAGTGATTACCTCATAAATGAACGATTTAAATAAAATGAGAAGATAGGGTGAAATATAAGTCTAACACTTGTCACAAACCAATTTTATGGGTTGATTTCGAAACCCTATCACCTTATCCTATAAAGATATCCTTTTGGGACCTTTTATATGCGAAAATCATTCTATAATAAAGTAATATTTTATAACATTCCAAGAGTGCCCCTCCTCTCCTCTTATAAAAGCCCCCCACCTCTACCACCTTACACACACCTCTCAAGCCTTTGGCTCGGCCAACCCCTACCCATTTCACCTCTCCAAATCCCTATCTTCATCATTGGAGCCTCACTTTGGGCATAATCATTTCCAAGGAATCCTTTGAGCTCAAATCAAAGAGAGTTACCCGATTTAAAGGTAATGTCTTCCCTTGTGTTCTTTTGTTTTATATTTCTCATCCAAACCCCTAAACTCTTTTTATTACTTTTTTGGTAACAAAACCAGTATATTAAATATACTAGTATGTTTTTATAATAAGGATTCGAGCTACACTTTCACACACCTCTGTCTAAGTGTAAAAGAACATACTGTTTCTGTTGATGGCGAATTACTACCTCACGAAACCATGATTGTTCAATATTATTTTAACACCTTCAAAAGTGGCCATTAAGAAGTCACTATATTTATATATGATATATAATATGTTTATGTTTACTTTAAGCTTCTGTATTTTTCATTTATGGAATAACTTTATGGTTTCCATTATGGGTAAATGCGATATCTTCATTTTAGGAAGTGCGGACTACCACCCCCTCAAAGTGATTTGATTCGTTAATGCCATATGTGGGACGTATAATGGATGGAATTAATGGTATTACTTATGATATCCTACTAGAATTATAATATACCTTTATATAATTATTATTTAATTCCATTGGATACAAAAAAAATAAATGAAAGTAGCGTTCATGTGTACGTACGGCTTACCGTCTCGATGAACGGTACATTTCATTTCTTATCTCCAAATGTTATGTACTATTATAAGTAAATATATATAATGGATATATATTTAATATATTACATCTTAATTATGTATATAATTCTGGAATTATAATATATATATATCTCATTTTGTTTTAATTCCATTAATATGACAAACAATGAAAGTAGCTTTCATGCGTACGTACGGCCTACCGTCTCCATGAACAGGGCTTTTAATTTTTTTATCTCCAAATGATATGTAATAGTATAAAATGAATATATACTGGATATATATGATATTTAAAACATAAATACTATTCTGGATATGATGTACCTATAACTAAATGGAAAATTCTATTCCAACAAGTTCGATTTTTGCTCATGTACCGAACATCAACAAAAACGTCTAATATGAACTCACTTTATTAACCAATTATTATAACATTATAATATGTGATATTAAATGAATAATAATCTTTAATGTAGGTCCTTAAGAAATTATAAATTGACCAAATTTTATTATTCAGAAGATTAAAGAATGATCGAGTCATGTCGGACACGAGGTAAGGGATCCTACTCGTCTCTTTCTTTTTAAGTACACTCTTTTATGTCATTCCTTTTAAGATCATATTTATTATGATTGGGATTTTCATTTATATTAATACTACTATAATTCTTATGTTCATATTATGAGAGACCATATTTTATCTCATCAATCCATTTTGGAAGTTTTAGGTGGCGTCGTTAGGCTGCTGAGTTTTTGTAAGGGATTTTTCATCTCACTTTTAGTCCCGTGAGATTTATGCCAAATTTTAAACCATTCCCATTGAGTGGTGTATGTAATTCCCATTATTATACTTTTTGTGTAATACAATTTCATTTATGGGTATTTACATATTCATTGTATAACATTTCTTCAATAGCGTGTACGTTTCAAAAGTTACCCAAGTCGGTAAGGGAACCTTTCACCCTCCTCTTTTTAAAAGACTTCTTTTGTTATGTCTATTAATTCACATACTATTATGTTGGGATATGTTATTATATATCCTTATTGATATAAATTTTATTTCCAATTGATGATATACCCTTTTTATCTCTCATCAACTCTTTTTCTGAATTTTGAAGTGACGCTGTTAGGCTGTCGAATTTTTGCAAGGGAACATCTTAACCCAATTTTGATTATTTGGGATAAACATGTACACCATGAATATGTCGTTCTATGAATATGTGTGAATGTCCTCTGATTGTTTTAAACTTAATATCCACTTATATTTGGTGTATTCGTTTTTCACACCTAATTATGTAATTGATTTATCCTTAATCCAAGGATACCGTCTTTATATGGGACTTCATCTCAATCTCCTTTCATTGGGGAATATTTTTTTATACACAACTTTCTTTATAAGCTGTATAAAACCCTTTTACTTTTACATTTATTCAAAAGAAATATTTTTATATGAAGCCTTTTACTAAACGACAAAAGGGATTTTTTTTGTCATACGTATGCGGCGACAGCGACTTCTCCACCGCCGTGACCATTATTTGAGCTTTGACTTCCTCTACAAGCCATACCTTTTTTAAAAGAAAAATAAATACCATGTTTTACTTTTCTATTATTTTGGTATTGAAAATGGTTTTTATAATGTTTTTATATAAATGTGTTGTATTGATATATTGTGATTGAAATGTGGAAATGTTATGTTTCCTTTATGCATGTTTTATGTGATACAATTATGTTATGGTTCTTGGGAATTATTATGAATACGGGTGGTTCTGTGATAAACTAAGGGCAGGTGAGCCCGATATAGTTCTCCAATGAATTGGGTAACACGAAGGAGTTAATCTTAAAGGTTTCTCCAAAGAGATTTAGGGAATATACTGTGATGGGTATTCCAAATGTAACCAAGAGGGTTACTCCCTATGTAAGAATGTTATGAATGCCTCATGTTACCTTTATGTCTTATGATTTCTATTGTTTATTCATGATTTTATGAGGTATGTTAAAATTCTTATGTTTTATGAGTAAAGTATGTTTTCATACAAGGACTGATGTTTTCTTTTCATACTTGTATATCCCTTACTGAGCTTTTTATGCTCATCCCATGTTTTTGAAATGTTTTTCATAGGTCAAGGGAAAGGTGCATGATATGATGATAGTGTCAAGGAAGTGTCAAAAAAGAATCCATGTTTTATTTTAAATATGTTTCTGTTGATGGGAAAAATGAATAGTATCTTTTATGTTACCACTTTGTTTAAATGTGGAATGTAATTCATGATTTATGATCTAATTCTCTAAAAATCTAAACCTGAAAAGATCCTCAATGTGAATTATTCATTTAATTCAATATTAAGTAAGGTTTAAGGTCGGGGCCTTACACCGAAGGTTATCCCAAACCCAATCAATAGGGTATAAAATAATTTATCCAATTTAAAAAATATGGTAATTTTGATGTTATCCAATGATTTATGTTGGTACATGTGTAGTTACCCAACCATAACATGTTATGCATGTCTTGGTGGTTATCCTTGATTAAAGATTTTCTATGTTTATGTGAATGTATTAATTATGTGTCTTATGAAAATTTTATCATCTAATGACTTATGTTATTTCTTTCCTTCATGATATATGTCTTATTAACTACCATTATTTATTCCATGACTCAAGTATATGATATATGAAATGCATGGTATGGTTTTCAAATATTATAATCATGTTCTAATACACTTTTTTTCTTGTTATGTTGATATCTTTATTTTTTTCCTTGATAAAAATATGAGATCACCCTTTCTTATTTTTAATTTTCCTAGGTTATAAAGAAAGGTATTTTTATGGAATTTATTAGGAGGGTTCTTGTTATAAAGAACTTATCTGAAGAAGATGGAGTTAGATTTTGAACAAATTTTTAATGTATGAAAGTTTCAAAGCTCACTATAAATAAATGACACTAGCATAGATCATTATGTCATGTAATTGATATTCATATACTAAGATAAGATATTTATTTACAAAAGTTTTTAGTCCTTATATTCCTCATCCATAGTTATCACTTTCTTGTACCTCCATGAGGACACCGGTTCAAACTTACCAATATAGTTTCTACACAAATATAACATAATAATTTGAAACCACATAACCTCAAGAACCTATTGTCCACTTTATCCATTTCATAACCCTTAGGTGTATACCAAATTCACAATTTGGACCCTTTTTTGGAAACGTAATGATCTTTCCCCTCTAAAAACCAACCAAATGGACGAAGCAGTAGCATACAAGTGCTCCCTAAAAAAAGTCATCCAATGTGCCTGAACCTAATCATTTATTGAACACTCCATATACCATTTTCAGTAGTCCCAAATAATCCTTCGTTGACACATTCACCCAATGGCACACACTACTCATTCATCCCATCACAAGGGTCTCCCTTGAATGTCACACATCATTAAATCCCTTGATGGGAGACATATCAAAGGAGGTCACTAGGATCTACCACCTACTCCTACATGAAACGTACTATGAAATGTCACTAGGTCTTACCTCATAGTTGTATTCTAAATCACAGTGGGACACAACTCATGGGGATTCAAAAAAGTTATCGTACCAGTTCAACACAACATAAATAGGTTAAAATACCCATATCTTGGGTCTCATAAATATATGGTGTCATATTCCAAAATAACTGCCCACAACTAGGGAACTCATCCACTTTATGAATATTCACATCAGACTCGTCCCTAGAGAACAAGTCCAAATAACCAATCTCTAAAAATTTCCCCATTCAAGGTTCCAATGTCAATATACCTATAACATGATAACCCATCAAGGTATATGTACCTATTATGCACATGGACCATATTAATGTCTTCATCGATAATCTCACCATAGATCCACATACCCTTAAATTAAAAAGAGATTCTTATATAATTATGTTCACCCATTTTGAATCACACAACATAAATATTTGGTTGAAATATTTAAGAGTAGTTATTGACACATAATAAAACCATGCCCTAGTCATCAGAAAAAATCAGACACTATCAAGGATATAATTTATAGATCCTAAATTCACATCATGATGAATGTGACACCTCTTTCCTCTAAAATACATGAGTCATAAATACATAAAAAATCATAAAATCCAAAACACACGTGTTTCACCCAAAAAAATGTATAATAAAACCATAATATCACAAATCAGATCAGTAATACCAACCCTCGTAACCATGAATTCCTACCAAAAGAATAGTTCACAATACACTAGTTTGATATCCACCATTAGCTCTCACACATTCATATATCTCTATTATATAAATTAAAATACGACAAAAATAGAAATGAAACTGATCGAATACAACTTTGTAACATCCCACCCTTGTTCTGTAACGCGCCGATTCTAGGTGTCGCCCAAAGGTTCCCCATACCTGGATGGTCACATGGCCTCAAGTGCATTTCCTTGAACACCATAGGCTACCAACTAACAGTGATGGAATTGGGTGTGATAGTGTAGAAACGATGCCCTCAAAGGATGAGGATACACAGTGGAATAACAATAATAAAACAATAGTTGAAGCATTAATACCATACAATAGAATGAAAAAGTGGGAGACTGATAGTATAAACAACTAAAACATAAATATAAATAAATTATTCATGTCACATGTAACTAGGAAAGCATCCAAACAAGTCACAATGTGGGAAATACAATACTGAATCCAATGTACATAAAACAGTAATCACTAAGAGCATCACAAGCCTCTTCTTGGTCCCATGCTCTCCAGATCCATCAGTAATCAAGTACATTATAAAGAAGGAACTTTTCTTAATCTATACCTTCAACCATATATTTTGTTTTGGTCAAAAATAACAACCCAAACATGTGGTGAGATGATTCTTAGTTGGCAACCACCAAAATAACTGTGCCTAACTATAAGTGAATAAATATAGATGGGAATATACAGAAATTAAGCAATAAACTAGGAAGTACTCAAATGTAAACAAGACCATAGTTTCAATTACATTCATTTAAATTTATAATTTATTTATACAATTAAATATTGTATCCTTGATATCTAGCCTAAGCTCTGTATCCCCTTGTATAATATTAAAAAACACGTGTCTCAAAAGACCATCCAGAAAACAAGTAGGATATATCCAAGCTTTTTATTTTTCTTGGCAGGCTCATCACAGTCATTCAATCATTCAAAAATATCCCACTTTTAATGTTCTCATAGACTAACCCCTTTGGATTATCATATCATCAATTCAATAAAATATAATGAAACTAGGTGAAATCTCACACAGTCTAACCCCTTTCACCACACAAAGTACTAATCAATTACAAATGACCAACTGGGTAGTTCTCAACGTCTATACCCATTGCTCTAAGTAGCAATAATAAATTATAATGAAAATCTAGTAGCCCTCACATTCAATTCCCCATGGTCCAAAATTCATTTAATAATGACCATTTGGGTACCTCACATGGTCTAACTCCTCTAGTCTATGGACACCCAACAGCTCTCGTAGTCAATGCCATATGGGTTAGCATAACAGTAATTATACATAAAAACCTATCTCTAGAAGCTCTTACAGTCAATTACCATTGTACAAACCTTCACAATGTGAAACACGTGCATCTCATATAAATAACTACTAAATCCTAACATCACAAGGCATGTAAAATAAGAAATACTAATAGGAAATTCTAGACCAAATGGACACAATCAACCAAACTCGGGGAACACATCCATAATAAAGGTATTAAAATATATTCCTAAGAAGTAACCCCTTTCTAAAAATATAAACCACATCAGTTATAATATAGGGTGAATATCCAAAACACGTAATACCCAAAACATGGTTACTCATCAAATTAAGCATATATAATCCAAATACTATCAAAGAAAGTCATAAACCACCTACATTTATATTATACTATGAATACTCTTGAATGCTAGCACATTATCCAGCATGGAACAATGCGGGTCTATGAAAAGTATAAAAATGATCAACATTTGATAACTGAAGAGAGAGGAGAAATCATGAATAAAGGCTGTAGGGAAATAGAAAACTCACCAGTGTAAATCCAATGCACCTAGAGGTATCTCAATCGGAGCTCGGTTGGAGGAATAAGAGGATCTCAAAGATCATTGGCCATACGTATCTCTCCTGTATGAGACACAAGAGGAAGAAGAGTGTTCTAGAGATGATTTGCAACCCCAGTATGGTTAATCAAATAAAAATAAAAGTATTTGGCGTGTTCATTTAATGTACATGTCTTGTACAATCCTCAACCAGCCCCCATTTTAGGCAACCAGCCAGGTCCCCTATATGGCCTTGTACTCAGTATTTACATGGCTAGTACATGTATACCTACAGTAACCGAGTACCTGGTGTGTACTCAAGAGAACACAGTGTGTACGTAGAAGATATCCCAAATCTTCATTTTTCCTAAAAAACTGAAAATAATGATCGATACATGAAATAGAGATTTAGGTTCTTACAAACATCCACAATTAAATCAATTCAACCCTGAACTGCCCTACCAAGGGTGTCGAAGAATAAACTTCAAACAACTATGGCCACTATGATCATACGTTGACCTCCCTCTCCCTTGTCTCATCATGTAATCTCTAGTGATACCATAGAAACAGTACCATAGGAACATACCGGCCATGGAAATCCTTCATACTGTGATGAAAAACCCGTATATGGTGCTCTTTAAAGGATTCATAAACCTATAACTTGACTCCCTTGGGTTGAAAAATGTAAAACGGTTCTAAAAATTAATGTCATTGCTGAGAAACATGAAAGACATTGTGCATATCCCTTTACCTATGAGGTAACTAAAACCTATACGCAATCGGACCAACTCTCTCCAAAACCTCAAATGACTTGACGTATCTCAATAAAGGATTACCATATCACATAATCATCTTGTTTCCCAACCTCAGTGTGACACAGAAGAAAACCTAACTCTGACCTCGAACACCATATTTTATCTATGTCGATCGACATACAATTTATGGCGATATGGTGTAGTATCCATCATCTTCCAAATAAATTCCGTCTACTCAGTGGTCTCTTGGGAAAGACGAGATCCCAGCATAGCTACCTCTCTTTCTTCTAGCAAACATAGGGGTGATCAGAATGTCCTATTGTACAAATCCTCATAAGGTTCAAGATGAATCATTACTTAAAAATAGTTATTGTAGGAAAAATACACTAGGGGTATATATCACTCCCAAGATCCCCCAAAATGTATGACTCATGATTGAATCATGTCCTCCTAAACCTGAATCATGTGCTCGGACTGGACATCTATCTCGAGATGGTAAGATATACTCAAATGTACATGTGTAGCAGAATACCTCTATATTCCCTAGTAGACATGGGAATTAAAATAGGTATCCCTATATGAAATGATAGAGTGTGTAACTCCATGGAAATTTAAAATCTCTCAGATGTAAAACAATCCAATAGAATCAATAATAAAGGTCACCATGATCTAAAATAAATGTACAACTTTCATGTGTCTTTCAATAAAAACCCAGATCACATAATTTCTTCAAGACGACCTCGGTAAACCCATGACCAAATCCATCGGGACATCATTCCACTTTCACTCAGGAATGGGTGACTACTGTAAAAGGCCTTCCTTTCATTGATTCTATTACATCATTTTATGGTAGGTGGAACATATCACAAAAAAATCAGTAGCATTCTTCTTCATACCTAGCAACCAATACTGACAGTGTAGATCTTGATAAATCTTGGTGACACCAAGATGAACCAACCAAACTGAGGAATGAAAATCCCTATTCAAATACCCATTGTATTTCAATGGACACCCATAGGTTCCCATGAATATTCACTATCTCATCATCTTATATGGTTCACCCAGGAGTAGGGTCCTCTCCTAACACACTCTCCCATAGGAGTATGCCTTCGGAATCTGATAGTTGCGTCATTATCACTCAATCCAATAGAGTATATGTATCCACTATTGATGAATGAAATGTCTGACCCTCTTGTTCATTCAACTCCAAATGCATATTAGAGAATAGATCCATAAGACTCCACTCACCTTTGGCCTCCTGAACTACAGGTATCTGAGTCCTCTTACTCAATGCATTAACAACTGCGTTGCATTTACTAGGCATATAGGAAATCTCAAAGTAAATGGAATTGAGGTACTCATCCCATGTTCAATGTCTCAAATTCATATCTCATTTTGTAAATATATACTTGAGACGATTGTGGTTAGTGTATAACACAAAATTCTCTCCCTAAATTTAATACCTCCAATTGTGTAAATAATACACAACTACAGCTCACTCGAGATCATACATTGGGTAATTCTTCTCCTGTGGCATCAACTTCTAAGACATGTATTCAACGACTCCTCCCCCCTATATTAGTACTTCTATTGTCCTAATACCTAATGCATCACAGTAAATGGCGTAGCTCTTGCTCAGCTCTAGAAAAATTAGTATCTATGATGATGTCTCCCTCCCCTTCAACTCTTGAAATGGTGAATCACAGGAATCTGCCCACAAGTACTTTTCACCCTTCATAGTCAGGCCCATCAGTGGAGCTGATAAGCATGAAAGGTATTTTATAAAGTGCATGTAGTAAACATCCATCCCTAGAAAACTCCTTACATCAATGAAGTTTTCAGTTTCTCCCTGAAAACTACAACTCTAACATTCTCTGGGTCTACCAATACTCCTATATCTGAAATAACATGATCCAACAATTGAATCTGGTCCATTCAAAAGAGGAACTTTGGGAGCTCAGAATATTACTAATTCTCTCTTAGTGTACTCAAAACGGTCTCAAGATGGGTGGCATGGTCGTGTCGAGTGTGAGATTACACCAAGATACCATCGATAAGGACTACAACAAAAGAGTCTAAATAAGGATGGAACACTCGATTCATCAGTTCCATGAAAACTAATAGCACATTCGTGAGACCAAAAATCATAAATACATACACATATAGACCATACCAGCTCTAAAATGTTGTAATAGGTATATCTGATGTTCTAACGTGCAATTGATGATAACTGGATCTCAAGTCAATAATTGAGAAGACCCGGGATCCTCGAAGCTGATCAAGGGGATAATCAATCCTTGAGAAGGGATAATAGTTCTTGACTGACAACTGGTTTAGCATCTAATAATCCACACAAATTCTGAGGGTATTGTCCGCCTTCTTTTCCAAAAGGACACGAGAACCCCTATGAGATGTACTGGGTCGGATGAACCCATTTTCCTGCAACTCCTCCAACTGCTTCTTGATCTCCTATAACTAAAATCTAGACATCCTATAAGGAGGAATGGACACTAGTTCCACTTCTGGTACATGATCAATAATGAAAAATATCTCTCCCTCTAGAGGTAATCCTGAAAATTTATCTGGAAAGACAACCTTGAAGCAACCCACCACTGGAGGAAAGTCTGTCTTTGAAGTCCCCTGGTCATTCAGATATATGCTAGAAATATGGGCTGTAATTCCTCTAAACCCAAGATGCTTGGTTCCATCTCTACTTTCCTGTATATCACATATTCCCTTATGTTGAAAAGTCCCTCCCTCTTGTGATGTGAAAATCACACTACAGAGATAATAGAAAAAAAGGCTTGGAAAGAGAACAACCAGTCTATTATGAAAATGAAATCAAAGCATGTCATCTCTAAAACATCGAGGTCCCATAAAAAGTGAATCCTAGAAACCTTAATATGGAACTCCTTGAACAGATGTACACTAGCCATCCTAATCCCCAACGGAGATTCTAGCATCATAACATTCACATATGTAAAGATACAGAGCCCACAGATCTCTATAAAATCATTAGATATAAAACAATCAGAATCAATTGTATCAAAAAGAGAAGAAGCTAAAATTGAGGCAACTAGATTCATAACTCTAACTATAGAGGGTCCAGGGCCTTTCTCATACTTGGTCGGATCCACTACAAAAGTTTGACCTATACCAAGGCCCTTTGACCCTACCTAACTATGCTGAGTTGATCCACCATATTGTCACTGAAAACCTACCAACTGGCTACCACAGACGCAACCCCTTCATCAGCCCAAACGAACAGAAAAACTACACTTCCCTAACAGATGTAAATTGGTGGTCCTGCTCCTGAACGTGGAGTCATAGAAGTACCCCTATCACTAGTTTATGGTGAAAAAACTGAAAAACATTAAATGTGGTCCATATGTCCACAAGACAAAAAACCAAATGGGTTTCCTAGGAAATATGGTCTCATATGGACTCTCTTACCACCCTTGTAGCATACCACCTAGATACTTGAAGAAGAATCACATTATGGCTCCCTATGGTGCTTTCTACTATCTGTCGAAGGAGTACTGGTCCTTGATGTTGATCCAACCTAGCTCACATCTCCCAACTCCCTTGAATTACACTCAATAATCAGAACCTAGGTTACTATAGCTGTCACTGAAGTAATCTTGAAGACATTCACCTGTGATTGAATGTAATACGTGAGACCATCCTCAAATCTACTATCCAAAGATAACTCTTCACGTCCTAGAACATGTGTGAAGCGCTGAAGCTTTGTAAAACGGGAAGATTAATCCGTCATTTAATGAGCACCCTAATCTAAATTCATGAACTCTCAGACTCAATCGCCCATCAACATCTCGGGATAGAAATAGTCCTAGAAGGTCCTTTAAAACCATTCCCATGACATATCCTGATGACATCCCACCTGTGAGATAACATCCCACCACCTCTTGGTGGAATCAAGTAGAATGAACTAGCAAGATTCACCATCCTATCTAGAGGTGGCTCCAGATGCTCAAAGATAGTGAGCATGGACTCCAAACATGACTCTGTAGCCTGTAGTCATCCATCCCCAAACAAATTGGGAGGATAATGATGCTAGAACACATGTGTGAACTATTCCACAGATGGGGCAGGATGTGGTTTACACTGTAAAGTCTCTAACATCCTCAAAAATAAATCATTGAACTATGCATCAGCACCTATGTCCGATATAAATGATGGTTCCAAAACGGGTATGATTGGAGGAACTTTTGGTATCCCCTGATCTATCCTTTCTAGTTTCTAGTCATCTCCCTACACCTGGCACACAACTGGAGGACGTCTCAATGGCATGACTCTGAAAGGTAAAGCGTGCACCCAAGTTGAAGATTATCAAGGAAAAAAACATAATAGTGCAATAATGGAACATGAGAAGGAAAACATTCAATATTTACAAAACATGGATACACAACTTGTATAACTATCAAACATTGTGTACCCTTTCAACCATACATCGGCGTGTTCCTCTTCCCAACCTCATCGTGTAACACCCTTACACACAGCGTGTTCCTCCTATGACATGGCGTGTACTTGAATTTTCTCTCCTTCTCAAGTGCTTATACATTACTAAACCAAACTGTTCTCTCCTGGGTAACACTACATGATGTGTTCACCCTTCAAATGGTGTGTACTACTTATGTTATAACCAACCATGTCTTTAGTCACATTGCCAGATACACAGTTCTTACTACACGATGTGTATGTCTGGTACACTACTTGTTCTACAAATGAATTCCCAATTCCTTGTCTCTCCTCACACAGTCAGTCACACAGTTACGAACTACACGGTGTGTACTCAATAATTTTTTTTCTTCCAAAACAGAATAACACGTAGCATGTTTTCATAGTACCACATTTTGTGTTGTCTGGGTTTCCAGACAGTAAGCCTTTGAAACTTCTCTAGAACCCTTAAAAATTAATTTTTTCCCTATACATGAAAAATTATGACATATTAGATCCCATACTACCATGAATCATAGTTTGGCTTCTCAATTCACATATTAACATAAAAAAAATAAATTAATGTTAAAACATGATCCACCAAATTCAGATCCAAGAGGGCCCATAATAGCTCAGGGACCAAATATTGGAATCCATCCAACTAAAACATTACATATTCCAAAACCCTATCAAAATAGTAGGTATTAAATCATGGCATATGTCACAACAATATGCATATCTACTGCAATATAAATCACAACAACATGAAATTAGAAATTCACCTTAAATGGAATGATAAGAATGAATGACATGTTATCTCCACCAAGTGCATATATGATGCATTAGATGGAACACCCTCATTTCATCAGGTTGCAACAGAAATAGAACCATAATGATGTAAAACGTAATAGCACAAAACATGAGTATCACCCAAAAATGAATTCAAATCGACTGTAACAAATTCCAAACTAGTAAAATTTCAATAATTGAGGTAAATTGTCTTTTCCATGTAAATGGGTAAGCTACTCCCCAGTATAACTTATTAATAGTCACATATTCCTTCATATCCTTGTCTATATGCTCCAAATAGTATGACAAGATAGAATGGAAGGTCATTTGATACCACATTGTAACATCCTAATTCCAGCCACCGCCCCATAAGTGCCTTATACCTGGTTGGTCACATGGCCTCCTGCACATTTCCCCGAATTCCAGAGGCTGTCCACTAACAGCGAGGGACTTGGGTGTGATAGTGGAGAAACAATACCCTCAAAGGCAAAGGACACATGGAGGAATAGAAATATTAAAAAATAGGTGAATCAGTAATACCATACGATAGAATAAAACAGTGAAATACAGATAGTATAAACAACTACACCATATATATAAATAAATGATGCATTTCACATGTAACTAGGAAAGAATCCAAAAAAGTCACAATGCTGGAAATACAAGACTGAAACCAGGGTACAAAAATTAGTAAACTCTAAAAGCGTAAGAAGCCTCAGCTTGGTCCCATTCTCTCCATATCCAAAATCAACCAAGTATATGATGAAGAAGGTTTCTTTCAGTTATCTATACCCGCAAACATATAATCTGTTTGGGTCAAAATTCAGGACCTAAATAGGTTGTGAGGAAAATATGAAATAGGAAAACACCAAAAGATATGTTCATAACTGTTAGTCAATATATATGGAATGTAATATGTAGAAATAAAGAAATAAATAAGGATGTACTCAAAATCAAACAATCCTAATGTTTTAATTACATTTATTTACACTTATAAATTAATCAAACCATTGAGTAATTTATCATCAAGATCTAGACTAAGATCTGTATCCCCTAGTATAAAAATAATAAACACACATCTCCAAATACCATCCAAAAAAAAAGTAAGACCGAGTACAAGCTTGTTCTTTGGTTTGTAAGACTCATCATAATCATTCAAAAAATAAAAAACAACCCTCTTGGAATGTTCTCAAAGACTAACCCCTCTAGTTTAGCATATCGTTATTTTAATAAAATATAATGTCCCTCTAGGAAATCTCACCCAATCTAAAGCCTTTTCTCAGTCTTATTACTAATCAATTACAAATGACCACTTGGGTAGCTCTAATGGTCAATACCATTTGGTTTTCATAGAAAACAAATATAGTGACCCTCTAGAAGCTCTCATAGTCAATTCCCTATGGTCAAACATTCATTTCATAACAACCATCTGGGTATCTCTCATGGTCTAACCCCTCTAGTATATGACCACCTAGCATCTCTCACAGTCAATTCCCTATGGGTCAACATAATAGAAATTATACACAAATTCTCCTATCTCAGGATGATCTCATTGTCAATTCCCCTTGTCCAAATAGTCACAATGCGAAACACATGCATCTCATATAAACAGAATCTTCATCGTAACATCACAAGGCATGGAAATCAAGAAATACTAACAATATATTCTAGACTAAATGGCCATAATCAACCAAACATGGGAAAAAAATAAATAATTAAGGTATTAAACCTTATGCCCATTTAATAACCCCCAAATAAAAAAACCACAATAAGTATTAAATAGGGTTAATTTCAAAAATATTCAATACCACAAACATAGTTATTTGTCGCATTAATCATATATAATCCAAAGACTATCAAAGAAAGGCACAAAAAAACTACCTTGATGTTTTATGATTAAATCTCATGAATTTTGGACCTTGATTAGACCTAGAACTATGTGGATCTATGAAAAGGGTAAAAATAATCAACCCTTGACAACTCAAGAGAGAGGATAAATCAAGAAGAGATTCTCTAAGGAAAGAGAGAACTCACCAGTAGGAATCCAACGCACCATGCATCATCTCAATCAGAGCTCTAATAGAGGAACGAGAGGAGCTCAATGATCATTGTCCATACTTCACTCTCCTATACGATACGTGGGAAAAATAAGATAATTTTGGGGATGAGACGTGACCCCGGTCTGATTAATCAAATAAAAATAAAAGTACAAGGTGTGTTCATTTAATGTACACACTGTGTACAAGACTCAATCGGCCCCCATTTTAGGTGGGTATCCAGGTCACCTACACAGCAATGTACTCGGTCATTACACAGCTAGTACACGGCTACCCATGGAAACTGAGTACACCGAGTGTACTCAAAAGGTACACTTCATGTACTTAAACATTTTCCCATTTCTTTATTTTCCCTAAAAAACAACCTGAAATAATGATCCGTGCCTGAAATGGAGATTTGGGTTCTAACAAGTTCACTATATAACTCTAACTTGAATGGTTCACAACATGTCTTAAGGTGAATCTTATTATATGCTAGTTGATGCTGGCTAGCAGAAGGGATCTAATGTGGTACTTTGAAGAGAAAATACCCCAATATCAAAGTGAGAAATGACAATAAAAATAAACAATCATTATATATATAATATTAAATACAAATAAAAAATCATTAAAAAATTCCAAGATAATATAAAATGAAAAAAACTCCTAAAAAGTCATGTAATACATACAAATAACCACCCCTTCGTCCAGTTACATTACATACCTAAATAAAATCCACCAATAAAATGGTCCACAATATCTCCAATCCAAATCTAATCCATACTCTTGTTTCCATCAATCTATCCTTACAAATTATATAAATTCTAAACTAATCCTCAACCCAACCATGTGGTTTCAATAAAGATATGAGAGCAACTTGGGTACCCACATATAGTGTTAGTCTCAGTTGGGTGTGAGTACAATTATGTATGCCATCACAAATAGTGTCTATAGATATTATCAGTCAAAATAAGAGTGTATGTAGATAAATAGTGGGGTGAATAAATTGGGTACAAAAAAAGATAAAATTAAAAACAACTATTTCATGATTAAAATATTTTCCCTAGGGGTTTAAATGAAACCTAGACTGACCAAGCCAACATCAACAAATTTCATTGTCTGTGTAATAAAACATAGGGTGATACATACCATAATAACATAAGCAATTTTAATTTATCAATAAACTCATGGAGAATAAATATATATTCCAAGGTAATTATCACATGTACCAATGCTATCAATTCCTTGAGTGTCAGTCTGGAATCTCAAACATGTGTCAACATCAATATCAATCATTCATGAAACCTCTATAGAACATATAAAACATGTACAAAACCATTGGTACTGATATAGAGGATCATTTTCAACAACCCATTATCATGGAAATTCATGTTAATATTTCACAATCATTGATTTTCTACATCATGTTAGACATCCATAACCATATATTTGGTGAATCATGTCTAACTCTCTCGAATATGGATGTAGAGAACCATGTGAGACATCTGGAACCATACATGTAGAACTTTGTGTATCTCTCTCTATAAACCTACTTAAATTTTAAATTTCTATGTTTCAACATATTTACCTTTCAAAACATCCAAAACAAAACCCAAACCCCCCCCCCTTTTTTAAAATATTTCTATTTACCATGTTCCCAATGGGCCTTTAACACCACACATGGATAAGACTACCAATCCCTTTTACACATCAAAACGTCTTTAAAATATTATTTAGAAAACCTTGTTATCTCACCAATCCATTTAAAACTTTTTGAATTCATCCTTACAATAAGGGTATTTAGTTTTTTCATTCTATTTATGTAAAAATAAATATTTTTCAAAAAAAATATTTAAAAAATCCATCATGGAATTTTCAAAAAAGGGGAAACCACACTCCCATTTCAAATCAATATTTTATGTTCACCTAAAACCCATTTTTAAAATAACATTTTGGTTAAAATTTCAATTTAAATCAAAATACACAGAAAACCATTTTCCCCCCATTTAATCCCACAACCAACTCAAAACCCAATGAACACAGTTAAAACTATATAAATGGGATCACAATCGTTTCAAATAATGAAATCACATAAAAACATTCCAATTAAATATTAAAGCATAATATAAAACAATTATCAGCACGAACTAAAATGTATCCATTAAACATTAATTAATTATACCTATAATATTAACTATGATAAGATATTAACCCACACAGTTTACAATTTACAACCCAACTTCTCCATTTCCATGAAATGAAACACCCCATGAGAAGTTGTAAATTTAGTATTATAAACACCTACGGATCTTATAGGATCTAATAAATGATTAGGTATCAAATTTTATACCAAAATATTTTAATAAAAATGAGGAATAAAATACACCACTCGTTGGATTTATGGAATGCACCAAGAACACATGTAAATAGATTAATAGGACTATGAATAAATCTATTAGACTACCTAAATTATCAATGAAGATTTACATAAAATTTTCAAATCATTGTGGACTTTCTATATCTCATCCAATAATCATGAATACTCTATGGCATATAAAAATTCTCAACATGAACACCCAAGTACTAATTTCATTCCATGAAATAAAAATTAATTAATTAAACCCCGTCTTGGCATCATGTCAGAAAAATCAATAGGTGCTCACCTTTCATTGAAGGTCCATCGAACAAACATGGGTGGTCCAAAATGGAATCCCAAAAATATTCATGAGAAAGTAAATAAAATTAAATATCATTATAATAAATAATTAAAATAGTTCATTAGGTAAAGGTTATTTAAATTCAATATAGTGTAGCAGTTATCCATTGACGGACATTATGAAATCCAACCAAAATCCCCTTGAAAAATTAATAATTCCAATATTCTAGGATGAAATAATTAAAAAACCTAAAATTATAAAATTATAAGTTCTATAGAAGGAAGAGGGAAAGTTGAAATGATCTATTGGAATTTAGATCTTACCTAAAAATTATTAGGAATCATTGTGAACACAATCAATATCAAGGGGTTAGAGAAGGAGGAAGGGGTTGGGAGAACTAGTACTCCAAACTTGAATAATGGGGAAGGAAGTGGTTGGAGTTTCAAATAAACCCAAGGGGCATTTTGGTTATTCCCCCTTCAAATAAAATTTCTGGCAGTTTCATGGTTTGGATGTATAGTTTTAAAAAACATTTTCCATACGTGTGACCATCACATGGAATTATAAAATTCCACACATGGTCATGGGGAATGGTTTGGAAAACTGTATTCCAATTTTTTTTACCAATTCCTCCATTCTATATCAAGGAACATGGTTTTTATAAAACCACGACTAGACCTTGGTGTGTATCCTATGTTCCCTCAACCTTATATAGTTTCTTATTTTAAATTTATGATTTACCCTAATCCATTATCTAACTATGAATCATAACCATGCTTAGTTACAAAAGAACCTAGAATACACTAATCATTAAGGATTCTCAGTGTTTCTCTTATACCGTTTATGCAAAACTATGCACCAACAATAAATTGACTGAAACTTCTCAAAACATAACTTGAAGCCACCGATGCTCATTTGGTCACTCAGACTACCTCACAAGCCTCATTCCTCATCTTGAAACATCACATTCTGGAATTCAATGTCATGGAATAACGTTATGTGTCTTAATTAATGATTGACCCATCCAATAATTATACATTCAATTTCCCTATGTAATTTCCATATCTTACTAATGTGAGATCTTATATTTTGAATTTTTGTTTCCAAATGACATAGTAAATCACCTACATTAAAATAGTTTGAATTTATTTTTTATTTACAGTAAAATTATAATGTTGAGGAAAATGGTATAATAGTATATGAATATATATATTTATATATATCAAATAAGTGAATATCTAGTTTTTGGGTTCTTTGAGGAGAACCATGATGAAATTGAGGCTACAAGTACAATCGGAGTTCCACCAGTTGAGATTCTAAAGACCGTGTGATAAATATACAGATCTCTTCACTTGTATAATATAGTGATGATTTTGGTTATAAAAAAAAATTAATAAGTGTTAAGGATATTAATTGATCCCTTTTAGAGTAAAGGTTAAAACTTATGGGTAAAGGATAATATCTTCATGCACCACTAATGGGTTTAGGGTGATTTTCCCCATTATAATCACTATTAATGATGGTGATATAATCAGTACATCAAGATAACAACTAAATATAAAAATTATTAAATTTCCTATAATGCTATCCATCTTGTAAAAATAATGTGTTTTCTACACCACTTACTATCTTCATTATATGTGGTATGAATGAGTTAGGTAATATACAAGATCCATTTATCCTAATGGGTGGAAGAGGTTTAATTATCAAAATTGGGGAATATATTTGGAAAGAGTAATATGAATAATTTATCCAACAATGATTCACCCCCTCTTAGTGAGAGTACATGGTCCACTAGGAAATTCAACAGGTATAAATGAAAATGTTTTCCTCTATTTGGATCTATATTTTTTCTCCTAGTTATTTAGAACTTCTTTTTTTGAAGTGTATAATTTATGATGTTACAGCGGTTCCTCAAGAGGATAGAACATAAGTAACTTCTTTTTCTTCCACAATGTACATTGTGACTAGAATATTGAAATATAATAAGAATAGAGAGGCTAATATGTTTTGTGTGTTATGTTTTCAATAGTGGTATTGGGAGGACACTCCGTTATTTTATGGTAATCGACATGGTAATGGATTACCATTTATATACATTGATTTTTACTCTCTCGAAAAATATTTTTATAGTTTATATGAATATGAGTAATTTACAATGATTAAATATGTTTAATATATTTACAAAAATTTATATAGGTACATGAAGAAGGTTCCTTTGGATGTTATCATCTATATATTAGAATTTATCCTTAAAATACATAATGAGGAAACATAGATGGAACATGAAGCTAATAAATTAGAAAAGGAAATGGATAATAAGTTACAAGTTTATAATACTCTCTCCAAATTCATTAAATCCAAGTCCCTATTGGTATCAATTTGTTAAAAAACATTTACCCCAGTAGTATACGTGTAGTGAAATTAAAAAGTGGGAAAATCTGTGACTAAAAATACTTTAGATGTTAAAAGACATGCATTATAAGTGAAATTAATATTATTGAACACTTAGTTTGAGTTCTAATCCAAGAGAATAAAATATATTGATAGATTATACCATCATAAAGGAAGATTCATGAAATAATACTTTAAAATATAAATATTGAATTCAAAGAAAAAATGAAATATCATTAAGATACAAAAACACATTAAATATAAAGTGTCTGGAGTTGGAAGGAAAATTTAGAAACAAAAAATATACACTAGTTGAATCATCAGATAAATTTTTTAATTGAGAGTCTATCTTGAAATTTACTTACATGAGTCTTACTTGTGATAATACTCAATTGAGTTGTAGAAAGGAAATAACGTTTATCGACAATACATATTTCATAAGATCAAATAAATAAGGTTACCTAGATATCAAAACATTATTATTGAAGTAATTATAATCCATTTAATAGTTAAATATACACTTTATATTCTAGAAAAATATATGTGGAGAAATTTTTTGATGCACCCACTACTTCTATAAAGGTGGAAGAAAAGAACAAAATAAAGAGTTGATCCCCCAAAAGACCTAAAAATATTGGAATTAATATTTGAGTTTTGGAAGTTTCTTATGCTATCCAGACTAAAATAAAATAGAATAATAAGAAGATTTTTTGGAAACTGTTTGAGTAGTGGGATGTTCAGATGTAACACCATTGACTATTAGAACAATATTTCCAATATTGGAAAACAATGAAGTCTTTTAATAAGGGGTAGAAAACTATAAGATTTTATAGATCCTTGAATTTATAACCAACATATATATAATAAAGGAATTCAATTTACTATGAATAGATTTAGGGATGTTGATAAATTAAATAAATAATTCAGTAAAAGTTTTCATAATAATGATAAATCCTAGTGTACCTTAACGAAGCATGATTTGAGTGCCTGTAAAAGAATAAATTCATAATTATTAAATAAAAAATTGTAAGTTGAAGCGAAGTCATACATGGTATATATTGAGTTGAAAATTACCAATAATAATAGACCTAATAAGAATGAAATAAAAGTTGTCACAGAAATGAAAATATTATTCAACAATGGATGGAATGGTTAAATATTGGAATGTTTAATGAAAACCGTGATTTTAAAATTTAATAGAAGTAGTATGAAACAGAAATGTGATTCAACTTTTTAAAAAAAACATGTAAATTAGCATAGATAATTAAATTTACAAATAAGAAGATGAAATTCATCAGATGTTACACAAGTAAGGTTTCTTAATGGATGTTAATAAATTATGGGGAACATGTAAAAAAATTGTCCAAACACCTAAAAAAAGATGAAAATACTACCAATACAAGATATTTTGGTGAATAAAAGGAATTATTTTTAGAATATACATGTACTATAAATGTTTCAATATGGAACAAATCTCAACATTAATATTAATTTGAACATATTTTAATGTTTTATATTAATATTTTGTAATAATAGTAAAAAAAGTAAAGAATATGGGTGAAATTGTAAATAATTTATGTTTATTTTTAGAGGAAGGTAAAAAATGTCACATATAATGGAAAATTTTAAAAGAAGAATAACTTCATTCTACTCACAGATGTAAAATATTGAAAAAAGTGAGGGTGAAGGAATGGAAAATGTATAATTTATTTTAACGGAGAATATGTGTTGATAAATATTATCTTCTTTAACTGTTAATCAAAATAGAAAATGATAATTAAAAATATGAAAATATATGTTTTTTTATCTTCATTATGCACGAAATTTAATATAATTTATATATTTTGGGGGGAGACCTGAAAAAATGAGTGTTATGAAAGTTTTATTTCTACCATAAGTTATAAATCATAGAGTACTCTAATAAATTGGAATAATTTTGTCTCATTAATAGAATTTAACATATATCAACCAGATCATCTCCATTTTCATCAACCATTATATATAATATTGATGGCGTTCACCACATTAGAGGGGTGAAGATGGAGATAATGCCACCATAAATTTTATAGGTTGGAGTAGAAGAACTAAATTCTAAACCAGCAATGGTTGAAGATATAGATATTATAATTCTATATGTTTATTATCCAGATATAGAAGTTCATTATGATAAGAATTCTCAAAAAATTTAAATTAAAATAATTATACATTTTATCATCAATGTGGTATGATAACTAAAATAATTTATTATAATGATAGAATCCATATTATAATCCAATGTTGTGAAATAGGGTTTAGATAATATGGGAAAAAATTTGAAGGGGGTAAACCATAAAAAAAATTAAGTGTATTTAGTATATTTCTTGATAGGGTTATGTAAAATAATATGTATATAAATATTTTGAACAACCCTAGAAAGTTGAATTATGAATGGGTATCTTTTTTTGAATATATAACGGAAATATCTAATGTATAAGTAAATCACTCTTAATTTATACAAAAATTATGAATTATGTAGACTTATATTTGTTTAATATATAGATAATTGTTTATAAAAAGTCAATTTCATCATTAATTTGAGTACTTTAGGATAAACTTTCTTCACTAAGTGGGATACGAGGAGAAAATTAAGAGTGATGATGTATGGAATGGGTGTTGTTTTCCATCTCAACTGAAACATTAGATTTATTTTTAATAAGTGAGAGATTAATATTAACATTATAATTAAAATTGGTATTGAAGACAAATATAAAGGGGTATATTAAAGATCCCAATTGTATTAGGATGATGACTGTTGTATGTTTTTTCAATGATAAGCCAACGAGATGTATGGTCAATTTGTAAAGATGGAGAAGAGGACACATGAATACGAAAATGGAGCTATATTTGGATGTTCAATACATTAAAACTATAGATGTTAATACATTAAAAGATTGAATTTATTCATATTCCCTTTCAACTACATTAACATGACATTTATTGAGTACCAACTAGTATATTTAGACATTAAAAGAAGTTATATCAAGATATAATAATGTGTAATGTAAAAATCTAATTATTATTGAGAAAAACATAAGTGTGAGAAATTTAAATAATAAAAGGTTTTTGAATTTATATTTTTCTTCACATAAATGATTTATTTATGAATACATAATTATATTATAAATCTATTTAGAATTCTTTTAGATGAACTAACAGATGATTAGTTGGGTAAATGAGTAGTTGGTCATCCATAAGTTCTGTAGTACAGTAGAGATCATATGATTGGAAGATAATATTTCCAATTTATTAAATAATTTATAGGTTCTTGATTTCATAATGAGATAAACTAATCACACACAATATGAAATATATTATAAGAAAAAAAGATACTTTCCAACGAATCATGATGATAAAATTAAAAAATCCATGAAATTTTTATAAGGTCCATTATAAAAAACATTATGTGTGATTTATAAAATGTATGATTCATTTAATCTTATGAAAAGTGATATAAAATTAAAATTGATAATGGGTAAAGACTATTTGGGGTGTTTAAGAGTAACTTAATCTTATTTAATGGGTATTAATAAATTGTAAGAGTCTAAAAATTTTACAAATTTCAGGAGATGATGTTTTTAGAATTTATAATTTTAGAATATGAGGTTTTATTATATAATTTCAATGTAATCAAACTGGTTTAGAAAATGTTTTTATCCTTTTTTATGATTAATGTCAGTTAATAAATAAAATCATTTAAAGAGATGTTGTAAATACTTTTTTAGGTTAGTTATTTTAACCAACAATGATCATGGTTTTCTTAACTACACAACTTTTTCAAAGAGAAATATATACCTAATTAAAAGTAAAAAAACTATTGTTTTTATGTGAGTAATGTTATTATGAGTCTAAGGTGATATTTGGGAGAGTTTGGGGCTTTTTTGAGCCTAGATATTCAAATTGTGGAGATATATACTAAGCTATGTGGTTATTCTGTACTGTGAACCATAGTACAAATACTTGTGCGGGGTTCCCCAGTGGGCTGGTAGGGGAAGCATAGTTTTTTCATACCATGTACTCATGACCATACACTTAAAACCCCTTAAAAATTTTCACTTCATGGGTTAAGAAATGATATGGAAAACTATACAGCCAAACTGTGAACCTATTAAAAGTGTGAAAAGATGTATTTTTTCTTACCTTCATTTATGTTACCATCCATATATATCCTCTATATATTAATAAAACTCCTATCCCAGTTAGGTGATATCATCATATTTCTCCAACATAGGACTTGATCATGGTTCCCTATCCAGTTTTTTATTTCTCCATTTTCCGTTGTGTTGGATATCCCACAAATAGTTGTGTATTTCAATGATTTATCCCATTCTATCCACAATTAAATCATAAAAACGGATAAAGAGAGTACTACAAATATAAGGTAGGTGTTATAGTTATTTTACCCCAATTTCTAGATTATCTATATAGTGTAGTTTTATGTCTCATTCCATACACTTCTACATACACCTCCTAAATTTATATTTGAATAAATAAAATGATGTTTCTATGTTTTTTATAGTCCTAGAAATTCATGAATCAATATTGGAGGATGAAAACCTTGACGTGATTCTCCCTATGTGGGTTCCTTCCTTAACCGCCTTAGAGAATCATGACTTGGTATTAATCTATTCCACCAATTGAGTTGTGTTTAATTGCTCCATGTCAATGTATAATATACTAAATTGACCCAAAGGAAAATGGTATACCATGTTCATAGACCCTTAATCTTCTAGATATTTCTTAAAATAACTGTATTAAATAAATTGGCCAACATGAATTTTTTTTGAATGGTATGATTTGAATTCTAGCTATGACCATTAATTTACACAATACTATGGGTGATATAATGACCCTGGTTGATGATGACTTAGATGTTCTCATCAATATTAAAAATTCGAAATTGAATTGAATTTCAACACATTTGATGTAAATACATGGTCAAATTTATTTAATACCATGTATGGGATCATAAGGTGGAATCTTTTACCATACCCTTGAGTCATACATAGTAATATAGTGGATTTCCATAGATAGGATTTGTGATAAATGATTAATATCATTCCATGAGTGACAGCTGGTTCCATATGTGGTATACCATGGAAAAGATTAGAAGTCTGTAACTATTTACTATATTGAGAGTGATACCTAGGTTCCTTATACAATATGATTTGGATGGACTCCTATAGTGATGTGTTTTATAGTGCACAAGGAGTGACACATGGGTTCCTTTTTATGGAACTCCTTGTATGTATTGGGGATGTAAAGTAATTAAAACAATGGATGGATATGTCAAGATGAAGAACATTCCTATATTTGATCCATTCTTTAAACTAGACTTTTTATGATCTATTTATATCTCCATGCACATATTCCATAAGATTTATGAATCCCATTATCATTATGTATAGATGACTTGGGTTTACACTTCTATTTTGGAAAACTAATAAATATATTTATTTATTTATTTTCACATATATATATATATATGAGTCATAAATTTACATACCATTATTCTAAAAATACACATGTAGGGTGACATTTGTTCACAGGCATCCTGATTAGGCTGAAGAATGTAGTGTCAGTCGGGTATCTGAGGATGAACCTAGTCCAATGTGATTGACTTATTTAATGTCTTTTATATTTTATTACCCATACACTACTCATATTATATAAACAATCCTGATAGTAATATAAATCATTATTTGTGGCCTACTTATTATATATCACACCCTGTTTGGGCCTCATGTTTTTACTCAGACATACCGTGTGCATGGATGTAGAGAAAAAGGGAGGTTTCCATATTTGGATGAAACACTAACTATCCAAAGATGGTGTATAGGATCAGAGGACTAAGTTTATTCTTATAAAGATTTTGGAGGCATCTTTTGGTATTTTGGTGTTTCTTAATGACTTTTATATATTCGTGTGCCCTTTATCCAATGTACATCCCCTTTTTTTCATAGAATCTTTATTTAACAATCATTTTTGTATATTATATTGATTCATCTTCCACATACTATTATAACTTTATGGTTTACTATTACACTACAAGTAATTTATTAATTTTTTTAACATACTATTATTCTATACTATTTTGATACACTCTAACCATGTGGATATTGTATCCAAATCATACTACCACAGACCCTTACTTCTATTAGGTAGACTATGGCATATAAGGAGGAATTATTGAGGCCATATGGGAAACCAAGTTCAACTATATATATGTTTATTGGGTATGGGATGATATAAAGTGCTATCAGTGCTTTTTTCCTTTTAATTTTATGTTTATATTTTATATAAGAGACTATGAATGTTTTGTAATTTGTAAATGAACCTTTTCTATGGACTATTTAACCCACATATAGGGTAAATCCAAATTAATTTTTATGGGATATTGCTGTTTTGGTTTGTTCCTATTTAAATTATAATGACTTCACCATTGGGTGATGCATATGAGTTATATCATTTTATATTATTTTGATTTCCCTTTACACTTAGCCTAATGAGGAAAGTATTTATCATCTCGTTCATCACTATATGAACATTATTATTCACAAGTGATGAATTTTACATTTCACATTTATAATATTTTGTGAATTGCCAATGAATTATCATTGGATCCATGACAGGTGAATCTAAGAATGTTCTAACAATTATTTATTGGATAAAAAAATTAATCAAACATTTTTTCTATATCATCCAAAATGTTGTTTCCCTTTATAGATTAATGATGTAACCTTAATTATCATATTATTCCTTTCGTGATCCATGGACCACTGGTTCTATGGGATGAAACATTTGAATATTTTTATTAAATGAATAAAAATTGTATCTTATGAATAATTTTTATATATAAATTGGGGACACAAATTTATTTCTGAAAATAATTTTATATGGCCCTTTATATCATGATACCAGATGTAATTTTAAGGTCAATTTGGATGAAATTCCAATTGAAACTTTTAAATCTTATTCTTTGATAACATGGGAATGGTGAATCATCTAACTTGAACATGATATCTATATAATTATAAATTAGTTCAAATCTTGGTAAATTTAAATTCTAAAATAATAAATGTTTACCAATTAATAGGGATTTTAGTTGCAGTTTAATGGTTGTTTTCCTCTATACCTTGTAATTTAATTTCCATATACCAGGATATCATCTATTTGATGTGAGAAATTGAACTTGAACCAACAATAGTATTGTTATGTGGGAAGTGTCTCTTGTAATCCTTATGTTGTTACTTCTCATTTAGACCTCAGTTTAGGAACATGAAGTGAGGTGTGAAATTTTTATAGGAAGTTTATATCCCTATCATTTTCTAAAATTTTTGATCCTATATATTCTTAAATATTATATGAGGTGTAAATTTGGAAATTTTAGTGTGATTATACCTTGAAATCCTAGATTCATGTGTTAGGTTAGTGGAAAAAATCATACTCTAGAGGTGATAGGCCATAATCCACTACCATTTACTCATGTGGTTCCACCTAAAGAACCTCATGATATACCTCCTCTAGGAATAAATGTTTAGTTCAATGTGAGACTCTTATGATTCATGAAGTTTGTACTGGTGCTTCATCACATTCCCCTACAATAGCAGAGTCGACAAAATAATTTTAGTAGAAACATCTTCCCACTTTCATGGGGGATAGTGATCCTCATTCGGCTTAGTCATGGATAGAGGGAATTTTATCACCTATGCTAATCGACATTGGGGTATAGTATGCGGAGTTTTCCAAGTAGACTTTAGGGACTCTTTCTTCCCTCATATTCTAGGGGTGGACTATTCTAAGGAATTTATGCATTTATAATAGGGTGTTATGTTGGTGGTGGAGTAATTAGATCATTTCAATGATCTCAATAATTTTTCACCGAATCTTTTTAGAAATGAGTTGATGATTGTGACAAGATTTGATGATGGGTGTATGTTTTCAATCTGATCATAAGAAAATGTATTTCAGTTGACCACCATTTATAAGGTAGTGAACCAGGACCCCAATAGTATGTAGAGCCTAAGGGAGGATGACATTGTGATCTAGGGTGGTTAAACATTGAGAAAGGAGGTTAGTTTTTTTATTGGCGAGAAATGTTTCTTCGAGTAAGATCATGGGGGAAGATCAAATATGATTACACAAACTTACTGTTATGTGGTCTGTCACTAGTTTGATAGGGTTTTCCATAATAATTCTCAATTTATGAAGGACCCAATTGAGTATTAATAATGAAGCAGGATTGGAAACCATCAAAATGTTCCTAAAAATTACCTCTAGTGCCTTGTGCGAATGGGTCTACATCAACTCTGTGGATTAGGGTAGATTATTAAAACACCACATTACGTAGGGAGATATACTACCACTGACCAATTAGGGTGAGGTGGTGGATGTGGATATGGAAGATAGTAATATATGATATTTAGCATCAGCATAGGAAGCAAGCTAAGAGTAGTTAAGTTTTATCCCAGGGCCATAGATTTGGAAATATCTGTGTAGTGTAGCCTACTGTCATAGAGCATAGTTTTGGTTCTTCTATAGTTGAGGTTATATTCTATTATACTCAATATTAATATATGCCTTATATGGTAAAACTACTTCAAACTCTATCATATTTGTGAAAATTATGGGAATCCATGGGATTTATATATAATACGTCCCTATATTATCATCTCTCAACACAATGTTGGGGTTTCGATTAGAGAGTGTACGCTACTTTAAGGGGTTCCCCCTTGAGATAGGTGGGAATTAATTCTTATAGAACCTATATATCCATGAGATTAAAGGGTTAAACAATGTACTCATGATGAAATGGGAATTATCTTATAATGCCCACTTCTACTTCAATCACTGAAGTGTTTCCTTCACATCACATGAGGTTGCTACTTATATTCACAAGGGAGAATGGGTTGTATAGGAATGTTGAGATCGACCAGAGAATCATGGGTTAGGTGGAGTGACTAACCAGATTGAGAGAATTATTATGAGTGATCCATGAACATGATAAATTTATTTCACTTTGGTAGTGTATAATTCTAGGGATGTCTTGTCTGACAAATTTGTTAGGGTTACCTTCTATGAGGGAAGTGGAGTCCACTATTGATATTATTTCTAGAGTGGAGCCAAGATAAAGTCCTCTTTAAATTATGATAACTTCTAGGATTCGAGAACATAATAATTAGTTTGAGGATACGGACCTAAGGGTTTCACTTGACCTCGTACTCCCCCATGGGTTTCACCTATCCTTTATTTCAAGAAGGCAGACGGTACCCATTGTCTTTTTTTGGATTATCATTGTTTGGAACAACTTATATTTAATAACTAGTATCTACTTCCTCATATAAATTACCTATTAAACTATCTCTAAGGATGAATGGATTTCATTGAGATCTATTGGTGTTCAGGCAAAAATCATGTGCATGTTAGGCCATCATACATACCATGTATAGAATTCTAGAGTAGATATGGACTGTATGAGTATATGGTCTGACTTCTCCATCTCATAAACACACACATAGTCTTCATGGACCTAATGAATGAGGTTTTAAACCCATATCATGATTTATTTGTTGTTTTCTTCATGTATTAGATCTTGGTGTATTATCATACCCAACATGACCATGCCAAATATCTTGAGAATGTGATGAATTCACTAAGAGAGCACCATTTGTATAGTAAGATTTCCAGATACCCCTTTTATATCATAAATGTTCACTTATTGGGTCACATAATCTCATTGGAAGGGGTTTCTATTGACCCATATGAGGTGAGAGCTATAGTTAAGTGGGAGTAACCCGAGAACATTCTTGACATATGAATTTTCTTGGGGAAGGATGGCTATTATAGTTGTTTCATTCAAGACATTTCAAAAATATAAGAAACTATCATGGTTATAAATAAAGAGGGTGTTGTGTTTTTATGGTTTTAATAATGTGGGAGATACATTCATGAGTTGATATGAATATTGAATTCATCATTGATCCAAATTCTTCCAAATCTAGGAATAATCAATACATATTATTGTGATGCATTAGGAATCTGGTTGAGGAAAGTTATGATGAAGAGATATCAGGTTGTTCTATATGGGTCCCGCCAGCTAAGGCCTCTTGAATAGAAGTACACTATGCATGACCTCATGTAAGTAGTTCTTATTCATGCATTATATAGTCATTGTAATTTTCTATTGTAAGAACAATTAATCAATTATAGGGACTATGAATGTCTCAAATACAATTCCACACTAGGTGAATTGAATCTTATGTAGTGAAAGTGGGTAAAATACCTAGAATTTTTTGACATTTAACTCTATTATATACCTGAAAATGATAATGTAGTAGCTAACACCCTGAGCCAGAATTCTCATACACAAGAAACCAAAGTGGGTAGTAGTGAATGCATGTTGATGACCCAATTATCTTAGATTCACCAAATGGTTTATGAATATAATGGTATTCCTATTTTAGAATCTTTTGTAGTGAAATTATCCCATCTATATTGGGTAAGCATGAGATTGATTTCAGATCCTATGGTCTAAGTCTGAAGGGAGAGTGTCTCAAGTGAGGACCCACCACCAAGTTGGGTTAATGATGAGGATTAAATCCAACACTTTCACAGACATGTTAGGGTGCCTACAAACATTTGGGAAGAATAGATATTTGAATCTTATGTCTCAATTTAGGTATTTCACCTTGGGAATATAATTATTTATCAAGGTGTATGTTTTCAGTATTTGTTACAATGTATGGAAAGGTTGAATGAAGATTTTATAACATGGTGTTCCACCTATTAATAGGGGAATAAAGGGAATCAATGGAGTACTATACATAAAAATATACTTTACATTATTGAGTGTATTTTGGATGAAATCATAATAGATTTTGTGATGGGATTACTGAGATCCCCACTATCAATGATGTGACATGGGTGTTAATCGTTAGGTTAACCCTGGTTACACGCTTTCATCCTATCAAAGATTATTTTTTTAGTAGATGATCTTGAAAGACCATACATTTAAGAGATTATATGACTTCATGGTGTTCAACAATGTATAGAATAGCACATAGATTCTTGTTTTACATTCCATTTCTGGTAGTGGTTGAATAAGGAACTAGTTTCACATGTGTTTGTAAGTACAACATACCATTCGCTACCTGATGGTCAATCTGAGCTTATGATACTGGTGTGAGATGAAAATCCCCAATCATGATTCCTTGATTTATGAGGTTCCCAGGAAAGAAACCTAGGACTAAATGAGATTTCCTACAGTAATAGATATTAAAAAATTATTCCAATGTAACCCTACAAGTCCAAATATTGTAGGATATTTTGTTCACTCCTATGATTATTTGAGGCAGGTGATGTAATTTTATTGGGACCTCATCGCAATAAGAATAATTCAAAAAAAGTGTAACATATTCAGTATCATATATTTACTTCTCTAAATAGGAATAATCCTTATAATGATCAACACCACTAGAATTTGGAGCTCTAGGTGGGACATAAGGGTCTTTAGATGTGTTTCTCATTGATTGAGAAATACAAGGGTTAAGAGTCTATTCTAGATATCACCTATTAATATTGAGCCTTTAATGATCCTCAAGAGAGTTGGTCCAGTATCCTCTCTGTTGGATTAACCTTAGTGGTATCCATCAATTCCTAATGTTTTAAATGAATCACATATTTTCCTTTACTATCATAATTCTTCACATTATTTTTATCCAAGAGACATTTAATTGGAGTTATATACATCCGTTGGGTAGAATCCTATACATACTATTGATCAGATCACGAGGGCTCTCCAAGGAAAGTCAGCTCCTGTAGTGTGGGTTTTCAGTCATCAAACCTATATATTGTATGATACATGGGAGGATGAGTCTTTTTATATGTTCATTGATTGTAACTTTTCTCAGATGATGTTTTACCACAATAGGGAGGGAATATATGGGATGATTTGTTTTAATAATAGAAGTGTATAATGTATTGGATTTTTCAAAGAGCTATTATTACATAATATTCTATTAGAAACGACTTATTTTATTCTAGTCATGTTATTATGATGATATGTAGTTTTTCATGTTCCTATAGGGCTCATTCAGAGCCTAGTGGTCTAAATTTTTGAGATGTAGACTAATCCACATTGTTATAGAATGGTTAGTGGTAACTATGTGACTCAACCATGTGGGTGATATATAAAACTAAATAAGGACACCTAGTTTGGTTTTTTAACATTCACTTCATCCCACAAAACTTTGTGGGGGTACTCTAGTTGGTTTGAAGGGTTCACTAGTTTTTTCCAAATCATATGATCGTGGTAGCACATTTAGTACTACATAAATAATGGTATCACATAGTGTAGGAACATGGTTTAGAAAACTGTGCAAACAAACCCTACACCTCCTAAAATGATTTTAAAATATGACTTTTACCAAACATTAATTTAATTTACCTTCCTTATTTTTCATCCCCATTCACATGAAACACATCTCCCATCCATGGGATATCTTCCTATTCCTCCATCCTAGTCTTTGAGATATGTTATCCATCCAGTGTCTGATTACGTCACCATCTGTTGCGTAGAATAGATAGCGGTTAAATGTTTTCTTTTCCAATTTCTCATGTTTCATCCCAAATTATAGAAAAAAACCAATTTTGGGAGGACTTACAAAGATTTGGAGTGTATCCTAGTTCATTTTACATAATTTCATATAGATTTATATGGTGCCTCATTGTGTCATGCACCATACACTTCTGAAGACGACTCTTAAAATTAAAATTAACTATATAAAATTATATCACTTTGCTTATTATAGTCCTAGAAACCAAATAATCGACTTCAATGGATGACTAACTTGATGAGAGTCACACATATGATTTTTCTTCCTTTATGTCTAAAGAGCATCATGTTGTTGAATTAAATTGAACCACCCATTGAGGTGTATTTTATTTTCTATTATGAATGTAATATATTTTGAATTAGACCAAAAAAAAGGGTTGGCCATGTGTTTAAAATCTTTATCTTATGGTTTTAGCTTGGAGTTAGAAAATTAAATGAATTATCCATTATGAATAAAATTATTTTTTCAATGTTGTGATTTTAATGCATGATGTGACCATTACTTTACATCCAAATGATGGAAATACAATGACCATGATTGTGGATGCCTTAGAAGGGCCGGTTTAGCTTAGAAATTAGAAATTTTAATTGAATTGTGAAAATTCATGTGTGATATGTGGTTTTTTTATATAATACTTTGTATGGTATCACCACGGGGATTATTTTACCTTTACCATGAGTGATGCCTTGTTTTGTAGTGGATTACCTTGGATGAAAATAGTGAGAAATGATATGATACCATGAAACGAGAGGTACATGGTTCCCAATGTTGACTAATAAGTATGGGATCAAAGGGTTTTTTGTATATACAATGCTGATGAAGATACTTTGTTTCCTTATGTTGAGTACATTTTATGGAAACCTATGGTGATGGGTCTTATATTAAACATGGATCGACAAATTTTTTATTTTAATATAAATCCTTAGAAAAACTCAGGACACCAAATAATTAAAAATATGTAAACATCCACCAAGCCGAAGAAAATGCTTGGGTTTAGAGCATTCTTTAAATGTGACTTTTAGGAAATTATAGTCATATATTCATGTGTATATTCCACAAGGGTTATGAAACCCCTTATAATTATGCATGGACACCTTGGACGTACACATCAGGTACTGAAAATTACTAGGAATCAATATATATGCCTATGTGATTGTATATATAGGAGTAATATAGAGTCATACATTTATATATATAAATATACATGCAAGGTGAAATCTTTTTAGAGAAATCACTCTTACGAGGAAGCTCATAGTGTCAGTCAGGTATCCTATGAGGAAATTGGTTCAATGCATTTTTTTTATATAATCATACAATTGTAATCACACACACACTCGTTAATTTATATAAAAATACCAGATGTCTCTAGATGTATTTGGATTTGGCCTACTGATTATATACCACACCCTTCTAGGCCGTTTTTTGGTACTTGAACTGTCCTTATGGATGCAGGTAGGGACAAAGGGAAGCATATAGCTTTGGATGCCTAATGTAATGTCCTAGAATGGAATACAATATCATATGACCAAGACTATTCTTATGATGATAATAGAGATATATTTTGGCCTTTCTTATATTTTTATAGCATGATTCATATTCATATTCGATGTATCCCATGTACTTCCTCTTTTCTGTAGAGTAATGAGATGACTCTCATTTCTGTATATGATATTGTTTTAGATACTGTCTATTATAATATCTAGACAGTTCTCTATTCTAGATATTGTTAATTATTACAATTTCTACTACATATTATTATTTTATAATGTTTTTCTTGACTCATATAGTGAGGTTATTGACTCCCCACAATACATTCGTAGACCCTCGTTGCTAGTCACCAGGATCTAAATTATGGGTATTTTTGCTTGAGTCTATGTGGAAAAGGGGTTTTAGTTAAATATAAAAGAATTAGGTCTAGGATTATATATTTTTTACATTATAAATTTCGAAAAATGATCTTAGTAACACGTCAATATTAATAATGAATGATGTATTGTCATGGTTAGTATAATAAATGGTGTTGAAAATCACTTTAGGAATCCATTATATTGGATAACCTACTTTTAAATGATTTCTAAAAACATTACATGAAACATGTAACCCACAGCTAGAATCAGTATCGAAAACAAAAAAAAATAGTAGATGAATAATAACAATATGACCAATACTAAGTATTTACATCAAAACTGTCTTTAAATTAAAATAATTTTATATTTTGAACTAAAATTCCAAAATCTATATTAAAAACTAAAAATAAATCAAGACTATAAAATATTCCAACCAAATTTATGGAACATGATTCAACTCTTATTTATTGTATGCACTTATACTATTATAAAGCTAAAAGGTGAAATGAATATAAATTTAACATGGATTTAAAATATATTAATAAGGTAAATAAAAAATGTCTATAATAAAATCTATCCTTTTTATAATTTTTAAACTGTATTGGTGAAAATTAAATCAAACATATATATCATAATATAATATCTACATTATGTCACTCTATAAAAATGAAATTTATATTTGAAAATAAGTTCTCATATGAAAAAAAACATTTTACATGAATATAAAATTATAGTAATTACAAATAAATTTAACTTTACCTACACATATATGATCTTTATTTTCGTATTTACTAATTATTATATATATTAATCAAATTACTTATTTGAAAATGATACGTATGAAATAAAATTACAATTAATTATATAGAATTATTATTCACTTATAAAACATACATCTCATAAAATTAATTCATGTCTTCTCACATATCATCATGTAAGGAACATAACCAATAAAGTTTCATCTCTTTTGGAAAATAATACCCAACATCCAATTGATACTAATATAAATAAATATAACGTTAGTAAATGTTAAATTATGAGAAATAAAACAAAATCTATTTTTGAAATGTATCAACAAAAGGAAACATCTCACACTAAATTACATCATTACTTAATCTTATAAAAATATATGTTTTTATTTTATCCTCATTCATGATCCTCAACTATGAGTTAATTAATTGGTTTTCTAAGAAAATATACATTGATTCTATTTCATTTTAAAAAAATGTATAAAAATTCCTAATTTTTTTATTATGATAGATAAATCAAATAGAAATAATTATAAAAAATATTGTAAACTGTTTACATGAAATGATATATGACAGTATGTGGCCCAACAAATTTGAGGTAATAATCATAATGATAAAAATAATATAAATAATCATAATAATAATTGTTCCAAATATTTCAACATATTTTGGAATCTCATAAGACCCCTAAAATAGTTATTGAGTTCATCATAATTTAAAAAGTGTAGTTGTTTACAAACTCAATATATCGTCTTCATGTTTTCACTTTTGATACCTGATTTCATTCTCTTTGATGTATTATATATATATCTTGAAATATAAAAACAAATTTAACACCAATATGAAATAAATTTTATAATACATGAATACCTCAATGGTAAGTTGTCGAACATATCAAGATGGATATGATAAAAAATAACCAACATTGTGTCCAACTATAGATGCCTCACATGTAGGGAATGATACTCAAGTTGATGCATCTATAATATCCAGTATGTCAACCCAAAGGACTTCCTTATCCACGTTCTAATGATGTTTAATTTCTTCAATTTAATATATCATCCAAAATTCTAAAACATAATAATGGGGTTTCTTAATATATAACTCATAGTAGATGGGAAGATGAGGATGATGTAAAGAAGTGGGGTCTTCATGCAGGGGTGGTGTAAGGGGATATGTTGGTGGGGTTGGAGAGTTTTATATACAACTAGCAGTATATGAGTAAGATATACATATTGAAATGGTATATTAATGTTAGAAGACATTGATTGTACTAAAGAAGTGATCCACTCCACTATTATAGTTCTGATCCTATCCTCTATCTTCTGTCCCAATTCCTACAGATTAAATTCTAGAGAATTGATATTTACATTATATGAATCCCTCCTTGAGGTTTTTATATAATGAAAAAATCATTTTAATTGAAAACCCCACCTTGGATCCTCTTACGTGGCCATAGTGTTTAGGATTTCCTAATACAGTAGCTAAACTATGCTTTGTAACTCACGTATGAAGGGCCACTGTGTGGTCTACTCCTCGAGGGATTCCAAAATAGAGTATTTGAATAATATACCAGTGAATTAAAAAATATATTGAGTTAAAAAGTTACTTTGAAAACATAAATAACATAAATAAATTTTTATGATCCTCTCAACAGCATCTCTTGGCTCTTTGATAAGATCTGACCCTATTTTGATCATCTGGCCAATATTAAATTTTTTAAATCTAGATATTGGGGAAGGAGGGTCAATATTTGTTGAGCCTGAAGACCCAATTATAAATATTTTTTGTTGTTTAGAAATCATTTTCTCTTCCAATAACATATATCCTCCAAGAGATAAATTTTCAAGGTATATGATTCAGGTTTAGATTTCAAAATGAGATCCACTGCGTGCCTATTAATAGAGTGAAAAACATTATGAAACTCATTATAGTGATAAAAAAACTAAAAAATGGAATTTCACATAACAAAAATTAATCTTGTAATAACATTTCAATGTATTTCATCCCTGTTTCATTTTCCATAAATTGTTATATATGACATGGATTTTTATTCTCTATTGTACCAAAAATTAAATCTATAGTTAGTGTTAATTTATAATATCCCAATCACCTAGTGAAAATAGATATATATTTCCACTGTAATTACTTACTATTATGTAAATCATATGTCATTTGAAGAAAATAAAAAAAACATATACAACTACAAAAATGTACAGATAAGTGAAAAAAATAAACAAACATACCAAAATTTTCTACCCTTACTAATTTTTTTGACTGCGGGATATTTCTATAAATAAAAATCAAAATAATAATTTTTTATTGATCCATAATTTCCCTAAAACACCTAAATTCATTTGAATTTGGACCAATGGGATTACCATTATCATCAAACTCAACAAATATTATCTATTCCTCACTATAAGCAACTAAAAATTTAGGTAAACATGGGAATCCATGTCTTCCTTCCCTTAAGTCCTTATGTATCACTGTAGTAGGAGAAGGAACCAACATAGTAGGATGGAGACCCTCATTATTGGTTTTTGTAGGGTCCTCCCTGGATGAACAAGGTGAACCAAAAGTATGATTTTACATTTTCTTACATATTAAATTAACAAAAAATCTGTAAAAGAATCCAATAGTTTTATATAACGATAAATACAAATTGAAAAAATATCTCTTAATAAAGAAATTAATATAAAAATATGAAAAGATAAATATAAATTGAAAATAGATAAAACAGGTTCTATGTAATTTTATCTTTATAATCAACCCTGATAGAAAGTTCATGTGATTTTTGTGTCTTTATTTCATATATCACTCATTTTAATTAAATTAATTTTAGTTTTTTAAATAATAATAAATCATTCCATTCCCCTTATTGTGAGAATATAAACTATTAAAGTCATGTATAGTATGTTTGATAATGTCACAAATGAAATAAGAAATATTATAAATTTAAAAATACCTAATATGAGAATTATATGTATCTATAATGTGTGACAAATTCATAGTTTATTTCTATATTTCAGAAATTTAAAGAGATGAATTATACTTTATTATCAAATAAAATTTTCTACATAAATATTTTTATCACTTTACACTTGTAATACACGAAATATATAAAATTAATTATTTAAAACATAAATTTAATGAAATATAATATTTATGAATTCATCCTATATTTAAATGTGAATATCTATTAAAATGGTATAAAAAATATAGATGACCTAATTTAAAAGATATTCAAAATTTTATTAGTAATTTTGAAAATTTTGAAAACTATTAAATGATATAAATATTTAATAAATTAAATATTATGATATTTTTAAGGGATTTTTTTCTCATATTAATTCCTCATGGCCATTCCATATAGTGAAAATCTTGTCTCTAACATCGACATCAATATAATCTAATAATATATCCATTGATGTTTGGATATTGCATAATCCATCACAATAATTATATTTTTCATGACTATAATAACATTTTATTCCTTAGTAATTTATATGAAACTGAAGATGTGATGTAAATTTGATGGACTATGAACAAATACTTTTTTTATACAACTATATTTATTAAAGAAGTTTCATCAATGTATTCGAGGTTATTCTGATTTATAATTGTCATAACAAATTCAAAACGTTTAAAACATTTCTTATTGATAACCCAATTATTTTAAAACAAAATAACTCAAAATATAATGTAATTAAACAACCTTATATCTTTAATAAGTATGTAATATGAGACTGATATAGATATTGGGGTTTTTTTCATTATAAAAATTCGATGCTTTAGGGAATAATAATGCACTTCTATTCAAGATTTTCCTTATGTTTCCATAATATTTAGTATAAAATGTATATCTAATAATTTCATACCCTAGAAATGTTAAAATATGTAAACATGGCCTACCCACTAACAATGTCAATGTTAATGACACATATAATCTACCAAGAATGTTATCTATAAACCGTGGTAAAATAACATTTTTTATGCTCATTCAATACCCCCTTATCTTTCTTCTTCAAAAAATATTGTTTCGGGACATTAATATTTAATTTTATATATGTATGGGAATCACCAATATAATTCATGATTTATAAATGGGATTTATTTATTTTTTCATATAATAATTATTTATTTTTAATTCAATTAATCCCATTTACAAAAAAAATTAATCCATTATAACGAGAAATAAGAAGACTAACATGCTCCATTGTAGAAATGTAATCTTTAAAAAACTATCAAAACTCATCGAAAATATATTTCTCACCAATGTAGGCTTATTGTTGGAAATTAATTCTTAACATACCCCTTAAAAAACAGCATATACCTTTTAAAAGGATACATCTGAAGCAGATATATTGAACCACACCATATAATTTCGCATGCCAAATGAATAATATAATTTTCAATTATTTCAAATAAAGACTTTTCAAGTTGAAATTTTTTATATAATACATGATTCTATAAAATTTTAATTAAATTCAAATCCATCATATTATTATATGTGTAATTTTAAAAAGACACACATCCATTATAAAAATTCTTACATGGATGGGAAGTATTACATGAAATTAAACTGGGAAGAGATTTTACATCTTAACAAATCATTCTTTAGATTTAATTATAATTATCTTAAAAAATTTATTGAAAAAAATATATTATACTTTAAGAATAACCCAGAGGAACATTGATACCATGGAAGCATAGTAAAAAAGTTTCTTGTAACTCTTGTATAATGTACGACAAGTGGGAGAAAAATTATGTCAGTTTTCTATTAAGAGTGGGATATTATTAAAAATGTATTTTCATTGAAATTAAATTATATATTACATTGAAACAATATTTCATATTCATATTAATATCTAATAATGTTCCAATAAAAATTTTAGTTAGATTCCTCTCAACATGCATCACAGTAGTGTTATTTTTTATCTTAGGATATATTCTTTATAGAATATCCAAAATTATTGATCATTTTTTTAAGTTCAAATTCTCTTCATCTTTTACAGGGGACACTTATTTTTTTCTCTCTATCAAAATATTTATTAGTATAAAAATTATTTATAATGATATCATATTGTTTTATGTATTTATATACCTTTTTAAATATCAAATTAGAGTGATTCATAGAAAAAAACCTTTGATAACCCATGTATATTGTTTTCCTCCTATTTTATTGTTTAATAATGAAATACCTTCCTCATGAATTGGAAAATATTTATGATCCTCTACATTGTATCCAAATAAATTTCTAGATGATGGGAATTTATTTAAAAAAACCATAATTATTTCATTCAATTGAAAATATTACTTTTCATACGAATCATAAACTTTGACACCTTCCCTTAATAAGTGCTCCAAACCATCCATTAATAGTAATAAAAAAACATAAATATCATTTCTAGGTTATTTTTTTTACAAATATCAATAAAATAAAAATAATATATTTCAACTTCATTTATAATTCTAGAGAATATTTGTAAATTACCAACAAAATTTTCCATGAACTAAAATTTATGCGAAGGATCCTATATGGATTTACTTTATCTGTTCGCAGCCCATTTCATATATTTCATAATTAATTTCAAAAAATAAGAAATTATTGATTCGATTTCATCCATTTTGGAATATTATTTGGATGATGTGATTCTACATTATATATTTTCCCATCTTTATTCCATATTAACCTTTTCACTGCATTTTTTTTATAAAAAAGTTTCTTAAATGGAATTTTAGGAAGACAAAAAAATTCCTTAGAAAGTGTTCTGGTAATTTAAATATTAGATGAATCTAGTTTGAAAATTCCATTCATATTTTATAAATATATCCTACTCTTTGGACACACTAAAGTAACATTTTATTCCTTTTAATATAACACACAATCATTATTATAGGAATGTATATTTTTTTACCCAAATCCTATAAGGCATAATATATTTTTTTAGTATAATTTTATTTTGGAATATTATTTTCTCCATGAAGTAAGCCTTTTGGAGGAAACATAAATTTTTCAAAACTCTTGAAACTCAATCCAAATCTATCTTTCATGTTAATAAATCATAACATAATTTTTAAAATAATGAATATTTTAACCTAGATATAATTTTTTTTCAACATCACCATTGACGAACTCAATAAATACTACTTTCTCAAATATATCAACATCTATATCATTAATTATTTACTAAATTTGATCAAAAAGATCATTTTGAGAATCACTATAATCATTAGTTTACAAATTGTACATAATTTCACCATTCCAAATCCAATGACTATAATTCAGAATAAAAAAAGAAAAAATAAATGATCTTTTATATATCTATTTTTTGAAATTCTCATATTTAAATATTTAATGTGGGAAGAAAAAGGTCATTGTTTTGAACATTTTTTTTGGGAAATTACAAAAATCCTCAACCTCTTCATCATATGAATAAAATTTCTTACATTTTTTAATCCAATTATGGTACATTATCACTTATAATAAATTTCATGTATTCAATATATGTTATTGTATTTCAAATTTTCAATGAAAATTTAATTTTATAAATAATATTAATATTTTCACATAGAAAATATACATTTTGAAAAAAAACATTTCTGTACAGAATATAAAATAATAATAAGAATCATATTAAACAAAATATAAATGATTTGAAGAATAGTAAACCGTATAATCTATTGAATATTCCATTTATAGTACATTATCAAAATAAACTAAATTAACTTAATATAATTAATTTTTATTCATCAAAAAGAGAAACATATGCCTTTAAAACCACTTATAAACATTGAATAACTAACCAAAACATATAAATTCTGATGAAAATCCTGATTATGTAAGATTTTAAACTACATGAATAAAAATAATTCAAAAACATGACCAACAAATTAAGACATCAACAAATTCAGTAATTATAATATAAAATTTATTTATTTTCCTCAAGAACTAATTCTTAGAACAAACTTATATTTATTAAATTTAACTATTTTAGAACAAATAATCCTTTATCATAAAAATATAACTCAGGATTCATATATGTATCCATAAATGATCTCGTTTTGTTATTTATGGATATTTCGAAATCATGAAGCTTATTCTTTAACTCCTTTCTTTATTCCGAACCACCAATACCATTTTCAAGGACTTTATACTTCATTAAATCTATATTCTTTATTATATAATCAATATTTTTGTTTATTTATTCAATAAAAAAATAATGCCTCAAAATATTTATCACATTAATAAAAAAAATTAACTATATATTATACAAAGTATATTTCTTTTAATTGGGAATTAGTTTCCAAGATTCATAATCTACCAATTTTATTTCCTATACTAACCATAATTATATGGCCACACTAGATGCGTAAAAATATAATAATTAAGTTACCATTAAGAAATTAATACAGAAATAAAGGAAATGAAATATGATTAATTAAATAAAATTTCCACTATTAACAATTCATAAAAACACAATTAACTAATAGAAAATAATAATTCCTTTTTGGGATGAGGATGAAAAAAAGTGGTGATGAAATTCTACAGAGGACTAATGTTATGGATGATGATGATAGAGGGAGGATGATAGAGGATAACAGTGTTGGTTGACTGCAGATGATAGTGAATAATGGAGTTTTTGGTTTGATGGTGGATGTGAGAATGAAGAAGTAAGGATTAGGTTGCTCGAAGAGGGATAACAAAAATATAGATTCAAAAAAAAATGAAACAATAATTTTAGATCCTTGAATTTTAATAATAATTTTAATATGTTTTAGCATAATTTATTTTATAACATTCCTTACAATATAGTTTTTACATATGATATTTTATAACTTAAAAAAATGGAATATTAAACATTTTTTATAAATTAGTTAATATTTAATTTTTTCACATTGTTTTTAGGTAACCTATATAAAAAAAATCATCCAAAAAATCAATAGGGTCATTAGATATTTTTGCTTGGAGAAGTATAAATATGTAACTATCTAACTGGTTCAAACATTTAGTCAAATGATGTTACATTGTTCTTTCAATAGAAAATAAATTTCAATGAGTTGGTGATCAACTATGATGCTTAATAATTTTCAATGAAGGATTCAGTGCCAAAATTTATGGTTGATGTCAAAGGAATAATTGATTTAAAATTTTACAAGACAATGTCGAATCATGAGGTTTATTATAAAATAAAGAGTGGAAGTGCCTTTGTAGATCTTTAGTATGATTAAGAGTTGAGAAATTTCATGGGGGCATAAACTGAATTTCACATTTTGGTGTAATGTTACACATGTTCAATAAATATTTTAGTTTAATATGGTTACGTATCAAAAAAGTTAAAATTATCATAATATCATACTTTGGACATGTCTGGAAGGTGTTTTTGGAGGTAACAGAGATGATGATTAAGGATTCTATTTTTGAACCATGCACTGAAATCTAGATGACTAGAGAGAATATGTAATTATTAAGGACATTACTGAATACTGAAATTCCAAAATTTTAGTAACTATAATGAAATTTGGTTCATTTAAATCAACATTATTATAACAATTCACGTAAAATTGGATGATCTAGAGGATAAAATAAGGTGAATTATAATGAAATTTAGATTTTTGGAAGTATAGAACAATGAAAGCATACAACCATAAGTTGAAGTAGAAGAAAAGTGATGTATGGTAGATTCATTAATGAGAAGGAATAACGTTATAAAATACAGACCCATTGAATATTGGATTTTGATTTATTTTAAATGAAGTTTAAGAATCAGATTATAAATGTTTTCAATGTTTTATGATTAGAGGATTATAGATGGATTTTACATGTCATTTATGAGAATCTAAACACAAAATTATGGTATTGATATGTAAATAAAAGATATAAAATCTATAAGGGAATTTTCTTTTTAATAAAAAAAATAATTTTGGAAGAATTTAAGATTGATGCCACTCATTTTTGTGGAATATTTGAAAAATTAAAATTTCAATATCTTTGGAGGTATTGAAGGAAATATACAAGATAGTCTATTTAAAAATATTTTTAAATTAGAAGCATGTATTCCACATATTTTATATAGTGTGGAAATTTATATAATAGGAGACATAATTTAGGATTAAAAGGATAAAAATGTTGTAAATTAGTATCATATGAAATATTAGTTAGTTCTATTGTTTGTGGATCCAGAACATGAAGTAATGAAATATGAGAGATAATATACAGATTAATAGGAAAACAAAAGTTATAGTAAATATGTCTCCACAACATAGGAAACCAGATGATACATTGAAATCTCAATGTCCTACAACAGTTTGTATATGTTTCAGACAATGAAATGAATTTTGTAGTGACATCTCTACTATTTAACATTCATCATGATAGAGTACAAAACCAAATTTTATGCTATTATAGTTTCTTATTTAATACCACTCATAGAGAGGTTTTAAGGAATAATTCCTTACAATTGATGCAGAGACATCCTGTATATAAATTAAGATAAAGTAAATGGATTTCTTGAGTTGGAAAATAGGACATTTGAGTATACCGATATAATTAGAATCCATAAATTTATATTACAGAGACTGTGGGATATAGTATAATGATTTATTCACCTTTATAATATAGTGAATATTTTATTGAGTATAAAAAATACCTAATGGTTTATGATAAAAAATATCCCCCCTATGATGTGTTGTGTAAATATTTTTTGTTAAAAGATAATCACATGTCGCAACCCTATAATGTTTACGGTGATTCTAGGAAAATTTTAATCACAATCAATAATAGTGATTTAATATTTCACACAGTATAATTACCAGACACATTATTTATTAGGTTTCCCATATTGGGGCCAAACATTACAAAAAGACGTTATGTTATTCTCCATTCACATTATTTATTTTATTTAGAATGAATGAGTTTGTGATCATATGACATCCATTTATCAAAATAAGTGGAGTAGGTTCAATTAATAAAAAGGATTAAAATTTAATCTGAAAGAATTAAATAAAATTGGTTAACACTGATTCACCCCCCCTATTAGTGATTTCATGATCCACTGGCCACTTCAGCAGTATATAATTTCTATATTTTAACTAAAAATTCATATTATATATATATTATATTAATTATAAAATCATTTAAATAATTTTATAATAGCTCGTTAAAAATTTTCATATCTTTCTATATTCTATGAAATCTAGTTCTCAATGATTGTACTAATCTATCCCTAAAACCAACTATAGAAACCAAAACTCCAACTACCTGACACAAGTGTTCATTTTATTTTTTTAGAAACATACAAAATCTTATGTTTAGTATTTTTTAGTGAATAGATATATACTATATCATTTCATTAAATTTGAAATTAAACTATATGATAAAACCACATAATGAATCATTAATCCTTAATTGATTATAATTAAACTACAAGGATCCTTATTTATGGTTTCTAGGGGTCTTAGAGAAATAATTTAAAGGGGTGCGATTATATACATAGAGAGGGGTTGTGTAAAATGAAATATAACAATGGAATAATTATGATATGCACAATATAGCACATGTAAACAAACAAATAAATGAAATATAACTGGATACAAAAGCATACCATATCCATAAAATTGGAAATATGTGATCAAATTTATAAAAAAAAAATGTATCATAATAATGGAAAGATAAATGTTGGAAACTATGAATGTGAAATATAATCCATGTGATATTATATATCAAATAAATGGGAAGACATAAACTATATAATTAAACTAGTTTGTCTCATGTGTTATATTGATTCATCGAGGGGATATAATTATAGACCCCACCCAACACTTAGTAAGTACACGATGTTCATCATATTAAGAGAATAAATGTATAAATAAAATAATACATAGTGTTCCATAATGAACCCTTTTCTTAAACATGGATATATAATCACTTATTATTCATATTGAATTAATGGGAATAAAAGTTTTCAATATTTAAATAGTTAAATGATTGGTATACCATTCTTGTTCAACAATATATAATGTAAAGGGCATATAGTAAAGAAAATATTAACGGAAAATAATATAAAAAATAAAACCATGAGATAAATAATATGGACATCAGAGAAAAAAATTTGGAGATATAAATAGAGATTGATAGAGAATATCACAATAATAAATAATAATATTGGGGAATACACTAAAGAAAAACATATCGTATGAAATATAAAACAATAATAAAGTAATAGATACATGTAATAAGTAAAGAATAATGTAAAAGTAGTATGATATACTTCAAATAATTTTAAGATAATACATTGAAGATAAGATGGATAATAGAGAAATAATACTTGGATAGAATGATGATTTTGATGAAAAGCCATTACATTGAGTCCAGATTCACTTGAATTCTCTTGTGACCTCAATAATAGACAAATACGATATCCTAATTTCATAATTATTAACCTTATTACTTCTTATTTCATATATAAAAACCCATTTATAATCCCATTTCATTCAATTAATAGATTAATTTTTTCACATTGGTCAATTGGATTTGATCAATCAACAGTTCCAATATATAGTGAAGATTTTCCATAAAATATGAATTCTGGTTTTTATACTTCTTTATTAATACATTTAAATGCCGGCAATTATTTTTTATAAATATTTTTATTAGAAATCAAAATTTCCACTCAAAAAAAATTGATATGATTTAATTTTTTTATTAAAAACATTATTATAAAATAAATTAATTTTTAAACCATTTAATAATTTTTATGATAGAAAAATTTATCATTCCCATAGGTGGTACGAACCCACCATAGTGTGACCAATGTTTTTTTTTTGAAAAATATTCAAAGGGAATTACAATTGTAATTTTTTAAATATAATTAATTAATATTATAAATACTCCACAAATTTAATTTTATCAATGTTATTACCCAGATATATATATGTTTGGGGGTATGAGAAGGAAAAAATTAAATTAAGGATGGGTTTTTGTTATCCTCTCTTAGGGTTAACTCCTTCAGAATACCCTTTAAGGAATCTTAGATTGATTTTTTTGTTATAAGATTCCCTAAAAATGTGTTAATGAAGGTTTGGATATATATATTAATATATAAAAGGATATTGAATATGAATTTAAGGGATTATAGGTGGTTTGAGGTGGGGTGTATTTTTACTTGAAGGGGGGTGCATTTTTTGATTAAAAAAAGGAATAATTTTTTATTTTTTATCGATAATTTGAATTATTTTGTTAATTTTGAATAATAATAGTGTTTGATTATACAATATATATTTTATCGAAGTTTAAACTCTAAATAAATTAATGGTATATTTTTAGTTTTAAATTAATGTTATAAATCAGAAATAATTTTTCATTAAAACAAAATATTATTTAAAATTTGATCCATTAGTACATCATTATAGTTTGACAAAATGTATTGTATAAAGAAATATGTATTTGTTCCTTTTTTCCATAAATTCCATTTTTCATAAAATAACTAAAAAATTTCTCTAAATTAATATAGATGATATTATTCTATAAAAGTGTTCAATTTTAACAAATTAAAATTCTAAAATATTTTTTTCTAATATTTAAATTTTAGAATAAAAATTAATTTTTTTTGAATAAATATTTTGATATAAATTATTAAAAAATTACACTTACACTTAAACTGAGTTATATAATTTGAGAAACCATTTTATAATGTTATAATAATTGTATTTTCTTATTTTCTTCATGTTATATATAGATTTTCAGATATTTTACCATTCTGATTGGTTAGTTACTGTTCTAATGAATAGTTACTATTCTAATGAATAATTACTATTATAATTAAAATATATTAGTTAAATATTCTATAAATATATATTTTTTAAAAGACATTTCATTAAATTGTTTTTCTATCAAGATTCTATATACAGAAATACAATTATAATTATTTTTTTTTTGTTTCATTGTTACAACATTGTTCATGATTGTGAAAATTAATTGGAGTATGGAACACTAGAATTTCAAATTCTAGTTATGATATTTAATTGTGTATCTTATCTCCAAGTACTATTATTAATTTTATAGATTATATTTATACATCATATTTAATGTACTATAATATATTTCATACCAGAAAAGCCAGGAGCCGGTGTAAGCCGGTCCTAATAAAATTAAATAAAGGAAATGAAAAGAGTCAAGCATGAAAGGGAATATTACATAAACAAGTGTGCATCACCCCACACCTATCTGCCTCCACCAGTGAGACAAAATAATATGGGGACATGAAAGACCACATCTCTCCAGTGTCAGTGAGCGCCTGCTTTGCCAACGCATCTTCCACCTAATTAGCCTCTCAGTAGACATGTGAAACATCCACCCGCATTCGAGCAATATCACTAAGGAAACCAACCCACTGTGGCATCACACACCAAGGGACCTGGAGCGTCTTGTTTCTCAAGGCATGAACCATGGTATGAGAGTTTTATTCAATCCATATATGTTTCCAATTAAAAAGTATAGTTTACCTGATGTCATAGATCATTTCCCAAAGTTCGTCTTCAAAAATGGTACCAGTTCCAACGGCGTGGTGAAATCATCCTTTAACAAACCCATGGTAGGTGAAGAATAATCATCCATAACCCGATGGTCCTGGAGTGCCCAACTTAGCCCCATCAACATTTAACTTGAGGTAAGGTCCGATGGGTGGGATCCATCGAATATACATTAGCATATGAGGCTTGCGTGGCCACCCCGAAACACCAAACGTTCGCAAAATTTGAAGGTCCACAACTGCATTAGACATTGTTCCATCCTGTACAAGAGAAAAAGCATAAACATCTCTATGAATCTCCATCATTCCTTGTTGAACTGTGGGGCGCACACCAGTGAAAATAGCATCATTCTGCGGTTCCCAAAGAACTACAGTAGCAGGAGCAATAGCATCCAAAAATAGTTTAAAAATCTACTCACTAAAGCTTCTATGAGTAGCCGCAGATAGCAGTTGGATAACAGATCCGCAGGTGCTAACAGCCACCCCAAACACAGAACTAATATATTCCCACATCTGTTTTCCAAGAGAATAGCCCATAAAAATATGCTAAACAGAGTCCTCATCGGTTTTACACATGGAGCACATGGAGGCCATCTGAAACCCGGCCCTCTTGAGAGCATCAGTTGTGGGTAGGTGATTCTTCCAGATCCTCCAGATCAGAGAAAATCTGAATGGTCTAATGAATCGCACTCTAAATTTCATCAGCCAAGAAGGTGTAGGGGATTGGCCCCCATAAAGGATCATGTAGTAATCCTTGCTATTGAATTTCCCAGTTCTTCTATGAACCCAAATCAGAGCATCCTGCTCCATAATGACATAATTAGTGACTTCATTCTCCACCTGCACAAGAACACTAAGAGAGGAAGATTGCATCTATGAGAGGAAGATGGAAATTGACAAATTGGATTCCTCAGGTGGCACATTTAGGTCACAAAGAGGTTGTGTGAGCCAAATTGTGTTCCAGCAATTCAGTGTGGAATCCCTGCAAACCAACCATCATATATCATGCATGATTCTGACATATTCATGCTTGATAGAGGCCCAAAACGATGAGGCAATGTGCCATTTGTAACCATTTAAGATCCTCCTTGTGATTTTGTTTGAGATAAAATCATCATCAGCATCATGAGAAAGCATGTTCCAAGTGAACTTCCCAATCAATCCATCGTTAAAGGTCCGGAGATCCTTGAGTCCTAGACCCCCCCAGCTCCACAGGCTTGATGGACTCCTTCCATGCCACTGTAATTAGATTCCTCTCATGTGGTGACACCGTCCATCTGAAAATCTGTACCATTCTCTGAAGTTACTTGAGAAGTCCCCTTGGCCATTGATAGATGGAGAAGGAATAGAAAAACTTCGATGTGATTACTGAGTTCACAAGGCAGACCCTCCCAGCCAGTAAGATAGCCTTCCCTTTCCAGCCAGCCATCTGATGAACAATTCCAGCAGTGATTCCTTCTGAGTACTGTCTTTTCACTTTTCCCCAATTCAATGGGACCCCAAGGTATTGGAATGGTAAGGAACCCCTCCTCACCCGAAGAAGTCTAACAATTCTGTTCTATTTCCCAACTGGAATTCCATTTCCAAAAATAATGGATGATTTGTCCCAACTAATGGATTGTCCGAACACATCCTCATAATGATTGAAAAGGGATTTAATGGAGGAGATATTTTTCCTTAACGCCTGAATAAGAAGAAATATATCATCAGCATACAATAAATGAGACGGGGCATGCTCACTCACACCAGCCTTAATTCATTTATAAATTCCAATTTGGTAAAGATAATTAATACACCTACTCAGGTAGTCCTCTGCCATGGAAAAAAGCAGTCCAGAGAGTGGATCACCTTGCTGCACCCCCCTAGTGCAAGGAAAGAAACCCCTCAAGGAACCATTGACAAGAACTGATAACCTGGAAGACTCTAGAATGATACAGATCATATTCACGAATCTATTTGAGAAGCCATGCCTTCTAAGAACATCAAGGATAAAGCTCCACTTAATGGTATCAAATGCCTTGGATATATCAATTTTGATGGAAAAATTTCCATCCTTTGTCTTCCATCTCATAAGATTGACGCTCTCAGAGGCTATAAAAAGGAACTTTTGGATACTCCTCCTAGGGATAAATCCAAATTGATTCGTAGTGATTATGCCATTAATCAACCCACTCATCTTGTTCACCATAACCTTGTTAATAAGTTTGGGTATTGTGTCCCCAAGAGCAACCAGTCTAAAGTCCTTGATGTCAAGAGCATTCTCTTTCTTGGGGATAAGAGAAATAAAACATGAATTCATTCCATGGGTCATATATGAGTGTGAGGAGAAATCCATAATTCCATGCATGATGTCATTCTGCAAGATGTCCTAATAACAAATAAAAAATTTATTTGTGAACCCATCAGGACCTGGGGCACTCTTGATATTGAGAGATAGGAGGGCATATATAATCTCCTGTTTGCATGGGGGAGCAAGTAGAAGCTAATTCGAGTAATCATCAATACAAGGGATCATGTTATCAACCATGTAGTGAATGTTGGACTGCCCATTATCAGAATATATTCCTTTTAAGTATTCAGAAACAACCAAGGAAATCTCGTTTTCTTCACTGTAGAGGTTCCCATAAATGCGGATCACCCTGTTCCCTGCACGCACCCTCTTTTACATATGTAATCTATATAAAAGCTTGGAGTTTCTATCCCCATATGTCAACCATTTCACATTCAGTTGATTTTTAACCAGCCTCTCCTTTATCATTAGGAGATCATCTGGCCTGTTATGGGCTGTTATTTCCTCTCTGGAAAAGGTTGTATGTGGATCATGAAAAATAGGAATCTTGGCCAGCTTCTCCTCTATCTTCCTGATGTCCTCATCAATTTTTGAAAAATATCTTTTATTCCATTCTCTTAGTAGTCCCTTAAGATGTTTGAGATTCATAACAAGTCGCTGAAGTGGACTCCCAATGACATCAGAATTCAATGCCTCCAAGAAAATCTCCCTACATCCTGGAGTCACAAGCCATCCATTGTTGAATTTGAAGGGAATAGGGGATGGACTTGTGAGATGGGTATTGACATCAATATCCATCAGGTTTTGGTTATAATGATGCTTAGGGAGAGTGAATCCAGAAACTCCATGAGCTGTATCATGATCACCAATACAGACGAAACATCTATCAAGCATGCTTGCTTGCTTCCCCTCCCACGTGTACATGCACCATGTAAAATCTGAACCAGCTATAGTAACTTGTTCTAGATTACAATAGTCAATGCATTCAAAAAATTTAGCAGTAGAAACCCTATTGAAATTTGGTCCAGTTTTCTCCTCAGGGTTCATCACTGTGTTGAAATACCCAATAACCACCCATTTTAGCTCCATATTCCTAGAAGCGTCTTTAAGTTCCTCCCATAATTCCCTCCTCTTTATATAATAGTTGGAGGCATAGACAAAATAGATTGATAAATCCTACCCAGCAAAGATGTAGTTAATCAGCACACTTTGAGTCCCATTATCACAGGAAATGATCTTAATGTCATCATGCCTTAACACCTATAAGTTGTCCATATGAGATGCATGCTGATTATTGGATACAAATTTGTATCCTAGAGTGTCCCATTTGAATCCATTCCAGTTTTCAAAGAGGATTTTTGGCTCAGCAATACTAACAAACATCATTTTGAAGGTCATGATATAATGTCGAAGGGCCCTGACCGTGCGGGACATTCCTAGCCCTTGACAATTCCAATAAAGGATATTCATTTTTTACTGGCCATGCCTCTTGTCAGAGGCCCCCCTTTTCCTTCCACCGGTATCTGTTTCTGATTTTTCTTCCCCTGACCACTCTACCCTTTCTGTCCAGAGGTAGTGATGTTATGAGAATCCTTGGTCGCCTAGAATGCCCCATTGTCCCCTTCCTTCAGAGGGACAGTATCAGCATTCTCCTCCAAACCTGGACCAGCTGATGCCCGATCTGCACATTGGTTCCCCTTCACTAACTTGTCCTTACTTCCATCATTCACCTACCCAATCAGTTCATCACTGCCACAACCACTGGATGAAATATCATTCACTTCTGGGCATGTTGTGTCTTTATTATTCCTAGCATTGTTTTCATCAACCTGTCGCCCATCCGATCCACCACTAGATGCAGCAATTCCACCACTGCAACGGGCATAGAAGATTTATTAATACCTTCCACCTCGTCATACCATAAACGGCCACCCAGGGGCATGAATGTGTTCCCATATTTGAGAGCGGGGTCACTGCCAACTGAAAACCTTCTTCGGGCAGCCTTGGAGGGGGAGATTTGGATGAAACTCCCTCCTGGATCAGAAGCTAGGTAGTAGCTCGAACCTCTGACAACTCCTTCAAATTCTGCTGGATTGGGTGATATATCAGGTGCACCCATCTCTGTAGTAGCACACTGACGTAAGGTGGTCGGCCCACCTACCACCTGGCCACTACAGGGAGGAGGTGTTGTCTGATTTTCCTCAACTCTTCCCTCCCCACCACATGCAGATCGAACTTGTACTCCATTGCTAGGAAGATCATTCTCCCTAGCAGCAGATGAAGAGCTCCCCATTTTCAGAGCTTCATGCTTCCCAGGTCCACTTCCTTGGCCATTATCCTTGCTCTTATAGGGCTCGAGAGGATCTTTCTCCTTCCCCTTCCTTCTTCTGCACATACTCCCTTCATGACCTTTCATCTTGCAAACATCGCATTCCTTGTCCCATTTACACTCAGACATCATATGCACGAAGAATAATCAGCTCATATAAAACATGGGTTTCCTTTCATAAAATATATAAAGCTTCATGCTATCATCCCTTGTTGTAAGGATTACCTCCTCAACCAGCATGCTCGACATGTCAACTTCCACCAAGATTCTCACATAGTTTCCAAACCTCGGATTATCTGTCTATCGGTCCATGCGGATAGGATTCCCAATAGAGGAATCAATGTCCCAGAGGATCCTTGGGTGCCAATATAGCCAATTTATCTTGTAAATTTGGATCCATAATTGTGTATGAGTGTTTTGAACATTCCTGGGGTAAATGTTCCGATCCCATTCCTACACATTCAGAAAAACAGGGTTCAGAGAGACCATGCCCTTGCTCCATGCATTCTTCTTACCTTCACCCGTGGGGAAGAAAACATGGTAATAGCCCTTTCCCATCACAATCATTCTCCAGTCATCAAAGCCCCAAACCACCGCAACCCTCTTAGTCAGATCCTGAAATTTCCATAGACGCTCACCCTTCAGAGTAATGGCCCTCACGATAATTGAATACCGACAGAGATTTACCCATTCCTCAACTGCTTCCTAATTGGCCGCAACATGGGAAATCCTCCCCTCCCTTATCACTCTCCTCTGTGGGGTTGCTTCAAAATCTGAGAAGGGTGGTCTCGACGCATTGCGCACCACTTCCGAAAAATTACTCTTAATCCATACCGGTTCCTTCGAAGAGACCAAATTGACAGTCTCACCCTTCTTTTCAATTTAGAACATCTCCCTATGACTGATCAGCTCAAAGCATGGCCTCTCATCAACAGCATTATCTGCATGTGTCCCCTGGCTGGGGTTAGAGGCATTATCTTCATAATCAGTCTTAGGGTTTTCACCCGGTTCCCCTTGATCCATCCTGGGAAAAAACTAAATCTAAAAAATATTAACATATTTCATATTTTTTCTTTTATATGTTACAATATAGTTATTCTTTACTACTATGATTAAGGAATTTCAATATAATTTTTGATTTAGTTAAGTAAAAATTCATGTGTTTCATAATATTCCGTTATAAATCCATGCATATAAAAATATATTATGGTAGGCCACACACACACATATAGAGAAATTACTAATTATTCACATATCCCTATCATGGAACCTATATAAGAAACTACCCATAATACTAACAAAAATAAATATAATAGATAGAGGGATATAAATCCTTTTATCGGCATAATAAACAAAATTCATTAAATCTATACAAGATATTAAATACACACAAATAATATATAAACATATATTAATTTGAGTAATGAGAGATTATTATACTCACCCAATATTTATGTAGAATGCATTAGCATGTAACCATAACTAAGAGGAAAAAATCACAACATATCCATATAATAGGACAAAACATGAAGTATAACATTACCTATTAAGAATCATACCATATCACATCTTTTAATATTCCACTACAACTAATAACATAACAGGTATCCTTAAAAAATCATTATACTATATTATATGATTCGATTCACTACCTTTTTCATCGACTAATTCATTTCAATGTTATACTACCATTAATATTTATCACTTAATAATACTCTATTTCACAATTCGATAGTGGACTATATGAAATTTACATAGATTTAAAATAATTATAAAATTCACGAGTATATCATTATGTAGCTGAACTCCAATTTACCTTACAAAACTAACAAATAACTAGAGTTACACCCCCTGCCTCACAATTCAAAGACATCACACACTGTAGAAAATTACTATGTAACTTGCAATAATCAACCAACCAAACTAAAACATTTATCAATAATTATCATAAAAAAATTAATTTGAAACAAACCTTAGAAATTATGAACTACAATAGAATCCAATGAAATTATGGGGATGAATAATCATATGTGACTCAAGGATCTAATTAATAATAATGATGATAGATGATTAAAAAATAATAAGTCCTGATAGATCGTATAGTTAATTATGAAGTGAGATAAGCGAAATTATAAATGATCTCAAATAGAAAATCATACCATATAAATAAAACATCCCAATTGGTTTTCTTATGTCCCCAAAAATGATAACTTCTTAAAATAACTAATCTATAAAAATAAATCATGGTTTAAAAAATAATTTTCTCCCATGTGAAGAATTAAATATATAATAAGAGATATATCGAATAATATAACCATAACACTACCATTCAAAATTTTTATTAAAGTAAAAAAATTTATTAATTAGTTCATGTCATATTCTAGGTATGAATAATTAGAATATTTCCTAATAAATATACTAAAAACCCATATATAAATTCCAATATAATATGAAAAAATAATTATACTCAATAACATCATGATAAATTAATACTTTTTAAACTATGTAATTTTTATTTTATAAAATCCCATGTATAATGGAGAAATCTCCATTTAAGTTTAATTATTATTATTTTAAATAAACTAGAGGCACATTACAACAAATACCGAATTGAACCAAAGGGTGGTTGAGAGAACATACCTTTAGGGACCATGGATGAGTTTATCCAAATTATGCAATAAAAAAATCTACTTCAAATTTATATATCACAATCATTGACCAACTTATCCCATAAAACTAAATTGTTTACTAATAAAAAAAATGAAAAAATAAATTAACCCACAGTTCCCTTATAACAGACTCTTGACACCACAAACTACTAACCACATATATCATAACATACATAACCTAAAAAATAGTTAATTTTAAAACATAATCAAACAAATCCATGTGGTAGGACACGATACAATAAAACACAATAAATACTATTAATCACTATAGTTCCCTCTCCCTATGAATCCTATGAAAATAATATAAAAACTCCATTTGAATTGGAGGTGACTCCACCATGCCTGGATATAATCACACACCAAAATCCCTATATAGTAGATAAAAATTCCTAAATTAGAATGAAAATGAGGTAAGGGGATAATTAAAATTTACTAAAATTAATTTGGTGAGGAAATTCAATATTGTATACCATGTATTAAGAGGGAAATAAAGAGGGGGGAAATGGATAAAAGGAATGAAGATATCCCTCTATAAATGTGTTCTGGATAAATAGATGTTAAATTCGGTAGTAACAATATAAAATAAAATTGAACAGTTTTTTCCCAATAAAATAACTAAAAATAACCTCCCAAGTTGAAATAATTATTCATATTTATCACTCTATAAAAATTTGAAGGGTACTTTCCCACATTAATTTATCACAAGGTACTTGATGATAACCTTCCTGGTACCTAGTGGCCAGCTACAACCATGAACATAAAACATACTTTCATTGAAACTCTGAAATATTTCTCTCATGATTTATAATCATCTTACAACAATCATTTAGTAATTCTAAAAATCATGCAATTAAAATTTGATCACATTTCTAAACGTATTCGAAAAATTAAAAATATACCAAACATTCAACCTTTATTAGAAAACATAAAATCAAAAAATATATAATTCCACTAAAATAAATTCAACATAAAATATCTAAGGATGAAAATATTTAATGATTCAAATAGTATTGATTTGATTTATTAAATAATTCCCACTATAGTTCTTTTATTCCATGAAAAATACAAAACATCTCCTTAGTCAAAAATATGAACCTATATCAATCGCTATTTTTCAACAATAATTATAAATCCAATCCCAAAAATTTTATATATTATTTTTGATTAATTACTCCTAAAACTAATAAAAACTAGTAAATTTAAAAAAATACAAATACACGAAATATATTTTAACTCTAATATTGTTTCCAAAATATCAATGGACCTGATAATCCAATCCCTAAAATTTTATCTACTATAAGAAACTCATATGGGTTAATAGGTTTTTCCCTATCACAAGACATCCAAATTTATATAGTTTATACATAGAAATGAAAACCCATATAACCCAAATCAATTCTAAAATATACACTATGATAAAAAAAAACTAGTTTTAAATAAGTTAAATTCAATTTTTTTAATTATATTCCAAAAGTTACTATTAATATACTATATTTCACATTGTGAAACACATTCTAAATCCAATTTAATTTTTATTACATAATTTAAATCATATTAAATATATTTGAAATAATTATTTTAGGAATAACCATAAAATATCTAGTTAAAAACAATATTTTAATCAATTACTTACTCATGAGACTCATTTTGTTATTTATATTAATCTTGTCATCACTAATAAATAATTAATAATATACTACTTGTTTATTAATAAGTTTAAATTAATAAATATATCATTTTTATTTCACTAATAAACAATACAAGAATACAAAGGCACACAATGTCATGCTTTTCTATATGTACCTACCAAATTTTAATGATCAAATGAGAAATTGACTCCCAAATGATTCATATGCCCCAAAAATTAGTTTTTTTAATTTCATTACCAAGATAATAAAACCAAAACAAACTCATGATTAAATTTACTTGTTTATACACTGAAACCTACCTAGACAATTATTCTTACATTACGATATATTTTTTATACATGCACATAGTGGACCCCATATTTATTTACATCATATCACCTGTCTATATAATATCATAAAACTAAAACACACTCTAATTCCACTTTGTAACAACCAAATTGGATATTATATTAATCCAAACTATACCACCACATACCTCCAGTGTATTACTCATTTTCTAGAGTTTGGAGACAATCATTGACGGTAAAAGTTAATTATTGGAGAATTATTTATCATATATGAGAATCAAAATGGATCAATTCTAAATTATTCCAAATATTTTTTATCATAACGAATCTGTATATCTATCATTGTTATAAAATAAAGTAACAACGTACATGCAAATGAATCCTTGTTGTACCTGTGTGAAAATATAAAATAGAACTTATATATATATGATTAGTAAGAAAATAAATCCAACGAAATTAAATTATAAAATAGATAAGCCCAACATTAATGAAATCCAAAATTGGACATAGGAAAATGTACTCTCTTTCTAATACAATCTACCTATACTCTACATAATGATAGAGTCAAAACCGGATACTATGACACATGCTATTTTACAAAACATTCAAACAACAATCCATGTAAAACTTCACATTCCTAAAATATTACTGGTGTAACTTCATGTCCATTGATGTGAACATGTATGGTCTGAGTATGATGTCCTGGTAGATACCGCCAATATATCTCAACTCCAACGAAATTATAATCAAGATACTTATATGCATGTGTGTACAATATATATATATATTCACTGAAAAAACAAATCATATCAATATTCCAAAAGACATCCATTATAAATCACTTAATAATAGTTCATAACTCTTACACAGTCTAGTTGATATATACCTTCTTGGGGAACAAACAAGTAATATAAGAAAAGTGTTTACATCTTCATGAGATAAACCAAGATGAAAACAACACTTATATACTACATCCTCTATTTGATGGTAGATTTATATAAATATTATTCAACATCTCTTAATATGTGATTTTCTATTTATATATAATATATCATCTCATAGGATGTGTAGATGCTGAAATCCAACGAAGGCCACTAGAAGGCATACTTGTGAAAACCGAAGGCATTTTTCAACTCAACAATAGATTATAGAGTGAACCAAAAGGATATGCTGAAAATCTGAGGGGTTCTTGGAAAATGGCTTCCCCATGTGAAAAATTGTCGTGGCCTGGATGGATTTTGTGCGCTGGTATGGAATGTCTCTCTCGGTCAACAAATGGGTCAGACTTCCACACAAGCTGAACTCCACGTGCACCTGCTTTCCCCTGACCGCCTATAAATAGAAGGGAACCTCCCTCAATTCTGGTGGTAGAAGAATTCGAATAGGCTCTCCTATTCGTAATACATATCTTCTTCATGAAAAATATTACATTTAGGTATAGGATTTTCCCTGATAGGTCCCCCAAGGGTCCGCATTTTTGTAGGACCACTATGGATGGACCCTCTCCGAGCTCCTTTATTGATAATTTATTTGCACACAAAACACTTTCACTATTATGAAATCCTATCCTTCATGCATGAAAACCTCCTCCAATTGCAAGAAAAACTTTTCTAATTGTTTGGACGCCCCTATTATTGGCGAAAACTAGCTTATTGTGCACAACAGTTCCAATTTTCACACATATTGCACCCAAACGTCTTCTTTTGCACGCAATCCTCTCTCATTGTGTGCTCCCTTGATAATTCCTTCAATGTTTCTTTCCTAGACTCCATCTTTAGGAGCTTCCTATATACAAAACACATATTTTACAAACCCTTCTCTCGTAATCCCCTCTAGGTTCGTACGATGTGATTTCATGGTCCCTTGGTTTGTGCTTTACATTTCATTGCTATGACTTATGATTCATCACATAGGAATTCTAATAGATATTTCTTCTTCGCATAGCCATGCTAATGAGAGCCCCTCAAAAGATCTCTCCATAGCACCGCCTCACCATGGCATTGTTGAATCCTTCCCTTCCCCAAGGGTGGGTGAGTATCAATTATGTATGTCCTAGGGCAGTGGAATGAACCCACTTCGTCTGAGGTACCGGACGTTAAAATACCAAGAACCATCATCCTAAGCACATGAAATTAAACTATGGACTCGCCCCATGCATTATATATGGGGTTCCCCACCTCGGACATTCTCTATGCTCGCTCATCTCTGCATGAGTGACAAGTTCCACACATGGAATGAGATCCTCTTTGTTGGAATAGAATCTATCTGCGGGGAAGGGAACCAATCTTGGTGTAAGCCCTATCCTTTCATGCAAGAGGTATCATCCTTGGACCCCCTCTCTTCTTCTGTGCCAAAGGATAGAGGAGAGATGGGCACAAAGACATTTGTTACCCTATCCCTCTCCCTCTAGGATTTATCACCATCGGGCCTCCAGCCAGAAGTAAGTCCCAATCTGTATCTCCCTGGGACAGTATCTACGCATAAGCCCATATTTCCTCTTTGGGATGATAACCATGTGTAAGCCCCACTCCACTTTTGAAAGACACGTCATTCGTAATGTGATTGTCAGGTATTTGTTGCATCTTGTTTCTCACCCTAAGCATTAATCACCTGGGCTTAGAGTAGGAATTGAAAATGGAATCCTTCCCGATCTTCCTTAGTGAGTAATCCCCAGACCATATCAAACTACATGGACTTTGATCCTTACTTTTTCTGAGAAAGGTAAGTAAGAAGCCTCTTTGAGGATCAAGACGAACACCTACCTATCCCGAGCTCTTTACATCAGTTCAACATCATCCCACATGAAATTAAACTGTATCCATTATACCAAAATACTTATACATTTATCTTTTCTCTTTCCAGGAATGTTACATATGAAGCCTTCCCTGAGGTTCATTCCCATACCTTCCATTCCTGACCCTTCACGTTGGTTCACATTCATCCTACACGACGTTAAAATGTATCCCTCATATCGAACTACACAGACTTTGATCCTTTCCCATTCTATGAGTTTTATAAAGGAATCCTCCATAAGGTTCAAGACTAACAAATTATTTTCCCGATCACTCCATGTCGGTTACCCTTCGTCCTACATGATGTTAAACTCTATGAACCCATTTCATCCTGCATGAAAATAAACTTTACCCATTCAAAATACATGGGATTTGATCCCTATCACTTATACATGGTACGTAAGAATCCTTCATGGGGTTCAACCCCATCCAACAGTAAGCTGTTGGAAACCCAACCAACAGTATTCTGTTGGAACGCAAACTAGCGGTAAGCTGTTGGGACTCCAACCAGCGGTAATCCATTAGAACCCAAACTAGCAGTAAGCCATTGGAACCCCAACCATTAGTAAGCCATTGGAACCCCAACCATAGGTAATCTGTTGTAGTCCGTAACCAATGGAAAGCCCTTCATGCCCATTTTTTGGGACCCACAACTATGGTATGTCCCCCCCATGTGACAAACCAACCTGGTATGTTAACAATGCGTAAGCCCTAGTATGTCATCAAGTTGTTGTCCTATGTGTAAACCCTGATTCTATACCCACATTCCAAACTAGACGAACTTTGATTCCCTGACACAGGGATATGTAGGAACCCTCTCTAAGGTTCAAGAACATCACTCAAGTCTCATCATGGTGTCTCCATCAAGTCCCATATGTTTCGGGAAGATCATTCCCCAACAAGAAGGCTCTATTTCCTATTGGTCCCATCCATGCGTTCATTCTCATGTGCTGCATCCTCAGGTGTCCCATCATCATTCCAAACAATGTAGATAGTTATTTCCTACCAAGGGGATACGTATTAGGTCTCTTCGATCCTCAATCCCAACATCACCGTCGTCCTCACATTGGTTCCATCTCATTCTCAATACAGTCTTGACCATCTATATACATCCTGATTCATACATGGGTAACCACATCCTGGTTGGATCGTATCACCAACTTTCTCACTGGTCCTATGAGAAATAAGGTAACTTACCACATATTAGCCCCAACCTTATTCTTCCCTCCTAGGGTTTTACCCATCTGATCCAATCTTATCAATGTTCAGATCAGTCTGATCTGTCTCCTCTAGAGGTTAAACTCATGGAATACCCTATGTTAAAAATGGGAATCCAAGGAAAACCTCAGAGAAGTGACTATGAAATATAATTCCCCACACTCGATGTGGGATTCCTCATGCTTCTACACACTCAAGAAGTCCTATCATAAGTGGAAGAACCCCAGACGCATCAGTGTTCCAACGTTCGGACACCCCAGTGAAGTCCAAGGTGAATACTCCCCCGATCATAGGTTTTTTCCCTAACATGACCCCTTGTAGTGTTCTGAGAGGAGTAGTGTAATTAACCATAATCCATGAAGAAATGGAATCGAGAATAGTTTCAGGAGAAATGTATTAAGTCTATGGGGGAGGCTCAGACTAGGTTATGAGTTACAAGGAGGAATACATGGAAGGAGGAACTGACATACCATCATCCCATTTCGATCAAAGAGAAAACGTCCCTGAATAAGAAATGGATACCACCCGCATTTGGAAAGTGGGAATGTAGGGGAAACAGATTAGCGCGTTCTCCTAGAAATATGGATGTGCGCCAAGAGAAAACGTCAAAAACATAAATGGTGAACCCGACTTGAATCTTTTCTCCTCGATGTGGAGATTAATACTGTTTGGGATATCAGTGGATTAACATGTCACTGAATCTAGTAATTCGGTGCCAGGTCCCGCCATGAAAATAATTGGCCTCGTGTCGAACTCAGAAGAAATTTGGGTAGTTGATCGTTGGACATCCCAATCTGTGACATTGTCTGTGTGGATCCTTCTTACCAACCATGGAAGATGAAATTTAACTTGGGAACTGGACATCACTTTCTCCTTTTCTACAATAATGGTTGAATCTCAATACTTTTCAGGACCCATGATGTCATGATAGGAAACCGATCACCACCCACCTATCCACACTGGGGATGGGGAAACATCAACCCATAAATCCCACACGACCTCATCTCTTCCATGGTATCCTCCAAATCCATGGATACTAGAATCCCATGCCCAATATTCCCATCTAATTTCATTAATAGGAGGGTGATTAATGACCTCATCCAAATATAAGAGGAATATGGGATTGTCACCACCTAGGATATGGCCCAACATGACATGGAGGCATTTGCACCTCACCGTCACCACCACCCCCAAGGGACACGTAGGGAGCCACTACTCCCCACTCCAACCAATAATCATATTAGGAGCCTCTCCCCAGAATGACCTAAATACTCCTTTCCCTATGCCAATGAGGTGAGGGAAGCCTAGGCTATCCCATCTTTAGTCTTGTCCCAGGAACCGCCAAGGTGGGCTCCCACTAGGTCATGTTAGAACCACCACCCAACCCCACCAACTAAGGATCAGGTGAAATATACAACTATTCTATTAGCACTAGTTCAGTTAACATAACTCCAGTATCCAACATTGGCTATGGAGGATGCCCGATGAGGGGCGTCAACATAAATGACTTTCATATCCTATTACACCACTAGCGCATACCATAAATCCCCCATTTATGCCATGCAGCGACACTCATATTCCCATCTGGTATCGAGGCCCCAACCACCCCATGGGCAGGCTGGGTCAACTCTCCTGGTATCTGACACAGGGGGAATCCATCACGGGATGACCTATGGCAATGAAATCCAGTACAGAGGTCATCCACATACCATCACCAATGAGATAACAGGTCATCCCCACTCCCAAACTCAGCATGGAGGACCTCCCCATGACACCATAAATTAGAGTGAAGTTCCTCCCCACCACATTGACACACAGTATGGAAACCTCATCCTCACATGTGACCTCATATATGGAGATGTTCCTCATGTAATAGGTTGCTGATGTAAATATGCTCCCAATCTACTCAACTGTCATCGTGGGGGTCTTCCCCATGTTGTTATAGTAACCGATGACGATCCTCCTCATCCTAGAAATTAGAGAAGTTGAGGTCTTCCTCGCTTCATTGGCACCCAACATGGAGGTCCTAACCGTGTTCATCTCGACCTGTATGAAGACCCTCCTCGTACTGATGCTACCAAAGAAAAGAAGCATGGAGGCCATTCTCATGCTGTTTCAAGCTCCAATGGAGGTCTTACACATTCCAGCACATCCCGCTGAGACTCCCTTAATTCGCTAGACAACTCACCCAATGGTCTTCCCAATGTTCCCTTTGAAATTTTCTAGGTGTTCCTCGCACCCCAGCTCACCCAGATTGAATTCATCTCTTCCCTAGCATCATTTGACCCAAGGGCCTCGTTGGTCTATCCTGGGGTAGGAGGGCGGGTCATAGATGCCATAAAAATAATTCTGATATGTTCTAGATCATAGTTAAGCCTATATGATTCTAAAATTCTCAGATGAAATGTGATTTTTCAATGGAATCGTTACCCCAGTCTTCTGTTATAGGGGCCAGGGTAGGAACACGGGGCATAAGCCTCATTGTTCTGGAAATCAAGTTTAACCATATTCCCACCTCCCTCCGTAGATACATCCAAGTGGAGGAATATTTGGCCTCTTTCAATGGAATGGCCATGCAATCCTCACTATAATTAATATTTACATTCTATGCCTTGACTACAGGTCATGGAGTGTAATTCAAGGGACCAGTAGAGGATGAAAAACAACATGACCGACCACCAGTAACCACAACCCACACTAGAAATTGTGGTGGCCTATCCATCTTACTGAGATGTGGTAGCTTGTTCATATAATTCATTGTAGCACATCCCAAGATGCGGTGTCCTATCTGCTCATTCCCTATATTCTTCACTGGCTAGTCCACCATCTCAGTAGTCTTCTTTATTGTCATTACTGGTCCTGTAGCTGCCCCCAGTAGATGAGTGGGGAAACCACGGGCCGGATCCCATCTCTCAGCCGAGGTTCTTGTGGGACAACCGTGCAACATGTCATTTACCATATATGTTATGGAAAATACTAACCAAGAAATTCAGTGCGTCAGAATCTCTTACCTAGGAGGAAGTCATGTAATTTTACAAAACCCTCTGGGAGACACACTTCTGTCTCCATTTTTAGCACACGGCTTACCCCAATAGTCAAGAACACTTTGAAGATATTGACTATCAATGTCGTATGGTCAACTTGGTTGTGCTCCCTATGTCCCAAATCCATGTGTATCCCTTTCTACATCGAAACCTCCAGCAAAAATGTGTTCACATATTTAAACTGATCCACAAAAATATCAAGGAGGACTCCCCCATGTTTAGGTCCATGGTTGGGGGCAGTATTCAGCCCTCCATTTCAGTTCAATCTGGAACCAGACCAAAATTCTAGGCAATATTGAGTATATTACCCTAGGTAGAGTATTGATTAATATGGAAATCCTATTAGTGGAAGAGAACAAAACAAAAATCCATTGAGAGAACATACCTCTTGGGTGAGTTCCGCACCTATTGGATCCACTAGGAAGGGTTACTTGCCAAAACATAAATCTACAGGGTCTTCTCATGCCCACTGAGTCATTAGTACTCCTCTAGAATCCCAATAAGGGAAAAAAGAATCATGGGGTCATCAATCCCTCTGGGCCATCTGGAAGAGTGTAGAAAATAGAAGATGATGCTGAAAATGCTGTGTTGCGTTAGCAGCTCTCGAAGCATAAAAATATGGTTGATGAGCTCCTCACTGAATGTACTGCAGATCATCATATAGACTACAGTGATCTTTGGCCGGGGTAGCAGGGGCAGGTACAAATTCCCCCTGGAGAGTTTCATCCGGGTGACCCTGACCATCCTGCCCACATAGAGTGGGTTAAATCTGAAGCTTATGGAAATAGGGTGCGGTATGTGTCACCAAATACACCTAAGTGGCACGATAATCTTAGAGAACTGTATCAAGATCCCCCATCCACTCCATATGTCATCCCAGTAGCTGCTCCTCGAGCCTATGGGACTTCTTATCATGTTGAAGAGCCTTACAACACACTGGTGGTCAAGGATCCAAATCCAGATATGAATCCCCTCCCATATGAATCAATGGAGGTGCTCATTTCCTATATCGAGGATTTGGAAACTCGATAGGTGTTAATCCCAGCAGATGCATTCAGCTCATTTTATCTCAAGGTGTGGACATATGTTGGGAACTCCAGTGCATCAAGAGGCCACCAAACTCTTCTGTTTCGTACATTCATTGGAAGGGCCATGTAGAGACCTGAAGATTGACGTACATGGACATTACATTACTTTTGCAGAATACTTAATACATAACAAAAACAGACACACAAGGACCGTAATAGTTTAGTGTCTTTGGAAACTTGGAACGTAATCTTATAATCGTGGTGAAAGATCTTCAACATCTCCCATAAAGATCATCCACTTTTTGTTTCTTTACCTAAAACCTTTATTTATTTCCTGGGGAAAATAAAACACAAAAGGGTGAGATCAAATGCTTAGTAAGGGCAAACATAGAGAACATAAAACAATCCTTAAACATTTGAAAGCAAAAACTTGAACATGAAATCTAAACATTAAAACATTGAGAAAAGACATAAATCTTTGAAGTACGTAAGGCATATATCATAAAGTAACATCAATCATGATAAAATATCATCGGAATAAAACATGTAATTGTGGAAACTATTCAGAACTTGTTATGATTTCCATTGTAGCCAAGGTATTGCTACCAAGACCATCTTAGTGGACAAAGTCCCTTTCTGAATCGAGTTCACTCCTCGTTTCAGTCCTGTAACACTGAATCAGATTAACTTACCATTCTAGCCATATCTATCTCATGAGATATAAATCGTTACCCAATGCATTGGAGGGAGATATAGGTCCCCCCATTTCATAATAAAATCATTCTTACTTGTGCCACAAAATAAACTTAAAACATTCATCATAACCCAAAGAATAAAATGGGTTTCATAAACATCATCCCATCATCACATAATCCATATAAATCAAATGGATATTTCAACATAAGAAAAGAGAAAACCATGTAAATCATAGAGACATTATACATGAAATATACACATATTAAATAATGTCATCTTAGATGGAAAAATGGTTTTGATAAAACACTTGAAATGAATTCTTGAGTAAAATACCCTTTATTCTTCAAAATCATTTTCGTTTCACAAAATTTCATGAAATTTTAAATAAAAAGTATTTTGTTGAAAATGGTCATGAAATATTTAGGAGGAAGCTTCATGAAAATAAGGCTTTATAAAACAGTAAAAATCCGTTCACACCATATAAGTTAAAAATAACATTTTTATCGTACTTTTGTCGGAAAAGTGACAAAGTACCTCGTAACGTAAAGGAAAGAAAGATTCCTTACATACCATGTAGTAAAAGAAAAAAATGGGTAAAAAGGACATTAAACATACATAAGGAAACTTTTAGAAAACATCTACATGGATGATAACAATAACCCCAGCAAATAGTTACGTATAAGCAATCTCGGATAAAAAATGAGATTTGAAAAATTATCCCTTACCTTAGGTCCGATATGCTTCATACGTATCTGAACCTACTGTATAATGATTTAAATAATTTCATTCACTTAGTAAAGAATCATATTCTTTGTTTTGATATCATATATGTTTCACTTATGACTTTATATTACCCGTTCTTTTGTAAATTTCATGTCAAAGCAGCGTTTTGGGTAAAATCATTTCATTTATCGTGTGTGTTTCGACATGTCGTTCTTCATATTATTACTTATATAATGATTTAAATAATTCCAGAATGTAAAACATGATTTATATATAATATATATCCATAATATACATATATATTATTTATTGATAAAAGGAATGAAATACACCGTTCGTAGATACGGTAGGCCGTACGTACGCATGAACGCTGTTTTCGTTTCCCTTTTGTATTTAATAGAATTAAGTAAATGACATACATATATATATATATATACATAAATCCAGTATCCTTATTATGTCATAGATTTCATTAATATTCATTATATATACTTTATAATCATTCATGAATGGTTAACATGGAGAGTGAATCTCATCGCGTCGTGGAGACGGTAGTCCGTACATATGCATGAGCGACGATATCATTCCCAAGATCGTGGAATTGTATTAAAGTGTATGTATAATATTACAGAATCAATATAAATTTACAATAATCATATATATTCATTACTTTTACCCTTATACCCATCCAAGTACGGTGGTGGTGGAAAATAGATTACACCACGGCGTGGAGACGATATTCCGTACGTACGCACGAGCGGTGATTTAGTTTTCCGTTGGATGGATAGATGGTGAAATATGGTTGTTTAATTCTTATTATAACATATCAGTATATTATTGATACTGATGTTATTACCTCATAATGAAAAAACTAAAAAAGAAGAAGTGGAAGAAGAAATAAAGTTGAAAGAATTGGTAATGGACATTACCTCTTCTTTGAATCGCCTCTTTGAGACCTCCTCTTAGGGCACTAAAATGGGTCTTTGAAGAAGACCAAGAGCTCTTTGATGGTTCTAAGGAAGTGGAGAAGAGAACATGGTAGGGTTTGGCCAAGATTTAAGGCTCAAAGTGGTGTGATGAAGAGAGGGAGGAGGTGCCCTTTTATAAGGGAGGAGAGGGGCACCTTTGGAATTCTTAAAAATATTAATTTATAATAAATCTAACCCCACTTAAAAAACACAAAAAATTACTCATATCCGAAGATTAGATGATATAGGGTTGTAATATCGACAACCAATCAAATTTTTATATGTTAGGAATTTATTTTAAACATTATCAACTTGATTTATCCTTATTTAATCAATTTAATTTTATTTGTGGTAATAACATTCTAAAATTTAAATAATAACAAATAATTACTTATTTGTTTGGAATTTCCCATAATTAGATAATTTATAACTTTTTCTATCATATAAAGTTTAATTTATAATTTTTAAATATTTTTTGTGATTTTTAAACAATTTTATAATATATTATATTTATAAAATAACAATAGTCTCAATTTTCACACTATTCATTTATTTGAATTTAACTAAAATATATACAGAAGATATGTTCAAACTAAAAGAATTAATAGATTAATAAAAGGTCATATGTATCTAGAAAATTAGTGGAGAATTTTAAATAGTTCATATAATATTTATTTTATTATTTCTAAAACCATTTATTTGGTTTATCTCTTAATAAAATAATAACTATATCATTTTTTTATAATTTTTTAATATACTTATTTGTTTTATAAATATTAAAAATAAAATCCTATGATGAATATAAATCTCTTAACTTTCACAATAATACTTTTAATATAATTTATCATCTTAAATTCACAATATTTAAATTGTTATATTTATTAAATTATGAAGGTGACAAATTTGGCGTCATTTAAAATAAAATAATATAAGTGCCATAATCATCTTAATAAGGATCCAAATGGTCAAAAATTATGAAAATGGATTATTAGGGTTTATATATACAATAATAATAAGTTTTTTTCAGATTTTTGGGCCTTTTGATATGTATTAATATTTCAATAAAAACTATATTATTGAGTTTTCACTAAATAAATAATTTCTGCATCCTTATTGTGTCAAAATTGATTATAATTATTTAATACCTAAAAATTATAAATAAATTTATATGATGTAGATAATTTCATTATATTTCTGTAGAATATTCATGTTCAAATTTTCATGAAGTTTATCACTAAATTAAAATTAATATACTTATAATATTTAAGAGAGTGACATGTAGTCACTTTCTTTGGTTTTAATAATAATTAAGTTATTTTCATGGAAAAAAGTCCATTAAATGATTCTAATACGACCCTTAGGTGATATATGTCTACGTTTAGTCATCCAATAAAATTTTCTCAAGTGTTAGGTTAATTTTATAATCTTGTATTTACCCTTAATTACCCGATTTACCTTTAACTAGGGTAAATAAAATTTACCGTAGTTACTATTCATAAAGCCCAAAAATAAAAAGTTGCTTATTAACATAATTTGGACATACTGATTTCAAATATGGAATCCATTTTTCCAAATTAAATACACAAATGTTTCAGAAATTAAATTAAAATTAATCCCGTTGTCGAAAGAAAACGGGTTTTTGTTTGAAACATTGCAAAAGATTGAATTGATGTAACCTATGAATTCAAGGTAAAATTAATGCTAATGACATACATTATATTAAATGGTAAAAATATATTCTATTTATACTTTAAAACCATTCAATATTATAATTTAACCACATAATTTATTACAATGAAAAGCGTTGTTTTTAATTAAAATATAGCGTGCTTTTACTATTCATTAAAATATGAAAGTTATCAGATTAATATGAAAAATTTATACAAGGTAAAATTTTATATCATTATTCCAAATAATAATTTTTTTTTGTAAAATTGAACTTATAAACATGTCAAAAACTAGATTTAAAGTTGTTGCGCCATCAAAAGGCGATAAAACTGCATTTTTTAAAAAAAATAATTATTTTACCCGAAAAATTTATTTTGTTCTTATAACATGTTCTAGAAAATGTGTAAGATGAATAAAAATGTTATAAAAATAAAATTTTATTTATTACTATTCATAACGGCTAGTTCATAATAATATTATAATAATTTATCGTTGTTTAGTAACACCCGGTATTACGTACAACACACTCTATCGAGGAAGGTCGTGATTGCATGTAAAGCAAGCCAAGTCAGGGTTGCGTGTCATGCAAGCTCCTTTTGGTGTAGCGTACAAAACAATATATTAATGAAATTAAAAAGAATATTTTTTATAAAATCTCGGGGTTTTACATTCTACTCCCCTTAAAATGAATTTCTCCCTCGAAATTCGTTGCGGTTATAAATGGTTTACTACTCGAACGTTTCTTTAATAGAAACCCACATCATAAAAAGGAATACTAAAACTTCATTTAGAAAAAATGTTATAAACATAACGGATACCCAAATAACTCATCACTGGGTTTCCACATAGGAGAACCTAGGTGAAAATACGGATATGGAGGAGAAATCTGACCATCATGTTCTGATGGAGAGTGTTAGAGAACATGGCTATGAAAAAGCCATCAATCACAAAGCCATATATTTGTGATGATCTAAGGTAACATCTGATTCATCAGATATAAGGGCACTAGGACAACATTTTTGTTTGTTAAGATCATTTTTCTAATGTTGATGAATTTGGAATTAAAAGAAATACTTTCGTGGTTTTGGTACAGTCTCACCGTTTTTCATTCTTTGGAAAATTTCCACTTCATCTCTTAAAGAAATGAAGATGAATTTGTCATTCGTGAAGTGTTAGCAGATCATGTGATAGAATGATGGGTCATTCCATCTATCTCAAACAAAAGGTTATAAAAGTTATCAAAAATTCATAAGTCCATCTATAGTGAAATTAATCATATATGGTTCCTAAAATTGACTTATACTTCATATATCATATTGCTTAATTGTTTCGCGCAGAATCCGGGGATGACCTCCTGGACGGGAGATTCAAACGTTCCGATCGGTTTCTAACGGGTTTGTTCGTAGAACTGGAAACATCCAATGATTCCACATCCGTTTGGACCTACTTTCCAAAGGCAGGCGCTCATTAGCTTGTGGGCTAATGAGGCTTAGGAATTTGCATTGGTCGAGAGGATGGGAGGTCGGACTCATCACACCTTTTTGAGGGGAATTATTGTCTACTCCGGGAGTCTCTTTATAGATTTAAGTTAAGTTCGTGAATCCTTATTACATTACCAAGTATAAAATGAGCTTTCCTTTAGTTTTAACAATCAATGATTAAATAAGAAATTTTAGAGAATCTTTTATATGTATTCGAGGTTCTTCATCAATATAGAATCATCTATACTTGTTTAGAGATTCTTGGTCAATGGTATCCTTCAAAACATTTATATAAAAGTCTCTTGGTCATTTTGATGACCAGGCTGGTTTTAAAGCCACTCAGTGGGGCACTTGAAGTTTATCGTCATTCAGAAGGACAGAGATTATTTCAATGTTGGGATCAAACCCATAAATGGGCTACCTACGTATCCTTTGTTTTAAAAAAGGAATCAGAACCCACGTAGTTCGAGGAATGGGATATGATGTTTTATGATTGATGGCTCAAAGATGAATGTCATAATTACTTTTACACTCTAAGCTCACGTGAGTCATGCTCGGTGTGAGAAACAAGAGGTATTGGTAAAATTTAGACAATTGTGCCATAAAAGATGCAATCATAAGAATTTGTTTTGGGGCTTATGTATAGATGACTGCCCAGATAGGCGAAGGTTTAGGATTTACTTTTAGGGAGAAAATCCAAGAACAGGGTCCACAAAGTTATATGTGCTTCATGGAGATTTGAATACTCTAATCTTGGGGCTTACTCCTAAGGAAGATGCCCAAGTTAGGAGGGGACTTATAATTGGGTTTTATTCCTGAAAAGGAAACCCAAATCAAAGGAAATTTATGACTGGTTAAGAGAAATTTTAAGAGACTTGGGGCTTACTCTTAAGAAGGATGCCCAAGATTTATGACTAGGACTTACTCTTGAGAAGGAAGCCTAGGTTAGGGGACTTGGGGCTTACTCCTGAAAAGGAAGCCCAAGGTTATGACTGAGTCTTATTCCTGAAAAGGAGACCCAGGTTAGGGATTAAGGTTTGGGGCTTACTCCTGAGGAGGATGCCCGAGATTAAAGGACTTGATTGGGGCTTATTCTTGAGAAAGATGCCCAAGATTTATGACTAGGACTTATTCCTGAGAAGGAATCCTAGGTTAGGGGACTTGGGGCTTACTCCTGAAAAGGAAGCCCAAGGTTATGACTGAGTCTTATTCCTGAAAAGGAGACCCAGGTTAGGGATTAAGGTTTGGGGCTTACTCCTGAGGAGGATGCCCAAGATTAAAGGACTTGATTGGGGCTTATTCTTAAGAAAGATGCCCAAATCAAAGGTTTTATAACTGGGGATTATTCCTGAAAAGGAGACCCAGGTTAGGATTCTCTCATCTTAAAGGATGAGGTTGAAATGAATGAACTCTCAATCTTTGGTGATATGAAGATGTTTAAATCACTAGGTTTTGAGAGATATTTCACAGAATTCCTTTCAGATAAGGATGTCAAATCAAGAAATCAGGCCATAAATGGCTTTGAAGAGTATCTTGAAGACTGAATCTTGAATAGGAAGGGTGAAATGGCTTAAGAGGGGTAAAAATGGGCAAGATGGGCACCCAAAAAGATAGGGGCGCGCAAGTCTTGAAGGTCGCGCAAGTCCTGCGTCGGCGCGCAAGTGTTGGTCGCGCATGTATACTTGCGCGACATGAGGGATACTTGCGCGATTTTCAACCAGAGTTGAAATACTTGAGCGACTCTTTATTAAACCCTTTATAATCCTCTTGAAGTTCTTCCAGAGAAGGGACGCGCAAGTTATCTTGAAGGAATTAAGTTGGCGCGCAAGTGTTTGATAAGTTTCAACACTTGGGCCTTCCTTCTTCTCTTTAGATCTTCCGTTCTAGGTAAGAGATTACCTTAGAAGTGTTCCGGAAGCTTTGAGAAGAGACTTGGGCGTCGGGAGCTTTGATCCGAGTTTCTGGAAAAAAATCCCTCCCGAATGGGGGGCCCACAGGGTCTATTTATAGGCAAAAGAAGACCCCGGGCGGTTACTGGGCGGTTACCAGATATGTCGCGCAAGTCCCTTGCACGACCATGAGGGGTCGCGCAAGTGTTGAGGCGGCGCGCAAGTGTACTTGCGCGACCAAGAGGTAACTTGCGCGACCTATGGGCAATGTTCTCCTTTTCCATCCCTTTGTCGATTTTTTGATGTTTCTTCAAAGGATTTAATCACTTTGAGCTCAGATATTCCCTTTTCCGATCTTTAGATTATGTGACGAAAGGAGCGTCAACAAAAGTCCCCCCTCAGAGTTGGATCCGGAGGAAAATGAGGATGTGACTCTGAGGAAATCGAATCCATCTAAAGGAAAAGGGCGGCGCGCAAGTCTCCAGGGCACATAAGTCGGCGCGCAAGTCTTCGTCGCGCAGGCATTGAGCACTCTGGATGCGGCGCGCAGATAGGCCCCCTGGCCTATAAATACACGGCCTCACCTCCGTACAAGTATCCGGATTTCCGGACATCATCCCTTCTCGAGCTCTCGCCGTGCAGGTCACTTTGACCGCGCAAGTTGCTCTGTTTTCTAGGGTTTTCCTCGATGTCGCGCCACTGTAAAGGTATTTGTACTTGCGCGGTTTAAACTTGCGCGTCAAAAACTAGCACGGTACACAAGACACTTGCGCGACATCTCCATACTTGCGCGCCTTAATGCCTTGGCCATTTTTCCCGAATTCTTTCACAAATTTTATGAAAAATAAACCCATTTAAGAGTTTAATTTGTTCAACTTTTGTGCAGATTCAATGGTTCCCAAGGGAATTGGAACGGCTGATGAACTGGCTAGCAAGCGGATTGATGACATGATGAACATTATTGGCCATGATTATTATGATATCTGCGACAGCACTCTCCCAGATTTGGCTAAGTACTTGAAGAAATATCATCCTATTTTTCCACAGAGCATCCATCTGCTTCTGTGTGGTCATGGTCATCTGCAAGGAGTCAATGTTCCAAATGCAAACAATTATACACCTGAGATGCAGCTGCGCTGCTACTCCTCTATTTCGGTTATGATGTGCATTAAGAGCAACAATAATGGTGTGAACTATCAAGTTCTTCCTCTATGCCATTTCCTTGCAGATATGAAAATGAAAAACCCATGGGCTGAAATGTTTTCCACTACCGGTTGGTGGAGAGAAGACAAACATGGTATTAGAGCAATATCTGAAAAGAGTAATCTCTCCAAATGGCTCTTTACTTCCAATGCTCTATTCTCAAATCCATGTATCCATCTTCCAAGTCTCTTGGACAGAAACAGAGTCACTGTTTGATCAGCAGAGAATTTTCTCAAACCGCACTCAAGAACATCCTTTTACAATTGTTCCAAGAAGAGCTGGTATCACTGCATCTCTTTTTTTGTTTTCAGTTGAATGAATGAATTCCAGGTGGTTTGCTGATGAAGCTCGGGATGCCGTAAATCAAATGAAGTGTTATGTTGAAAGCCTCTTGTAATTCATGAAAAAGAGAAGAGACTCCAATCTGTGTATGTCCTTCTAACTCTTGTGTATCAATGAAAAACACTTTTGTCTTCAATCATTTGTACTTGCATTCTTCCATTACCTGCTTCAAATTTACTTAAGCCAATGGGCTTAGTAAGCATAGTTTGATTTTTACTAGGATTATTACAAATAACCCTACAAACTTTGAATCTTTTAACTGCTCAATATTACCTAAATCATACAAAAAAAATGTATATTTACTGAGCTGGAACTTGACTTTTATTCAGAGTTCCTTTGTCTTTTGTGTGGGCAGTTTAAAGTCATGCAAGCCGGACATAAAGAGGCTAATGTTTAAGGTCGAAATAGCTTTGACCGAAAAATGGATTAAAATGGATTCAATTCCTTGATAATTTATCTGAAAACAAATTACCATACTCAAGTATGAGAGAAAATATGTAAACTATGACTTAAGAATATTTGAATCTGAGGAATGATATGAAAAAGAGCTAAAAGGCATTAGAAAAAGTAGTTTCCAAGAATGAAGTTACTATTATTTAACAAAACCCGTTAGGGGGTTGAAATATGCAGGGCCACCTATGGGCATCGGCTGCATAGTCAAATAAAATAGCATCTTTTGGCTGACAAGTCTATTATGTGGACTGTTTATGCAAGGCCACCTATGGGCACGTGCTGCATAGTCAGGCAAAAGAACTCTCAGAAATTTACTTTCCTAGTGCTAAAAGCCAGTGAAAGTTTATGGAGATTCAAATTTTCTAAAGCATAGAGTTTGTTGTATGGAAAGAGGTACTTGAATATGGAAAGGATATTTCCGAACAAGAATATCGAAGAACTGGATAAATATCACTCCTACGAAGGTCTGACCCAAACGTAGGGAAGAAGAATAAACCATAGACTTGAATACTTTCAGATCATGAAAAAGGATATGGGACAAATACGTTAAGGATGGCTATTTTTGCGGATCCCTACATACTGTCGTTTAAGACAAATAATGACAAAAGAGGCATTCTTCCCAAGAATGAAGTTACTATTATTTAACAAACCCGTTAGGGGGTTGAAAACATGCAGGGCCACCTATGGGCATTGGCTGCATGGTCAAATAAATAACATCTCTTGGCTGACAAGTCTGTTATGTGGACTGTTTATGCAAGGCCACCTATGGGCACGTGCTGCATAGTCAGGCAAAAGAATTCTCAGAAGTTTGACATTTTTGTGACTATAAGTCATGAAAAGGGTTATGAAGATCTGAAAATATTTAAGGTTAGGATTATAATACATAAAGATGGGTATTTTCCAATGTATATAGAGATACATAGGTCAATGAAAACCATAATCATGTTGTGGCTGGGTCCTAAATTGAAACTTGGAATTCACTACGTATCTCATAAGAATGAGAATCAAGCCATACGTAGTTCTTGAAATGCAGTTTAACGTCGTGCAGGACGAAAGTATGAGTTATCTTAGTTTAGGGTCATAGAATTCGGACCATAATAATGAATACACAGTGTGTGTTTTCATGAAGACTTTTCAGCCAAGGGACTGAAAGTGAAATTTGGGGTTAGGCCCAAAAGACTTGGGACTGGATTCGAGGGACACTCGAATGTTCCTACGTATCCCATAAGGATGGGAATCAAGTCCACGTAGTTCTTGAAACTACCCTTTGTACAAATTTGGTTCGTACATGTGAAGGGTGAAAAGGGACTTTAGTGCAATGATGGTTTTAACCTAAGATAAAAAGTTTAGGCATTACCATGTATGTACGTAGTCTTTTTGAAAATGAAAACCATGATTGAAAAAGAATCAATGTTAATAATGGTTCCTTCTCAAATGAGGAAATCAAAGAATATTGTATTTTATTGTCGTACCGGAAAAAAGTGTTGTATAGTTTAACGTCATATAACAAGGACGAAAGAAAATCAATGTAAAGTTATTGATTCCAGGGGTGGTTTCACAAATCATCATCATATGAGATGGTGGTGAACCAATGTGAAGAAATTGTTTTTGGGCTTGAACCTTTGGGAGGTTGCCTACATACCCAGCCTAGAGGGCAAGGATCAAAGTCCGTGTAGTTCAATTAAAGAATGAATTAATGATCAAGTTGTTCTTGTGGACAATGATCTAAAAAATGTTGTTGGGACTTACACATGGTTAGTGGCCCAAAGGGAGTGTTATGGTTGATGTTCGCTCTAAGCTCACGTGAGTCATACTCGGTGTGAGAAACAAGAGGTAATAACAACCTTAACGATGCACAGTTTAATGTCATGTAGGACATATCAAGGACTTTCTGTACAGTTTAGCGTCATGTAGTTAGGACGATGGGGACAATACAGTTTAACGTCATATTGGACGAAAGGGGGATTGTGCAGTTTTAATGTCATGCTGGACTTTTAATGATTATATAGTTTAACGTCTTTCCGGACGTGAGGGACTTTTATACAGTTTAGCGTCATTTAGTTAGGACGTCACAGTTTAACGTCTTGCTGGACATATTTGCAAATAGTTTATGGTCATATTCATGGACCAGGGATGATGCAGTTTAAAGTCATACGGGACCATTGCTGTATAGTTTAACGCCATATAGCAAGGACGAACTGGTGCTGTACAGTTTAAAGTCATGTAGCTAGGACTAAGGTGAACCAATATGAGGATATCAGTTCTGGGGATTTTTTACAGTTTTAATGTCATGCTGGACGATGAAAGCGCCACACAGTTTTAATGTCATGTTGCTAGGACAAAATATAGTTTAATGTCATCTCGGACATATACAGTTTAGTGTCATGTAGGACATATTAGTAACCAATGTGACAGTTTAACGTCATGTTGGACGATAAGGGAACTGACACAGTTTAACGTCATGTTGGACGATGAAAGCGCCACACAGTTTAATGTCATGTTGCTAGGACACAATATAGTTTAATGTCATCTCGGACAAAATATAGGAACTTCTATACAGTTTATTGTCATGTAGGACAAAATCAGGGACTATGCAGTTTAAAGTCTTGCAGTTAGGACTATTGGTGCTGCACAGTTTAGTGTCATGTTGCAGGGACATAAGTGCGAATAGTTCAAGGTCATATGCATGGACCGTACAGTTTATCGTCATGCTGGACGTATTATAGTTTAATGTCATCTCGGACAGAATATGTGACACAGTTTAATGTCATGTTTGACGAAGTTGTAGTTTAATGTCATACTGGACCATGTTGTAGTTTAATGTCATACTGGACCATTGCTGTATGAACCAAAATGTAAGAGCCTTGGTTCTGGGAACAATATTTTGTGTTTATACAAAATACTTCTTCAGAAATCTGGCATTAGTTGGAGTCGTGATGTGTTCTCCATCCATTGAAATCAGAGAATACGCTCCATTGGAGTAGACCTTATGTACTGAATAAGGTCCTTCCCATTTTGGTTCAAGATTGGGAGGCTTCTTTCCTGGTATCATTGGTGTTCTGAGAACCAATACCAATTCTCCCTGAATGAATGAACGAAGACGAACTTTTTTGTTAAAAGCTCGTGCTATTCGATTCTGATAGATTTCCAAGTGGTGCAAAGTGCACAATCTTTTCTCATCTAACTGTTCCAATTCATTCAACCGCTTTTGGGATTGCTCATCTGTTGATAACTGATCACAAATGGCTATTCTGAGTGAGGGCAATTGAACTTCAATTGGCAAGACTGCTTCTGTTCCATATACCAATGAATATGGAGTAGACCGCGTTGCATTGCGAGTGGTAGTCCGATAAGCCCATAAAGCATGATAGAGTTTATCAGGCCATGACCTCTTATCTTTATCCACCATCTTTTGCAGTATATTTGAAAGAGTCTTGTTGAAGGCCTCTATCTGGCCATTAGCCGCTGCATGATATCGAGATGAATGGTTGGACTTAATGTTGTATTCTTGATACAATCTCTTTACCTCAGAAGAACAGAAGTTGGTGCCGTTGTCTGTCAATATGGTATGAGGGACACCAAATCTAGTAATGATGTTAGACTTGATGAAGCTAACAATGCATTTAGAACTGACTTCTTTGAGAGGTACTGCCTCTGCCCATTTGGAAAAGAAATCAGTAGCAGTAAGAATGTACTTAAACTGTTTGGCCGTAGCTGAAGGGTAAGGTCCTACCACATCCATTCCCCATGTGGAAAATGGCCATGAATATTTAGCTGTATGAAGCAACTCTGGAGGTTGATGAATGAAATTGGCATATACTTGGCATGAATGACACTTCTTTGTGAAATTAACACAATCTTGTATCATTGAAGGCCAGAAGTATCCAAGTCTTCGAATTTGATCAGACAATCTATGTCCAGACTGGTGGGCACCACAGACTCATGCATGCACTTCTTTTATGACAGCCATTGTCTCTTCACCATCAATACATCTGAAGAGAACTCCATCAAAACCACGTTTGTAGAGAATTTTCTCGAGGTGGTTTGGACCATCATAAAGAGTAAAATTGACCACACGTCGCCGAATTTGTTCTCTCTCGGCTCTATCAGGTGGAAGTGTTCCATTTTGAAGGTATTCCCTGATAGGTGACATCCATCCTGTAGTATGACCATATGGTTCAGGAATGGGACTAATTTCATTAATTTCCTCTGTTCTGACTTGAACATAAGGTGAAATTGCACGACGGTGGGCAATACCGATGGTTGTCTCGTCCCGATTTGGATCTGCTAAAGCTGTGGCTATATTAGCCAGTGCATCAGCTTGAGCATTTTGTGATCTTGGGACATAAGAAAATGTCGGTTCTGAAGGGAATTCCGACATTAACTCTCTGACGTAATCATACAAAGGGATTAATTCTTCTTTTCTGATGGCATAATCCCCATTGACTTGTTTGATTACCAGGTCTGAATCACCTTTCACCTTTAAGTGATTCACTTGTGCTTGAAGCGCTAACTCCAAGCCTGCAATGAGAGCTTGGTATTCAGCTTCATTATTGGTACCACCTTCCCACAACAAAAAGGAATAAGGTAACACTGCCTTATCTGGAGAAATGAGCACAATTCCTAAACCAACTTTGTTGAATTTAGGATTTTCCATTTTCTTCCCTGTTGGACTTCTAGAAGCACCATCAAAATACATTTCCCATGTTTGAGGATTCTCTTGAATAGAAAAAACTTCCTCATCAGGGAGTTCGATATCTGAATATGTGTCTTCCACTGAAGGGTGTTCAGCCAGGAAATCAGCCAGAGCTTGGCCCTTAATTGCCTTTTGAGACACATACTGAATGTCGAACTGCTGTAGAATAACCGCCCACCTTGCCAGACGTCCTGTAAGCATTGGACGACTAAGGATGAATTTGAGTGGATTATTACGAGATACCAATTGGACCTCGTGATGTTGCAGGTAGTGTCTCAGTTTCTGAACTGCAAAGATTAATGCTAGGCAGCACTTTTCAATACTCGAATACCGGGTTTCTGCTTCAAGCATAGTTCTACTGAGATAGTAGAGACTATTTTCATTCCCAGCATCATTCTTTTGAGCGAGAAAGGCACCCAATGATCGCTCTAAAGCTGTCACATAGAAGATAAGAGGTCTACCCTCAATAGGTGGCATGAGTACTGGTGGACTTAAGAGGTATTTCTTGAGAACATCAAATGCTTCTTGACATTCTTTAGTCCACTGGTAAGTGACTCATTTCTTCAATAATTTGGTAAAAGGTAAACTTTTGCCTGCCAAATTGGCGATGAAACGCCGAATATAGGCTAAGTGTCCTTGAAGTCCTCTTAATTCTTTCAAATTCTGAGGAGGTGACATACCAAGGATTGATTTGGTCTTCTCAGGATCGACTTCAATACCACGATGGCGTACAACAAAGCCGAGGAATTTTCCTGAGGTTACCCCAAAAGCACATTTTAAGGGGTTCATCTTCAAATTATGTTGTCGAAGCTTGTGGAATATGATTTCCAAATCAGCCAAGTGATCAAAACGTTGTTTGGATTTAACCACCAAATCCTCTACATAGCATTCAACAAATTTCCCTAGAAAAGGTTTGAAGATACGATGCATGGCGCGTTGATATATTGCACCTGCATTCTTTAAACCAAAGGGCATCACCCGGTAACAAAACACACCTTGAGGAGCTCTGAAGGCTGTATATTCCTCATCTTCTGGGGCCATTCGGATCTGATTATATCCAGAATATCCATCCATGAAAGAAAGTACTTCATAGCCAGCCGTCGCATCAATTAAGAGTTCTGTAATCGGAACTGGAAAATCATCTTTGGGACAATACCGATTAAGATCTCTGAAATCGATGCAAACCCTAATTTGTCCGTTCTTTTTCTTTACTGGGACAATATTAGCCAACCATTTGGGATACTGAACTTCTCTGACGAAGTTAGCTTTGATAAGCTTATCCACTTCAGCCTCGATTTTGGAAGCATAGGTTGGGTGTGTTCTTCTCGCGGCTTGCTTGAATCCTCGATGTTCTTTTGGCAAACCCAAATGATGGGTGGCAACATCAGGATCAAGGCCAGGCATCTCTGTATAATTCCAAGAAAAAATATCTTTATTTTGCTTTAGAAAACAAATATACATCTCTTGTTCTTCATGGGTCATGGCCGCACTAATTAAAGTGGGGCGTGGATCTTTCTCTGTACCCAGATTTACTTCTCTGAGTTCATCCACAGTGGTAGAGATACCCTCTTCAAATGCTGGAGGAGCATCTCTAAGATCTTCCTCTTCCTCTTCATTATGTGTTATATCTTCCGTTTCTACTTGCAAAGTAGATGAAAAAACGAAATTCTCATGATCATAAGAGATGTCAAAATTTTCACATTTTGAAGAAGAAGCTTCCATTTACGACCCTATTGATGAAAAAGGGTCTTCTTTGGGAAATAAAGAGGAGATGATGGATTGAGAATCGACATCAACATTCACCTCTGGTGTTGCTATAACTTCTTCTGGCCTGATTAGCGAAGTATAGACTTTTTGGATTTCAGCAGACGAAATGAAAACGTCACCACTTATGCTTTCATTACTGCTTGGTAAGTTATCAATTTCTCCCTTGTTGTCTGGCTCGATTGCCGTAATTGACATTATGGATCTTTCCATAAGAGTATTTTGATTTGGGCCTATTTTGTCAATTTGACTGATAGGTAACACATAATCTGTACTCACATGTGAAAATGGATTTATTGGAATTTTTTCCAAACCATATGGAGCATTAACTTTGGTAATTTCCTTCATTGTAGATTTTTCTCTTCCCTTCATGTGATAAAATTCCGCCTCAATGTATTGAGACTCACATGTTTTGAACGGGGCCTTATCACCATACAATGTTCCAACTTGACCATCGAAACAGTATTTGAGACATTGATGGTATGATGATGGAATAGCTGCATGCTGATGTAACCAGGGTCTTCCAAGCAAGATATTGAAAGCTGAGTCTTGATCAACAATCATGAAATCTGAATTGGAAACAAGATCTCCAAACTGAGTTCTGAGCGTAACTTCTCCCAGTGGTTCTTGTTCATTTTTATCATTTCCTTGCAACATCATGGTAGAAGGAGATAAATCAGATTCCGTGAGGCCCAATCGACGAAATGTACGAATGGGCATGAGGTTGACTCCTGAACCATTGTCAATAAAAGCTCTTCGAACATCTATACCATTGACTTTGCGAGATAGGTACAAAGGTTTTATGTGCCCATGCACAACATCATCTTCATCTTTATCAGTAAAAGATATCACTGCATGGCATTCTGCAGGATTATTCTCTATGTGATAAATTTCAGCTGCAGCAATTTCAGCTTCAAACTCCTGAGGACTTGACAAAGCTTCGATGAGTGCTTCCCGAAGATCTTTTGATAGATTCAAAGCATCTAAAATTGATAATTTGGCTGGTACTTGGGCCAAGTGTTTCAATATATCATACTTTTGATCTAGAGGCCTGCGTTTCCCAATAGGAATATGCGGTTTACCAGGTACCTTGGAAGCAGATGCTTTGGAAGCTGATGCCTCTTGTATTGAAGTTGGCAACATCTTTGGTTTTGGAAAATTAGACTGATTAGATCCATTTACTTGCTGAGATAAAGAAGATGGAACATTTAATCGGTCTTCCAAAATAACTGTGCCGAAGCTGAGTTGGCCATTGGCAGAAGAACTTGCTTGTTCATTTTGAGCTCGCTGAAGGGCTCTACCACGAGTTTCTGCTGCATATACAGTGCTAGCAGGGGTAGAATTAGAGTAGTGGCTTCGGAAAGATCCACGTCTTCCCCTATATCCTGAACCTCTAGAACTTCCTCGGGTTCCTTTATTTGATACAGGGAATTCAGGCTCATCAAGACTGGAATATGAATCTGTTAATTGAATCATATTAACAGAACCAAAGATCAATTCTTCGTCTGATAAAGACTCTGCCAAGTTAGCCTGTTTAGGCTGTGCCGTTTGGTGGGACGGTGCCCGTGGCTTTGAAGTAGATGGCATGAAATCTGCCAAAGTCAAAGACAATTTAGGCTTTGATACATACTCATCTTCTCCGGATTCCTCTTTCTTCTTTGAATTGCGCTGCCCTTTTGAGGATTTGTCCTTTGATGGAGGCTTTACTACAGCTTTTGTAGGAGACACAATTGGCTTCTTCAATTGTGTTCGCAAAATGGAATGGGTTCGATTGATTGTATTTCTGACCATCCAATCATCATATTTTTTCGCAGTTTTGCTTTTGACTTCCTGCCACTCGCCTCCTTCTTCTGGATCTGTAGCGGTAATACACGCTACATGAGCTGAAGAACCCTTCAATTTGACTTGTCCCAAGTCGACCATCTTTTGCAGGAGGTCTTTAAAGACAAAACATTCCTGGATGGGATGTCCCAACATTTGATGAAAGGGACAATAATTGGGACAGTCTTCATCTCCTTCCTTGTTTGGTCTCTTCGGCACTGGTAATTGAACCAAATTATTTTCCAGAGCTGAAATGAAGTAACCAGGAACTTGCTCACTTCGGAAAGAGTATGTTTTACTCTTCATATCCTCAAATTGTTTTCGTCGTTGATCTTTTTGATCATTTGGACGAAACAGCCTTTGTTGTTGGCGTTCAGGAGGTGGAGCCCTTCGAGAAGATGATGGTTTTGAAGTAGAAATAGGTACAGGTGCCTGTTTAAGCATAACTGTAGCAGTTTCTGCTTTACCCATTCTTCTTCCTGGAGCTGATGGAATTACACGAGATTTAACCTTAGCTTGCATAAGGGAATCTTCAATCTGTTGAGCGATTGAAGTAAGGTCTCGAAACCCTCCTGTGTATTTCACAGGGATCAATGGCGTGCGTAATTCGTCACGCAAATTTGCCACACAGATTGGCAACAATTCCTCCTGAGGGAGTGATAAACTCAAGGAATACGTTAATCCCTTCCAACGAGCAATGAAATCAGAGACTCTTTCATTCTCCCTTTTCTTGCAGTTTGTAAGATCGAAAACTGTCGTTTTTGGCAAAGTTGAGCTGAACTGAAGAAGGAATTTTTGACGAAGATCCTCCCATCCGATGACTGACCGGGATTTCAAGCTTGTATACCAGAAAAAAGCTGGTCCTTGCAAGGTTCGCACGAAGCATCTGAGTTTCACTGCTTCTTGTTGCTCTGGAGTTCCCATCATAGGATCACAACAAGACACGTAATGCGTCAAATGTTGTTCAGGGTCACCTGATCCATTAAAAGTAGGGAAAATAGGGTTTCCAAAACTGGATGGAGGAGAAATTGAATCTACCAATTCAGGGTAAACTTTCTTTTCAGGTTGAACTTGCGCCCGTTTCCCTTCCATAGTTTCTAACCGAGCTGTTAATGACTCAATAGTAGTTATTAACTTTTGAGAAACGTCAGGTTGAACTTGGTTTTGGGTAGGTGCAATGAATGGAGCTTGGACAGCCGTGGAGGTTGGTGCTGCAAATAATGGTAGTGCTGCCAACCGTTGTTGCGTTTGACCCGTAGGATTAGACCTCTGTGGGTGTACTGATAAAGGAGGATATTCCTGATCCATCTCAGTAGTTACAACAAATTCCTTCGGCTGTCGGACTTCAGCATTCTTAAGAAGAAGACTACTCTGAAGTAGTTCTGCATTCAACCTTCTTAATTCTTTCATTTCTTCCTCCTGTTGTGAAAACCTTTGCTCTAATGAAAGCGATTGACCTCCTTCAGAAGAAGGGTGATAAGTAACCTGATTCTTTCCTTTCCCCTTATTGGATCCTTTTCGGAGAGGGGGAAGTGGGTTACTTGAAGGAATACCCAGATTTTGGGTAAGCCTTTGATTACGTGTGCGCACACCTTCTTCATTTAGGTCTGTGTGCGCAACTTCTTGAGCAGGAACCTCTTCATCTGATCCCTCTGATTGAGCCTCATCTGGTGAATCAGCAGCAACGGCAGTGATGACATTAATGGATGCATATTTCATGGAATCCTTTCTATCAGCATTTCTGTGATATTGTCTCCTTTTATGTCCATGATAAGGCATGGCATTCCGTTGACTTGATCCCTCAGGAATTTCTTGGAGAATCGTCACTTGGAGAGAATCTCCTGACATCTTGGCTCTTCGTTCCTCTTGAGGCTTATTCCCTAATCGAGAGAATACTGACTTTCTCTGAGGGAGGGATTGAAGATTTGAAAAAGTCCCCAGTCCGGTGGACTGGGGGTGTTCCTGTTGCTTCCGCTCAACTCCTCGAATCCCATTCGTTGATTCTGAGGTTTGGGTTAGAGAAGTCCCCAGTCTGGCAAGCTGGGGTGTCTCTTGACATGCTATGTCTGAGATCTTTTTAAAATCTCTCTTGATCTTGCGAATCTTAGTTCGGAAATTAGCTGGATGCATTAACCTGTATCCACTTTTATCACCTGGTTCAACAGACCGTTGGATGATTTCTGAAACTTCTGTCATTTGATGACGTGTTTGCTCCAGACGAGAGGCTTGCGCAATATTCTCGCCTGCTTGATGTAGGAGCAATTCAACAACCTGTTCTCTATATACTTGATTTTGAGAGGAACTAGTTGAAGCTTGATCTCGAGCAAGATTTTGATTATGAACAAAGCCCATTGACTGTGGCCGGCCATGGGCAATAACATTGCATGAGACCATTTTCGGCGGGATCTGCTGACCAGAAAGCACTGTGAAATGTAGTGATCCATGAACACCCCATCCTCTGATATGAACATTAGATGGAGCATTAGAAATTAACTGACGCAATCTTCTTAGTGCGCCAAGGCATGAACGTTGAAGGGTTCTCTGTTGCTTTTCAGCCTTCGGATACCGAGAGACTGATAGAGATGCCAAATCAATCTGGCGTTGTAACCTTTCTATTATCTTAAGATGATTTTCATATTCATCGTAAGATAATACCTTCTTCTTTAATTGACAAAGAGTTTTCCATATGTTAAGACGAATATCATGGATTCCATCATCCGTCAACATCTTTGGAATGTCATACTGTGAATCAGCCAAAGGCCAAAACATGACTGGTACTTCACCTTTTGCCAGTTTTTTCCTCATGTTCAGCATTTCCTCTTTATCATTAAATGAAGATTCTTCTACCTGTTTGGACCAGAGTTGGTGTTTCCTTGTTGCTTCATCGGATTCAACAAGATTGGTAGAGGAATCACTATTCATGCTGGAAGATGAATGACCCAGGGAAGGTTCGGAGAACAACCTGAACCCCAAGCTATCTTCTGATGGAGAAAGAGTTTCACCTGCCGATAGTAAAACTTCAGACATGACTGGTTTTACGTTTGAAAGTGCCTCGAGATAGGAGGGCTTTCTTGTCACTACATTGCCTTCTGAAGAATTTTCGAGACAATGTGAATCACTACTGCGGAGAGGACTTTCGCAGCGAAGTTCATCACCATGAGGAGGACCTTCATGATGGGTTACAGCAAAAGATGAGATCTCTTGCTCCTTAGTCTTCTGACCACACAGAGGGTTCCTGTGATTCTCATCTGAAGAAGAAACTTCAAGATTGACCGAATTTTCATGAAGCAAGTCTTCATGAGGAAGTGTCTGTTGAAGACCTTTGGGATTAATGTTCCTGTTATTGGGAACTGAGGGAGTAGAATCTTGAATTCCGACAGATAAATGTCTGAGGGCTTCAAGAACTCCAGCATCGAGCAAGGCCTTGTTGCAGATTGGCCTTTGATCTCCTGACTGTGCTGGGCGGATCTTTTTCTTAGATGCCTTCTTACTCGCTTTAGAAATCACTTGATGACGAAAGTGATTGCTCTGAGCAGGTGTATGTGCCTGATCAGGAAAGATGGTCAAGTTAGGCTGACGATCATCGCTCAAATCAGGTGTATGTGCCTGACTTGGTTGTCCATATGATATGGGGGAGTAGGCCCCACAACCCTCTTGGACTGGAACAGATGTGTGTGTCTGTTCTGGAGTGAATTGTTGATGGGTCACTCCACTGCTAGGGATAGATTTATGTGTCTGTCCCTGAGATGATGTTGAAGCTGTTATGATATCCTGGCAAGCATCCAGAATATGAGCAGGAATTTGCTTCTGCTCTTTCACCATTGACAAAATATGTTTGGTGACTTCAGCCGCCGGAACAGGGATATACGTCCATTCCGGGCTTGGAGTAGGTGTATGTGCCTGCTCCTGTCCTCCTTTTCCTGTCAGTGAATCCTGACAGTACTCAAGTGTGGAGGCAGAGAGTTTAGTCTGCCTCCTGTTTGTCGTCGGGGCTTTCCGACTGACTTCTCCGTGCGCTACCAAGCGAGACTGTTGGTAGGCTTGATTAGTATTAGCAGGTGTATGTGCCTGCTGATTACACTACGCCAAACGCGGTTGACGAGATCCACCATATGTAGTCAGACGAGCCTGCTGACTAACTGCTGATGTATAAGCAGGTGTATGCTCCTGCCTATGGTACTCCGCCGGAATTGCCTGGCGGGATCGGCTCGATGCTGCCAGACGAGTCTGCTGGACAGCGGAAAAACGGGCAGGTGTGTGTGCCTGCTCGTTGTTTGCCACCAAGTTAGGTTGGTGGACTTCTCCGGAGATGGCAGGGATGACAACCTGCCTATTGTTAACCGGATTCCGTCTCTGGTGATTCATCTTGCCTGCTCGGGTTCGAGGAACCTGAGCTGAATGCCTGGAGACGGTACCCTCATCAGGTTGAGGGCGCACTACCGCACGAGTCTGGCGGCGATTGTTGATGGGAGCCCTTGAGAAGGACTCCTGTCTTTTTGAATTAAGGTCCTGCGGGACCTGCTCATTCACTTCCTCGGAGTAAGGGAGTGAATGGAAACTGCGTTCCGGGGATAACGACCCGAAACGGTTAGAGACGGTAGTCAGCACCGCCTGCTTCTTGATTGCTGGTCGTCGTTGTCCGGACGACCAGGTAGAATTGTTAACTTGGAGGGCTTGACGAGCGGCCTCCAGAGTTGGGATAGTACCGTTGCGACGGTACTCCTTAACCAGTGCATTAGAAACACAGCGTTGAAGACGCTGAGTTGGTGATGTCATCCTCAGAGCGGATGACGTTCCAGCAGGAGTAGCAGTATTGGTTTTCACGGCAGCAGACCTCACAGTAGAGGTGTTCCCAGCAGCAGTATTCACAGGGGTGAATTTAAGGAAAGCCATTTTTTGTAGAAGATCTTGAAAAAAGAGTGCCTGTTCCATGTAACAGACATAATCAAGATGAATCCGGCTACTGCATCTTTTGGATGATCATATGTCAATGATTGCCTTGTTGGCCCAAAGGGCCTAACAGATAAGAAGAACATCACTTTAACTTGGTTAAAGATTCACGTCGGGTTCACCATTTTTGTTTCGCGTGGAATCCGGGGATGACCTCCTGGACGGGAGATTCAAACGTTCCGATCGGTTTCTAACGGGTTTGTTCGTAGAACCGGAAACATCCAATGATTCCACATCCGTTTGGACCTACTTTCCAAAGGCAGGCGCTCATTATCTTGTGGGCTAATGAGGCTTAGGAATTTGCATTGGTCAAGAGGATGGGAGGTCGGACACATCACACCTTTTTGAGGGGAATTATTGTCTACTCCGGGACTCTCTTTATAGATTTAAGTTAAGTTCGTGAATCCTTATTACATTACCAAGTATAAAATGAGCTTTCCTTTAGTTTTAACAATCAATGATTAATTAAGAAATTTTAGAGAATCTTTTATATGTATTCGAGGTTCTTCATCAATATAGAATCATCTATACTTGTTTAGAGATTCTTGGTCAATGGTATCCTTCAAAACATTTATATAAAAGTCTCTTGGTCATTTTGATGACCAGGCTGGTTTTAAAGCCACTCAGTGGGGCACTTGAAGTTTATCGTCATTCAGAAGGACAGAGATTATTTCAATGTTGGGATCGAACCCATAAATGGGCTACCTACGTATCCTTTGTTTTAAAAAAGGAATCAGAACACACGTAGTTCGAGGAATGGGATATGATGTTTTATGATTGATGGCTCAAAGATGAATGTCATAATTACTTTTACACTCTAAGCTCACGTGAGTCATGCTCGGTGTGAGAAACAAGAGGTATTGGTAAAATTTAGACAATTGTGCCATAAAAGATGCAATCATAAGAATTTGTTTTGGGGCTTATGTATAGATGACTGCCCAGATAGGCGAAGGTTTATGATTTACTTTTAGGGAGAAAATCCAAGAACAGGGTCCACAAAGTTATATGTGCTTCATGGAGATTTGAATACTCTAATCTTGGGGCTTACTCCTAAGGAAGATGCCCAAGTTAGGAGGGGACTTATGATTGGGTTTTATTCCTGAAAAGGAAACCCAAATCAAAGGAAATTTATGACTGGTTAAGAGAAATTTTAAGAGACTTGGGGCTTACTCTTAAGAAGGATGCCCAAGATTTATGACTAGGACTTACTCCTGAGAAGGAAGCCTAGGTTAGGGGACTTGGGGCTTACTCCTGAAAAGGAAGCCCAAGGTTATGACTGAGTCTTATTCCTGAAAAGGAGACCCAGGTTAGGGATTAAGGTTTGGGGCTTACTCCTGAGGAGGATGCCCGAGATTAAAGGACTTGATTGGGGCTTATTCTTGAGAAAGATGCCCAAGATTTATGACTAGGACTTATTCCTGAGAAGGAAGCCTAGGTTAGGGGACTTGGGGCTTACTCCTGAAAAGGAAGCCTAAGGTTATGACTGAGTCTTATTCCTGAAAAGGAGACCCAGGTTAGGGATTAAGGTTTGGGGCTTACTCCTGAGGAGGATGCCCAAGATTAAAGGACTTGATTGGGGCTTATTCTTAAGAAAGATGCCCAAATCAAAGGTTTTATAACTGGGGATTATTCTTGAAAAGGAGACCCAGGTTAGGATTCTCTCATCTTAAAGGATGAGGTTGAATTGAATGAACTCTCAATCTTTGGTGATATGAAGATGTTTAAATCACTAGGTTTTGAGAGATATTTCACAGAATTCCTTTCAGATAAGGATGTCAAATCAAGAAATCATGCCATAAATGGCTTTGAAGAGTATCTTGAAGACTGAATCTTGAATAGGAAGGGTGAAATGGCTTAAGAGGGGTAAAAATGGGCAAGATGGGCACCCAAAAAGATTGGGGCGCGCAAGTCTTGAAGGTCGCGCAAGTCCTGCGTCGGCGCGCAAGTGTTGGTTGCGCAAGTATACTTGCGCGACATGAGGGATACTTGCGCGATTTTCAACCAGAGTTGAAATACTTGAGCGACTCTTTATTAAACCCTTTATAATCCTCTTTAAGTTCTTCCAGAGAAGGGACGCGCAAGTTATCTTGAAGGAATTAAGTTGGCGCGCAAGTGTTTGATAAGTTTCAACACTTGGGCCTTCCTTCTTCTCTTCAGATCTTCCGTTCTAGGTAAGAGATTACCTTAGAAGTGTTCCGGAAGCTTTGAGAAGAGACTTGGGCGTCGGGAGCTTTGATCCGAGTTTCTGGAAAAAAATCCCTCCCGAATGGGGGGCCCACAGGGTCTATTTATAGGCAAAAGAAGACCCCGAGCGGTTACTGGGCGGTTACCAGATATGTCACGCAAGTCCCTTGCACGACCATGAGGGGTCGCGCAAGTGTTGAGGCGGCGTGCAAGTGTACTTGCGCGACCAAGAGGTAACTTGCACGACCTATGGGCAATGTTCTCCTTTTCCATCCCTTTGTCGTTTTTTTGATGTTTCTTCAAAGGATTTAATCACTTTGAGCTCAGATATTCCCTTTTCCGATCTTTAGATTATGTGACGAAAGGAGCGTCAACATTAATATAATAAAACTAGTTTATACTAAACAGGGACTTCCTATAGGCCAGTGGTAGGCGATAAAAGCCTGTCGCACTTCAGTTGTGGGTTCGATTTCCATAGCCTTGTCTGACGCGATAGGATGTCGCCCATCCTGCATGTTGTCCTTTTTCTAAAACTACATTACTATAACATCCCATCAATAATATCAAAAAACGTTTTATTCTTAAACAATACTAACTTATGTCCAACATAATTCGTTCCAATATTTAGGCTTATCTAAAATACTTCGGTCCAAGCTCATAGTATAAAAAAACGATTACTTGAAATGTCATCAACCAAGCATGTGAATACCATCATGTATCCCCCATATATCTTGTTGGTCACATTCAAATAATGTGAATACCTTAAACAAGTATTCTCTTGAAAATTAATACCCATTAAACCTTAGTGAAAACATGAATGCTGTCAAAATTTAACTCTTTCCACATACCAAAATCTAAAAATTCTATATACTCACACCATGATATAACCTTCTCCCTATATCAGTCATGAGCTCATGAATACTATCAAACATTTAATTTTATCCTTATCCCTTCATTATGCGCATATCATCTACTTTCCAAAAATATCTGAATAACCTTTCATAGTTACTGGTACCATTAATCATACACATTCAAAACTTAAGAATGACAACAGTGTAACAATCCTTAGATGTCTCTTTATTCCATAGTACCATGAGATTACTTATACAACATTACACTTGATAAACATGTAATCATTCCACTACCTTCTTAAACCATTGACTGAGCTTCAACAATTCTTTCATCTCACAAATCATTTGTATCCTCTTCATCATCATCAACATAAATACTACCCATACGACCGTACTGATTCTATTCATGAGACTTTTCCTTAGGGAATTGGTTTGCATAATGCCTGTACATTACACATTTAAATCATTTAACCATTGTTGATGTCATAGCAATACCATTATCCTCATCCATGGTGTTAGCTGAACCTTTTCCTTTTCACTTACTAGCTTTGGGTCCTTCTTTTCCACACCAAAAGCATCTTACAGTTCCTTTGAAACAATCTCCCCGATGCCTCTTCCCACATGATTTACATGAGGGAAATTGATCTTTCTTTACCTTATGATCATCATGAAACTCCATCTTTCTCTTATTATCTGAGTTGGGAAACTTACCAAAGTTGAGATTATTGATAATATCATGAGATTGCAGATTAGGAATAATAACTATTTTTGGACTTCCAAATCCCGTTTCATTTGTTTTCTCATGAATAATATCATTCCATTGTCCGTCATATCCTCCATTATCATGAATCTTCATGTTTCCAGCCATTTTCAAAAACCCAAAAAGAATAGTGTGAGAAGCAAAAATCATGCTAGGGAAAACGGCATAGTAAAGGGGGATCACCCTCAATATCTAACATCTTAGGTTAAATTCTAAGATCGTTACTGTAGTTCTAGGACTATATCCTATACGTATACGTATCCTTAGGTACATCCCTAGACATACCTTAGAAATATCTCTAGGGGACTCACTAACATTTTCGCATCCTAGTTTCCAAAGGTTGACTAAACCTTTCCTACGATACCAACTTTATGGACCCAAATCTTGACATACATGGACATTACATTACTTTTGTTGAATACTTAATACATAACAAAAACAGACACACTAGGATTGTAATAGTTTAGTGTCTTTGGAAACATGGAACGTAATCTTCTAATCGTGGTGAAAGATCCCCAACATCTCCCATAAAGATCTTCCACTTTTTGTTTCTTTACCTAAAACTTTTATTTATTTCTTGGGGAAAATAAAACACAAAAATAGTGAGCTCAAATGCTCAGTAAGGGAAAACATAGAGAACATAAATCAATCCATAAACATTAGAAAGCAAAAACTTGAACATGAAATCTAAACATTAAAACCTTGAGCAAAGACATAAATATTGGAAGTACGTAAGGCATATATCATAAAGGAACATCCATCACAATAAAATAGCATGGGAATAAAACTTTTGATTGTGGCAACTATTCAGCACTTGTTATGATTTCCATTGTAGCCAAGGCATTGCTTCCAAGACCATCTTAGTGGACAATGTCCCTTTCTGAATCGAGTTCAGTCTTTATTTCAGTCCTGTAACACTGAACCGGATTAACATACCATTCCATACTTGTCTTTCTCATGAGATATAAATATTTACCCAATGCATTGGTGGGAGATATAGGTCCCACAAATCTCATAATGAAACCATTCTTACTTGTGCCACAAAATAAACTTAAAACATTCATCATAACCCAAATAATAAAATGGGTTTCATAAACATCATCCCATCATCACATAATCCATATAAAACAAATGAATATTTCATCATAAGAAAAGTGAAACCATGTAAATCATAGATAAATTATACATGAAACATACACATATGAAATAATGTCATCTTAGATGGAAAAATGGTTTTGATAAAACACTTGAAATGAATTCTTGAGTAAAATATAGTTTATTTTTCAAAATCATTTTCGTTTCACAGAATTTCATGCAATTTTAAATGAAAAGTATTTTGTTGAAAATGTTCATGAAATAATTTAGAGGAATCTTCATGAAAATAATGCTTTATAAAACTGTAAAAATCTGTTCACGCCGTATAAGTTAAAAATAACATTTTTCTCGTACTTTTGTCGGAAAAGTTAAAAAGTACCTCGTAACATAAAGGAAAGAATGATTCCTTACATACCATATAGTAAAAGACAAAAATGGGTAAAAAGGACATTAAACATACATAAGGACACTTTTAGAAAACATGGACATGGATGATAACAATAACCCTAGTAAATACTTACGTATAAGCAATCTCGAATAAAAAAAATGAGATTTGCAAAATTATCCCTTAACTTAGGCCCGATATGCTTCCTACGTATCCGAAACTTCTGTATAATGATTTAAATAATGTCATTGGATTATTACAGAATCATATTCATTGTTATGATATCATATATGTTTCAATTATGAATTTATATTACCCATTCTTTTGTAAATTCCATGTTAAAGAAGCGTTTTGGTTAAAATCCTTTCATTTATCGTATGTGTTTCGACTTGTCGTTCTTGATATTATTACTTATATCCTGATTTACATAATTACAGAATGTAAAAATTGATTTATATATATTATATATCAATCATATACATATATATATTATAGATCTATAAAAGGAATGAAATACACTATTCATGGAGACGGTAGGTTATACGTACGCATGAAAGCTGTTTTCATTTCCCTTTTGAAATGAATGGAATTAAGTAAATGACATACATATATATATATATAAATAAATCCAGTATCATTATTATGTAATAAATTTCATTATTATTCATTATATATACTTTATAATCATTCATGAATGGTTAACATAGAGAGTGAATCTCATCGCGTCGTGGAGACAGTAGTCCGTACGTATGCACGAGCGATGATATCATTCCCAAGATCGTGGAATTGTATTAAAGTGTATGTATAATATTACAGAATAAATATCACTTTACAATAATCATATATAATCATTACATTCACCCTTATTCCCATCCAAGTAAGGTGGTGGTGGAAAATAGATTACACCACGGCGTGGAGACGGTATTCCGTACGTACACACGCGCTGTGATTTTGTTTTCCATTGGATGGATAGATGGTGAAATATGGTTGTTTCATAATTATAATAAAATTTTAGTATATGATTGATACTGATGTTATTACCTCATAATTAAACAACTAAAAAAGAATAAGTGGAAGAAAAATAAAGTTGAAAGAATCGGTTATGGACATTACCTCTTCTTTGAATCGCCTCTTTGAGACGTCCTCTTAGGGCACAAAAATTGGTCTTTGAAGAAGAAAAATAACTAGAGGATGTTTATAGGGAAGATTAGAAGATAATTTGGCAGGGGTGGTCGAGCTTGAAGGCTCAAAGTGGTGTGAGGAAGAGAGGGAGGAGGTGCCCTTTTATAAGGGAGGAGAGGGGCACCTTTGGAATTCTTAAAAATATTAATTTATAATAACTCTAACCCCACATAAAAACATCCAAAAATGACTCATATACGAATATTAGATGATATAGGGTTGTGATATCATCAAAAAATCAAATTTAGACATGTTTGGAATTTATTTTAAACATTATCAACTTGATTTATCCTTATTTAATCAATTTAATTTTATTTGTGGTAATAACATTCTAAATTTTAAATTATAACAAATAATTACTTATTTGTTGTGAATTTTCCATAATTGGATAATTTATAACATTTTATAGCATATAAATTTAAATTTATAAGTTGTAAATATTTTTTGTGATTTTTAAACAATTTAATAATATATTATTTTTATAAAATAACAATAGTGTCAATTTTGACACTATTCATTTATGTCAATTTAAATAAAATATATACCAAAGATATGTTCGAAATAAAATGTTTAATAGATTCATAAAAGGTCATATGTATCTAGAAAATTAGTGGAGCACATTAAATAGTTCATATAATATTTATTTTAGTATTTTTAAAACCATTTATTTGGTTTATCTCTTAAAAAAATAATTAATACATCATTTTTTTATAATTATTTAATATAATTATTTTTTGAATAAAAATTAAAAATAAAATCCTATGATGAATATATATATATAACCTTTCACAACAATACTTTTAATTGAATTTATCATCTTAAAATCACAATATTTAAATTGTTATATTTATTAAATTATGAAGGTGACAACTTTGGCATCATTTAAAATAATATAATATATGTGTCATAATCATCTTAATAAAGATCCAAATGGTCGAAATTTAGGAAAATGGATGATTGGGGTTTATATATACACTAATAATAAGTTTTTTGCAGATTTTTTGGCCTTTTGATATGTATTAATATTTCAATAAAAACTATATTATTGATTTTTCACTAAATAAATAATTTCTGCATCCCTATTGTGTCAAAATTAATGATAATTATTTAATACCTAAAAATTATAAATAAATTTATATGATGTAGATAATTTCATTATCATTCAGGATATTATTCATGTTCTAAGTTTCATGATGTTTATCTCTAAATTAAAATTAATATACTTATAAGATTTAAGAGACTGACATGTTGTCACTTTCTTTGGTTTTAATAATAATTAAGTTATTTTCATGGCCCAAAGTCCATTAAATGATTCTAATCATATCCTTACGTGATATTGGTCGACGTTTAGTCATCAAATAGGATTTTGGAAGGTTTTGGATTAATTTTATAATCTTATATTTACCCTTAATTACCTGATTTACCTTTAACTATGGTAAATAAAATTTACCATAGTTACTATTCATAAAGCCCAAAAATAAAAAGTAGCTTATTAACATAATTTGGAAATACTGATTCCAAATATGGAATCCATTTTTTCAAATTCAATACACAAAAGTTGGAGAAATTAAATTAAAATTATTCCCGTTGTCGAAAGAAAACGGGTTTTTGTTTAAAACATTACAAAAGATTGAATTGATTTAACCTACGAATTCACGGTAAAATCAATGCTAATGACATAAATTATATTAAATGGTAAAAATATATTCTATTTATACTTTAAAACCATTCAATATTATAATTTACCCACATAAGTTAATACGAGGAAAAAAGTTTTTTTAATTAAAATATAGCATGTTTTTACTATTCATAAAAATATGAAAGTTATCAGAATAATATGAAAAATTTATCCAAGGTAAACTTTTATATCCTGATTCCAATTAATAATTTTATTTTGTAAAATTGAACTTATAAACATGTCAAAAACTATATTTAATGTTGTTGCTCCATCAAAAGGCAGCAAAACTGCATTTTTTGAAAAATACTTATTTTTCCCGAAATATTTATTTTGTTCTTATACCATGTTATAGAAAATGTGTAAGATGAATAATAATGTTATAAAATTAAAAATTTAGTTAATACTATTCATAACGGCAAGTTCATAATAATATTTTAATAATATATCGTTGTTTAGTAACACCCGGTATTGCGTACAACACACACTATCGAGGAAGGTTGCAATTGCGTGTAATGCAAGCCAAGTCAGGGTTGCGTGTCGTGCAAGATCCTTTTGGTGTAGCGTACAACATAATACATTAATGAAAATAAAAATAATATTTTTCATAAAATCTCAGGGTGTTACAGGCCAACATTTTAGTGGTATAACCAGCTACCCATGGGTACAGTCGTTGGCTGGGAAGATCTTCACTGATAGTTAATTTACAAGTTCAGATCTACCATCAAGAAGATGAATATTAAAGAACTCCTCAAGTGCAAGTAGAGGACTAAAAAGTGTGTTGCGGACTTTGTCACCCGGTGGAAATCCCTCACCTACTCTTTGGATATGTCATTGACTAAGGAAAAACTACTGACAATCTGTGTGGGGAATGTCAAAATTGAACTTGTCCCCATCCTCATCACTCATAATTACCCAGGGGGATTTTTCTATTTCTCTGAAAAGGCCCGGTGCCTAGAGGAAGCCTTGCAATGGGCCATGAATGTGCATCTGTTTCCTCTTATAGTTCCCACAAGAAGGGCCGCTAAGGCTGAGATAACCATGGTGGCCCAAATAGAGTTCCCCATGCAACTTGAGTTATTACCAGTGGAGAAACATCCACAACATTAAAGTGGCCTGCCACCTCTGATGCAGCCTCTTTCCCAGTAGTGTTGATGCCAGAACCGGCAGGCGACCCCACATAATGTGTCGCCACCACCCAGGAGAGATTACAAGGATCCATATCCCCAACATGCTCCTACATCCCCTCATCTAGGCCAGGTTCCCAAATCCACCTTTTCAGATAGAAAACATATGAACTACTCATTCAATGAGGCTCAGGTCCCCAGTTATTTTTGAAGCACCTTGGAATAGGGGATTCTAAGGTTACTGAAATGTAGTAGGCTAGAATAGGGGGATCTCACTGACCTCCCTAATAACTACCCCTATCACCAGATCTTGGGTAACACCCTATAGTAGTGATATGTGTTTAAAAAATGGATTTAAGACCATGTTGATAATAACATAGTCAGGTTATTCCCAACACTGGCACAAGTGGCATGTTTATTGATATATCTTGATGAAGATAGTGGCAGTGAATGTGAGTGGCAGCAAGTTCCAAACAACGGATCTCAAAAATATGATGACTGGATGGCTCCTAACGCAGTCTCTCGTGCCCATGGAATTATCCATACATGTTTGAATCGACCCGAGCCTTCAGGATTCACTAAGTCATCCCCCACTACGACTTCTACATCGGCATCATAGCCATACTCTTCCAATATGGACCTGCGTCAGTGATGCAACGAAAAAAAATCCCCCCAATAATGTCATTGTCATCCCATACTCTCAGCAAATTCATGCCCCTAGAGATGGTGATTACTGCCAGAAACAATCCATGCGTGGAGTATTCATCAGGTGATGACCAACGGTATTCTTCGGTTAACACCATGGAGCTGGTAAACTGCTACATGATTCTTGATGATGAGGTGTTCCAGACCGATCCTACCAATGTCCCCAGTCATCGCTAGCGTTGACAGAGCCATGGCTATATGGGTCGTCGGAATTCCTCAACCAATACTTCCATCTAGGCTACACATGCCACCAAAACCAAAGAGATGGTCCAGCACAGAGCTTATCACATGAATCCTCCTCATTGGGTATCATCAGGCCCACCTTTGCTTCGGATTGTGTTGCAAAATCAGGTGGATCTTCCACCATCGTGCTACGATCAGTCACATTGCACTGTGGATCAGCCTTAGTTTCCTATTACTCATCCATTGGTTACTCCACGAACTTCGACTAGTGAGCAATTGGACATTTCCAGCACCAGTCAGCCGCCAGTTTAGATGGAAGGGCCCGTCATACCCTCGACCACAGAACAACCTCCAATAAGAATAAGGTCATGTTTGGCACAATAAGTATGATATCATTAAGCATCACTCATTCATTACTATGAGTCTCTATATCATCAAGTCTCTCCGTTTGTCAGTGGATATGCGTTAACCCTTCACCAAGGCTTCAAGAAGACCCCTACAATTAGATACAGAGGGAGCAGTCGTAGAAGCCTTCCATTCTGAGGTAGTCGAGCACGTAGAATGTCAAGCCATTATCTATTTCTCTATAGAAGATGAAGGCTTTCCCATACAGGGTAATATCCTACTATTCTACATCACTTTAAACTTCAATGGCGTGGAGGCTCATTACTATGTTTTCGATACAGGCTCTGGGATCAACCAAATCCCGACAAGGGCACTTCAAAAAATGTAGTTGTCCAAGGATGATATGAGCCCCTCTAATATGAAAATTCTAGGTTATAATAGGATGGAACAGACACCGATTGGAAATATCTTCCTAAATACCTAATGTGGTAGCCTGGTAGTTAGCACCGAGTTCATGGTTGTCTCCAAGGACACCTCCTACAACGCATGGATGGGTAGGCTGTGGATTCACCTACATGCGGTCATCCCTTCTTAATATCACCAGTGACTTAAGTACTCCCTTAATGGTTTAGTGGGAATACTCCAAGGGGATTCATCTCCCTTTTCCTATTTTGAAGCCCGCTACCTAGATTATGACTGTTACAAGAGAAAGGACACACATATTCAGGCTAATGAGGATGAACCTGCTTCCTCAACAACGGACATGTTGATAGACCTGGACAATGCCTACCTTTTTTCGATCTTCCAATTGGAGGATACAACCCAACATTTTGGGAAATCCTTTGTTTCTTATGGAATGAGGGGTAAGCACATTCCCAAATCTACAAGATGCCATATGATCACCTTGTATTCCTATATAAATTTGGCTCAGGTAATCCCAGCACCCCCAATTCCTATAAGGTATCAGGATGCCCGAACCATGGAAATAGAAATACATCATACTTTCTTGTTTTTCTGGGCTAGGATAAACCGGATATGAATGATATTCCACTCTTTCCTTGACATCATTATGTTTATCACATTCGGATGAATAAAATATGGAATCAGGTTGAAAACATTCATCATTATGGTTTCGGTAGCACAGGAGCCCCCCGAGGCAGTGTCCACTGCCACTCAGGCTGACACCGGCTTCCCATCGAGATCTGTTGACTCAGTGGAATCATCCCCACTAAGGATCCCTCCTCAATGAATGAAGAAGAGGATTTGGCAGAAGCTCCACCAACTTTTGAAGAGGTTTTCTTCCCCATGGTTGATGAATTGGTACAGGTAAACCACTGTAATGAGAAGGATCCCAAGAAAAAATTAATCAATCCCACAATGCCTACCAAAGAGCAACATAAGTACATGGACATACTGAATTAGCATCGTGATATGTTTTCCTAGAGTTATAACGAGATACTAGGACTAGATCCTTAGGTCACCATCCACCGCCTCATTCTTCTAGAAAATCATTGTGGGTTAAAAAATCCCCCCAAAAATATGCCCCTGTCTCATGGGCGCATTTTAGAGGCCTGGTTGGATAGGATCATAAGATTCGACTTCATCAAGTAGGTCCAATACCCACCGATGGTTAGCTAACATTGTGCTCGTCTGAAAAAAGTGCAAATAGATCATAGTCTACATCGACTTTTGGGATCACAATTGTCACTATCTGAAGGATGATTTTCCCCTTCCTGTGACAAAACTGTCGATTGACAACACCACTGGGTTCCATACTCCTTCCTTCATGGATGGGTATTCCAGGTATAGCCAAATTTGAATGGCCCCTGTAGACCAAGAGTCTACAGCCTTCAGGGAACCACAAGATTCTTTTTGCAACAAAGTAATTCCCTTTGGTCTAAAGAAGGTAGGTTCCACCTATGTGTGTTCCATGAATAACATATTTATTCCAATACATGGGGAATTGGTGTAATACTATTGGGAAGATATAGTAGTCTAATATTTCCAGCTTTATGACCATCTCAAATGGCTTCCTCCATTCTCACCATCTGATGATGAACCCATTGAAGTGTGTCTTCGAGGTGACCTACTAAAATTTTTTCAGCTTCATTGTTAGATATAGATGCATCAAGATTGATCTGGAGAAGATTAAGGCCATCAGTCATATGTCTCATCTGAGCAACATTCAGGAGCATCGAGGCTTTCATGGCCACTCGGCCTATATACGCCAATTCAACATAAATTTGTCTGGCATGTGTAATCCATTTTCTAGACTAATGAAGAAATGAATTTTGAATTAGTGGTATGAGGAAAGTAAGAATTCTTTGGAAGAAATCAAGCAATACCTATTACATCCTCCATTCCTGATGCCACCCATTTCCAGAAAACAGCTGGTCCATTATGTTACCACCCTGGAATGATCTCTCGGAGCCCTTATCTCCTTCCAGAAAAACAAGGGAACATATAAAATTCTATAAATTCTCACCCGCATGCTTCTTGATATGGAGATTTGATAATACTCTATCGATAAAAGTTGTCTTCTGCAGGTATTACGAGCCCATAAATTTCCAAATTACATAAAACACCATGAGTTCCTGCTAGAGTCCCAAGTGGATCCGCTGAAGTACATCCTGAGCGGCCCCACGTTGACAAGACTTCTAGCTCAGTGGGCAGTGATCCTATAGCAGTTTGACATCAGGTTCATCCCCAAGAAGGCTGTTAAGGGGAAGCATTGGTAGACTTCCTTTTCACCCATCTAACTCTCATAGACTAGTCCCTGGACATTGATTTTATAGGTTATGAAATCCTCTCTATAGACCAAGATATTCCATGTTAGAAAATAAACACTTATTGTGCTTCCAATGTCCCTACCGGCAGAAGAATCAATAACCCCATACTCAATAGAGTGGGCCTGGGTATCCTCTTCATCACACTTGCACTGTCTGTTCTTCCATATTCATTCCTATTGTCCAAAGGCTATACCAATAATGATATAGAGTATGAGTATCTCATTACTATCCTTGAGATGGCCCTCAATATTGATGTTCCCCACTTGCATGTGAAATGGGACTCTGAACTAGTCATCAAGAAGATCAACAGTGACTATGCCATCAGGAAGCTGGAGCTCGTACAACTTTTGGAATGTAACCACAAGTTGATGGCCCAGTTCCCTTCTCGGCCAAAAGTTACCCATGTACCTTGATCCCAAAATCATTGAGGTAACACCTTTTCTAGCCTAGTTGCATTTCTTGCAGAGCAAGATCAGGATGAATTGATTATCCCCATGGAACAACAGAGAGTCATTTACCCAGTCACACCGAACGATGAGGATAGCCCATAGGAAAGCCACCTTACCACTAGGCCCTCCATTTCAGGGTCCCCAGGCCCCCCTGATGCAGTGTTGGAAGTGAATCCCGACTGGAGAACCCCCTTTATCGAGTACCTCCAGCATGACCGTCTCTTGAAAAATCGAGCCGAGCGTAAGAAAATCCAGTGAAGAGCAATGCAGTTTACCCTCAATAGTTTGTTTAGTATTGAGAAGATCCTCTAAAAATGTTTGTTTTTTGGATTACTCTTCCATTTCATTCAAGGAGGTGAAATTTCTCAGATCATGCAAGAGTTTCATGTTAGTTCCTATGGGGATCATCAAATCGGGCTAAAACTATCTCACATGATCTAAAGACTGGGGTATTTTTTTCCCTCAATGATCCATGAATTTATCGAGTTTTCTAAGAGTTTCCATGAATTCCAAATCAATGATAATTTGGGGCATAGACCACCAGAGCCTCTCCACAATACCATTTACTGTTTTTCCTTTGCAGTTTGGGAACTCGGTGTTGTGGGGACATATCCAACGGTGATATCTCACTAGTGTAGGTTCGCCCTGACCTCTATGGATTTCTTTTCCAAGTGGGCATATACAGTTCTACTCATGGTGGTCAAGTTATGTTCTACCATTGAATTTGTCAGCTCCAACATCATCAACCAATTTTCACTCCCTCATGCCATACTCAACGATAATGGAACCAACTTCTGGGTAGCTAAGTTGAAGAAATTAAACACCAAGTACAATATCCCATCTAACCATACATCCCACTATCACATGTAGAAAAATGGGGATATCAAGTAATTCAACAAAACCCTCACTAAAATCATGCATAAAATGGTTGGTGAGAATAAGAAGAGTTGGAAAGACAAACTCCCCAATGCCCTATGGGATTATTAGACGATGACTTATAATTCCACCCTGGAGACTCCATATTCCCTAGTGTATGGAATAGAGGCCATCCTACATGTCGAGATTCAGTTTCCTTCATTTCTCATAGCTATCTATGAATATAAAGCAACAAATAAGGCAACTGATGTCTTTCTGGCTGTACTGGAAGTGCTCGATGAGAATAGTCTTGTGCCCTAAAAAATCTATAAAAGAATCAGAACAAGATATCCTGATCTTTCAACAGGAATGTTCGCCTCCACATTTTCTTTCAAGGTGACATCGTTTTTGCTATGAGAAAGCTGATGATACCCAGTTGGAAACCACCAAAACAGGATCTCAAATGGGAAGGACCTTACATCATTCACCAGGTTTACCTCAATGAAATGTACTACCCGGCTACCATGGATGGTGAGATTATAAATCCTCCCACCAAGGAAAAATTCCTCAACCAATAATTTTCTTGAGTAAACGGTCCTACATGACTACAAAATGTGATGTATTTACAGCATGACAATAAAATGTGTTATCTGTCTGAGCTTAAGGACGTAAAACTACCCTAAATTTGTCCTACATGACAATACACAGACAGATTGTTCAAGATCTATAACCTTAAACTATGATCACCTTGTATCCATCATCCCACAAGATATTAAATTACACCATCAGGAACTACGTATTGATTGATTCTCATCCTCATGGGATACATTGGAATGCTCAGACACCTTTTCTTAGAGTCCAACCACCAAATTATTTTCTTTGACTACCTCCTGGGAGTAGATCTCTTAGAGGATCCGACATGGTTTATTGTTGGACTCTCTTTCCTCTACTCATGCCAGGATTAGGATGATCACAACATGTTCCCCTCCTCATTCTTCTATCCTCCCATGTCCTCACAGCACGATTTTCAACAGCATGAACCATTCAGAACAATGTATGGAATAATTCCCATCCTCCTGGGATACATAGGAATTCCCATACATATAGTCTGAAAGCCCAGCTCCCAACTTCCAGATCTCCCCTTGGGCTAGTACACATGGTGTGGTGTATGATTTTTCATTTATTCAAATTGAGTTCATTATGACCACACCATGTATCCCTCACCTTGGAGATCTCCACCTATTTCATCATCTCACATGACATTAAACATTACGAGAATACTCACGCTTCACATTCCCCCTTTATTTGTGTGTCCTTTAACATACACATCTGAAAGGAACCTCGAATGGTATGGATTATCGGCCTAAGGGCTCTCCTACCATATCGGGCCATCGTCATGGGTGATTTTGAATGACAATTTACAGAAGTCCCATGTTGAGAATATGGTCAGTGGTTGACATTCATTTTTTTCCCATTGTAGGTCACACGATATGGATGCTACATTTTGAATGCAATTAATAGGAATCCCCCATCGTAAGCACCACCCTTGTATTCCCCAAATATTGGGTGCATTGGTTCAATTTGTCATGATATCCCTTCAAACATTTTTCTGTCTTGAGTAGGAGTGATTGTCTGGTTGGGTTCGACCTTGTCTGATCTTATTCCCCCATTATCGTACCCCTTATGTTGGGGAGAGACTAATCCAATTCCTTGGTTCCCACACCGAGCATTGCTCAAGTGGTCTTAGGAGCTTTGGTAAGAAAATACCCTCATAAAGGATCATGTATCTATGGTCGGAGCCCTATGACAATAAAATGATGATCATTCATTGTCCCAATGCAAGAAGATCAATTGAAAACTAGCTGGGACTTGTTGTCTCAGGTCCCTTGACCATTTCGTTCCCCTTTACCATGTTCTCAATTAGGATTGTGTGGTGTGGTATGGACTCCATGTCCTCATTCATGTCGGGCAGTTTTCTCCACGCCACACATATCCACTTGAGACACCACTCCTTCATCCCACGTCCTTACTGCATGACATAAAATTTCACAACATCATCTAGAACTACATGTGGTTTGATTCCCATCCTCATCGGATATGTAGGACCGCCCAGACATTTAGTCTTCAGGTCCATCCCTCTTTGGTAGAATCCTCCTTATCTTTCTGGACCCCTGGCATGAGTTCTTGTAGGAGGGGGATATGTGGTGTGGTATGGGCTTATGTCCTCATTCATGTCATGTTTGTAACATCCAATCCATGTACCAATCCCTCATAAGATAACTTCTTCCCACTATTATAAACTCATCCTTTTGAGTCATCTTCTCTTGAATTGGGCACCTCAACCCTCATTGGAAGTTCAATAATATGCCATGGAGCACTCTGGTTCAGGACCTATAGTGTTCGATTCTATATGGACATGTTATTATCCATTTTTATGCTTCATGTTCTCCATCATTTGGGTTTTCATCAATTTCACTTTCTAAAGGACCCCCAAATGACATTGATGCTAGACCCTAGTTTTATCCTACCTCCTTAAGATAACATCTTAGATAATTTAGAATGAAAAATTGTTACAAGCCCTGTATTGATAATATGGTCTGCGGTCAACACAAATTTGTTGTTCCCATTTCTGGTCACACAATATGGATGATGTGTTTCAAATGTGTTCAATAGTTATCCTCCATCATCACACCACCCCATCAATACCTATATATTGGTTGCATGACTCACATATTATTCCACTCCATAATGTCTATGTTGAATTTCGACACTCTTTGTGATATCCCATAGTGCGTGATTGTGCGTTAAGAGGACAAAGTCATGGTGAGGATTCATTCGGGGATCTTCCCCATTTTCCACTTTTCAGGTATTACACATGTTGCAAAGACCTTTCCTCCATTGTTTCCCACATCAAGTGTAGATCGCATGGGATTAGGGATTTTGTCGAGGATTGTGCCCATTTGGAAGAGACCTGCTTTGCAATGGTCTGAGCTCTAATACCTTAAACTATGCACTCTCTACGTCCTTTCCTAAAGTCATAAAAATTGAATCTCCTAGAACTACATACAACTTGATTCCAATCCTCATGGGATACATTGGAACACCCGAGCATCTTGTCTTCGGGTCCAGCTCAGGTTCCACTAATTACCTCTTTTGTTTTTCCTTCTGGCCCAAAATTCCATTGGATTATGTGGGATTATGTCCTCATTCACATTACGTTTTTAATATCCTCACCATGTACTCCCATTATGGGAGATAGTCTATACTACCTCTTGTCCCACATGATGTTAAACTGCACCCTCAAAAGTATGTATGGATCGATTCCCTTTCTCATGGGGTATGTAGGAACACCTATACATTTATTCAATGGGTGTAGACCTATATTCTCTGACCTTTTCTGGCCCATTGGCCTGTGGTTTCTTCCCTAGAATTTCATGTGGTGTGGTGTGGACCTCATCCTGATTCACATCGGGTATGCTTTATCACACCATGCACATTACCCTCTAAAACCTCATCTACTATTTTTTCATCCAAGCCATATGACCATAAACAATGATGCCTTGTCCCTGAGGAATTTAAACTATTCTGTCTTTACTACATGACATTAAAAATTTTGGGTTGGTCCTATTATACGACCCTAAACTATGACATTATCATCCTGGCCACATGATGATAAACGACACTGCATTGTGATGTCATCACTTGAGGGGACATCATGTTTGGTATCAGTTATCCACCATACCATTTTTCAAGGACTACATATCCTTGATTACTGTAGTGATGCCTGGATTAGCCATCCTAGGTTTTTTTCTTCACAAAAAAATCAACACACATCCATCCTAAAGAACAAACAAGATCTATCAAATGTCGCTACTTTGGGTGCATGGTATAGACTCGCACGACAGTATTGTCCCTGGAATTGCTACCACAACATATCAAATATTGAACTACATATGTCCTTATCCCCCTCATCTTGGCGTTTGTAGGAATTCCCATGCACTTTTCCTTTGGCACAACCTAACTATCATTTTTGGTCTCTCAACCTAAAGCCTCCCCAGGTGGCACATGGGGATGTGGACTCCTATTATCCTCATTCATGTCAGGTTTTATTGTTACCACACCATGTTTCTCCTTCCTTATTCTCCATCCATGGTACTTTCTCTATGACCTTAAACTAATATCTCTATACTTATTTTCCGAAAAACATAAAAACTGCATGACATTTCCCAGAACCACGTGTGGCTGAATTCCCATCCTCATGGGATACGTAGGAATTCCCCAAAATTCCATCAGCGGGTCCTTCCCCAGTAATCGTAAATCATGTCCCCTTTTTTGTCTCCTTGGACCAAACTCTTTTGGGAGTATTTAGTGTGGCATGTAACTCTAGTGTTATTTTTCATGTCAGGTCTTTCAACAACCACACCATGTGTCTCCATTTCCACATCCCAACCTATACCAAGTTATATGACTGTAAAAAAGATCATCCAATAGGAACCATGCGCCGTGTTTTTCTACATCGCTGCCCAACATGAATTCCATTAAACCCCTCAACTCTGAGTTTGTTGCTATAGGACCCTTTTCCTTGGAAATGGATTTTACCCCCTTTATCGGAAATTCCTCATTGGCGTATTCAAATGCATTGTTCCAAATAGCTAAAAGTGTGGAGTTTCTATATGGAAATTCCCCCATTTTGTGTCCATGATTTATGGGCCCCTAATTTGGATCCATATTCTCTTCCACATCTGAAGGGACCCCATTTACGGCACATTCTTAGGCCATTTTGGCTCACATACCATCTTTGGCCAACTCCCAAGAAGACCTCAGATAACATTTTGTGATAGGTCCCGTGTTTCGAACATGATCATCAGTCAACCCTCATTTATATATCCCCATGCCAGGATAACACATAATAGATGTTGTGTTTTGAACATGTTGACCATCCATCCTTTCTCGTTATGAAACTATCACTGTGATCTAGATCTTGGGCATCATGATTCACATCTTTCCACTCCCTTATGTTCAAGTGTAATTCCAACACACTCAGTTTTACACCCCCACACATTACGGAAAGTCCAAACACTACTCCTTGTTTCCCACACCGTTCACGATGCATGATGGATCAATGGTTTTGGTAGGATGTGTAATGATTCAATCGAACCACACATGCCTTTCAGCTCGCATGAAATTAAACTATTCTCTTAGAACTGCATTTGGATTGATTACCATCCTTATGAGATACGTTGTGACCTCTAAGAATTTCTCTTCGGGCCCAGCCCTAGGGTCATTAACCCATATGGCCCCTCAGCCCTAATCACGATCCAGTCACCATGAACTTAAATAGAGAGCCTACAGTACATGAAATATGACTTTAAGCTGATATCTTTGGTCTAGAATGTATGACCTTAAAACTATATTCATCATCCTTACTGTATGACATTAAACTACGTTTCTATCTTCTTCATTGGTATGCCATAAAACTGCAATTCATTCTAGGTATTCACCAGAGAAGTCCTGTATGGAAGTAGGTATTATCCCTGATCAGTCTAATGCTCTAACCTAATGTGTTTCCACCACTCTGTTGTAATTTCTAGAGTGTTGGACTCCATTAAAAAAACCCATCACTCCACCCCCACACTTTGTATGCCCTTTATTTGGATCCACATCCTCAATCATTCCTAAAGTAACCCCCTAATTGTATGGATGCACAACCTATGGCTCACCTACTATCCTAGGCTATAATTCTGGAGGACTAATTGATGGAATCTCTAGTCAGGCCCCATGTTTTGAACATGGTCAGCGGTCGACCCTCATTTTTTCCCCATTTCAGGAAAACACAATTGGGATACTTTGTTTTGAACACGGTCAACAATTATCCTACATTGTCATGCCACCCCTGTAGTTTTCAGAATTTTGGGTATTGTGATTCAAACATTCTTTTCCACTAGGTTCGGATTGATTCTAATGCCCCTGGAGTTACCCCACTTATACACTAGAGAACATTGGAAAAACAATAATTCTACTGTTCTATGTACTTCATTATCCACTCAGGCCTCACTCTTTCTTCCCGGAAGCCTAGATGGGTCATTTATACCCTGGATTCCCAATGATTGGTTGGAACTCCTACATTCAATCAATGTAATGATGCATCCATCCCTTGTTCCTCACATTAGGCACGTTCCATGTGAGCTTATGGATTGAATAGTAATCACTTAATGATTGTGATCTAAATTCATTGAAATAAACATGAAAAAATAATAATCTATCCATGCATGTAGTTCAGAATAAAAGGGAACAAAGAAGGATAGGGTTATGAGTTTGGCCAAAACAGGGGCCCTATGGATCGCTCCAGTGCTACCACCTTCTGGATTGTAGCCTCTAGAACTGCTTCCCTCTCCTAGATATCCATCTCTTCATCAGTAGCTGTGGTGTAGATCTTGTTAGATCTAAAATTCATTCGTTCATTATTATCTCGAACCCAAATATTTGACAGTTTTCATGTGTTGCTTACTCTTGGGCTTCGGTGATCTGGGCCTTCAACGACTCGATGATCTCAGATTGGTTTCCAATGAATATGGCTTGCTCATTTTATTTCCCTTAAAGATATTGAACTTCTTGCTCATCCTCAAGGAAATTTTTTCTGTTCAAAGATTTGTTCCATCATTAGCTGACGAAAATATGATGACTACTCTTCTGTATCTTCTCATCCATGTAATCACGAATCATCATGTGAAGATGATGAGAATCCACCCCTCTGGCACAGAGAAGGCACAAACGGGTGTGCAGGGATCCCATTCAGGGCACCTAGTCAACTATTTCATGTTTAAGGGAAGTTCTTGATACACATTCAACACTTTCACTACATTATACAGGTCGTCTCGACTACTTCAGGATCAGAATAATCTATCTCTTCAAGGTCTGTAGGCCGGTGTTCAGGGAAAGCATCAAAAAGATCCATCACGGGGTCTCCCTTTGGTATTCCTCCCATGGGGTTTGGATCTTCAATATGTGGGAGACCTTAATCTATCATCTTTATTACGTAAATTTCTCCCTTTCCAACTTTAGACCCATCCCCAGTAGTGATATCACCGGTGTACCCAACCCTTCGCTCACCAGGTGTCAGGGCCGACTCTGTTTGAGAAGCGGGTTTTGAGTGGGTTGGTGCGTTCACCATCATATCCACTAAATATTTTCTAGATTCGGTGCCTTTTCAAGCCTTCAATATCGCGATAACTGCACAAAAAAAATATTTCTCTTATTTGTCGAGCACTCTGATGACAGATAAATGTATTTGAGTAATAAAACTTACAAGAGTTCAATGCATAAACCTCTAGGGTTTCAGTCACAACTAGAGCTGTCACTACAGGAGATCCATAAGCACATTTCAATTCAATAATATGTGTCGTCTCCCCACCTTGTACTATGGATATACCTTCATCCCCCTCATATGGAGATTCCTTTAACACTGGTTCCAATATGCGCTAGAGTAGGATACAAGTTCAACTGGTGATTATTAATGATGAGAAGAGGAAAGGTTAGGATAATAATTTAGGCATAACTCAAGTTGCTCATCCATTTCCATGTCATCTCCAGAAATCTCATCACTCTCTTAAGGACTACCATGACAGTCCACCCCCTGAGACCCTTCACCTCCAACCTCCACTTCAGCTTCCCCAATTTCTTCTTCCTCTTCTTATTCTTCTTTTGATTCATATTCCTCTATATTTTCATCACCATCGTCATCTTTAGATGACATTCATTCTAGATCATGTTCCTAGCCAAGAATCACTTTTACGAGAAGAGGTGGTTACTCATGCTTCCCTTGCTGTCATGCATATATGTCCTTTTCCTAAAATATGAATATCGGAAATTAATTTTCACCTTGTCATCAATCTATATGAGTCTAATTTATGGCTGCTGAATCCCATCTCATATGATTTTTTTTAAAAGGGATTTGGGGCTCACTTACTACTGCATGTTCAACCATGCTGGCCATAGCATAGGGAATATTTCGTCCTCAGAATGTTGAATAAGATACCTTATCTACTTCCCAGGAAGCTCCCTGGCCACTCTGTGAGATTTTTCATGAGCCCTTCTTCTACCGGACAATAAGATCATGATCACAACATGTGACATTCCCACTTTTGAAGTCCTAGCCTGTACTGACCTATCTGCCCGACTTGTTCCCGGTCTATCCTACCCAGCAACGCCTTCTCTTCTCTCTCACGAACTAGGTTAAACAATAGACCTGTATATCTACCGAACTCACTTCTGTAGAATCCCCTCAGGATATTAAACACCGCATCTGATGATTTTTAAGTATTCTATTTTCTTTAGTGAGCCTTTCCCGTCATCTATAGTTTGGTCATCCAGCGTGTGGAATAGAATAAAGTTAAAATTGGTGTGATTATCGATCATTATCCTTATCCCCTCTTTATTGTGCGTAAATGGAATGGTCTTAACAATACTTAACAATGATGGTTGCAGACCATAACCTATGGGATGAATGATGTTCGAAAAATTGCTCCCGCCACAGTGAGCCACGATCCAACCAGGAAGGATTTGTAATGTCCCACAGATCCTCCTTAGTGATCCTCCTCTCAAAATACAGACCAGAAGGGAATATATTCGGGCCAACATAGGGACCCCTAGGGTAAACCTCTGATTTGATTCCATGATTCCGACCATCCGTAATGTTGATGGGAGAAATCCCATCCTATTACCCCTTACTGGAAGCAATGACCCACTCACGAACATTTCACGAAATTCAGCATTCCGTACGTTTGGGTATTGGATTTCATCCACACAAAATCTCTATGATTTATAATTACTTATCTCCAAGATCCTCTAATATGATCCGTTGTTGCTGCTTTGAGCCACAGTCGAACACAGATTTCCTCACCTCGGTATCATTATATGTGGGTATTTCTGCCGAAAAAGGCATAAACACTTTTAATAGGAGATGTCTTTCAAAATTTCGTTGACCCCCAGCCCCTCCTTGGCCATTTATAATAGTTTCCATGTAAGGATAGGCATCCATGACCTAAACCCCCATATATTTTCTGCCAATAGAAACTCTTCGTAATGATTCATGTCCAATGGGATACCCCCAATCTAATGAACGTCCCAATGACTAATTCCAATGTCTCCAAGATTTATATGGAAAGTGTTCATATCAGGTTACCACCATCAAACTAGCTATGATCCGAGTTTTTGCTGGTGGTAGAAATCGAACTATGACACCCACACCAACTTAAATAGCCCAATGTGCTGCAATTCTTCTCTGAACTGATCACTTGATTGGTTTACCCAATAAAAACAATCTCACTCGCTGGTGAAATTGCCTCTATACCTTAGGTCCCATTCCTATATCCATCCATAGGTCTCATTAGTGATGCAATTTCAGAAGGTACTTGTATAATGGGACAAATAATCCTCAACATATGGGTCGCCTCACGAGATGGTTCTGGTCCTTGTATTCTAGACATAGATGTCCATGTTCTAGGCTTCTTTGGCAGGATGGACATTGTTTGTAATGTTGTATCACGTAAGATCATCCTCACAAGTCAATGATGGATACATTGTATTGACGTCAAATCATGGCACCAGTACCTCCTCTAAAATACTAAAATATTATATTAGTAGGTTTTCAGAAAGCACATAGTCCTTCTAGTCTTGGGTTAGCATATTAAAGAGAGCTTGTTTATTGGATAAAAATTTCTTGGAACCATAAACATTAGGGTTCACAATCATATCAGACTTCTAATAAGCATACATATCTTCTCTCCCAGCATTACTCTGATCAGTAGCCCTTTTTTGGTAATGATTGAAAAAACAATAGGTTGTGCAAAAAAAACCCAGATGTTTATTGAAAAATGAGGAGGTAGCATTAATAAAACAAAAAGGCTGCGTAAAAAACCAGGAGAGTGGTGCAGAAAATGGGTGTTCTATGAAAAATTGTGACCAATGTTGGGGAATTCCATGAAAAACAGAATAGATTACATGAAAAGGTAGGTGATATTGATGTGCATGAGAGCTCTAAAGCTCCTCGCATAAGAAATCATGTATGAACCAAGGGACCCTAAGGGTATTTATAAGATTTAATTGGGTATTCTTCATAAACAAATGAGATTGTGAAAAACATGATCCATTTTTCACGCATCGCCCTCAACATGTCCAAGCTTCTCAGTGTTTCCCTCAGAATCTGACTTCTGTGCCCCGTTGTAGCTTCGATTCTAAGGGGGGCATCTGTAGACACCAAAATACACCGATGTCCTCCGGAAGGAATCCATGCGAAAACTGATGGAATATTTCACTCAGCAACCAATTATAGGATGGGCCAAAAGGCTGCATGGAAAATCCAAGGGTTGTGCAGATGACCACTTCCCTGCATGAAAAGTTGTCTTGGCTTGGAAATATTTAGTGCGTGCGCTACCATGGAATGTCCCACGTGGCCAATAAATGGGTCGGGTTTCCACACAGGACCAATTATGTGCACACCCACTACCCCTAATCTCCTATAAATAGAAGGTCAGACCCCTCAATTCTCATGGCTGAAGAATTCGAACTGTCTCCTCTGTGCATAATACAACACTTCCGTGTGCAAAAGAAAATGTTAAGGTACAATATTTTTCATGATTGGTCTCCGAGGGGTTCGATGTTGCACGGGACCACCAAGTCTTAGCCCTCACCTAGATCATTTATTGATAAGTCATTTGCATGAAAATATCTTCAGATGGTGTGAAAACCTCTTCCTCTTGCATATAAATCTCCACAAATTGCGCACAAAATTCCTACAATTGCGTGCAATCCTCCTTTATCCATGAAACCCAGCATATTGCATGCAACAGTTCCCATTTTTGTGCCTATTGCATGCAAACCCCTTTTTGTGTGCAATATTTTGTCGTTGTGTCCACCCTTGAGAATGTCATGAATGTCGGTTTCCCAGACACCGTCTTTGGTAGCTTCCTACACGCAAAACACCTATGTTACACACCCTAGTCCCATACGACGCTCTGGGTTTGTATAAATTTATTCCAAGATCCGTTGTTTGATGCTTCACATTGTGTTTCTTAGCCTAATTCTTCTTCACATAGGCACACTAACATATATTGCTTCATTTCATAGCCATGATAACCTGAGACCCACAATGGATCACTCTATAGAACCACCTCACCACGGAATTAATAATTCCTTCCCTTCCCCCAGGGTGTGTGGGTTTCAGTTATGTAAGTCCAAGGGGTGCAGAGTGAACCCGCTTTGTCCGAGCTATAGGATGTTAAATGGCCAAGAACCATCATCTTCAGCACCTGAAGTTAAACTATGGAATATCCCTATGTATTATATATTGGGTGCCCCAACTCGGACATTATCCACACCTACTCATCTCCATGTGAGCGAGATATTACGTGCATGGAATTAGATCCTCCTTTTTGGATTTTCATCTATCCACAGGGAAGGGAAATCATCTTGGTGTATGCCCATAGCCTTTCTTGTGGGAAGTAGCTTCCCTACTCCTCTTATCATCTTTCACGACAAAGACTAGAGGAGAGATGGGAAAAAAGACCTTCATTAACCTGCCCCTGTCCCTTAGGGATTTGTCTCCATCATAACTCCATCCTAGAGTAAGTAACAATATTCATCTTCCGGGGCTAATAACCACGGATAGTCCATTATTTACTCTTTGGGACCCTAACAACATGTAAGCCCCACTCCACTTTCCGTGGATGCACCATTCACAAAATGATCTTCATGTCTATGCTGCCTCTTGTTTCTCACACCGAGCATGAATCACGGGGTACTAGAGTAAGAATTGTCTAGGGAATCCTTCTTGGGCCGCCTTAGAATGTAATCCCCAAACCATACCGCATTACATGGACATTGATCCTTGATATTTCCGAGAACGTTACGTAGGAATCCTCCCTGTATTTAAATCCCAACACCTACCTGTCCTCACCCCTCCATGTCGGTTCATCTTCATCCCGCATGATGTTAAAATGTCTCCCTCAAACCAAACAACACAGACTTCGATATTTTCTATTTCTGAGAAAGGTATGTAGGATGCCTCCCTAATGTTCAAGCCCAAAACCAACCTATCCCAACCCCTTCACGTCGGTTCACCTTAATCCCACATGATGTTAAACTATATCCCTTATACCAAACTACACCAACTTTGATCCTTACCCTTTCTGACCAAGGTACATAGGAAGCCTCCATGAGGTTCAAGCCCAACACCTACTTGTCCTGACCATTCCACGTCGGTTTGCCTTTATCCAACATGTCATTAAACTATATTCCCCATTTTCATCCCACATGGTACTAAACTGAACACAATCGAACTACACAGTCTTTGATCACTATCTCCTAGAAAGGGTATGTAGGAAGCCTTCATGTGGTTCAACACCAACCAGAGGTAAGCCACTGGAACCCCAAACAACAATAATCCATTGGAACCCCAACTAGTTGTAGGCCATTGGAACCCCAACCAGTGGTAATCCATTGGAACCCCAACCAATGGTACCCCATTGGAACCACAACCAGTTGTAAGCTTTTGTAGTTTTCAATCGACGGTAATTCATTGTATCCCCCTTTGTTGGGACCCATATCTATGGTCCACACCCCAGGCGTCAGGACAACTAGGTCTTTTAACCACACATAAGCCCCATTATATCATCAGGTCATTGTCCCATGTGTACACCCCGATTCTATACCCCAATTTTGAACTACGTGAACTTTGATTCCATGCCACAAGGATATGTATGGAGCCTCATTAAGGTTCAATCTCATCACTCATGTCCCATAGTGGTATCTCCATCGAGTCACTTGTGTTTCGGGAAGATCATGCCCAAACCCTCTATTTCCTCTGGGTCACATCCATGAATCCATTCTAATGGGCTGCCTCTTCAAGTGTCTCGTCACCCCACTAGACAATATGGACTTTGATTCCCAACCACAAGGATACATAAGAGTTCTCTCTGAGGCTCAAGACCAACATCATCGTCTTCCTCATGTCAGTTACATATCATTATCCATCCACTCTCAACGATCCATATCCATCTTGATTCTTACCCAGGCCGCCACATCCCGATGAGATCATATCACCCACTTTCTCACTACTCCTACCAGCAATCGGGTAACTAAACACGTGTTAGCCCCATTATATATGTTCCCTCCTGGAGTTTCACCCATCTGATCCACTCTTATCAGTGTTCCGATCAGTTTGATTTTTCTCCACTAGAAGTTAATCTCACAGCATACAGTGTGATAAACATGGGAAGCCGAGGCAAAACTCAGAGACATACCTATGAAATATAATTCCCCACACTCGATCTAGGATTCCTCAGGAGTACACATCCATGAGAATCCCTATTATAAGTTGAAGAAACCTAGACGCATCAGTTTTCTAGTGTCGAGACACGACAGCGATGTAGAATGTGACTAATCCTTCGATCAAAGGTTGCTTCCCTGACTTGACTCCTTGGAATGTTCTGACAGGAGCTTTGTAATTAATCGACATCCATGGAGACATGGCACTGGGAAGAGTTTCACGAACAATGTCTTAAGTCTATGAGGGACACCTGAATGAGGTGATGAGTTCCATTGTGGAACCTACATCCCATCATCACATTTTGATCATAGAGAAAACATCCCTGAATAAGAGACGGATGCCACCCGCCTTTAAAAATTGGTAATGTGGGGAAACATATCAGCAAATACTCCTAGAAATATGGATGGGGGCCTTAGAGAAAGCATCATAAATATGATGGAAATTATTTCATATACTACAACATTTATTGAAAATAAAATATCACATATTCATAGTATATTCATGTATATAAACATCATATATAGGAAGATGTATTCTCTCCCTCTCTCTAGATATATCTATCTCTCCCTCCCTCCCTCTCTCACATAATAGTATTCAGGATCCTATCCTATTCATGGAACATGCATAAGTTATTTTCCATAATATTAACATAAATAAATATACTACATGCGGGAATATCACTCTATTCATGGATATAACAAACACAATGCATTAAATCATTCAAATTGGAAAAATTACACAATAGAGTAAGTCCATATTTCATAATGTGATACAGACAAGAAAAAATAACATTAAAATTTTCAGATTGAAATTTTATCAGCCATATACATAACTATTGTTGAATTAAGAAGGAATCATCACAAGATATATAGATAAAATAATGAAAAAAGGAGACTAACCATACCAATTTTGAATCAACCTATATCACCACCAATCATAATCCAACCAAACCTACTATGTGGTATCCAAACGTTAATGAAATTCCTAATAAAATATTTTATTACATGAAAAAAAATCATTTCCATCTTGTATTTCCTATGATCATTACACTAACTCTAATAATTTAGACTTAAGAAAAATAAATATCACAGGTCAAAAAAATAATATATCATAAGTCATTTTCCATTAAAAACCAAATGAAATATTGAAGTATACAACCCAAAAGGTTTTTTCATTAACACATTCAAATATTGGGAAACCATACCAAGTTACAGCCTCTTACCCACTATACTAAGACATAATATATTATCCTTACATAAAATGTCACTAACCTAATCTCCTAACAATAGTGACACTCTTATAATTATATCTCATAAGTAAAAATTACATTGAAACTATTTTAGTAAACAATAAACCCCATGATAATCCAAGTAAATGATGAAGAAGAATAATCTTATGTGACATGAGGTTCTAAACAAGAATTTCCATGAATAATATTTTTAAAATAACAAGGAATTATAGACAAAAAAATTAATTAAGAAGATTGATAAGACAAATAATTAAATGAAATCAAACTGAAAAATATATCTATATAAATAAATCATCTAAATTATTTATCCCAATTAAAATAATAAATAAAACCATTTTGAGCAGTGACCCATACATGTGTTTTTGTCAAATTTACCAGCACCTATGTAATATTGTCTATTAATATAGTTCAATATAGTTTATAGAATTATGAATTTAAGAAAAAATATTTAATAATTAATTGATTAAATCATTCATATACAAATTATTTACACCCTCTATTATTTCATTACTACATAAACATCTTAAATGATAGTTTAATTTTAGTCATTGACTTTTATTTCATTAAAATTATTCGTGGAATTAAATTTTTTAATTTTCCCATCATAATATGGAATTGAGGAGAAAAGGAATAATAATGAATATTTTATAATAATAAATATTTTTTCAAAAATAGATTCATCCAGATGTAAAAAAATTATATTATTAAAGAGAGATCTATCAGGTAATATAACCAAAAATGTTTTTAAATTATTCTGAAACAAAAAATATTAATTAAATAGTTCATGTTATATTATATTAAATAAAAAATAAAAAATATTTAAAAATAAAATAAAAATTAATAGTACATAATATAATATTTAATAAGAAACTGATATAGAAATAAAAATTATACATTCCGAAAATCATCAATAAATTGAAATTTTAATTAACCGTTATCATACCATATCAATAATCTCCCATTCGTAAAACCAAAATTAATATTTCAAATTGACTATTTCTTTTAAAATACAGTTTAAGACTCCTCATAGGAAAGACCATATTAAACCCAAATTGGTATGAGACCACCTACCTTTATGACTAATAGAAAATATCATAATAATCGTAAAATCTATGAGTAACTTCATCAAATTTAAAAATGACATTCCATAACAAATCAAACATATAAAAAAATCGTAACTAAAAACTATAATTAATAAATATAATCACCTATAAATAACTAATAGTGGACTATTATCACCATTAACCACAAACACTACAACATACAAAACTAAAACATTCATAAATTTAAACCCCTAATCATATAATTTTCTAGTAATGTCAACTAAATAATATAATTTCATCAAAACAAACATTAATATCATCTGTTATCTCTATGTATGATTACTATAAACATATTATAATATAATAATTTCAATAATAAAATTTTACATCATTCCATATAGGAATCACATACTTAAATCCCTAATCTATTGACAAAAATCAGAAATGTGGAATAACATAGAGGTAAGGGTAAATAAGGAAGACACTGACATAGATTTAGTGAGATAAATACATTATATATGATATAGATTGTGGTGTAACCAATATAGGGACAATTTATTAATAGAAATTTGGTATTACAATATTTTTTATTTTTGAAGAAATTTATCTTAAATGTGGTATTAAAAAAGGAACCCTTAATTGATCATTTCACACCCCTAAAAACCAAACGTGGCCCTATTGGGTACCCAATGGAATCCCACTAACCACCACATGGTATTAAAATTTGTATTGCACAACTAACTTCATTACAGGGTGTTGATATAAGGGATTTATCATGAATCCCACTTCAGTAAATCGTTATTTCTTAAATATACAATATAGCCGATACAATAGGGTCGATCTCTCGAGGTGGAAACTCACACACATGCTAAATATAACTTTTTACTATATGTAAAATAAATTAAATGATACTATTTTATATTTTATAGAATACTATGGGGTATAATATATATATATATATATATATAACATCTAAAAAAAATTGTGAGAGAATAATACTATTTGTCGAAGTTCAGGGTGGAGAAATCCTTTTTCTTTTAAACAATTTCTATACATTATTCCATGTGGTGATAAAGACCTATCCAACCACACCCAAAACTATAATTATTATTACATAATACTGGGAATAGTGCATATAGGGGAATAATCTTCCAAATCATCAACAAATCCAAATTCCAATGTTTGAATGTTTTAAATATTCAATGGAATGAATATATTTGATTGAGGAATAAGAAAAAAATAGTAGTTAAAATAGGGAGAATCACCACTTTATTATATTTAAAAACTACTAAAATTATTAATATAAAATAAATTTATAAACATGGAGAATAAAAACTCAAATAAGAATTCCTGCCTTATTTTGAAAAATAGTAAAATTTAGTTCCCTGTTTTCAGGTAAATGATATTTTCATTGGGAAATATAAATAGATAAAATAAAATATTATTAATAGAAAAATATAAACTAATATATATTATAAATATAAAATATTACAATAGAAAAAAAATTATATAGTTACTAAAAGTCAGATTACAAAAATGGCCAACCCCTTGTAATGTAATGTGGATACAAATTTATATGTAATTGGGTGGCTCATTTTCACACAGTATTTTCCATCAAAAATTTTATTCATTGTTGTCATAGTTAATGGTTTAATTATGGGAAGTGTTATTAATTAAATTTATGAATCTATATCTTTCACATGAACTATAATAATTTATCTGTATTGGGACAATGTAAAAAATGTTCAAACAGTTGCATGGGGCGGGTTTTTTGGGCCAAAGACTATTCAAATAAAATATGTCAGTTTACCATGAAATTTTGACCATAATATATCAATAATCTCGTTTACCCACAATAATATAAAATTTTCCATTGAATGTTATCTAAATTTGTCAAAAATTTCAACTCATTTGGATCTTCCTTGAGTGATATGTGGGCATATCTTCAAAAGTTTCAAAAATTGGGCTAATATTCCAAGGTCCAAATTGTGATCCTAGTTGGGACTCTTATGATTAGTTACCACTCAAGGTATATTCGAATTAAAATTTTCCCAAAAAAGAAACCCTATAAAAATTTGAAGTAAATATTTTTTATTAGTTTATAATATGTTATGGATGAATTAAAAAAATGATATTAAAAACCACAAATTCCAAAATTAATCCATTAGTGAAACTAATCAAATTTATTACTAAAAAAAATAAAATGTTAAAATTTTCATTAAAATGATATCATAGATGAATTGAAAATAATTATTTATATAATAAAATTTATAAAATAAATTATCTTCATTAATTCCAAACACTTAATCATTACACTCTCGAGAAATCATCAAAAATAAAAATAAAAATCCAAACCTAAATAAAATGTGATAAAATTTCGATGAAAACTTCAAAAATTATATTCCATAACATTTTATCTATAAGGAATATTCCCATTATTTTTCATCTCTCACATTTTATTTTTTAACATCAAAAATCTCGTGATGATATACTCACTACATACCCCACATGGGATGTTATTTTAATCTCCACTAATGAAAAATCCAATTTGTAGATATAATAATGAATGTATAAAGCATGTATTACCATAGACATGTGAAAATTCTCATCTATATATACATTCAATAGTTATTTTTTCCAAATGTGACTTCTTCTGAATGTGATTTGGTGGTAAGGTGTTGGTATTAAAAAATTTGAATGCTTTAAAGGATAGGTTAACCTCTTTAGTATAATCACATAAATATCTATGCGAAATCCAATGAAATATATCTCACTCAAATCCCATCAATAATTTAAACCACACATGCTTTAAACATGAAACATTTTTAAAAAATTTATTATAAATAATAACTCCACCCCAAATCTTGGTTTCTCAATTTTATTTATTATTTCCATTTTAGAATTTTTTAATAGAGGATAAGATGAAAACTGATTATAAATAATCAGTGATATTGTATTCCCCTCATTTTCAAGAGTTACATGAGTCATAAATATATTAATAATGAAAAATTAAGTCTCATATCAATTTTTATCTTTTTCTATTTTTTTATTTTTTTATTTTTTTATAGAAAAAGATGATTTGAATGAAGTACAGTGAATAATGACTCATTATAATTACTATGTTTACTATAGTATATAAAAACACCACTAACACCCCATAATGAGATGTATCACAAAGAAGACAAATTAAATGGCCTTCCCCCATGCTCAGACATTAGGCATTCATGCAAAAATATTGAGAGAAAAAAATTGAATTGTCATTTGAATAAAAGCTATAATAAAATTCATAGATTATAAGATGTAACAAGGGTTGATGTAAATTTAGGTCTCAAGTTAAATATATTCTAATGAAAATATGTTAATCATTTATAAAAAAATTACGAACTCTAAATTTTTGAAATAATAATATTACAAGTTGTGGTTTGTAAAACATCATTGTTTCTCTCAAGATAGCATAGGTATTAGGAAGTATATGTCAAATAGGTTTAGAATACTTTGTATAATTGGAAAATTAATTTTATTCATTATTTTAATGTAATATATTTTAAAACATTTACAAACTCATAAAAATAATTACAACTTATAATACATAAAAAATTACACATGATAATAATTTTAAATCTGTTTTTTTAAATAAAGGATGCTCTCAAAATTAATTCAATATAGAAAAATGATAAAAAAAATATTCATTAGTGTAGAAAGATACTAAAAAGGTAAAAAAATGAAAAAATAAAAAAAAATCATTTGAATGTTTTCACTCCAAAAACACATAAATTTTACTATCATTTATTTTAACAAAAAAATATAAGATTATAAGGGATGAAAACCAAATGAGAATGAGATATATAGCATGGTTGTTTTAGTAGTTTCATCCATAAAACCCACTGATTTTTTGAAATATTTTTTTAAGATAAATTTCATATATTTGATATTTTTTGTTACATGAAACACTGAGTTTACATATAATTACAAGAAAACTGATAAAACTTGTGTTACACCCAACTTCGAGTTTAAATGAATCATCACATACGATTAAAATAGTAATATTTATTACGATAGTTATCACTTAGCCATTGGAATGGAGTGTATAAATAATATTAAATAAATTATGAGAATATATGGTTTACATATTTATATAAAATTAATTCTTTTTTGACCAATTAATTATAAATGAAAATAAAAATTATTTTCAACTAAAGGAAATCATTTTCTGAAAAACCTATTTTGTGCACACAAACATGTATTAATATAATAAATTAAACAAAACAAACTGCTGAATTAATTTTTTAAAATATATATATTATATATTCAATACAAATTTTACCATTCAACTTATTTGTTTTATATTCAAGGGTTTAGTATAAACTTAATTTTACACTTAAAACTCAATTTTTTAAAAAAGTAGTTTTGTCCCTTTTTCCACAATTATTAAAAAATTAATTTTTTTAAATGATAAAAAAATGTTTTTAAAAATATTTTTTTTGTAATTGTTTGTATGAAGTTTTTATTTTTCAATTGTTTACAATTTTCAGAAAAGTTTCTTCAATCGAGGAATAATGAAAAATACAGGTTTTTATTAAGAATTATTATTTATATTGGATATTTTAAAAAAAAATTAATAATGTCTAAAAAGTATAATTAATTCAATTGTATATCCATTATTATAATTTAGGTCATTGGAATCAATTCTATATTGAGTTTGGATATTACAGCTTTCTCTACTTATGAACACTTTTTCTTTGAAAACCTGCTTTCTCGTGGGATTTGCGAGTTTAATTTAAATTGAATTATACAACGTATATGGATTGAATTTGAAAAAAATGTTTCCATATTTTGAATAAATAAAATTATATTATCTAATATTTTAAACATTATTTTTTATCATAATGAATAGTAAAAGTTGTAAAACATTATTTACCTTAGTAAATGTGAAAATGGAATTACCTATGGATTAAAGAAATAGGGGATTAAATTGATGAAAAACTTTTCAAACATAAATTTTATGAAATATTATGAAAATATATATTCATGTTTTTATAATTTACCATTTGGGATCCTTTCATCATGTGAAAAATAGGGGAACAACATTCTATTTTAAAAATTAAAAGTTTTCCACTAACTTCAGTTATAAAATTCCACCACTCTCCTATCAAATTCACACATTCTAGACCAATTGAATTAGAAAATACCAACCCAAATAACTTAAAAATATCACACATCTTATTATCCAATCAATTTATGGTTATTAATGAAACCTATTTATCCATTTAGTGAAAACTAATAGAACATGTCAGGAGAATAGGTGAGGTCCATATTCGATCATTTTATTTTATTTCATCCACTAAATCCATTATTTCTTATTAAACCAAGATTATGTATTAAAATCATAATAAACCATGTAATTATATTTTTTTAAGTTACTATAAGGACCTATTTCCATCTCCTCTTCCATTAAATAGGTTATTGAATCACCATTCATGTGTATAGAAGATAATCACCTCATGAACTGATGTCATTCATTTTCCCATTACCACATATCACAGATGAAAAAAATCATGGATTAAATATTTATATATTATATATATTATTTTATTATAATTATTTAATTATTATATCATATTTTTATTCTTAATTTCCATTCCTTGGGAATACGATAACATCGCTCATGTTAATGACAGACTATCGCCATGAAGAGTGATGTTATTCATTAAAAAATTATATGTAAGGTAATAATGATTTTATTAATTAAAATATGTGATATATATAAAATAAATATTACTATTTAATGGTAACATAATATCCATAAGGTTCAGGAGGCAGGTAAGCCTACTCATTAAATGTTGCTATTATAAAAAATAAACTGTACAAAACAAATCAAAATAGTGGGGTATTACAAAGCTGAGTGTGCATCTCACCACTACAATCCATCTGTGCCAGACTAGAATAATAGCTTGAAAAAAGGCTAGATGTAACTAACATCCTTAATGGATCTTTTCGAAAGATCATCAGCAACCTGGTATTCCTCCTTGTAAATGTGGGAGACATCAAGATAGATTGATTCCGCAAGATGAAGACAAGAAATCCACAGAGACAATATCCTCCAAGGTACATTCCTTTAGCAGTCTTTAAGAATTTTCAATGTAACAGATTTATTTGAATCAAGCCATAATATATGGCAACCATAATAGACTCCACACCTTATCGCCTTTATCATATCCAATAACTCTGCTTTAATTGCAAACCGATTACCATTGAAATGGGAGAAAAACCCTTCACAAAGCCCCAATAGGTACGAAATACTTCGCCATGGCTGGAACGACCTGGTGCAAAAGAGGCCTCTCCATGAACATTTTCCTTAATATAATTATAGATCGGTGTGATCCATCAGATGTGTTTTACCACACATGTTTTTCTTTCCCTACAACTAACACCAAGTGTCCTCAATATAATCAAGTCAGAAACATTATTGTGCATTGATCTGGTTAGAATATTAGAAGAAATTATGATTCTATAATGAATAGATAGTACACCATAATGAAAGGAGGTCTTGTAGTTGTTAAAAATCAGAGTATTCAGTGCCTTCCATGTGTATGATAATACAGTGATAGCAGTTGCATGCAAGAGGAATTTCACCTAATCACTACAATCCACCTGGCATAAAGAAAGCAGTTATTTCCTGAAATGTGACTATAACATGATATTGATTTTAAATAGGTAATAGAAGGTAATATATATAAAATATATTATATGATATATTTAATTATGGTTCTATATGATGTTTATAATAAACTGATATTTATTATATATGGTATTTTAACGTGTAAAATTGAATTTGATACTTAAGGTAAGGTATTTTCTTCTCAATTTGTCTTCTTTGGGATATAAATTATGTTATGAACCAATATTATTTTATGACGATTATATAAAGCCACTTTGACATGTAATATTATGAATGTATTTATTATAATTATATTCAATTATTTATTTAATATTATTATTTCTTGAGGCTTATGATTCAATGTTACTGAAGTGGTAATGGTGTTTTGATACAATCTTATTGATTATCGAGATTGTTTATAATTATGCATCAAATTATGATATATTTTTATCTATCTCTCAAGAAACAAATTAATGTTTTTATCCTCTATTAGTTAACATAAAACACAATTTTTCCCTTAATTTATCCCTCTCTATATATTCAATAGTTCAAATAATTTTTTCAATAAAAATCATATGTATTTTACTCTTTGTTTAAAAATCCATTTATCTTCAAAAGAAATATTTTCTAAAATTTTTATAAAAAATGTTTTTAAAATTATATAAAGTATTTATTAATTAAATTTTATCAATTTTTACTTCATTAAATTTATTTAAATTAATCATCATGTCTTTTTCCATGCAATGACCAATATGAATTAACTAAAAATGTGAAGGATATCATTGTTTTAATATGTACAACATGAATGGTATTTTTCACAATTATGAACAAATAATTATTTCTACTAGTTAATTTATTATTTTAATTTATTATTTATGTATAAAATTATGTCTCAAGTGTTTTATTTTTTTATTTTAAAAGTTATTTTTATCAAAACATTATTTTCCTTAATAAAAATTAAAAGTGTATTTTCAAAATTATTTTCCATATATGATGACCTCCATTGATGTTTCTATTCACTTAGTGGGAATATTTTTCACGTATACCATTATATTATTCTCTTTAATAGTTTAGGTTTATGATGGATGTTTTTGTGAATCCCTTTTCTTTCTATGGGTTATTCCATGATAAAATTATTATGAAACCTATTTCTTTTTCCATGGGTTATTATATAATTAAATAATGAAATATATATGAAACATGTTTATTTTACATGGGTTATGTAATAATTAAATTATTTTGAAACTAATTTATTTTATTGGGATCTATTATAATGGATGTTTTATTATCTATTTTCTCACAAATGTATGATTTACATTATATTACTATAGTTAAAGTATAACCAAGGTTGGTGGTTAAGTTATAACTAAGGATTGTGGTTACAATCTCAAAATATTTTTGCGGACTATATCTCCCCCTAATGCATTTCATAACGATTATTGTTATATGATCTCAAAGGGTACAAAAGAGGTTATCCTTAGCCCAAAATGTGGTACACATGATGTTATCACAATCCAAAAAGAGGTTACATGGGAGGCTATCTCGAACCAAAAATAGGTACATGGGTGGTTATTCCAAGCCTAAAATGTCATGAATGAATTTTTGGGTTTCCTTGACAAAATATTTTATATTCATATGTATATGTTGGAAGTCTATGTCTTGTCAATGTTTCATGTTCTCATTGATCTTGTTCTTTTCTTCCATTATGATTTATATCTTATAAAATGAAAATCTTCATTCCATAATAGAAGAGTTTTATATTTTTTATGAATGGTTTGTTTTCATATGTTATGGGCCTACTATATTACCCATATTCTCAAATTATGTTTAAATATTTACAATTTTAACCATTACTGCGTATCTGATATCCTCCATTATTATTATTCCCTTTTTAGTTTATGACGAATGGTTTTTAATAGGGTGTGTTGTTGGAGAGTACAAAAGGGGAAGATAATTATGGGATATGTTTATGAATATTCACTAAATATGAATATTTCAAACCTAGTATCCAAAGGAACTAATACATTTTTATCCTTAAGAAAGTGATTCTATAATGTAATGAATATTCATCTAAATGATATAATATCTTATTGGGGATGCTTAGGTATCTACAATTGGTATCAGAGGATTAGTTATTTAACCTTTAGAAACATGGATGAGAAAGCATTAGGTAGACACTTATGGTTATGTATAAGGATATGTCTAGGGATACGTCTAAGGATAAATATATAGATAACTAAAACTACAAAAAAGTGTCCTATATTTTTATAAATAATATAGAAATTGGTTTCCATGAAATTATATCATTATATGGATCCAACAAGTGGACGTGGCTCTACCACAAAGGTACCTAGGGGTAAAAAAACTAAAATGAGTGCATTGAGTTAGACATGATCATCACATGGTGTGTTAAAATGGTTCTTTCTTCACACCATGTTTGATACACCTACAGGATATGATTTGGAAATTCACAAACTATTTACAAACCATCATGAAGTATATAATAATATTATGACTATGAATTACCAAGTTCAATCCTTATGTGTCATAGATTAAAATATTGTTTCCATGATTTAGAAAAAATATAATTTATTTTTCATTATTTTTTTGTACATTAGGATTAGAGTTTCTCACAATATGGAATTTGGTTTTAGTCATATATTATAAACCAAACAAACCATGTTCGTGATCAGTACAATAGAAAATGAAATGATTTTCCTCCAACGAAATAAAATGTTATTGGAGGTACAATAAAAAACCTCAGTCCTTTGACCCCACAACATTCTTAAGATATGAATCATTCTGAACATAAAAATGAGAAAAATAGGGAAATCAATTTTTTGAGTTCTTTAATAGGAAACATCCACCCACTTTTAGTGGGTCCATTTGTCCAATAGTTTTTTCAATGGATTAGCACCACTATATTTATATTTACCATTATCGAAATTTTATAGTATGAAAAGTCACATTGGATATCTGTCACATATATTTTGAGTCATATCAATCGTGGAAATATTTGAGAATATGAGTAAATATGAGTTATTTCAGTCTACTTAATGATATGTGTTTGAGAGGATATTTTTCAATAATTAAATCCTTTATATTTTTCGAACATATATGGATAAGGAATTTTAGGATCTCAAATAGAGTGATGGTGAATAAATTGTTACCTATAAACCTAATTCTTCAATACTTTCATGGTATTCTTCTTTTTTTAACCTTATCCTAGAAATAAAAATCTATTTATTCATTGGTGTCTTAGAACCATGCCTTTAAAAGGAATTGGATATAAGATACATTAGTAACTATAAATAAGTCATTCGTTGTGCAATAAAGGTAGAAATTAATATAGGATATTCTAACCATTCTTATGTTTTTTATACGAAAAGGATGATCAAGTATTTTAAAAACTCAAGTAACTCACATGGTGGATGAAATTTCAGTGACTTACATGTCATAAATTTGGGAAGAATCCCTCATATTAATTCTTCAAAGTAATAATAAGGTGTTAGAAGTGTGGGAATCCTAACAATCAAGTTAAATAAAATTTATGTGATGTAAAGAGGCTAGTTAATGAAATTAATATAGTGAGATCTCAACATAATTAACGACACACACAATAGTGTTGAAAGGTAATGGATTTATTAAATTATGAGAATCAAGAAACAATCAAAGAAAAATTTTGGATGATAATCCAAAACAACCGTTGAATAAAATTTATAAATTAATGGATTATGCAATCAAAATGGATGAAGGGAGTCATGATAATTATGGAACACTTATCCTCGAATCCTAATTTGGGAATTTCAAATTTTATTTTGTATTAATGGTCACTATGAAAATCATATTGTTCAAAATTCATTGAAATATCATGTTATTTTCTCCCTCTTCATAGATTATAAAATAATGATATCAAAATTTTATATTCTATTGGTATTAGGGAGAACCCAATATTCCACTTAATGTTTTTTATAAAAAATTATAGCTTATATATGGAATAAAGGGTGAATTAAATTTTTGAGTTGTACATTTCTCCATCTAATAATAACTTAATAGTTATAGATACCACCATGGTTTTATGATTTTATGGTCTCTTATAATTTCAAAGTCATTGAAACCCATTTTAAGGTTTCAAGTGATGGTATTTTATCAATATTTAGGATATTTTGATAGATATATTTATGGAAGTACAAACCTTTGTTTTTGTATATGGTTTTGTGAAAGTGTTAATTATGGAATATCATTTTTACACATTGTGTACATATAATTAAAGGTACTAGTATCCTTTGGCTTTATATTATCTTTAATGTTGAGGTATGTATGGGTTGTAGTCGACCAACTTATGATGTCAACATGCTTCGTTGTTGTCAATAAAAATTTATCTGTAGGTCCACTTTTGAGAATATATATTACAGATTTGGAAATGTTTTATGGAGTACCACATTAAATTGTACCTAATTGGGATATAAATTTTACAATAATTTTTTGGAAAATTCATCAGAACACTCTTGATACAAAGTTCTCTTTCAATAATATATTTCATCCTCAAACATATGGTAATCCTAATAAAATAATTCCAACTATAGAGGATATTCTATGATCATATTGTTTGAATTTTAAATGCGGTTGGGATCAACACCTTCCTATAGTTGTTTTTCGTACAAAAATATCTTTTACCCGAGTATTTAGTTGTATCCTTATAAATATATTTATGTAATGAAGTTTATAAATCAAATGTGAAAGAATAATGGTCTACAACGTTAGTTATTGGGTATTATCAAGTTAATAAAATGGTTGAGAAGGTTATGAACATTCAAAAAAATGTAAGGGAGTACAATATTGACAAAATTTTTTGATGGTAATTATTGACGTGATCTTGAATTTGATGTTTTTAAGAAGGTTTTTATATGAATTTATCTATAGAATAAATAATGGAAGGCCAAGCCCTAGGTATATCAGTAACTTTGACGTTATTTACCATATCGAGACCATATATTATCACCTTTTACTACCACCAAACCTCCCTCATCTTCGTTATGTGTCCTATATATCACTCCTGAGGAAGTAGATAACTAATCCCTCAGATGTCATACCCATAGAACATGATCAATATTTTGTGCAACTACTAGTGGAGATTATATTTCATATAGATAAATTTCTATAAAATAATACCAATCACCTAACAATTTTTTGTAGTGAAACCACAAAATTTAGAATGTTACGTGGGAACCTGAGGACGTAATGAGGCATTTTTATCCTCCGTTCCTAGTATGAATGTGATGAATTTACAGGATTAATTCATTTTATGGGGTTACAATGTAACAACTAGTAATTTTGTGGAATATTTCTCTCAAATAAATATAATCAATTAGATATTTTACATTACACTAAATTCCAATTTTAACTTTAATTACCCACAACAAAAAGATTATATTGCATTACACTGAACGTTGACTTTAAACAAAACGTAACATTCCATAAAAATATTATTATTCAATATAATATTTATCACATAGAAATTGGAATGAAATATGTAAATAATATTTACTAAAATTTAAAATATATGGTTTAAACATGTATTTAAAGTTAATTCTATGGGGACCAATTAATTAGATATTAAAATAAGAACTATTTGAAAATAAAGGAAATCGTTTTCTGAAAAAATATTTTTATATGCACAAATGTAATTTTCCTTGATAAATTTATAAAATCACATTTTTTCATTTATTTTAATTAAATATATATATATATATATATTATATAAAATGTTTAACCTTTTTTTATTTCTTTTAAGATAATAAATATGAAAATACCCAATCTATTTCTAAAAAATTTAATTTTTATAAAAATCAATTCATTCTCAATCTGTGCACTTACATTAAAATAATTTTTACCAATTTAAAAAAAATTATTTGAAAAAATAATATTAAATTTTCAATCTTCCAGTAAAAATTTTCATAGTATGAATTTTTGAAAATTTTCGTAAAAGATAAATTTTTGGATGAATAATGAAATAAAACTACTTTTTATTTAGAATTATCATTTCTATTAACGAATTTACAAACATCCAAACTGTTTTAATAAGGTTTTAAATTTAAAATAAATTCAATAATATATTAATGAAACCCATTTAGGAATTTTTAGTCAACTATATATTGAATTTTGAAATTAATAATTACTCTACATAAGAAAGTTTTCTCTTTAGAAACCCTCTTTCTCATCGCATGTTTGAATTTAATTTATATTAAATTTATCCACTTCTGTGAGTTTAAATTTGAAATATTTGTTCCATATTTGGAATTAAAATAATGTGTATTATAATATAATTTCAACTTAATTGTTTACCATAATGAATAACAAAAATATTAAAACATTATTTTCCATGGTTAAGGTAAAAATGGGTCTATTAGGGGTGAAACTAAAGTGATAAGGGTTGTAAATAATAAAAAAACATGTCCAACACCTGTTTAATTGACTTATTTATAAATTATATATTTAATTTGGGATTATGGGACATTTTATATCCTTTTTTATGCGAATAACATGAGAACATATTTTTCTTTTCAAAAATAACAAGTTGTCCACTCACCAAACATATAAAAGGACACAACCACTCCTATCCTTTTCAAACTTCAATACCATTGCTTCATCCAATAACTACCAAAATAACTTCCTTAATTCAATCCTCTCATAATATAATAATTTTTTCGTAAATAAATACATCCCAAGAGTCCTTTTTTGAAAACCAATGGATGTTATCTGAAGAAGAGGTAACATCCCTAACTAAGCATTTTATTTTATTTCATCCCCCAACTAATTTAAAAATTATTAAACCCAGATTATGTAAAAACCTCATTATATTACATATAATAATAATTTTTTAATTGAATTTTATATATTAGTCATCATTTCCATTTAATTATTTACAAAATCACCAATCAGGTGTATAGAGGGCTACTGCCTCATGAATTGATGTTATTTGTTTTCCATTACCACTTATCACAGATGGATATAATGAATGATTAAAAATTTATAATATATATATATATATATATGATATTTATATACTTTTAGAATCATTATATCACATATAACTTCTTAATTTCCATTCCGTAGGATCATGATATTGTCTCTCTAATGTAAGGCAGACTACTAACTCACGAACTGCTGTGATTCATGCATTATTTACATGAAAGGTAATAAGGATGATTATAATGAAAATATCTGATGTGTAACAAATTAAAATTATTATTTAAATTTAATATATTATATTCCTTTCGTTAATTCAATTTTTTTGGAAAATGGAAACATCGTTCATTCGTATGTGTGGCCTACCATCTAAATGAATGGGGAATTTCATTTTCTAGCAATAACATGTATGGAATAATCTAATTCATATATATTGAATATATATGATATTTATATAATTTTTATGATTATTTAAATGGTGTAACCATGATAAATGTAAGTGTACCAAAAACATAACAAATGAAAACATTCATGAAAAACAAAGCAGTGATTGATCGAAACATGACAATAACATGGAATTTTTTAAAAATGGGAAATAAAAGGTTATAAGTAAATAATATATGCTATTATATATGTAATTATGATTATTTAATATATTTATATTACTTATATATTTATTATATAGGACTTATGGATGTGTATGATGGATTTTCACACTTAAGTTATGTGTTTTTATCTAAATTTGTCTCCTTTGGGACGTGAATTATGTTATGGACCTATCTTGTTTTATGAAGTGTATATAGGTCCCCTTTTAAATTTAATATCATAAATTTGTTTACTCGGAGGATATTTTATGTTTTATTTAATTTTATTATTTTATAGGGCTTTTGATTTCATGTTATCAAAGAGGTAATGGTATTATGATACAATCTCATTGTTTATCAGTATTGTTTATTATTATTCTACTAATGATGAAATATTATGATCAATTTATAAATGAACTCATTAATATTATTCTCTTATTTTTATGTCATGATATTACATGTTTTTCCTTTATTTTACTTTTATTATGTAACCAAGATTTCAAATAATGTTATTAAGAAAAATATTTTTTATTTCTCTCTTCTGTATAAAACCTATTTCCTTCCAAAATGATGTTTACTAAAAAATTTTAATTTTTAAAACATTACCTAAATTATTTATTAATTAAACATTTTCACATTATAATTTTCAAAATAATTATAGGTAATCTTCATGTCATTTTCTTGACAATACTCATTTAGGTTTTACTAAAAATGTGAAAGGGATATTTTTTAACATGTATGACATGAATAGTATTTTCCACAATGATGAACAAATAAATACTTTTTAAATATTAATTTATAATTTTAAAATATTATTTTTAATAAAAGGTATTTTCAAATTTTTAATGACTTTTTTGTTTTAAAAATTTATTTTTATTGAAAATATATTTTCCTCAAGATAAGTTCCCAGTGTATTTTTAAAATAATTTTATATCTAACAAGGAACAATTTATTTTTACTTATTATTTATTAGAGATATGATCCAAGTATTCCATTCTAATTCGTTCTATAAATGGTTTATTTTTTTGAAGAAAATATGTTTATTAAACTCATTTCATTCTGGGGGTTATACCTTGATAAAATAATTATGAAACCCACTTTATTTTCCGTGGGTTATTCTATGATAAATGATGAAATATATATGAAACCCATTTCTTTTCCCTGGGTTATAGTATGATGTAATTGTTTTTCAACCAATTTATTTTAATGGGTTCTAATATGATGTGTATTTTCTGATCATGTAGTACATACATTTTTGCTTTTCATTCAGTGATGGTGGATACAATATAATCAGATATGGTTGTTATTATATAACCATGGATAATGGTTATGATACAATTAAAAAGTGTTGGATTAATATATCCCTATAATTCATTGTTAAATTATTAATTTCATATAATCTAAAAGGGTACCTGGGATTTTATCTCTTGACTATAATTGGTTACACAGGAGGTAATCTGAAGCCCAAAAGATGGTACATGATAGGTTATCTCAAGCCCAAAGTAGGTACAAAATTAGTTAGACTAAGCTTGGAATTTTATTAATGTTTTGGTGGGTATCCTTGAAATAATAGTTTTTATGAATATGTATATTCCACAAACTATGTCTTATAATAATGTTATGTCCTCATAGATCATGTACTCTTGGTCAATTATGACTCATGTATTATGAACTTCTAATATTTAATTAATAACAGTTGATCTTTATCTTTGATATGTTGGATATGGTTTTCATATGTTAGGTTCATGTTCTCATACACTTATTCTCAAATTATGTTTAAGTATTTTCCTTTTTTACAAATACTCATCATTTGATCACTATATTTCTTTTAATTTATTTCCTGTTAATAAAGAAAGGTTTAATTTAATTTAATTTTTTTAAGAGTATAAAAAGTAATGATATTTATAGGTGATTTTGAATATATTTCAACAAATAATAAGATTATATACCCATAGTCCAAATGAAATAGACCGTTACAGTCCATATGTGTGTGTTTTTGTAATATAATGAACAATATTCTAAAAGATTTGATATCTTTGTTTGATAATATTGCATATATAAAAATCCCTTATGTTAATATCCAATTTACTATCACATGAGAGGTATATTAATGAAAAACATAGGAACATTATTTTGAAGAAATATAAAAAAAGAAAGAAAAAAGAAAAGAAGATAGATGTGGCTTGTTTTGGACCTTAAAGTGGGTGTTATATTTTTTTCCACTAGTTTGATAGATTCATCACATTATCCCCAATATAGAGGTGTATATTTTTTTTTAGGTCTTGGACCAACACATGTTATTACTCCTGATATCCATCATTGGATAATGATAGGGGGGATTCCAAAAAAAATCTCAAACCCTAAAAGTGAAGAAATAGGGAATTCAATATATATGGGGGTAAAATAATATATAAGTTAGTCCTATAAATTTTCATATTTTCCTCTTCTGTGTAATCTGAAATTCTTTGTAGAGGGAGAAGCTATATCCCCATGGTTTCCTCAAGCTCGTATTCTTTATCAATTTCCAACAAAAATTTCTCCTAAATGGTGTCTTTTACAACTTCTTTTTCATTTTTCCAAGAGATTGTCTGATTTTACCTAATCCAAAATTTCTAAATAAAGATAGTTCTATGGAATTTCATGTAGTTATAGATCAAATAAAATTGGTTAAAAATAAATATCCACTAACTTATTTAGTTCTTCTATGACCTTTATCTCATAAATGGATACCGACATGAATTTTTTTTAAAGGAGAGAGTAGTGGGTAATCATATATTGGAACTACCTCTATTTCAATTTATTCTTGTAATATGAGAGGATGGAATATTTTTTTTCTCGAATCTCTTCCTTTAACTCTCTAAAAGATACAAAAAGACTCTGTATTTGTTTCTCACTTATTCCTATATTCTATAATTGTATTCTTGATTTCATAAATATTGTTTCATTTGAATATTTATTTCTTCTTCCCTAATAGACACATTAATATAACTATTAGTCCAATAATATGACAATTAAATATAAAATTCTATTTTTACCTGTGAAAATAAAAATATAAAATAGAGCTATTAATTTAAAAACTGATTTTTTTGTTTTTTTATGAAAAATATGTCTAAAAAATTACGCCTCCTCTAAATCAATTCCAATTATATAGTTGGTATATTCCATGAATTAAAATAAAAAAATCTTATTTCTTATGAATGCGGTATAATGAAAACCCTAGGTATGATTCCTTGAGGTGGAAACTCACATGCAATGAATTTATATTGTCACTATTTATAAATTAACTCTTGTTCTACTAAATGATATATTATAATATAGTTCATTGGATTTAATAACTAAAAAAATATATGAAAATAAATTAATGAAAAAATATAAAATGAATGAAAGTATAAATAATTTAGTGAGATAAATAAAATTTTCTTGGTATTTTTTGGCGAAGAATAAATTTTATTTTAAAATAATCATAATACATTATTCTATGTAATGGTCAAGACCTGTTTCCCCAAAACCTAATATTGGAATTAGTATTAAAACACACCAATAACTCTCCTTATGGCATAATATTATTCTATATCAACACCCCATCTAAAATCAATCATTTTAAATACATAAATATTGAAGGGAATGAATATATATTAAAAAACAATAAAAATAAAAATAATTTTGAAAACAAATCAAACACTCACAAAAATAAAATTAACCGCTATTAGGATTCAAATAAAAAATCAATATATGATATTTAAGAATATTTAGTCAATGAAACATCACTCCCTCCTTTTATCCAACACCCAATGTTTCCTCCACATTTCTATGGAGATGAGATTAATGGAGGGAGAAAACAAAAGATAAAATAAAATTTAAGTGAAATATAAAAATAAAGTAACATATATAATAAATATATAATGTAAAAATAGAAAACAAAATATGACATAGGTACTAAAATTTGATACCTAAATTGGTCAACCCGTTGAAAGGTAATGGAGATACAAATATAAAGGTAACAGGTTGTTTCATTTTAACTCTAGATTTTTCCTAAAAAATTTCACTCATTTTTTGGAATAGTTAGAAGGTGAATAATGAAATGAAACCCACTAAATTAAACATATAAATGTATAACAAAATCCCCTTTTAAATTGGTACATGAATCCAAATTTGAATATAATTAATGGTTTCATCACAATTTAGCTTTTAAATTTTTATCCCTTTTATATTTCATTACATTATTCATGCTGGGTGATATTGAAATTGAATGAAGTAAATAAATAATAATTAATTCATAAGATATTTTATATGTACATGATTCATAAAATTAGGCACAATGAAAAAATCATTCTCACTATTCTTTCATTTTTGTTTTTCTAGAAGAGGATAATATAAATGATGTAAATGAATAATGGATCATACACAATTTTCAAATTACCAAAATGTTTAAAAACTTATCACACACTCTAAATTATTATATATATTTGGTAAAAAAAATTAAAATACTATCCCCCACACTCAAATATTAAATTTTCATGGAAAAATATTAAGAGTAAATGTTATAATGGAAAAATTGGCATGTAATGTAACTTAAACCTATAAATAAATTCATGAAAAATAAGGTATTACATTATTATATGTAATTTCTTTACAAATATAAATATTTTGATAACAAAAAGGATCCTTAATCATATAAAACACATTTCAAAAACTCCAAATTGTTGAAATAGAAAAATCAACATTTCTGGTTTTCACACAAAATAAAATTTTCTCACGTGAAAGTGTGTGTATTATGAAAAATATTGAAAAGGGTTTGAAATACCTCATATTACTATAAAACTTATTTAATTTATTTTTCTTGGTAATTCATTTCAAAAATTGATCAAAATCATCAAAATTATTTATAATTGGAATCTATGAAAAACATTTGATATCAAATTATCATATAAAATTAGTTTTTTCAAAAATAATGTATCCCATATTAAAATAAAACCTAGAGTGATAAATTATATAAAATATTAATTGAAGCTAAATGTTTAATAAAAACAAAAAAATGAAATAAAATTTACGTTGAAACTCCCCTAGACCAAAATTTATATATATTTCATTTCATATCAACAAAATATATTTATAAGGGCAGTAAAACCAAAGATATGGAGATACCAATTATGAATCTATTAAAGACATGAAATTATTGAGTCCATCTCTATATAACTACCACTTCAATATTAAAATAAACAAAGGAAAATGTATAAAAAAAATTTAAAATAAAAAAATAAAAATAAAGCGAAAGGAAAATAAGAATTATAAGGCTTGGTTTAGATCCCCACACTTAAGTGGGTATCAGGTTCATACTACCTCATGTTAGTTATTTTCAACAGATTATCCCAAATTTAATGTTAGATGGGTTTTTTCAAGGCATGAACCACCATGTGTAATTTATTTTTATTTCCTTGAGTGGATAGATGGAATGGAAACCCCCAATTAAAATAAAAAGTTTCACAATTTCTATAAGAGAATAAATAATGAATTTGAGATGTAGAGGGAAAAAAAGAATGTAGAGTTTCTCTAATCAATTATCATTGGATTCTATTTCATGTGATATTAAATGTTATATTTAGAAGTTGTTTCATTAACAATGTGTTCCATGATATCTTCTCTTTCATCAAATATGAATATAATTTTCTCCTCAATGGTGGATTTTATAGGCTCTCATTTATTTTCTAGGAGAGTGTTGGGCATGGCCAGATATGATAATAAAAATGTATATGGTGAAAATTCATTTCATGTAGTGAAAAATAAGATGAAATATATTCAAAATAAAGTTCCACTCCATTGTTTAATTTTCTAACTAACTCTTTCTAAAAAATTCATGAATCTTGTAATATGTTTTTCAGCGATGGAAGTGGGTAATCATTTTAAAAAACCCCAAAATTTTCAATTTTTCTTGCAAAATGATTAGAATAAGATTATATTATTCTTGAATTTCGTCCATCAACACTCACTCTAAAGTAAAAGTGATTTTAATTTTCTTACATTCTTATTAAATTAATTTAAAATATTATTTTTGAATATGAAAATATTATTACATTTAAACATTTAGTTTCTCATCCCTGATAGAATCATAAACATTGTTATCAGGTCAGGATTATAAAAAGTCAGTACAAAATTTCTTTTTACCTTTGAATATAATGATATGCAGTGGAGATGTTTTTTTGAAATACTAAATTATTATTTTGGTTATAAACAATGAGTGAAATATATTAAATTTGCTGAAAATTAATCCATATTTATTGTAAAAATACATTTTGAATAAAACTTCAATAAAATATTATTTCATATGAATACAAAATAGTATGGAACTTCGGGTCAATTTCTCAAGGAGGCCACTAAAAATAGTAAATTTGTATTCAAAATATTATAAACATACTAATGTACTACTAAATTATATGCTATAATATATAGCTGGATTGAAAAATATAAATATATATGAGAATATATAAATGAAAAATATAATTAAAATAATTCAAAATGATGTTTTTGAGATAAATATATTATTATTTAGAGGTTAGAGTGAAACAACCATTATTCGTTAAGAAATAAGTCAACACATTATTCAATTTGGTGATCATGACCGATCAAATCAAACCATCAAATTCAAATTGTTATATCCCCATACCTAGAACTCTATAGAGAGGTTAATAATATTATACATTATTTTATAATCCAAAATCTAAGGTTTTAAGGACTTAAATATTTAAGGTGTGGAATAACAAGGAATAAGAATAAAAATATAAGTGAAAGTATAGAAAATTTTCACTATAATACATTTAATGACTACATAAATTATTAGAATAAAATAAAGACACTACATTAAAGAATTAAAACTCAGTGAAATATTGTTTCATTCCTTCAACCGATATTCGATGTTTTTTCCCATTTTCATTGAAATTTGATTCATAGAGGGATAGAAAAAATGGAAAAGAAAATAAAAGTGAAAAGGGAGATAAAATAATATATATTAGAAATGTATAATATTACAACAAAAAGGGAAAAATCATCCTATGAAAAATTCCTAACTAAAATTGCCAACCCCTTGAATGATAATGGAGATATACATTTATTGGTAAATGGGTGCCATGTTTTCACTCTAGATTATTCCTCTAAATTTTTTCCGACAATTGGTATTGTAAATGGATAAATAATAGAAAGTGTTATTTTTCAATGCATTCAATAATTTCATTCACATGTAACCGCACCATTTCATATTTTCTGATAAGTATGGAATAAATTGTGATAGTTCTACTTGGGAAAATGTTTTATTACCTAATTTTTATTCAATTCCAATTCTTTAATTTCCCATACAACTAGGATATTGGAAACTCTAGAATACTGTATTTACATTAAATAGAATTGTTCCTCTTTATGTTATATATCTCCATTAAAAATGTCTGCTCATTTGGACCATACAAATGTAAAATGTTGGCCCATATTTAAAATTTTCTAAAACTTGGAACATATTCCATGGCCTAAAATATTGGCTTCATTTATTCAGCTTATGATTGGATTTAACATAACATACTATTAAATTAAATATATCCAGATAAATGTCGAAAGCTACAAAAAAATCATTTTAAAATATTTACCTTTTTAGAAAATGTTATTGGAAAATTAAAAATGTGATAAATTTTTTTAAAATACTATAATTAAGTCAATTTTTGAATTAAGTGCAAATTTTCACCTAAAACTAAATATGTAAAAATTTTAATTAAAATTGAAAATGGTGTGATTAAAAACATTTAATTTCAGAATACTGTATATTGAATGATTATCTTCCTCAATCCCATACATTTAATCATTAAAATTAATGGAAAACCATAAATATGAAAATCAATATCCACACAAAAATCAAAACTAAGATAATTACAATGGTTTTTTTCAAAATAAAATTACATCATGTATTATCTATGGAAAAAATTCCATGTTCTTTTTATCTAAAACATTTAATTATTCTCAATCTCATAACTCCATAATTGTACCGATTAAATGGTAATTCCCACTATTTTTTTGTTACTCTTCACTCAAGAGAAAAAAATATGGAGTTATTCTCATGATTTTGTATTGGGTGTATGAATATATAAATGTGCACATTCTCATTTATCAACACCATGTAACATAAAAAAAGTTTCTTATCATTAGTTCTTTTATATTCTTCCCTTGGAAATATGTTTTGGGTCAGAAGTGGAATGGTCTGATGGGGACTATGAAGTTTATGCTTTCTATCCTATGAATTAGATGTCATAATTAGTAATTCACTTTAGGTTCATCATTTTTTGTTTCCCATGGAAATATGTTCTAGGTTAGGAATAGAATGAAATTTAGAGAACTGGGAAGTACATCATTTTTGTCTTCTAAAGGATATTTCATAGTTAAGTCATTCACATTAGGGTCACCATTTTTTCTAATGAAATAACATACTCACCCAATGGATGATTGAAGGGGGTTTAGTTGTGTGTAATCATTCATATCAGGTTCAATATTTCCAAATGGTTTCCAATGGTTTTTTTCATGGACCCTGAATTAACCAATGGTCCCATATCTATAAGATATATTATTTTATAAAGGCATGTTCTATTTATGGATTTTGGCTAATGATTCTAAAATACACTCATTGGTCGAGAGGATTGGAGGTCGGTCTCATCACACCGTTTTGAGGGGAATTATTACCTACTTTAGGAATCTCTTATATAATTAAGATATGTTGATGAATCCTTCATTAACTCCCATGTATGGTGTGGTTGAATGGTGAATTGATAGTTAATTATTTGAGTGTATAGTATTAAGAATCATTTGTATTTATCCAAGATTATTTATCAATGGAGATTCCTATATGTATTTGAGGTTCTCAATTGATGGTGTCCTTTTATTTTCATATTAGAGATTCTTTTTTTCATTATGAAGATACATTTTTCCTAGCTAGACAGTGGGGTGCTCGGGTGTTTATCATCATCTAAGGAGAAGATAGTTTTTTGATATTGGTAACAGACCCATGGATGGGCTTCCAATATATCCTTGTTAATGGAATTAGAACCCAGGTAGTTCAGGGACACTTAATGGGACACATTATACCTTTTCTAGTCATATGATAACAAATAAATGGTTATTTTTAACATAATGTGGCTAGGACATATATGAGGAAGTTTCCTAGTTAAGGATTTGTATATGACTTATGCTAAAGTGTAATATAGAACCTGGAAGGGATATTAAGTTCCAGGATGAATTATACCCTACTGGGAATATGGTCGAGATAGAGCAGGGTTGATTTTGGGTGTTGGGTTTGGACATCATGGTGACTTCTTAAGTAACACATTTGGATTGATATCAAACCAACATTGTTCAGTTGTGAGTATCCACACCTATGGATTCCCTCAAGGTAGTCTCGTAAGGTATTATGGTCCTTTTGGAGGATTATGTTGGGTCTTACTCATAATGAGTATGCCCTATGAAAGGAGGTCATGATTGATTTATCAACTCGTGGTGATTTGGAGTCTTGTTTGGGGCCTACACCAAACTAATAGGCCCATGGATTTGTGTGATGAGATGGTTGGGGATTATACTGAGTAGGAGGCCAATTGAAATTAGGCATTAGGTAGGATTCATATGTATCTTAAGTATAGTAGTAATCAGAGTTCTCATAGTTCAATAATCTTGGGAATACATATTAAGTCCTCCTTGGTGAATGGGGGTTATTATTAAGGCCTACATAGCAAGAAATTATTCTGTTAGGTTTGTATTGATTTGTGGTATACTCGTGAGAAGGATTCATATAAGATGGGTTGGGCATTACTTCAAAGGAGAATACCCTTGGTCGGTTGGATCTTACACGTCAAAAGGGGCCCATGTTATTGGAGTAATGTGAAATGCATGACCAACAACAACCTCTAAGACAATTTGATTCATGATCTATGTTAGAAATAAGAGGGATTATAAGATACAATAAACCACAAAATATAAATTCCCCTCAGGTTTGATAGATGGCCTTGAGGACTTGCGCCTAGAAAGGTACTCTAAAGGAAGGTGAAAGAAATATCTAAAAGAAGGTTATGTTCCAAAACTAACATCTATCCATGTGGTTTCCATGATCATGGATAGCCTTTAATCCCACAATATTCCCAATGCGTCTTTCATGAATGTGAGAAACAAGAGAAATTTAATGATCTAAGAAACCACACAATTATCCTCCCTCACTGATGTAAGAGGATGATATGATGGTGGAAGAGGACAGGCCGACGAGAGATGGTAGGGGATCCAGTTTTCATACCCTCTCTAATCTACAAATCAAGGATAGGCAGGTCAAACTATCCATATATAAATGGGCCTTAGGGAGTGAGGAGGAGTAAGAGTGTAACCCCCTTTAAGAATATACAGAGTCTTACTCCATAGGGAATGGCCAAAATTTGTTATGTAGAAATATAAAAGGATCTCATTCCATGTTGAATAGAAAATCATCTGTCATCCTCACCATATCCTCCTAGAACCAAATGCTTTAGGTCTTAGAGAAAACAAGGGTAGGTCATGTTCCTAACCCTAGTACCCGAGAAAGTGAATTCCCTGAAACCATCCCCAAGGGTGGCGTCCTAGTGACTGTGGGAGTAAAAGTTTAAATGAACCATGGGGACCCTAACCGTTTGGTATGACAAGTTCATTAAACCCTTAACTTAATGAATACAAATTCTAATGGTCGACACACCAGTGTGCCCCTTTTTATGGTGTTTTAAGTCTGATGTCGTCGGTGTAGGTTTTAAATGTGTCACCCTCAAGGGAGATATCTAATGTAATATGAGACCATCCATTAGTGTCTTAGAATAAGACTCAATGTGGGATGTCACAGCTCCTGGATTATAGTGTAGAGTTTCCTCACGTTGATATTGAAAGGAACTGGATGTGATTCGCACTCGGTGTATATTCCTGAGCGAGCTGGGTATGCCTTGGTAAATGGAACACCTTAGAAAAAAGGCTTATGCAAGGCTTTATCCTATTTAGTACGGGTCTCCTCAGGTGTCCCTAAATGGTCTCAAAGATGTCATGTATTAGTAAAAGGTCCTTGTATGGGTGGATCATCACATAATATAGAATGTGTCTTCATGCAGATGTCTTGTTTTTTAGACAATGTAGGGACTTTGATCATTCTTATTCCCCTATCATTCATTGTTGCATAGGTGGTGTGCGATGTTGTCTTTTGAAGGAATATTTTCCCCTTCTGGGAAATGTAACTCATGTGTGTAAGTTCCTCTTTAGAGGCTATGCACATAGGTTCCTGGGTGAACCCTATACTCTATACCCTAGGGGATGCGTTCCAACATCCCCTTCTTGGGATTAGTGCCGAGCAGTGATCTCAGCCCATCGGCCATATCCCTTTGCTACCATCACCAACACACATGAACAATGGAGAGTCGCACTATAGACATTTTAGTCCATGATGGTGATGTTTTACGTCCAAACCCATGGAAATCTAAGTTTCTCCTTCCTCTAAAAAGAATTATTTCTACTCAAACTATAAATTTGGAATGTATGTGAGGATCAAGTCATGAATTTGACAAAAAATGAATTGAACACATTTTAAAGGTTCTATAATATACCCCCTTATAATTAGATTCACTCAGAATGGAATGTATTTGGTTATCTGGTAACTTGAGGGAACTATGATTCATTCCAACATCATTTGGTTGGATTTAGAGCTATCTTAAATATAGAAGGATGTTCTAATTTGGTTCTAGCCCACAGCTCCAAGTGATTATAGTTTTACTATTTCTATGGACATATGAAAAAATATACAAACCTTGCGTTCTTTTTTTGAACACCCTAATTATTTCTTACATACAATATTATGAAGAATTATTGGAAAAAACAAAGCTTTTTCATAGAGATCCATTTTCAGGTTTTCAACCTAAAAAGTTTTGTGCCTTTAATCTTTCCATTTAATGATTTTTTTTCTAAACCACCGATAATGTAGGTCTAGTGATTTGATACTCTATTTTTTCCACATATCACATTACAGGTTTTCAATCGGGTGAGTACTATGTCTCTTTTTCGTGGGTAGTTTAAAGGAAATCAACTTGGAATAACATGACTGGTATTATAGGTAAAATATCTATGACCAAAGGTTTTTAAATTATGACCCAAGTAGGGATTGTGGGATGATAATATTTTTACATTCTTCAAATACCCTATGGGGAATATTGATCCACAATTGTGTGGTTTCTAAGTCTTAAAAATGATATTTTGGAATATATGAGGTTTATCCTAAGGAATAAGTTACCACTAGTTGAAAAACCCACATCATGGGATGCTTTATGAAAGTTAGGGTGGGTGTTTTATTGAATATTTAAATAGTGTCATCCTTTATCTAGAAGATATGATTTATAGATGAATTATCCAAATCCATCAAGGGTGTGTTACAACATAGTCCGGAAAATGAGTTAGCAGGACTTCTGAAATTCTATTGTTGAAGAAAAAATGATGTTTTTTGGGATTTGATTTCCTCATGACCATGATGGGATGTTTTTACAAAGGTGGTTATATAATAACTAAGAGAGAATCTATATTATCATTTGACCATGAATGGGAAATAACTCCTACATGAATTTGGTTCAAGTGAAGGAGAGTACATTTTCATAAATGTTTAATGATAAGGGGAAGGACCATTAAAGAAAGAGTTTAAAACATAGTGCAGTTTAATATCATGTGACCATGATAGTGACCATGAAATTTAACGTCCTACAACAAGGTTGTTGTGATATATAGTTTAAATTTATACAGTAAGGAAATTATGGTATACAATTTATATTTATACATAAAGGAAATTATAGGGTCTATAATTTATGTCCCTTATCATTGACCGAAAGGTTAATGATTCTCCCATCCTTGGTAATATATATAAGAATATATCATTATATTTTGTTATAAGGAAGGTAATGTTGTAAGATATAACCTAGATATTTTTTTACACAAAAAATGGTATAGGAAAAATGGATTATGGAAGTAGAGGAGTTCTCTCTTGAGAACAAAGATACAGCTAGTTGAAAAAACTATTTTTTGAAAATTTATGCAATTCTTGAGGGGATATTTTATTTTATTGTCAAATAGTGGCATCCATCTTCTTTTAGGAATGTTTCATCGGTGTCTTATGCAATGCCAAACAGGGAATGTTACAAAATAGTTTGGAAAAGTAGTTCTCAGGAATGTTTTAATTCAATCATCAATGTCTATGGGATTTTTATGGAGATTAGGATTTGCTCATATACAAAGTTTTGTTTATGGAATTGAATTACATGAATTTTGGAGGATCATTTGAAGTTGAAATCACCAGACAATTAGGGGAATAAGTTAAATGTGTAGTTGTGAACCAAGATTGGATGATATGGATCCTGTAGTTTTAGGTCACACAAATAGGACCATAACATTATGGAAATGATAGATGACATGTGGACTACCAGAACAAGATCATTCCTGCAAACATTGGACATAGAGGCAGAGATTGTAAACCAATGTCTTGCGGATTTTTAGATTGAGATAATGGATATGGGACCAATATGTTTGGTATTACTACATAATGAATTTGAATCATAGTTTCTATCATAATTACATCATACATAAAAGTATAAAAGAGGATTATCTCAAGGGTTTAGTTACTACAGGTTGAAAACCCAGTTTTTTGGGATGTTTTATGCAAATACAACTGTATCATATTACTACATAGTCAAAATGTTGAAACCTTTGGCTGACATGTCCATTTTGTAGATGAATTATACATATCCAACTAGGGAGTGTGGAGAGAGGTTACAACGATCCGAAAGTGTCAATAACCAGTAGTATGATGTGTGGAGTAGATATGTGCTAGAAAAAATGAGCATCTTAACTGATTTTTTCTCTGAAGTGTAGCGTACCTTGTATATAATTGGATCATATTTAGAATGTGGACATATATATTTCATGGCATGCCTCCTCATGTGGTGACCCAAATTATGTGATCCTGCATAGACCTTTGTTTTTACACAAGATAGGGGAAATTTTATTTTCCACATGGTTGGGAATAGGTCCTGAGGTCTAGGAGTCACTAGGTATCTTTTCAATGTAAGAATCAAGACACACATAGTTCTAAAATAGTGATTTACAGTACTGATTGAGTTCTTATGTGAAGTAAATGGGGTTTTTTTTCATTGTGAACAAGGGATCACGCATTTGGTGAGAAACTATATTGGATGTTCTCATGTAGACCTGAATCGTACATGAGAGAGTGGGTGAATTTCTCATATTTTTTTGCAGTTGGGACCAGTATTTAAGATATGAACATCACTTTGTATATCATTTGAATGAGAATCAATCCACACATAGTTCTTGAAAAAATTATATTTTTTATTATCATGTTATGAGGAAATCAGGTGCACATTTTATGGTCCTTAAGGTAGGTCTAGGGAAATACTAATGTAAATTTCTATTCCATACATACATAGTGTATCCTTTTCCCGAAACTCTTAAGATTCCCTAATCAATGGATGGAGAGAGAATCAAGGAGTTGAAATGGTTTCCTCCATAGAAAAAATTCAAACACAAGTGAAGGATATGGGAATTTAGATTCTGTTGTGTATGGGCCATGAGATAGTATCTAGGCATTTCCATGTATCTCATTAGGATGATAATCAATCCATGCGTAGTACTTAATGCACAATGCAGTTTAAATTCACGTGATTTGGACATTAGTCATACATTTTAATGTACTGAGGTAAGGATAAATATAAACATACATGAAAGAAAGAAAATGTTATTATTTTTTCCAAGGATAGAAGTTTGGGAATCACTATATATCTCATGATAATGATAATAAATAAACACATATTTCATGAATATTTTTCCCCACATCAATCACACATTGATGTGGGTAAAAGGGGATTTAATATTTTCAAAAATAACGGGTGAGACCTAGACAAGAGGTCTAGGAATCACTATAAATATCATTTTAATGAGAATCAATAGACCAGTTCCAAAAAGTATCCCACTGTTGATATGGTTCATACATAGGGAAAAGTTGAGTTTTCCATTATGGTCACTATTATACCTGAGAATGGGGATCTGGGAATCACTACGTATCTTGTTGGAATGAGAATTTATAAATATGTTATTATTGAGGAACCATATATTTTAACATCATGAAAATACGATGTTGGATTACAATAGTAAAAAGTGATATTGTGGATGGACCAAGGGGTTGAACCTGGGTGTGAATACATATCTTGTTAAATTAATAATAAAGACAAACATGGTTCTTGTAATGATCATGCAGTTTATCATCAGGCAACAAGGATGTTGGTCGGGTAAGATAGGATCCTGTAGTAAGGATGTGATAATGTTGGGGATTATGCCTACAAAAAGGGGGCTCTGGTGACACTAAGGAATGTAATGGATGGGAGTTGGCCATTTTTTTCTCTTCCTCATGTCTGGCCTAGAGGGAATCTCGACATATTGTGGGCTTTATGAGATGTGATTGGGACATACACCTAATATAGTGGCTCATATTTTAAAGACTATGAGGAGTGTCTATACTCAGGTAAAATTGGTGGTTTAGTAACATTGAGAGAGAGGGATGTCATCCATGTATTTTAATATCATTCGGTGAGAAAGAATGTTGTCTTGCAGTTTTAGTTTATAAGACTAGGAACTTTTGTCATGTTGTTTATCATTGTGAGACAAGGATGATGACTCTGCATAGTTTATTGTTGTGTGGAATAGATATTATGTTATGTATTTTAGGTTCATCCATCAAATAAAAACTATGCACTTCAACTTCCTAGATCATTGATGTCATATTGTTGTATGAAATTTAATGTCCTATAGCTAGGATGAATGGCATTTTATTGTTACACAAAATAAATCATCAATAACCTTTTATTAGTTGGAGTCACAATGATTTTACCATATATTAAAATCCTGGAATAATATTCTTTAGAGTAAATATGTTGAATATAGTAATTTCCCTCCCACTTTGGATCAAGATTTAGAGGCTTCCTTACTGGTATCATTGGAGACAGAAAGACCAATACCAGTTCTCCTTAGAGTAATGAATGGAGGTAGATCTTCTTCATATAGACATGTGTTATCCTATTTTGATAGACTTCCATCGGTTTCATGATATTAAATGTTTTTCATACCATCACTTCAATTCATCCATTAGTTTCTAGAATTTATCATCTTTATATATTTGGTCATATATGGAAACCTGGAGTGATGGATATTGAACATAAATGGGCAGGATAACTTTTTTTGGTATACTAGTGAGTAAGGGGTCACTCAAGTTGTATTACGGGTATTATTCTAGTAAGCCCATAAGAAATATAATATCATTTAAGTACAAGACTTTTTATCATTTTCAAATATCTTCTAGAGTATATTTTAAAGTGTCTGTTTTAAGGCCTATATATTTCCACTATCTGAAAAATAATAGTGGGATGAATGGTTGGATTTTATATTAGAGTCCTGATATTGATTTTCAACATCAGTAGAATAGAAATTTTTATCTTTCTCCATCAGCATTTTGTGAGGGAAACCTAATCTATAAATACTGTTTTCTTTTATGTTGATAATTATTATTTTCTATTTGAATTCCTTGAGTGGAATTTCCTTTACCCATTTGGAGAAGAGATCAGTAGTAGTAAAGATGTATTGGAACTTCTTAGTTGTAGCTCAAGTGTATGTCCCCACAACATACATTACCCTTCAGAAAAATAGCCATGATTATTTGGCTATATATAGAAAATATAGGGTTTTATGGATAATGTTTTCATGGAATTGGTAGGAATGAAATTTCTTGGTGGATTCTATGAAATCCTATGTCATTGAAGTCTAGAAGTATCTAAGCCATAGGATTTGATAATAAAGCCTATAACATGACTTGTGGAAACCATAGGATCTTGCATGTACTTCTTCCATAATAGTCACCGTATCATATCGATTGACACATTTTGGAGGGACTCTATCAAAGATTCATTTTTAGAGTTTCTAGTTGTTTGGGCCATCATAAAGAGTGAAGTTAAATGATCATCGCCATTTTTTCTCTTTACCATATCAATATAGTAGGAGAAATCCATACTAAAGGTTCCCCAATATTGGAATCTTCTAACCAGTGGTAGGGACATATTGATTAGTTATGGGATTGTATTCATTAATTTACCATGTTCTAATTTAAATAAAATGTGATACCATTCTACGGTGTGAAATGTTTGCTGATTGTTTTGTCCTAGTTTGTATTTTATAAATCCATAGATGGATTTTCCAATCCACCTTCCTAGTATTTATTTGATCATGGTCCATTTTTTAATGTTGTTTATGAGAATAAATCTTACATTAAGAATCAAGAATAGTGATTTAGGGTTGATATCTTATTTTTTTACGGAATAATCTTTATTGATCTATTTAATTTCCAAATCTGAATCTCCTCTCACCTTCAAGTGGTCCATTGGTATCTGGAGCACCAACTCTCAGCCTCCAATGAGGGCCTGATATTATTCCTTATTATTGGTACAACCATCTGATAATAGGAAGAAGTATGTTACGACTTCCATTACTGAAGAGATATGAACAATCCCTAACACAACATTTTTGAACATGTGTTCTTCTATTATCCTCCCTGTTGGAATCATGGATGCACTATCAAAATATTTTTCTAATGATATGGGGTTGCCTTGAAAAAATAATATATCATCGCCTGGTAGTTCAGTATTTAAAGACGTTATTTCGGTAGATGGCTTTCCTTCCATGAAATCTTCCAAGGCCTAACCTTTCACTAATTTATGAGGTAAGAATTGTAAATCATACTGCTATAGAATAACTTCCCACTATTCCAAATTTCTTATCAATATAGTATTACTAAGGAAAAATTTAAGCGTGTTATTCTAAGAGACCAATTGGGTATTGTGGTGATTTAGGTAATTTTTTAGTTTTTAAAGCACAAATATTACTTCCGTGAATCTCTTCTTGATATCTAAATAATGAGTCTCAACATTGAGAATTGTTCAACTGAGATAATAATAGTTTTTTTTTCATTCCCATGATTATTCGCTTTGGCACGGAAGGTTCCCAATGATTTCTCCTGGGCCCTCACATATAAAAATAATGACTTTCCCTCAATTGGAATAATTAAAAAGGGTTGTCTTCAGAGGAATTTCTTTAGGTTTTCAAATGCTTCCTAATAGTAACTTTTCTATTGATATATCACTCCCTTCATCATCAGTCTGGTGAAGGGAAAACACTTTCTTATAAGGTTGGATATAATGTGTAGGATATAGAAAAAGGTTCATTGAAGTAATATAAACTATTTATGTTTTTGAGGTTGAGGAATTCATAGAATTTGTTTTCTCAGGGTCAAATCTAATACCTTGATAGTGTACAATGATTTTGAGAAACATCCCTTATATTTCCCTAGAATTACATTTCATGGGTTTAATCTTCAAGATACTTTTTCATATCATTTTGATGATTTTATTTAGTTTGGTCATGTGGTAAGACTGTTATATAGACATGACCACAAGTTAGTCAATTTAGAAATCGAAAAACATCCTTAGGAAATGTTTGAAGATGTAATGAATGGATCACAGGGTTTTTGGTTTTAGCATTCTTAAATCCAAATGGAATTACCCAATAGTAGGATACTACCTGGGGGCTCTAAAGGTTATGGATTATTTATCTTATATGGATATAAAAATATGGTTTTAAACTTTATATCCTTCAATAAATAAGAGTGATTTGTAATGCCCTGACCCTAGTTACCTAGAGTCGGTACATTATTACATAACATTTTCATGATCACAAAAGATCAATTCTCAAAAGACCGATTAGTTTAGTAGCCTTGGAATCACTAGATACATTCATAAAGATTAAATTACATCATAAAATGAAAACTACAACAACATAGTCTCCATACTCCACACTTATATCCCCTCATAATATCCCTACAGGTCATTCATAAATTACTTCTTCACATCCTGGGAAAAATAAAACATAGAAAGGGGTGAGCTCAGATGCCCATAAAGGATAAAAATAAAGCAGAAACTTTCATAAATAAGAATAAACATTTAAGGAAATGTACAACTAAAACTAAAGCCTTTTAAACAAGAACTTAAGCATAATATGGAAAAAATAAAATGAAATAATTCCATTTACTTATTCACATGGATATTCTACTAATTGAATAATCACATGCAATATCAGTGACCACTTTCATAATTATGGAATGCATAATGCCAGTCTATCATAACCACGTATCCAAGGCCTTGTGCCCAGACTACAAATAAGATTTTGTCAAGGCCTCATGCCAAGACACTAGTTTGTCTCATGAGGCCTACCGATTCATCGAGGAGCTATAGCGGGATCCACCCGTCACTTATTAAGTCCAATGTATTCCTCATATGAATAGGTTTAAACATAACATAAACATTCATATTTAAAATAGCATACGAAATGTCAATACTTTCTCAATAGACCATGAATGGTATAAAAATAACACATCCACAGTCAAACATATCACAAAACCATAAATATTATATGAATGTTTTGTATCATAATAAATCAACGACAAATAAGCTTAAAATCCATCAAAGGATGTTGACATTGATGAAAATAAAATCTATTTGAGAGAAATATCTCTTTTTTTGATATCAATTAAATGTCACATAACTCTAAAGAAACCCATTATTTTGAAAATATTTTTATAATCTTGTAAGGGAAGCTTCAACGGTGTAATAATGGCGGAGAATAACTGCACCTGCCACATAAGTTAAAAAAAATTCTTACCTTAATTATATAAAAAGGTTAAAAAGGACATTGTTTGGAAAACGACAGAAAGATTCCATTATAAACATCTTATAAAAAGTCAACAAGGTTATAAGTGACTTTAACCCATAGTCTGTAAAATAGTAAGAATGATTTGAAATACATTTTTAAGAAACATGGATGAGGATGATAAAGAGGTCCCAGTAGATAATTATGTATAAACAACCTCAGATAATGAAGAGATTGTGAAATAGACCCTTACCTTGTACTTTTCATTGGATGAGGGTAGATTAACCTCCTGTTTAATGGTGAAATAATTGTTATTAAATTATAAATGAATCATATACATTAATATAATATCATATATGATCTTTTAACATTTCTTTGTTAATAATATCATTGTATTATCATCTTTTTGGGTGTTAACTTACTCATTTTATTTAATATGTTTTGTTATATAAGTCATGTTTGTTATGGAGAGGTTATATCATATTCATATCCAGAATTATATCAAGCCCTTAAACATTATTTGTAATCATCAAATGATATTTAGACTTGCATGGATATGAAGTGAAATGAATCTCATCGCGTTCGTGGAGACAGTAGTCCGTACGTACACACGAGCGAAAATATCATTCTTTCGATATTAAAATAATATATAATTGGATGGTATATCATATATACAGAATAATTAGCATTTTATATTTATTATTTACATAAATTACACATCATTATCATACCCATTAAAATAATAATATTTTGAATAACAATTACACCACGACGTGAAGATGGTAAGCCGTACGTACGCACGTATAGTGACATGTCATTCAAAGGATGGATAGAATACTGAATACGGTTGTACCATATTTATAATAACATCACAGTATATAGAAGATACTGTAGTTATTATTTTATAATTCAAATAACAAATAAATAAGAAGTTTAAGAAGAAAGGAACTTGAAAGATGGTGGTGAAAACATTACCTCTTCTTTGGGTTCTTCCTTATGATTTAATCAAAAGGGCTTCTTATGATTGCTTTATGATCAAAATAAGTCCTCTAGGTCAAAGTTAGGAAAGTTTAGAGAATATTTGGACAGGGCTTGGCCGAACCAAAAGTCTATGAAGGTGTGAATAACTGCTTAGAAGTGGTGTCCTTTTAAAAGGGGAGGAAGGGATCTTTAGGAAAAACATAAATTATTATTTTATAATAAATTCATATTCGGTTTATAAAGGCTCCAAAGTGAATAATTCAAAGTCTAAGGTGGGGATGGGTTGAAAATATTTCAACCAATAGATTTTAGATAGGTTTGGGTCACTATATTAACCTTATCTTTTAGTTTTAACTCTTAGTTAATTAGTTTGACATTTACCTTGTCACTTTCTATTTTTATATTTTATAGTTAATAAACATACTATATAAATCCAAGAGACACCCAAGTGGTCCATTAATGATACCAAAATCATGATATAAGTCTTTTGGACAAGCAGTAGATCTTTAAGAATAGAATATCAATTAATAATATAATATTTTTTAAAAAAACTCATTTATGTCAATTTTGACACTATTCAATAATTGATTTTTGTTAAAGTCTTAATAACTTTATTAATTTTAATAAAATTAATTTAAGAAATAATAAAATGTAATATTAACCAATAAAATTTTTGGATGGCATCAAAACTTTCAAATTATATTTATTTTCACTTTTATAATACCAATTATTTGATTCTTTCATTAATATGGAAAATGCTGCATCATTATTGTGTCATACATAAATTTAACTATTAAATGTGTAAAAATTATAAATAAAATACCATTATGTAGGAAATCTTTTTATCTTTCTAATTAATAATTATAGTCGAAAATATAACATATATTACCCTATGTAAAAAAATGTTTTTCTAAAAGATATATGCTTATGTCATTTTTGTAATTACATTAACATAATTAATATATAGTGTCCTTATCACCTACATGTGGCTCCATGGGGTCTCAAAATCGACCCAAAGATGCCAATGGTCATATATTTATCAACCAATAAGGTTAGAACACGTTATATTTAACACCACAAGCATCCACAATATGTTTCTCTTTGAATAATACAGTAGCATGTGTTGTACGCAACTTCGATTTCTAACACACACCACAACCAATCAAACTAGTCGTTAGGAATAGTAATACCCACTTTTTAAAATTTTAAAAATTTTACCTTTCAAAATGTACTTAATTTTTCGATTCGGAATATCGAAATTATCTTAGGGTGAAGTTTTGGTATTTTTCTGAAAACATTCAATTTTTGATGAATAGTGAAAAAATACTGAGTTATAGTCTTAAACCGAATTTTTATTTAAATAATTATTTATTTTATTTAAATTTAATTAAGGTCAAAATATATACACAATACCTATATATGTTCAATGTGATTAATTGGAGTTATTTTAGAATAATTTTAGATATATAAAAATTGTATGGAACTTTTCACCGTCTTTTACCCACCTCCTAGGAGAATTTGGAAATTTACATAAAACATAATTTTATTACTTCTGTGAGTGTAATTTCAAAAATCCAAGATACCCGGTTAATATCAAGTAGTAAAATTTGGTTTAATGAGATTAAATACTTTTTGGTGAACAGTAAATTTTTTCTTTTATTTACCATGGTTAAAAGTAAATAGGGTAATTCAGGGTAAAAATGATATTAATATTACCCTAACACATGTATTAATTCTATTGGACAAGTGTATCTCGACCAAAAATAACCTTAGGAATAAAATATTATCATTTAGGTCCCCTTGGATTAGATTAATACATTTATTATTATTTAATTCATAGATGAGTTAAAAGAGTTAAAATCAATGTTTAATTACTAAAACGTTTTTAATATAAGGTTATACATAAGATAAATTAGATTGTAAATATTATTTAGAAATATAAAAAGTCTTGCTACATAATTATATTTTATTTATAATTTTTAGACATTAAATAATATAATTTATTTTGACACAATGGTGATGCAGTAATTACATAATTAATGAAATATTAAAATAATTGATATTATAAATATCAAAATAAATTTAATATGAGAATTTTTATGAATTAAACTAATTTTATAGGATAATATGACATATTATGATTGGTTATATAAATTTTTTTCGAAGTAATAATTTTTTTATGAAATTATAAAAAACCAAATACCAATAGTGTCAAAATTTACATAAATGAGTTTTTTAAAAAATATATTATATTATTAATTGATATTCTATTCCTAAAAATCTAAGGATCGGCCAAAGGACTTATATAATGATAGGCGTGTCATTAATGGACCACTTTGGAGTCGCTTGGAAGTATATAGTATGTTTATTAACTATATAATATAGAAATACAAAGTGACATGGTAAATGTCAAACTAATTAACTAATAGTTAAAACTAAAAGATAAGATTAATAAAATGACCCAAACCTATCTAAAATCTATTTTCTGAATATATTTCTACCCATACGAACCTTATACTTTGAAAAATCCACTTTAGAGACATTTGAAACCGAATATAAATTTATTATAAAATAATATTTCTAGCTTTTCCAAAGGTTCCCCTCACCCCTCTTATAAAAGGGCACTCAACCTTCTCTCAATTTCACACCTTCAAAGCCCTTTGTCTCAGCCAACCTCTGCCCAAATATCATCTATAATTTCCTCAAAACAACCTAGAGTCCATATTTTGATCAGAAAGCCAACATAAGGAGCCCGTTATATCAAATCATAAGGAAGAACCCGAAGAAGAGGTAATGATTTCACCACCCTCGTTCAAGTTCCGTTCTTCTTCCACATTCTTTTTAATTGTTGTTTCCATTCTAAAATAATAACACCAGTATATTCTATATAATTTGATGTTATTATAATTATGGTACAACCAAATTCATTATTCTATCCACCCTTTGAATGACATGTCACCATACGTGTGTTCGTATGGCTTACCGTCTCCATGTCGTTGTGTAATTGTTATTGAATACATTATTATATGGAAGGGTATAATAATGATGTTTATTTGATGTAGATAATAAATATAACATGATAATGATTCTGTATATATTATATACCATCCAATTATATATTTTATTAATGTCAAAAGAATGATATTTTCGCTCATGCGTACGTACGGATTACCGTCTCCACGACGCGATGAGATTAATTTCCAAGTTCACCATTAATCGACAATTATAAGAATATATATTACTAATAAGTATGTAATATATAATATAGAAATTATACTGTAGATATATATATTTATATATATGTATGTATTTATGTACTTATATATATCTTATTCACTTACTTCTGTTCAATACTATATGAAAACGGAAACATCGTTTATGCATACGTACGGACTACCGTCTCCATAAACTGTGTTTTCTATTTCATATATACGTCTATTATAAATTTTTATATTCTCAATATATATGATAAATAAATCATGTTTTATATTCTGGAGGTATTTAAATCCTAATCTATGTGATACAATAAAGAGTAACAAGTTAAAACATGTACGATAAAGGAAGCGATTATTACATGAAATATTAATATAACATGGATATTATTTTTAAATGGGTAGTATAAAGTCAAAAATGAATCATGTATGATATCATAAATATTAATATGTTTTTGTTATAATTTAATAACATACAATAGTTTTCCTACAGGAGGATAAAAGTACCCTCGACTAAAGGAAAGTGCAAGGTAAGGGGTTTTCATCTCACTCCTTATTCTCATGAGATTCGGAGCACATTGCCACTATTACCTTTTTAGTGGTGTATTTACTGGCCATAATTGTATTATTTGTGTAATAAACTTTAATTTATGTGTATTTACATATTCATTGTATGATACCTCTTTCATGAGGTGTATGTTTCATAAGTTACCAAATTTTTAAGTGTTAATTTCACATTCTCATTATTATTCGAGGTTGTTTTTACATAAGTATATACTGGGACATATTAATTATCCATGTCCATGTATCATGAATGAGTTTTCAAAGTAATTATTTTAAGGGTCTTTTTTTTACTAAAACATCATTTCAAATTTTTTAAATATTTATTCCTCTAATTCTTTTTTAATGTCCATGTCTTCAAAATGGTTTTTAAGGATTTATTTTTATGGACATGAATGTTTTTTAAATTTTAATTCATTTAAAAAATTTTAAAGTGGTATGGGACCTTTTGATTCAAAAATGTCTTTAAATTTCATCTTATATAAATTGTGTGACTTTAAAATGTTTTCAATAAAAATGTATATTTCTCTCAAAGAGTTTTACAAATCATTTTCATCTATGTCAACATCCTTTGATGGATTTTAAACTTGTTTTGAAGTTGATTTATCATGATACAAATCTTCCATATTATGTTGAAGGTTGTGTGATATGTTTGAGTGTGGATGTATTATTTTTATACCATTCATGGTTTTTGGAGAAATTATTTACATTTCGTAAGCTAGTTTTAATACAAATGTGTATGTTATTTTTAGACCTTTTCATATAAGGAATGCTTTAGAATTAATAAGTAATGGGTGGAGCCCGCTATAGCTCCTCGATGCATCGGTAGTTCTCATGAGACAAACTAGTTTCTTGGAACGATACATTGAAAAAATATTATTTGTAGTCTTGGAATGAGGCCTTTGATACATGGTTATGATATTCAGGAATTATACATTCCATCGTTATGAAAGTGGTTATTGATATTGCATTTGATTATTTGATTAGTAGAATATCCATGTGAAAAAGTAAATGGAATTATTTCATTTTATTTTTGTCGTATTATGTTGAATTATAAGTTTAAAAGTCTTTTGTTTTAGTATTATACATTTCCTTAAATGTTTATGCTTGATATTGAAATTTTCCGCTGTATTTCTTACCCTTACTGAGCGTTTTACCTCACCCCTTTCTATGCTTTATTTTCCTAGGATTCCTAGATGTTTATTGTGATTGATATGCAGGGTTAAGCCAAGGGAATAATGGTGTTCCTAAAGGATTGTTTATGTTGTTTTGTATGTTATAAAGTGTAATGGAACATTCATGTATGTAATCTATTTTCCAAGACTGTGAAACATATTGGTCCTTCGGGACTTGATTTCTTGTAATCAGGCCAATGTTATGTAATAATGCACTGACTCTTGGTAACTGGGGTCAGGTCGTTACAATTGGTATCAGAGGAAGTTTAGTACAAACCTTGGAAACTATATTTAGGTAATATCTGATTAGATCACATAGACCTAAGATGGACTTTGAGGATTAGTATAGAATAACTTCCTAGAATTTTTGTATTGTAGAGATTTTGTTAGTTTTCTGAGCAATACATTAATGTCTGGATACGGGCAGGTAGAGGCAACTCTGGCACATATGTACCTAGGGGTAAAACCCAAAAAAACCGCTTTGAGATAGACTCAAATGAGAACTGGTGCACGACAACGGGCATTGCTGCACTCTTGGTTACGACACTCCCAGGGGATATGCTTTGGATAATTCTCATTTTCATTAAAAGCCATTATGAAGGGTTTATGAGTATATAATTCCTCAAAGAAAATGTTTTTATGATTACGGATTATATCTATAAATAGTTCAATTTATTTTAAGTGTTTTACAAGTATGGAATTATGTATTTTGATTCATAAACTGATCTAGTTTATGCCATTGTTTAGAAATTTATCCTAGTGGATGAAATGGAAACCATATCAATGCACACACTCCATGTAAAGATTTCCCTCCTGCTCAAGATAATTATAGTAGAGCTGGTGATACAACTGGTGTTGATCACCTAATCACCATATTGCGACAACTCACTCGGGTTATGAATAATAACCTTACCCGTATGGAGCACCCTGATCCAGAACGTGGAGGATCAATGTTAGATTGGTTCACGGGGAAAAAACAACCAACGTTCAATTGGAGTATAAATACCTTAGTAGCTGAGCAATGGATAAATTCCCTAGAGAAAATATTTCAAGCTTTGGGGAGTAGTGAAAGGGAAAAAGTTATCATGGCAATTTACCGCCTCACTAGAGATGCTGATCAATGGTGGTCCCTGATTCAAAACACAAAGGATGACAAGAAATTATCAAATATGGAATAGAGGGAGTTTAAAGAACATTTCTTAGAAAAATAATTTCCCCGTGACCATTGAGAAGATATGTAAAGGAAATTTCTGAGTCTGAGACAAAAGGAGGATGACAATGTCACAAAGTATGAGGCTAACTTTACAAGGTTAGAAAGGTATGCTGGAGATTATATACCTAACCCAAGAAGTATTATTTATCGTTTCCTTGATGGGTTAAAATATTTTCTCCATCGAGCATTAGTCTCACAAACCTTCTAGTTGTACGATGACATTGTCTCATGTGCTATCAAGACAGAAAATGAATTCTCTAAGTCTTATGACTTTAAAGTAAAGAAAGAGAAGAGATCTTGTGATCAATCTGGAAATGGAAATAAAGGGAAGAAGTGAAAATTTGAATATCTATCCAGTAGTAAATGTGGGAAGAAACACCCCAGTATATTCTTAAAAGGAATGGGAGTTTGTTACAAGTGTGGTGAAAAAGACCATCAAGCTTGTGATTTCAAGGGGAAGAAGAAATCTACCGATGTCCAATGCTACAACTGCAGGGAGATGGGACATTATGAAAATGAATGTCTTAAGAGTCAGGGGAACATTACTCATAAAATGCCAAGAGATTAAGGCCAAGATTATGCTATCAATACTACTGATGTAGAAGCTCCAAAAGACCTGGCGGCAGGTAATTTAATGGTTTCCTCAAGTTTAGAAAATTCATAATTTGATTCCGGATCATCACGTTGACTCATATCTTCCCAGTTTTCTAAGAAAATTATATATTTCCAATTTTATTTAACAAGGGAGTTGTCAGTTAAAACTCCTAAGGGGTTTATCATTACAACAAAGTGTTTTGAATCAGTCCCCATTAGAGCACATAAATGTTCTTTATCCACTGATCTCAACATCATACCTATGATTGAAATTTATATAATCCTTGGAATGGATTAGCTTTCAGACCATGATGAAAAAATTTACTGTAATAATAAGGAGGTTACTATTTTTGATGATGATGATAAGGAACGCCTTATCATTAGAGAAGAATCATCACCACCTAATTCTTATCTAGATCCACCCCTTGTATCTCAACTAAATTAAATTATTGTAGAGGAAGAGAATGAACTGACTGTGGGTGAGGAAATGAGTTTTCAAATAGAGGACATACCTATTGTGAAAGAATATGTAGATGTGTTTCCCAAAGATTTACCTGGACATCCTCCAGAATTAGAAGTTGAGTTTTCAATTGATTTAATTCCTAGATCAAGGCCTATATCGAAGACCCCTTATTGAATAGCCAGTGTAGAATTAGTGGAACTAAAGAAACAACTAGAGGAATTGTGTAATAATGGATTTATTTGCCCTAGTGTTTCTCCATGGGGAGCCCCTATCCTTTTTGTTAAGAAGAAAGATGGATCTATGAGGTTATGTATCGACTACAGGGAAATCAATGCTATAACAATAAAGAACAAGTATCCCCTACCTCACATTGATGATTTATTTGACCAACTGCATGGAGCTCAATACTTTTCAAAGATTGACCTTTGATCAGGATACCATCAGTTGTGTGTGAAGAAGGAATAAATTCCAAAGACAACATTTTGAACCAGGTATGGGAATTATGAGTTTACATTAATGCCTTTTGGATTGACTAATGCACCCCCTGTATTCATGGATCTAATGAATATAGTTTTCAAATAATATCTCGATGATTTTTTGGTGGTATTTTTTGATGATATCTTAGTATATTCTATAATCAATGAAGATCATGAAAATCACTTGCACATTATCCTGAAGACTCTTAAGAGACATGAATTATATGGGATGTTTAGCAAGTGTGAATTCTAGCTTCAGGAGATTTTTTTTCTTGGCCATATTGCCTCCAAAGATAGAATCTCTATTAATCCTGATAAGACAAGAGAAATCCAAGAATGGCCTGCACCTATGAATATAACTGAGGTACACGGTTTTATTGGTTTAGTAGGTTATTATCGACGTTTCTTCTAGAACATTGCCTGGTTGGATAACCCATTAACAAAGCTCACACGTAAAGGGGTTAAATTTGTTTGGAAAAAAGAGTGTGAAGAATGTTTCGAAGAACTGAAGAAAATATTATTCAATGCTACTATATTGACTCTACCATAGGAGAATGATGGGTTCGTTATTTATAGTGATGCATCGAAGAAAGTACATGGTTGTTTCCTTATGAAGAAGGATAGAGTTATTTCATATGCATCATGAAAGCTGAAAATTCATGAGAAAAACTACATTACTCATGATCATGAGTTAGATGCTGTAATCATTGATTTGAAGATATCGAGACACTATCTCTATGGTGAAAAATGTGAGATTCATACTGATCACAAGAGTTTAAAGTATATTTTCTCACAGAAAGAACTCAACATGAGGTAAAGGAGACTGCTTGAAATACTCAAGGATTTTGATTGCATGATACAATACCACTCAGGGAAGGCAGATAAGGTGGAATATGCTTTGAGTAGAAAATATCATGGATTTTTGAACAAGATGGGAATCGAGAGGGATCCTGTTTTCATGGATCTAATAATATTGGATATGGTAATAACCATGGAAGGTGAAACATCGACGATTTTTCAAATGGTTGCCAAACCATCTTTACTAGAAAGGATAATGAGTTCTCAAACCAACGATTAAGAGTTTCAAAAGAAGATTGAAGCTATGAATGATTGTAAATTGAATGACTTTGTGTATGAAGATGGAATTTTGAAATTTGGGATGAGATTTTATGTTCCCGATATACATCATCTAAAAAGGGAATTGTTGGACGATGCTCATAGTTCCAATTTCTCTATACACCCTAGGAGCACCAAAATGTATATATATTTGAAGGAACATTTTTAGTGGGACACCATGAAGAGGGATATTGGTGATTTTGTGTCAAGATGTATGGTTTGTCAATAAGTGAAAGCTGGAAGGCAATAGCCTGGTGGAGTATTGCAACCACTTCCCATACCTGAGTTGAAATGGGATAATATCACAATGGACTTTGTCATGGGACTACCAAAGAATCCTAGAAGGAACAATGCAATATGGGTCATTGTTTATTGTCTTACCAAGTCAGCACGTTTTCTTTCTATATGGGAGGATTTACCACTCAAACTTATAGAAATACTATATATTAATGAATTTGTGAGACTTCAGGGAGTACCCCAATCGATTGTTTCTGATCGTGATCCCCGTTTTACATCAATATTCTGGAAGAGTCTTCAGAAGGCCTTAGATACTGAACTTCGTTTAAGAACTACCTACCACCCTCAAACAGATGGACAATCAGAATGAACTATTCAAACCATAGAAGACATGCTGAGATCATTATCACATGACTTTCAGGGTATATGGGATCAATATTTACCTCTGGTAGAATTTTCCTATAACAACTGCTTCCATTCAAGTATTCGGATGGCACCATATGAAGCGTTATATGGAAAGAGATGTTGCACAACAACCTGTTGGGATGATATTGGTTAAAGAAAACATGTAGGCCTAGAACTGGAGGAGAAACGATGGAAAATGTAATGGTAATCCAAAACCACATCAAAGAATCTCAAAGTAGGCAGAAGAGCTATGTTGATAACCGAAGGAAAGATTTGGAATTTCAGGTAGGAGATCATGTTTTCATGAAGGTATCTCCATGTAAGGGAGTTATACGTTTCGGTAAGAAAGGTAAAATGAGTCCCAGGTATATCTGACCTTTTGAAATTTTTGAACGAATTGGTGATGTAGCTTACCGTTTTGAAATGCCGCCAAATCTCTCTGAAGTTCACGATGTGTTCCACGTATCACTAATGAGAAAATACATGCCTGACCCAACACATGTACTTACTTATGAGGAATTAGAACTGGAACCCGATCTGTCTTATTGTGAAGAGCCTGTTAGGATTCTTGATACGAGATAACATGTGCTGAGAAACCAGATGACTCATCTGGTAAAAGTTCTATGGAGAAACTATAAGTTGGAACAGGCAGCGGGGGAACCCGAGGAACTTATGATGAAGAACCACCCGAGTCTTTTCATACGGTAGTATTCTAGAAATTTTTAGGATGAAATTATTTGAATGATGGGATAATGTAACACCCCAAGCTTCCACGTTATGCTTCTCTTTGAATAATACAGTATTGTGTGTTGTACGCAACTTTGAGTTCTAACACACACCACAACCAATCAAATTAGCTGTTAGGAATAGTAATACCCACTTTTTTAAATTTTATAAATTTTAACATTCAAAATGGACTTCATATTTGGATTCAGAATATCGAAATTATCTTAAGGTGAATTTTTGGTATTTTTCTGAAAACATTCAAATTTTGATGAATAGTGAAAAAACACTGAGTTATAGTTTAAAACAGAATTTTTATTTAAATAATTATTTATTTTATTTAAATTTAATTAAGGTATAAATAGATATATAATACCTATATAAGTTCAATGTAATTCTTTGGAGTTAGTTTAGAATAATTTTAGATATATAAAAATTCTTTGGAACTTTTCACCGTCTTTTACCCACCTACTAAGAGAATTTGGAAATTCACATAAAACATAATTTTACCGCTTTTGTGAGTGGAATTTCAAAAATCCCAGAGACATGGTTAATATAAAGGAGTAAAATGTGGTTCAATGAGATGAAAATAATTTTTGGTGAATAGTAACTTTTTACATTTATTTACCACGGTTAAAAGTAAATAGTGTAATTAAGGGTAAAAATGATATTAATATCACCCTAACACATGTCCTAATTCTATTGGACAAGTGTATATCGACAAAAAACAACCTTAGTAATAAAATATTATCATTTAGGTCCACTTGGATTAGATTAGGACATTTATTATTATTTAATTCAAAGAAGAGTTAAAAGAGTTAAAATCAAAGTTTAATTACTAAAAAAATTTTAATATAGGGTTACACATAATATAAGTTCGATTTTAAATATTAATTTGAAATATAATAATATTTCCAACATAATGGTAGTTTATTTACAATTTTTAGACATTAAATAATTTAATTTATTTATGACGCAATGGTGATGCAGTAATTACTAATTAAAGAAATATTAAAATAATTGATATTAACAATGTCAGAATAAATGTAATTAGAGACTTTTATGAATTCCTCTAATTTTATAGGTTAATATTACATATTAGGATTGGTTATATAAATTTGGTTCGAAGTAATAATGCTGTTATGAAATTATCAAAAACAAAATACCCAATAGTGTCAAAATTGACATAAATGAGTTTTTAAAAAAATATATTATATTATTAATTGATATTCTATTCCTAAAAATATAAGGATCAGCCAAAAGACTTATATCATGATAGGTGTATCATTAATGGACCACTCGGGGGTCTCTTGGATGTATATAGTATGTTAATTAACTATATAATATAAAATTACATAGTGACATGGTAAATGTCAAACTAATTAACAAAGAGTTAAAACTAAAAGATAAGGTTAATATAATGACCCAAACCTATCTAAAATCTATTAGATGAAAGGATTTCAAACCATCCCCACCTTAGAATTTGAATAATCATATATGGAGCCATTTGAAACTGAATATGAATTTATTATAAAATAATATTTCTAGCTTTTCCAAAGGTGCCCCTCACCCCTCTTATAAAAGGGCACTCCCCCTTCTCTCAATTTCACATATTCAAAGCCTTTTGTCTCTGAAGCTCTACCCAACTATCCTCTCAAAATCCCTCACTACAACCTATAGTCCATAGTTTGATCATAAATCCAACATAAGAATCCCTTTTGATCAAATCAAAAGGAAGAACCTGAATAATAGATAATGATTTCACCACCCTCTTTCAAGTTCCTTTCTTCTTCCACTTCCTTTTTTGTTGTTGTTTTCATTCTAAAATAATAACTCCAGTATATTCTATATATTGTGATGTTATTATAATTATGGTACAACCAAATTCATTATTCTATGCACCCTTTGAATGACATGTCACCATTTGTGTGTACGTACGGCTTACCGTCTCCACGTCGTGGTGTAATTGTAATTCAATACAATATTATTTGATGGGTATAACAATGATGTGTATTTGATGTAAATATTAAATATAACATGATAATTATTCTTTATATATTATATACCATCCAATTATATATTTTATTAATGTCAAAATAATCATATATTCGCACGTGCGTTCGTACGGATTACCGTCTCCACGACGCGATGAGATTCATTTCCAAGTTCACCATTAATCGACAATTATAAAAATATATATTACTAATAATTATGTAATATATGACATAAAAATTCTACTGGTGATATATATAATTATATATATATATATGTATTTATGTACTTACATATATCTTATTCACTTACTTCGGTTCAATACTATATGAAAACTGAAACAACGTTTATGCGTACGTGTGGACTACCGTCTCCATAAACCGTGTTTTCTATTTCATATATATATCTATTATAAATTTTTATATTATAAATATATATGATAAATAAATCATTTTTATTATTCTGGAAGTATTTAAATCATGATCTATGTGATACAATCAAGAGTAACAAGTTAAAACACGTATGATAAAGAAAGCGATTATTACTCGAAATGTTAATATAACATTGATATTATTATTAAATGGGTAGTATAAAGTCATAAATCAATAATGAATGATATCATAAATATTAGTATGTTTCTGGTATAATTTAATAACATACAATAGTCTTCATACAAGAGACTAAACGTACCCTTGACTAAAGGAAAGTGCATGGTAAGAGGTTTTCATCTCACTCCTTATTCTCGTGAGATTTGGACCTTATTGCCACTATTACCTTTTGTGTGATGTAGTTACTGCCCATAATTGTATTATTTGTGTAATAAACTTTAATTTATGTGTGTTTACATATTCATTGTATGATACCTCTTTCATGGGGTGTATGTTTCGTAAGTTACCTAATTGGTAAGGCTTAATTTCACAATCTCTTTATTATCTGAGGTTGTTTTTACGTAAGTATCTACTAGGAAATATTTATTATCCATGTACATGTATCATAAATGAGTTTTAAAAGGGATTATTTTAACAGAATTGTTTTACTAAATCATCATTTCAAATGTTTTAAATATTTATTCTTCTAAATCTTTTTTAATGTCTATGTCTTCAAAATGGGTTTTATTGATTTATTTATATAGACATGAATGTTTTAAAATGTTAATTCCATTCAAAAGTTTCAAAGTGGTATGGGAAACATTGATTCAAAAATGCCTTTAAATATCTTATTTTCTAAATTGTGTGACTTTTAAATGTTTTCAAGAAAAATGGATATTTCTCTAAAAGAGTTTTACAAATCATTTTCATCTATGTCAACATCCTTTGAGGGATTTTAAAATTTTTTTGAAGTTGATTTATCATGATACAAATATTCCATATTGTGTTGAAGGTTTTGTGATATGTTTGACTATGGATGTGTTATTTTAAAATCATTCATGGTTTATGAAGAAAGTATTTTCATTTCATATGCTAGTTTTAATAAGAATGTTTATGTTTTGTTTAGACCTTTTCATATAAAGAATGCATTAGACTTAATAAGTGACGGGTGGAGCCTGCTATAGCTCCTTGATGAATCGGTAGGTCTTATTAGACAAACTAGTGTCTTGGCATGAGGCCTTGAAAAAATATTATTTTTATTCTTGGCATGAGGCCTTGGATACATGGTTATGATAGTCTGGCATTATGCATTCCATCATTATGAAAGTGGTTATTGATATTTCTTGTGATTATTCGATTAGTAGTATAACGACCCATACTTTACATACATTTTTAATACTTCAAAAATTGAAGCACACTTATTACAACATATGATAAAACTACAAAGGACCGTATAGGTATAGTGCCTTTAGAAACTGGGAAACATAAACAACTGGTTCATAAATCTTCTACAGTGTCTCCCATTTATTTCATCATAACTAGGGTCCCTTTTAGTATATTCTACTTAATATCCATCTTCCTGACCTGGGGAAAAGAAAACATAAAAGGGTGAGCTCAAATGCTCAGCAAGGCAAATAAAGGAAATAAAAATCATATCATATCTTTTTGAAAATCATAACCTGCAAAAGAGATCATAATATCTTAACATGGAACAAATCATAGGAGTGAAAATGAGATCCCCATAATCATAACATAAAACTTGAAACTTTGTGGCATGCACACATAATCATGGAAAATCATTTCTTGTTAGTCATGACTCATCGCCAAGACTATCTTAGTGGACAAAGTCCCTTTCTGAACCGAGTTCACTCCTCGTTTCAGTCCTGTATCACTGAACCGAAATAACCTTCCGTTCCAGCCATGTCTATCTCATGAGATATAAAATCTTTACCCAATGCATTGGAGAGAGATATAGGTCCCACCCATCTTATAATGAATCCTTCCTTATGTGTGCCACATAATCATAAAACATAAATCATCGCATAACACATGAAACAAAAATGGGATTCTTGAAACATCATGACATCATAAATCAATTCATATAAGATAAAGGAATTCATAAAAATAATTCCATCACAACATGATCAAATCAATGTAATAATAGGGATAAAAACAGAACCCTTTATTATCTTAGATGGAAAATAATTTTGAAAATCACTTGAACTCCATTCTTGAGGAAAATATCCTTTCTTCTTCAAAAACATTTTTCCTTTCATAACATGTCATACAACTTTAAAATAAAAGAAGTTGATTAAAAATAAACTTGAAAACTTGTAAAGGAAGCTTCTTGGAAACAATGTTTTAAAAATCCATTCATGCCGTATAAGTTAAAAAAACATTCTTCGTACTTTTTTCGGAAAAGTCAAAAAGTACCTCGTACGGAAAAACGACAAAAGATTCCTTTCATATTCTTTACTAAAAACTCACCTAAGGGTAAAATTGGATTTAAACTATTGCAAGTGGATGGAAATAATATTTCATATTGAGGGAACATGGATGTGGATGATAAAATACAACCCAGTAAATACTTACGAATAAACAATCTCGGATAAAAATGAGATTGTGATATTTCCCTTACCTTAGGTCCGATTAGCTTTGTACGTGTCCGAAGCTCCTGTATAATGGTTTAAATAATGTTATTGACTTATTCCAGAATCATACATATTTATATGATATCATATATGGTCATATTATTAGCTTCTTGTTAGTAATATTTCATTGTTACTTGTTACTCGGGTCTTTATAACTTTTTGTTCTTATGCGTGTTTTGTCGAATAAATTCTTATTCTTATCTTTAGGTTATAGATAATTCATTTCCAGAATGGTATTAGTGTATTATATACCATATTCATTCATTCAATTCATTTATATAATCATTACAAAATGAAGATCATGTAGAACGAGTCGCATCACATCGTGGAGACGGTATTCCGTACGTACGCACGAGTGATGATATCATTCCTATGATCGTGGAATTGTATTGGAGTATATATATCATTTCATTATCAATATTACTTCATAATAATCATATTTTGTTACTCATTACACCATTATACCCATCCTTGTAAGGTGATGGTGGAAAATAGATTACACCACGGCGTGGAGACGGTATTCCGTACGTACGCACGCGCGGTGATTTCATTTTTCCGTAGGATGGATAGAAGGTGAATTAGGGTTGTTTCATATTTATAATAACATATCAGTATGTAAGTAATACTGATGTTATTACTTTATCATGAAACAACTAAAGAAGAAGAAGTTGAAGAAGAAAGAAATTGAAAAGATCGGTAATGGATATTACCTCTTCTTTGGAACGCTTCTTTGAATCCTCCACTTAAGGAACTAAGATTGGTCTTTGGAGAAGACCAGGACCTCTAGGATTATTCTAGGGAAGTGTAGAGGAGAAAATGGCAGGGGTTGTCGGAGCTTGAGTGCTCAATTTGGTGTGAGGAGGAGGGGGAGGAGGTGCCCTTTTATAAGGGAGGAGAGAGGCACCTTAGGAATATCTCAAAATATTATTTTATATAAAAGTCAAAATCGGTTTATAATGGTTCCAAAGGGTCTTATTTCGAAGCTAAAGTGGGGATGGGTCGAAATCCTATCAACCAATAGGATTTAGACAAGTTTAGGGTATTATTTTAACCTTATCAATTAGATTTAACTCTAAGTTAATTAATTTAACTTTTACCGTGTCTTTTTGTTTTCTTTCACTATATGGTTAATACACTTACTATAACATGCCAAACGAACCCCAAATTGTTTATTATTAATATATATATCCTTATCTAAGTCATTTGGCCGAACCTTATATTTTTAGGAATAAAATAAAAATTAATAATATAATATTTGATTTAAAAACTATTTTGTGTCAATTTTGACACTATTTGATATATGATTTTTGTGAAAGTCATAACAGAATTATATGTTCGAACCAAGTTGATTAAATCAACACTAAAATATCATAGTAACCTAGAAAATTAGTGTAATTCATAAAAAGTCTCAAATTACATTTATTTTGGTATTTATATTATCAATTTTGTCAATATTTCATTAATAAGATAATTACTGCATCATCTTTGTGTCATAAATAAATTAAATTATTTGATGTCTAAAAATTACAAATAAAATACCATCATGTAGGAAATCTTTTTAGATTTCTAATGAATATTTACAATCGAATTTATCTTATGTATAACCCTATATTAAAAATGATTTACTTATTAAACATTGATTTTAACTATTTTAACCCTTCTTTAAATAAATTAATAATAAATGTCCTAATCTAATCCAAGTGGGCCTAAATGGTCATATTTTATTCCTAAGTTTGTTTTTGGTCGAATTAAACTTGTCCAATAGAATTAGGACATGTGTTAGGGTAATATTAATATCATATTTACCCTTAGTTACCCTATTTACTATTAACCGCGGTAAAAAAAGTAAAAAGTTACTATTCACCAAAAAAATTATTTTCATCTCATTGAACCACATTTTAGTCCTTGATATTAACCGTGTCTCTCGGATTTTTGAAATTCCAATCACAGAAGCGGTAAAATTAAGTTTTATGCAAAATTCAGTTTTTAACCTACCACTTAGTGGTTTCACTATTCATCAAAAATTGAAAGTTTTCAGAAAAATACCAAAATTTCACCCTAGGCTAATTTCGTTATTCTGAGTCCAAAAATGAAGTCCCTTTTGAAAAATAAAATTTATAAAATTTCAAAAAGTGGTTATTACTATTCATAACGGCTAGTTTTAATAGCATATTGTTGTTTAGTGAAACTCGGTATTGCGTACGACGCAAGCTATCGAGGAAGGTCGCGATTGCGTGTAAAGCAAGCCAAGCAAGTGTTGTGTAAAAAAAAGATTCCTTTGATGATTTATATAACATAAAAGTCTCGGGTGTTACATTCTACCCCCCTTAAAAAGAATTTCGCCCTCGAAATTCGTCACTTTGCAACAAACAAATGAGGATACTTCTCCCTCATCATATCCTCAAGCTCCCATGTAGCTTCTTCAAGTTGGTGGTTTCTCCATAAAACTTTCACCAAGCGAGTGGTCTTGTTTCGTAGGACTTTTTCGCTACGATCCAGAATCTCTATCGGCTGTTCTTCATAAGAAAGATCTTGCTCCAGCGGTACAACTTCTGAGCTGAGTACATGTGAAGGATCTGGTATGTACTTTCTCAGGAGAGATACATGGAACACATCGTGAACTTGAGAGAGATTCGGTGGAAGCGCCAATCGGTAAGCTACCTTCCCAACACGATCCAGTATTTCAAAAGGACCGATATATCTAGGGCTCAACTTCCCCTTCTTTCCAAATCTCATAACCCTCTTCCAGGGAGATATTCGTAAGAACACTTTATCACCCACTTCAAACTCTAGGTCTTTTCTTCGGTTGTCGGCATAACTTTTCTGTCGACTCTGAGCTGCTCTTATGTGTTGTTGAATAGATCTGACCTTTTCTGCCATTTCATCAACGAGATCAGGTCCTAATAGCTTTCTTTCCCCAACTTCATCCCAGCAAGTTGGAGTCCTGCATTTCTTTCCATAGAGAGCTTCATAAGGAGCCATTTGAATACTGGAGTGAAAGCTATTATTATAAGAAAATTCCACCAAAGGTAGGTGTTGATCCCAACCTCCTTTGAAATCCATAGAGCAAGCTCTCAACATATCTTCTAGGGTTTGAATTGTTCTCTCAGACTGACCGTCTGTCTGGGGATGATAAGAAGTGCTGAAACTCAACTCTGTATCCAGAGTATGCTGAAGACTTCGCCATAGCTTCGAGGTAAATCTCGGATCCCGATCAGATATAATAGAAAGTGGTACTCCATGTAATCTTACCACTTCCTTTACATATATCCTGGCAAGCTGATCTAGAGAGAAATCCTCTCTAATAGGAATGAAGTGTGCAGACTTTGTAAGACGATCAACTATGACCCAGATAGCATTATTGCCTTTGGATGTTTTAGGAAGTCCTGTGACAAAGTCCATAGTGATGTTTTCCCATTTCCATTCGGGTATGGGTAATGGTTGTAACATCCCCTTAGACTTCTGTCTCTCAGCTTTAACTTGTTGACAAACCAAGCATCGAGAGACATATTCAGCAACATCTCTTTTCATGCCATCCCACCAGAAGTACTCTTTCAGGTCCCTATACATCTTCGTGCTTCCAGGATGAATAGAGAATGAAGAACTATGAGCCTCATCCAGCATCTCTTTCTTTAATTCGGGGATGGGAGGAACGCAAACCCGATTCCTGAACTTTATTATCCCATCACAATCAAGGTTGAATTCAGGAACATTTCTCACCTTCTTTTGTAACTCGACATCTTCTTTCTGTGCCTCTTTAATCTTCACATGTATAGATGGTTGAACATTCATTTGAGAAAGATAAGATTTTTCCCCTTCCATTATAATTCCAAGATCCATCCTTTGTAAATCCATAAATATTGGATCTTTTGTGATCCTCATCATGGATAAACTAGCATGGTCTTGTCGACTTAATGCATCTGCCACCTTGTTTGCTTTCCCAGGGTGGTAATGGATTGAGCAGTCATAATCCTTAATCAGCTCCAACCATCTTCTTTGGCGCATATTCAGCTCCTTTTGTGTGAAAATATACTTTAAACTTTTATGATCAGTATAAATATCACACCTTTCACCATAAAGGTAATGCCTCCAAATCTTTAATGCAAAGATTACCGCAGCCAACTCCAAATCATGTGTTGGGTAATTTTGCTCATGGATTTTCAACTGTCGTGAGGCATAAGCTATCACCATATCATTTTGCATAAGAACACACCCCAATCCCTTCTTGGATGCATCACTGTAGATCACAAACCTTTCTCCACTACAAGGCAGTGTGAGAACAGGTGCACTGGATAACCTTCTTTTCAACTCCTTGAAATTCTCTTCACATTCCTCTGTCCAGACAAACTTAACTCCTTTCTGAGTCAACTTGGTGAGTGGATTAGATAATCGTGAAAAATCTTTTACAAAACGTCGATAATATCCAGCCAAACCAAGAAAACTTCGGATCTCAGTTACTGTTGTTGGTCTTGACCATCTTTCGATAACCTCTGTTTTTGCTGGATCCACAGATATCCCCTCTTTTGAGATTATGTGACCCAAAAATGCAACTTTTTGAAGCCAAAATTCACACTTGGTAAATTTGGCATAAAGCTTCTCCTTTCTCAGGGTCTTCAATATAATTCTCAAGTGATCTTCATGTTCTTCCTTGCTTTTTGAATAGACAAGAATATCGTCTATAAAGACTACCACAAATTGATCAAGATAGTCTCTAAAGACTCTATTCATTAGATCCATGAAGATAGCAGGGGCATTAGTAAGACCAAATGACATCACTATAAATTCATAGTGTCCATACCTTGTACGGAAAGCCGTCTTTGGTATATCCTCCCTTTTGACCCTTAATTGATGATACCCTGAACGAAGATCAATCTTGGAAAAGTATTGAGCTCCACGTAGTTGGTCGAATAAGTCATCAATGCATGGGAGAGGATATTTTTTCTTGATAGTGATCTTGTTAAGTTCTCTATAATCAATGCAGAGTCTCATTGATCCATCTTTCTTCTTAACAAATAGAACAGGTGCTCCCCAAGGTGACGCACTAGGGCGTATGAATCCCTTATCAAGATTCTCTTGGAGTTGCTTCTTCAATTCCTGCAACTCAATTGGGGCCATTCTATAAGCTGTCTTTGAAATAGGCAAAGCACCCGGTACGAGTTCTATTGAAAACTCAACTTCACGATTTGGTGGAAGACCCGGTAATTCCTCCGGAAAGACATCATCAAACTCCCGTACAATGGGCATATTCTTAATCGTGAGTTTCTCACCAACTATTTGAGATAAATAACCTTCATTTAGTGGAATCAATACCCATAAGATGGAAAAAATTTCCACTGGAAGGTTATGTTCATCCTTGCATTGATAGACGATCGTAGGTTGATCTGGAATATGAAATGTGACTTCCCTTCTTTGGCAATTGATATGAGCTCCATGTAGAGAAAGCCAATCCATGCCAAGAATCACATCAAATTCCACTAAAGGAAGGATCACAAGATTTGCAGGAAGCACTTTCCCACAAACTTCGATCGGAGAAGAATTATAAACTTCTGATGCGATTGATGTGCCATTAGGTGTTGTCACAGCTAACTCAACATCTAATTGTTGAGGTAATACGGTGATACCCTTAGAAAATTTTTCAGAAATAAAAGAGTGGGTGGATCCAGAATCAAATAAAACATTTGCTACTTTAGAGTGGATGGTAAGTGTACCTTTCACCACATCGTTATCGTACTCCACATCGCTGATAGAAATTGCATGTGACTTTCCTTTTTCTTTAGCCTTAAGAGTTTGTTGACGTCGACCATCATCATCAACCCTTGGATTTGGGCATTGATTGGCATAATGCCCCATCTCCTTGCACTTGAAACATTGAAGTGTAGCATGTTCATTCTGTGTATCCCTTCCTTTGTTTGCATCATTAGACATCTTCTTCCCATTATCACGGCATTCAAATTCCCGATGACCTTCCTTTCCACATTTAAAACATTTACTTGTCCCTTTAAGACAACTCCCTCCATGTTTCTTTCCACACTTTGAGCATAAGGGAAAGTTCATCTTCTTTTCCGTGTGCTCTTTAGATTTTTCTTTGAATTCCATCTTCCTCTTCTTATCAAACCCATGTGACTGATGGGTTACTCCAATCTCCATCTCGACTTTGAGAGCACATCGAACGATTTCCTCGTAGCTATTGAAGTCCCTTATGGATAACGCCCTTCGAAGACTTGGTTTTAAGCCACTAAAGAATCGATCGATCTTACTCTCAGGTTGGATAATAATACCAGAAGCGTACCTTGCAAGTCTGGTAAAATTTGCTTCATAGGTACCAACAGATTCATCATCCCTTTGCTTCAGTTCAAGGAACTCTTTCTCCATCTTTGTTCGGAGAATACGAGGGAAGTACTTATTGAAAAATAAGTTCTTGAACTCGTCCCATTCCATAGACTCAATTTCATCCCTTTGCCTTGTATTCTTAACAAGATTCCACCATTGATCAGCATCTCCTTCCAAACGATACACTGCTAGGATGACTTTATCATGCTCAGAACATTGAAGAACTGAAAATATCTTTTCAGTAGTATTAATCCATTGTTCAGCAACTAATGGATCAGTAGACCCGCTGAAAGATGGTGGACGCCGCCTCATGAAGGATTCAACAGAATGTTGCTCCCTCCTTTGTTCGTTTGGAAATCCTGCATGATTCATAGCTTGAGAAAGTTGTGTGAGCATGGCTACAAGATTTTGCATTCCAGCTCCCATATCGTTTGGTTGCTCAGGGGGACAATCATTGCATTGCCCATCGCATTCCGCATTAACACGGTTCCTTCGGGTTCCAGCCATTGACTAAAACCAAGAAGAATAGTGTGAGCAACACTAATTATAATAGGAAACCACATAATTCAAGAATAGAATTTTCATGCTTATGGTCTTATCCTAGGTTATTCATGGCCATTTCTAAAACACTAAGATTGTGTTCTATGCTTAGACTTATCCTTAGGGTTCTTACTAAGGCTTTCACATCCTAGTTTCCAAAGGTTGACTATACCTTTCCTCTGATACCAACTATAACGACCCATACTTTACATACATTTTTAATACTTCAAAAATTGAAGCACACTTATTACAACATATGATAAAACTACAAAGGACCGTATAGGTATAGTGCCTTTAGAAACTGGGAAACATAAACAACTGGTTCATAAATCTTCTACAGTGTCTCCCATTTATTTCATCATATCTAGGGTCCCTTTTAGCATATTCTACTTAATATCCATCTTCCTGACCTGGGGAAAAGAAAACATAAAAGGGTGAGCTCAAATGCTCAGCAAGGCAAATAAAGGAAATAAAAATCATATCATATCTTTTTGAAAATCATAACCTGCAAAAGAGATCATAATATCTTAACATGGAACAAATCATAGGAGTGAAAATGAGATCCCCATAATCATAACATAAAACTTGAAACTTTGTGGCATGCACACATAATCATGGAAAATCATTTCTTGTTAGTCATGACTCATCGCCAAGACTATCTTAGTGGACAAAGTCCCTTTCTGAACCGAGTTCACTCCTCGTTTCAGTCCTGTATCACTGAACCGAAATAACCTTCTGTTCCATCCATGTCTATCTCATGAGATATAAAATCTTTACCCAATGCATTGGAGGGAGATATATGTCCCACCCATCTTATAATGAATCCTTCCTTATGTGTGCCACATAATCATAAAACATACATCATCGCATAACACATGAAACAAAAATGGGATTCTTGAAACATCATGACATCATAAATCAATTCATATAAGATAAAGGAATTCATAAAAATAATTCCATCACAACATGATCAAATCAATGTAATAATAGGGATAAAAACAGAACCCTTTATTATCTTAGATGGAAAATAATTTTGAAAATCACTTGAACTCCATTCTTGAGGAAAATATCCTTTCTTCTTCAAAAACATTTTTCCTTTCATAACATGTCATACAACTTTAAAATAAAAGAATTTGATTAAAAATAAACTTGAAAACTTGTAAAGGAAGCTTCTTGGAAACAATGTTTTAAAAATCCATTCATGCCGTATAAGTTAAAAAAAACATTCTTCGTACTTTTTTCGGAAAAGTCAAAAAGTACCTCGTACGGAAAAACGAAAAAAGATTCCTTTCATATTCTTTACTAAAAACTCACCTAAGGGTAAAATTGGATTTAAACTATTGCAAGTGGATGGAAATAATATTTCATATTGAGGGAACATTGATGTGTATGATAAAATACAACCCAGTAAATACTTACGAATAAACAATCTCGGATAAAAATGAGATTGTGATATTTCCCTTACCTTAGGTCCGATTAGC